>CM042390.1:16051981-17251981 GCA_023634145.1 Thymallus thymallus
AAGGAGAAAGTGACCAGAGACACTTCAAGTCTGTCTCGTCCTGACAAACCCAGTCATTCAAGACTGAGAGAGCTGAGAGACGGAGAGAGAGGATAAGGTGTCCACTCCAGACTGAGCTGGGAGGTGAAGTCTTCCAATGAAAGCTGGACAAGCCATTACCTTGCTCAAGCATTTAAAATGACACGCCTAATTCATATTTTTCCCCCTTAACACTTTTATATGAACCCATAACTAACAATGGCAATAATACACAGACAGACAGGCAAATAACTAGCAAGGCTCCATCATGGAAAGCTCAATAAGGCCAGCACAGGAGCCCCTCTGTCTGGAGGCTCAGAGGCTCCAGCCTAGCGCAACCAACGCCACTGGGTGGAAAACACAGGCGTCACACAGCATCAGGCAGTTTGACCAATTAAAAGGTGAGAGGGGAGGAAGTCCAGGATGTTGGTAGCCAGAAGCGAGCTCCTTGGATCCCTCCACACTGTCCCTCATTGTTTCAGTCCGGGCCCATGCAGGCGTCACGGCCTGGGGAGGAGGAGAAAGGGAGCAGAGGGCCTAGAAAAGCCCCCCTTTCTTGTCCGTGGGTGGAGGGATGGAGGGAGTGAGAAAGCAGAGAGAGGGGAACGAGGAGAGAGGAGTTGCGGGAAACTCCTGAGAGGAATGGTAGTGTCCTGGGCTGGGAGGGAGAGGTGCACGGAGGCTTTGATGGGGCCTGAGAAGCACTATGGGACACATTCCTGGCCAGTCTCCTGGGTTGCTGTCCACCACATTACTACTGCCTCCAGTCTAAACAAACAAGCCAGTCCCAGAAGCCTAGCCACCAACAGGACCCAAATATACATTGTCAATTTTTAAACGCGGGATTCGGGGAACAGTTTGGCATTTTTCTGTCACACCGCCCGAGACCAAAGTTGTTCCACATGCCACGTTACAAGTTTTGTTGCTTGGGATGTTTAACTTTCATTACATTTCTTTGGGATATCTCACAAGCCACTCTCTCTCTCTGTCAGTGTGTGTACGTGTGTGCATGCGAGAGAGCGAGTGAGACAGAAAGATGTGTGTCACAAAGGGGGCTCACAGAGGCAGAGTATGCCTGTAAAAACTGGGCCGCAGAATTTTTATATACTATAAAACTTTACGAGACCAATTTTTTTCTCAAATATTCTTGAAATTTCCTCCCACAAATTTGATTGTGCCAAGATTCAAAAACCCGTGTGGCAATGAAAAACACTTTCACCACTTAAAGAATGTTTGTTCTCCCTCATCCACCATCTGGAAAAAATGGGCCTGGTTAACAACACTAAAGAGAGAATATCTTATACTCCTGTCTCCTCAAATGGCAGTCTAGTTCATTTATTCAAAAAACAAAATCCCAGTCACATTGACACTCCGTCACTTCGTCGTCCTTGAACGACACTAGACTTTTTTTCTCTGCAGCTCTACCTACAAAACCCTTATTTTGTCTCCTTACAACAACAAACAGAGGAAGACAACTCCATCAGCTGCGACAGCCAGGTCCCAAGTCCGAGTCTCGTACCTCAGGAGGTGTTCCAGTTTCTAAATGATGTCGTGAACCGTTGTGGTGGCTCGGCACAAAGAGCAAACTGAGAGGGTAGTTAAACGCCCAGTGATTGTCCTCCCGGAACCCCCAAACAGAAGACAAAGGCTGGGGAGAGCTGGGGCTCAGTCAACCGTCCCCTGGTCAATGATGGAGACATTGAGCCTTGCATGAACACGTGAGCTCTAAGAGGGGGTAGGGGTTGATTGCTATGGGGAGTGGATTGGCGAATTTCAGTAGGTGTGGGTTGGAACAGATGCTTAGGAGTAGTGGTTAATAAGGAGTGTGAGGGATGGGATAGGTTGACAGACAGACAGACAGACAGACAGACAGACAGACAGACAGACAGACAGACAGACAGACAGACAGACAGACAGACAGACAGACAGACAGACAGACAGACAGACAGACAGACAGACAGACAGACAGACAGACAGACAGACAGACAGACAGACAGACAGACAGACAGACAGACAGACAGACAGACAGACAGACAGATAGATAGATAGATAGATAGATAGATAGATAGATAGATAGATAGATAGATAGATAGATAGATAGATAGATAGATAGATAGATAGATAGATAGATAGATATGATAGATATGATTCAAGTATGAATAGAATTCAGTGCCGTTGAGGAAGGACAAAAAAAAATGTCTCATGAGCATTGCCTTATTTCTATTACAGCATGACATGGACAGATACATTTTATGTTTCAACAGAATTGGCGGAATGAATACACCCCTGATAACACGCAAACTGTTCACTCTCACAGCAGCCACATACAAACATCTTGTTGTTTTCCTTCACGGATCTACGCTCTCTCCTCCTCTCACCTTCTCCCTTCGCTTGTGGACTTCAATGTACAACACATCAGTTGTCTGTGACCAGGCGAAAAAAAACTTTACAAACCAAACTTCATATCATAACCGCTACACACAGCCTACATCATTGTCACCATATTATCTAAAGTAACGTTAACGTTATAGTCAACATAGCTAATAAAACTAGGGCGTTAGTAAATTCGCTACAATTATGTAGTACAGTGTACAGTCAGTAAGTGGTTTAGCAGTTACTCCGGCTGGCCCCGGTGTCAATACATTCTAAAACTAAAAGCTTACCTTGACTTGGAAGAGTTCCAGTGTTGGATAGTCATAGCCAGCTAGCTAAAATAGAATCCCTGTCCTCCAGCTACACCATGGTGCTACCCTACAGAGTGCTGCTGAGGCTACTGTTCACCTTCATTGCAAAACAGTGAGTTTTAATACATTATTTGGTGACTTGAATATACAGTATTTTGTATAGTTTTATGTTAAAATTTAAACTTTTTAAATGTTTCACTATTTTTATTTGCATGAAATTCACTGAGGATGAATTTCTTCCCTCCTCTGTGGATCCTCCACTGATATCATTTTATTGATTGGTTGATTTATGGTTTATGACTGGAGGATGGTATGAGATAGTGTGTATGTGTGCATGTATTTATAGGAGGTAATTGTGAGCCCGTAGGGAGAGAAGGACAGTGTTCCGATGGGTCAGGACTGTCAGTGGGATACAGGGACAGGAAGGGAGAGTCTTCCCACCGGTGTAAATGGGTGTGTGTTTGTGTACGTGTGTCTAACCTTAGCCCTATAATGCCCAAGGGTGTGAGCTGTCCACTGTCATATAACCTTGTGTATACTCTATTTCTGCTATTTTCTATATTTTATTTATCTCCCTCTCTCTCTGAGATGTCTTGACATTAGTTAGTCTCATGCAAAAGCTGCCAGCACAGCATCCCATATTCATCGATCGAATAGTGGATACATTTGTCTTACTTTCTCATTCCCCCTGTCACTCTCTAACTCAGAGGCCCCATGCAAATACATGCTGCCATGTCAATCTCTTACTCTGACTCTTTCCTTCCTGCAGTGGCTCACTTCAATGCAATTCAAAGTCTCCCATTTGCATGCATAGGCTGCACTTAACATTAAACAAATACAGACATTTCCATGAAACCAATGCGAGGATGTATTGAAACATTAAGAACACCTGCTCTTTCCATGACATAGACTGACCAGGTGAATCCAGGTAAAAGCTAAAATCCCTTATTGATGTCCCTTGTTAAATCCACTTCAATCAGTGTACATGAAGTGGAGGAGACCGGTTAAAGAAGGATTTTTAAGCCTTAAAACAGTTGAGATATGGATTGTGTATGTGTGCCATTCAGAGGGTGAATGGGCCAGGCGAACGATTTAAGTGCCTTTAAACAGGATATGGTAGTAGGTGGCAGGGGCCCCGGTTTGTCTTAAGAACTGCAACATTGCTGGGTTTTTCACACTCTGATGAAGACAGCTTGTCTGTCGAAACGTTGGCTATTCAATTATTGCGTCTGAGCTCCCAGAGTGTGCAGCTCTCCTTTTTCTTTTTCAAGGGTTTTTCACAATCAACAGTTTCACGTGTGTATCAAGGATGGTCCACCACCCAATGGACATCCAGACAACTTGACACAACCGTGGGAAGCATTGGAGTCAACGTGGGCCAGCATCTCTACACCTTGTAGAGTCCATGCCCTGACGAATTGAGACTGTTCTGGGGGAAAAAGGGGAGAGGGGTGCAACTCAATATTAGGAATGTGTTCTTAATGTTGCGTAAACTCAATGTACATGTCTATCTCTACCTGTGATACTTTCTCTGTCACTAGGATTGTCATCCAATCCTGTGTCCCTGCTTTTGTCTTATTCTCTCTCTCTTTCTCTCTGGCTCCATCTCCCACACTATCTCTTTGTCTGTCTCTGTCTCTGTATCTCCCACATTCTATTCCCAGCCAGCCTTATTGTCCTGATAGATGTGGGATTGACATGTCTATTTCTTTCTCTTGCCTTCTCTCTCGGTCACACACAGACACACACACACTGCTGCCCTCCCGTCACAGTCCAGCAAGTCCAATTGTCTGGGGTCTGACAGACGTTCTTTCAAAGGTTACATGTCAATCAGTTTTGACAACCATGATGAAGATTTAACTCTGCAGCATCCCAACCTGAACTCATGGGTAGACGTAACAAAGTAAATGAAAATCCGGGACAATCAAATTAGTATGATATGTTACGTTTGGTATGGTATGTATTAATGTGTGTATGTCCATCATTCATTTTGTATGATATGTTACGGATTACAATTTGTATGATATGTTACAAATTGTAATTTGTACAATATGTTACGAATTTGCAGTACGTATGATATGTTACGAATTCCAATTTCTTTTGGCTAACGTTAGCTAGGTGGCTAATGCTAACATTAGCTAGGTGGCTAAGGTTAGTTAGGCTAGGGGTTAGGGTTAGGGGTTCAGGTTAAAGTTAAAGTTAAGGTTAGGGTGAGGAGTTAAGTTAAAGGGTTAATGTTAGGATTAGGGGAAGGGTTGCCTAACATGCTAAGTAGTTGCAACGTAGCTAAATAGTTGTAAGTTGCTAATTAGCTAAAATGCTAAAGTTGTCCATGATGAGATTCGAACACGCAACCTTTGGGTTGCTAGATGTTTGCATTATAAGTCCATCCGTTTTTTCCATAAGATGTTCTCTCTTATGTAACCATACCAAATGTAACATGTCATAATACATTCAGTCTGCGCAGCCAGACTATGGTCCTGGATTAACCCTAAACCCTGAACTTTTGCACTCTAATCCAGCTACTTAAACATTAAATATGGTTTGAATATTTCAGAATTCTCTCAGACTAGTCCTTATTACTCCTGAGCCGAAAATATACATCCTGATGACTTAACCCTACTTTTGTCTTGGCATTTCTGTATGTTCAGGAGATAGACTAGACCTCTAAAATAAGAGTATCAATAGATAAGATCTTGCAATATTGTTTTGCTTCTCTCCCAAGTATGTTCCCATGTACTGAGTCTGTGTACAGTATATTATTGGATACACATGAATCAAGAGAAAGAGAAAGGCTCTGTATGGTAGCTAGCTTATATGATCTGCCTCTTCTTCTCCTCCTCCTATCCCCAGACTTGGACCTGGTGTCTCTGTAACCATGGCACTGCAGGGATCGTATTTAGAGGCAGTGGGAGTGTCAGTCAGGCCTCTTTAGCAGAGCCAGAGGGAAGAATAGAGAGGGGCTTGGTTAGCATTAGGTCATCACCCCCCCCCCCCCCCCCCCTTATATACCAGCCCCAATCAAGACTGCCCACTATAAGTGCATCTCTGGCTATGACAGAGCTCATCTCACAGTGCTACGATGCAGATTGACATCTCAATGAGAGGCCAGCGCCAGTCTTTTACTAGGACCTTTTCACGGCTGCAGGCTTTGTCCACCCGCACCCCTCTGGGCAGAGCCTCTGGTTTTTTTGGGGGGGGGGGGGGGGGGGGGTCAGGGGGTGGGGGGGGGGTGACCACAACGGGCTGAAGGAGGATGCGGGTGGGGTTGGGGGGGACACCGTCATGCCCCAGTGCCCCTCAATCAGAGTCTGAGTCACTGGCCGCAAAATTGGCTCGCTCCATATACCTGCCTTTGCATATGAATGGGCCGGCCATTGTCCAGGCCTAAATGCACATTAAACCTGTCTGGAAACAAGCGAAAGGAGGCGAAAAACTTTTTCTCTCTCTCCTTAATAAACTAATTAATTGGACTACGCGTTTCTAGAAGATCGACCTCTTAGTGCCAATCTCTTTATTTGTACCCAATGGTAAAACGTACCCTGTAAAGAAATAGGATGTTTATCGTTTTAACAGAGAGAGAGCGAATTGTTGCTCGGTCTGTATCTGTGACTTTGTCTGGCTCCAGTCCAGATTGAGATTTGGTTCTTTTGTTTTGGTGAGGGTGGTAATAGACTCATTGAAGGCTGACACCTTGGTCTCAGAGACGCGCTGGTTAAACGACCCACCATACGCTTTTGTTCTGGTCACTGAGGAGACAGGGGTAAAAGAGTGTCTTCTAAAGATCCACAGTCACCCACTCTAGACAGACAGTTTATTTCAGACAGATAATGATACTTATCAGAGTTGAGGTCAATTACAATTCAATTCCAGATAATTCCATGGCTAAAGGTAAAAACTGTTCAAATAAAAACAGTTGTCATCGTATATAAAAAAGAAAAAAGGTTTACAAAGGATGATATGTATAAAGGATCAGGTGACTGAGTTTATGAGTTTGGCCATATAAAGGACATTTAGGAGTAAATATTGTATTCTAACATTTTTAACATAGCGGTTCTCTTTTTGTGCCTGATTGATGTAAAAACACCTGAAGCTAAACCCTCTACTGTTCATTCAGAGGCATCACTGTCCACGGTGCAGAAGTGGAGTACATTCTTCTGCCGTAGCCCCACGCTGTGCTTTGTGCTCTGGTCCTGGCCGGGCTGTTTTGACTGGACAGGCACCATGCGAGCCAGCACCGACACTCTCTCTGGGGTCCTGAGAAGCAGGGCCCTGGGGGAACAACGTCTCCAAATCCAGGACAGACCATGCAGCCATCAGCTGCCCAGTGGGGTTTGTTTGTGACGGGTACGAGTCAGCCCACAGCAAAGCTCCGGCACAATGCCCAGCCTGCTGTTTCAGTCAGGGGCCCCCAGGGCCAGCACTGGGCACTCACCATCACAACGCAGGCAGCTGCAGTATTAAGCACTCTCATCTCAGCCTGCTTATTCTTTTAATTAGACACTCAGAGAATTAGCTCCTGGGAGCACCGCCCCAACCCTCCCCCCCCCACCCCCCCGCATCCCTGCCCTACGTGGGCTCCTTCAGCGAGGTGGCAGGCTGTGGCCCTATGAGACACAGCTCATATGCATAATCCAGCAGGCCCCCAGCTCTCTGAATGAGCTGTTCAAAAGGAGCCCGCACCTCCCGGTATTGGGGGGCCGTGGGCGCAGTGAGAAAATGAAGACCTCTGCTCCCCTCTAAATCCCCAGGAATTTCTCATTAAGCGCAGGTCTCGAGCTCCTGAAGACCCCGGCCCCCCCCTTGAGCAGACTCTACCCGGCCAGAGAGAATGACTACTCCGGTCCACATTGTGTCGGCTGCTGTTTCCCAATGCGTGTTATTCACATCATCCCTTTTTCCCGGCACAAGAGGCTTCTCCCAATCGCGCTTTTCAAAGCCCCTCAAGACTTCCTCTTCTTTTCACTTTATTTTCGTGTGTGAGTGTATGTGTATGGGTGTGTGGAAGGGCCCAGGCTTTGGGTTGGAGAGAAAAGAGTAATTGAAGTGACATTTTTTAATGGTCTCCTGAGATATTTGGTGTGGAAGAAGCAAGGGCGGATTCATCTGGACACTCATATCAAACAATGTGTTTTTTGGCGCGTTGACTCAAGTTAGTGATAGGCTCAATGCATGTGTATGGAAGAGAGTGAAGAGCTCGGAGAAAGGCAGAGAGGATGGAAGACTTTAAAATCATCTCTGGCTAGTTATTCAGCCGAGGGCATTATTACTGCTTCTAACTTTTTGCTGATATATAAACATAAGATGCCACAATCCCAAAGACGCTGATTTATATATTTTATTTAACAATTCTGAGAAAATAACAATGGAATATCAACACCTTTTTATTCTAACGCTTCATTACATAAGTGGGTTGATGTGTCCTCTCCGTCCCAGTCTGTTGTCACTGTTTAAAATGCACGTACAATACTTTATGCCAACTGCATTTTGAATATACAGTACTAATGGAATTTGATGGAGTGCTCAGATTCCCCTCTGTTATCCCCATAAATAGCGTTTTTAATTTTGTAAACACAGCTACTGTATAAGAGATGCCCTTACCTCCCCTTCATGGTGAATTCACATACCTACAGGAGAAAGCTAAAAGCAATCTTGTTAAAAATGAATTGATTGATTAGCATAACTCTTGAAGAATCTCAACATGGGCTATCCGCATGTCGAATACAAATACAGACAGTGCTTTCCCTAATTGGCTCACAAAGTTGGCGTATGTTAGAGAAGAGATTGCCACAACAAACTGTAGTTCCACACAATACAGTTTATTTATCAGCTGTGCGTGCGTACTACTGTGCCTATTGGGATATGTTGGAATGAATGGAGCTGAGGCTCATTACTTGAGTCCTGTCAACAGATTTGATGGGAGAGGGTCCAGAACAAATTCTAGGAAATGTACAGTATTATACAGAGCCATGAGTGCATGGATCTCCCTTCCATCTTATATAGGTCGCAGTTGCAAATGAGAACTTGTTCTCAACTGACCTACCTGGTTAAATAAAGGTGAAAACATTTTTTTATATATATATATATATATATAGCGCAAGAGAACAGCAAACCTGGTTTTAAAAAACAAAGCAACACCTCACAGCATAACACCTCTCCCCCATGTAATCTACTTGTAGTGTGTATGTACTGACATGTATGTGTAACTGATAGATGCACACATACATACACACACACACACACACACACTACATGTTAATGTTTTTAAATGTGTATAAATTGTAAAGTGTTTTGTCTGTTTTCATTATGTGTCGGACCTCAGTAAGACTAGCTTTGGCCATTGGCGTCGGCTAATGGGGATACTAATAAATCAAATAAAATCCCAGTTTACATGAAACTACCTTTGTAAACCAAGATTCTCTGTGTGGAGAGATGTGAAGATTAATATGGTGTGTGTGTGAGAGAGAGAGAGAGAGAGAGAGAGAGAGAGAGAGAGAGAGAGAGAGAGAGAGAGAGAGAGAGAGAGAAATAGAAATAGAATGGAAGAGAGAGGGAGAAAAGAAGAGAGCTGTCACAGGCACGGACAGCTGACAGCTGGGATTGGGAAGGTGAATCGTCAGGGTTGGAAGGAACAGGAACCCACACTGGGTTCCGGGAGGAAGAGGAGGACAGTGTTGGCCTCCAGAAACTCTCCTTTGTGATATAGTGACAAAGAGATGCCTAAAACATTAGCGAGTGACCTCACCCCACAGACACACACATGCATGGATGCATGCATACATACACACATATGCACGTACAAACACACACATTAGCATACACACACATACTTAGATATGCATGCACACCTACACACACTCAATCATCACCCCATTAATGAGTCAGTGCAAAGGTTAATGCAATAGTTGCTATTCAGTGCCTAATGAAAGTTTAAACTCAGATATTGTTGTTTTGGAAACTGATTTATTCATGATGTGAGATCGATCATTTATTTTTCTAATCAATCTATATGGCAAACAAGCATTATTATTTTTTCCCAATTTTGTTATATATTGCATTTTTACACATAATACATAACACAGGTATTACACATATCTGATATTTTAATATGGTGCCTTCAAATGAAATGAATATATTTCGAATATGTATTTATTTAACCATGTAAGTCATTGAGAACATATTCTGTTTTACAATAAAGACCTGTCATATATTTGTTAAACCAACTTCTGTGTTGTTACATGAGCAAACATGTCGATGTACTGTTTTTCAGAATCAGAATGACTTTATTTGCCAATTACATTTACATATACCTGGAATTTGACTTAGTGAATAGGTGATGCAATAGACAACGTACAGACAGAATAGAGACATAAAGTCAACTTCTTCAACATACAGAATACTGTCACGGTGAGTGGTGAGGGAACGAGGCTCAGAGTGAGAGGTCGATGCAAACATAGTTTATTAATGAATAAACTAAAAAACGTACCATACCGTGAGCTGGCGTCTAGTGCAGAACACATAGGCACACAAACAAACAATGATCCACACCCAGGTGGACTTGAAGTGCACATAAATAGACTCCCCAATTAGAGACAACTCAAGACAGCTGCCTCTAATTGGGGATCACCCAAAACCCAACACCAACCTAGTGAATGTAAGGACCTGACTGTGGCCATCCCACTCCCTCTAGAGGGAGTCAGAGACCTGGCCTCAGTCAGGACCTTACAAATACAATATGAAAACATAAAACATAAAACTCTGCAAACTGATTTGAAGTAAGTATATACAATTTACAGAGGGGATATCTAGCCTGGCAAATAGGAGCTTCCCTATATATGCAGAAGGAGGGATGTTGCCATGACGAATATACAGTTGAAGTCAGAAGTTTACATACACTTAGGTTAAAGTCATTAAAACTAATTTTTCAACCACTACACAAATTTCATGTTAACAAACTAGAGTTTTGGCAAGTCAGTTAGGATATCTACTTTGTACAAGTAATTCTTCCAACAATTGTTTACAGACAGATAATTTAACTTATAATTCACTACATCACAATTCCAGTGGGTCAGAAGTTTACATACACTAAATTGACTGTGCCTTTAAACAGCTTGGAAAATTTCAGAAAATGATGTCATGGCTTTAGAAGTTTCTGATAGGCTAAATGACATCATTTGAGTCACTTGGAGGTGTACCTGTGGATGTATTTCAAGGCCTACCTTCAAACTCAGTGCCTCTTTGCTCGACATCATGGGAAAATCAAAAGAAATCAGCCAAGACCTCAGAAAAAAAATTGTAGACCTCCACAAGTCTGGTTCATCCTTAGGAGCAATTTCCAAATGCCTGAAAGTACCACGTTCATCTGTACAAACAATAGTAGCCAAGTATAAACACCATGGGACCACGCAGCCGTCATACCGCTCAGGAAGGAGACGCGTTCTGTCTCTCCCAAGTATGGTCGTATGATATGTGCAAATCAATCCCAGAACAACAGCAAAGGACCTTGTGAAGATGCTGGAGGAAACAGGTTCAAAAGTATCTATATATCCACAGTAAAATGAGTCCTATATCGACATAAACTGAAATGCTGCTCAGTAAGGAAGAAGCCACTGCTCCAAAACCGCCATAAAAAAGCCAGACTACGGTTTGCAACTGCACATGGGGACAAAGATTGTACGTTTTGGAGAAATGTCCTCTGGTCTGATGAAACAAAAATAGAACTGTTTGGCCATAATGACCATCGTTATGTTTGGAGGGAAAAGGGGAGGCTTGCAAGCCGAAGAACACCATCCCAACTGTGAAGCACTTGGGTGGCAGCATCATGTTGTGGGGGTGCTTTGCTGCAGGAGGGACTGGTGCACTTCACAAAATAGATGGCATCATGAGGAAGGAGAATTATGTGGATATATTGAAGCAACATCTCAAGACATCTGTCAAGAAGTTAAAGCTTGGTCACAAATGGGTCTTCCAAATGGACAATGACCCCAAGCATGCTTCCAAAGTTGTGGCATTGGAGTGGCCATCACAAAGCCCTGACCTGAAAATTTGTGGGCAGAACTGAAAAAGTGTGTGCGAGCAAGGAGGCCTACAAACCTGACTCAGTTACACCAGTTCTGTCAGGAGGAATGGGCCAAAATTCACCCAACTTATTGTGGGAAGCTTGTGGAAGGCTACCCGAAACGTTTGACCCAAGTTAAACAATTTGAGGGCAATGCTACCAAATACTAATTGAGTGTATGTAAACTTCTGACCCACTAGGAATGTGATGAAAGAAATAAAAGCTGAAATAAATTACTCTCTCTACTATTATTCTGACATTTCCCATTCTTAAAAGAAAGGGGTGATCCTAACTGACCTAAGACAGAGAATATTTACTAGTATTAAATGTCAAGAATTGTGAAAAACTGAGTTTAAATGTATTTGGCTAAGGTGTATGTAAACTTCCGACTTCAACTGTATACAGTGCACATGCATCTACTGTATATATAATTTTTTATAGCAAAAGGGTCTAAAGGTTCAAGTACATATTATGCATATTTGCCAATGAGATCAATTCCAAGTGTAGATAATCTATTTCGTGTTAATTTTATTCATGTTCCATCATCATGTCTTGTCCTTCATATCACTAGACTGGTATGAGCAACACGCAACAGATGGAACATTGTCCTCAACTTTCAGCATGTGTTGTGCTGCCCCTTGGTGGTAGAATCATGCCACCACAGGTTTCATGTAACGTTTTATTCTATAGTAGTCCTATGTATTGTATTGCTTTTTTTTGTTTTTAAACGTCAGTGAGGCCCAATATTCAACATATTTCTGCTGTAGATCGACGATGTCGATTCAGGAAGTAACATTTTAAATGTCTAAACATTTACTCTAATTATCTTTACATTCCTTATGCTTATGTGATAATATCATATTGAATGTTTTTGTTTTTACAGAACCAATCCATATCTATTCATCCCTTATAGGGCATATTAGGGCCTACTGAAACAATGACAGTCGCTTTAGAGCTTTGGATGGCAGAGGTCAAGCTTACATTTGACCACTAGGTGGAGTAAGGAGTGGGTTGTGCAGTGGAGCCCGTTGGTCTGAATGTCTGGGACATTTGGCCTCCACACTTGAATTAAATACATTTTTAGTGAACTGATTGGCCATACAAGTTCTTCTACTTTTCTACTCCTAGAGTCTACTTATTTTTTGAGGTGCATGAGAGAGGTTGTATTTTGTCAATATAGTAGAAATCTTACTATGTTAGTGTTATTTAATATATATATATACAGTGGGGAGAACTAGTATTTGATACACTGCCGATTTTGCAGGTTTTCCTACTTACAAAGCACGTAGAGGTCTGTAATTTTTATCATAGGTACACTTCAACTGTGAGAGACGGAATCTAAAACAAAAATTCAGAAAATCTTTTAAAATTATTTTTAAATAATTAATTTGCATTTTATTGCATGACATAAGTATTTGATCACCTACCAACCAGTAAGAATTCCGGCTCTCACAGACCTGTTAGTTTTTCTTTAAGAAGCCCTCCTGTTCTCCACTCATTACCTGTATTAACTGCACCTATTTGAACTTGTTACCTGTATAAAATACACCTGTCCACACACTCAATCAAACAGACTCCAACCTCTCCACAATGGCCAAGACCAGAGAGCTGTGTAAGGACATCAGGGATAAAATTGTAGACCTGCACAAGGCTGGGATGGGCTACAGGACAATAGGCAAGCAGCTTGGTGAGAAGGCAACAACTGTTGGTGCAATTATTAGAAAATGGAAGAAGTTCAAGATGACGGTCAATATCCCTCGGTCTAGGGCACCATGCAAGATCTCACCTCGTGGGGCATCAATGATCATGAGGAAGGTGAGGGATCAGCCCAGAACTACACGGCAGGACCTGGTCAATGACCTGAAGAGAGCTGGGACCACAGTCTCAAAGAAAACCATTAGTAACACACTATGCCGTCATGGATTAAAATCCTGCAGCGCATGCAAGGTCCCCCTGCTCAAGCCAGCGCATGTCCAGGCCCGTCTGAAGTTTGCCAATGACCATCTGGATGATCCAGAGGAGGAATGGGAGAAGGTCATGTGGTCTGATGAGACAAAAATAGAGCTTTTTGGTCTAAACTCCACTCGCCGTGTTTGGAGGAAGAAGAAGGATGAGTACAACCCCAAGAACACCATCCCAACCGTGAAGCATGGAGGTGGAAACATCATTCTTTGGGGATGCTTTTCTGCAAAGGGGACAAGACGACTGCACCGTATTGAGGGGAGGATGTATGGGGCCATGTATTGCGAGATCTTGGCCAACAACCTCCTTCCCTCAGTAAGAGCATTGAAGATGGGTCGTGGCTGGGTCTTCCAGCATGACAACGACCCGAAACACACAGCCAGGGCAACTAAGGAGTGGCTCCGTAAGAAGCATCTCAAGGTCCTGGAGTGGCCTAGCCAGTCTCCAGACCTGAACCCAATAGAAAATCTTTGGAGGGAGCTGAAAATCCGTATTGCCCAGCGACAGCCCCGAAACCTGAAGGATCTGTATGGAGGAGTGGGCCAAAATCCCTGCTGCAGTGTGTGCAAAGCTGGTATAGAACTACAGGAAACGTATGATCTCTGTAATTGCACCAAATATTAATTGTACCAAATATTAAGTTCTGCTTTTCTGATGTATCAAATACTTATGTCATGCAATAAAATGCAAATTAATTACTTAAAAATCATACAATGTGATTTTCTGGATTTATGTTTTAGATTCCGTCTCTCACAGTTGAAGTGTACCTATGATAAAAATTACAGACCTCTACATGCTTTGTAAGTAGGAAAACCTGCAAAATCGGCAGTGTATCAAATACTTGTTCTCCCCACTGTATGTTATAGAGAAGAGGTATAGTGCTTTCTATGTAACCAAAGTGCAAAGACGTTTTTTAAAGGATCTTATCTAAAAATGTATTCTATTGCACTGGATGTTTAAATAATTAAGACTAGGGGCTTTTGTGATTCTAATGTTCAGAAGTACAGAAGTTTATAAGTACAGCTGCATATCCTCTGAGCCCATGTCTCCTACATAATGCTGCAGGTGGGAGGGGAGAGAAATGGCGTGCCCCAAACTAAGGGGCGGCCTAGTTCCTGTCCCCAAGGCCGCGGGAAACAACCTCCCTCCCTCCTCCCTTCTTCCCTTTATCTTTGGCTTCCATGGGAACGACAGAGCCTGGCACGAGCCTGTGAGTAAACCAACCAGGGCTTTAACAAACTGCTGCCTCCACCACACAAACAGACAACAATAATAATGCAATGCATGCACAGTTTTTTACACACAACAACATGTTACTGTACATATGGTTGTTCTGCCATCTTCCTTCCCCACCTGAATAAGTGTCTGCTTAAAGAACACTGCATGGTATTATGCTCCAATGGCTCAGATGAAGCACTGATTCTTATGGAGGAGAAGGAGAGATTGTTTTGTTCAAAGACACTGGTAGCAATGTGACAGATGACAGAATAGAAACTGTTACTCCTCTGAGGCATGTCATTTATTAGTAATAAGAACAGTTAATAAGAACATAACTCATAAGCAGGTTGGGAAGGTGATGGTGGGCAGGGAGGAGTGTGGCATCATCATTAAGATGAAGATTTGAAGAGTTGACTGTCACTATCCTCAGAGCACAAAACCTGAGGATGGTGACAGTAACTGCTGTAAAAAGTTATAATTTGTAGTTACACAATTACACTCACGCAATCATGAGGTCGTATTATGTATAATCAATGCATCATGGTACTTCGTAGTTTACTTTCCAGGGTTTTGTATTCACCACCTCCACCCCCAATATCTGTGGGGTTAGAGGTCATGTAGGGTTAGATCTGCACTGTCATCATGACACCGTTAATTGCCTAAGCCAGTTGGGCAAAACTAGCCAATTACTGATCGTGGCATATGTCATCATAAGTCATATAAGCTAACCTAATGTGGCAGGCGTAGAAAGATGCCTGAGCGGAGTCACCACTTTCCTTTTTCAGGGGAAACGGAAGTTGGGTTTGAAATACTGTATTCCTGAAAACTGGCAACATCTGCTTTCTTCCAACACCGCTAAGGGTGGTTATAAGCTTACTGTTTACAACATATGTGGTGGCCAGTGCTATCTTTGTGGCGGCCAGTGCCATCTTTTTTGCAGTGGTGTGCTGGGGATTTTAAGGGAATTACTATTATTACCCTAAATTATATCATACGCACAATTAGCTATTTAAGTATCTCTTCCTGTCATTTACCTGTACAGTTTATGTAACCATGCAAGTATTCTCTTACCTGTAAATATAACTGTATATTTACCTGTACAGCTAATTTAACCATGCAAAATATTCACTTACCTGTTCATTTAACCAGTCTGTCTATTAAGTAAACTATTATTACCCTCACTCATATCATACGCATTTTTAGCTATTGAAGTATTTCTCTGCCATCGGCCTGTATAGTATAGTTAACCATCCAACATCCACCAATGTATAGTGTACATATTCAGCCAACCACCCATACTATGCAATGTCTTTTTATAGCTTTTTTGCACTCCAGACATCTTGTATTTCTATACTTTTCCATACTGCCGCTCTATGTATCATGTATCGTTTAACTGTCTTTTGTGTATTTTCGTTATGGTATTTTGCACCTGCCCTATGTTTTGTTGTAGCTGCTTGACAAAGAAATGTCCCCCTCTGGGATCAATAAAATAAGATCTATCTATCTATCTATCTATCTATCTATCTATCTATCTATCTATCTATCTATCTATCTATCTATCTATCTATCTATCTATCTATCTATCTATCTATCTATCTATCTATCTATCTATCTATCTATCTATCTATCTATATATCTATCTATCTATCTATCTATCTATCTATCTATCTATTATCTATCTATCTATCTATCTATCTATCTATCTATCTATCTATCTATCTATCTATCTATCTATCTATCTATCTATCTATCTATCTATCTATCTATCTATCTATCTATTTATTATCTATCTATCTATCTATCTATCTATCTATCTATCTATCTATCTATCTATCTATCTATCTATCTATCTATCTATCTATCTATCTATCTATCTATCTATCTATCTATCTAGCTATCTATCTATCTAGCTATCTAGCTATCTATCTAGCTATCTATCTATATGTCAAAAGTGTTATAGGCCTAACAGTGTTATGTAGTTCAAGTAAAGGATTACCAAATAAAGCATGAGTATGAAGACTGACACATGACTGAATTACATTATAGTCATGTTATGGACTCATAGAGGACAGTTCATTAACATAAGTGACAACATTGAGCCATCTGTAAGTAGGCTAATGGACAGTGACAGACTTTAGAATAGGCCTGTCAATCACTCTCCCACAAGGAGGCATGATGGACTTGTTTATAGATAAGACACTCCTAAGGGTCCACATTGTACTGGTGAAGAGTGAACACAGCTTGGTTAGAGGTGGAGGAGCACAGGTGTATAAACCAGGCATGGCAGCCTGTGGTGTAAAATAAGATAATACTAGAGTGGTCCATAAAAGGCTTACTTAAACCTGACTAACTCAGGAACTCATGTACTCCTGTCTCAAACCACTGTTGTCTTCTGCTATGACTGACTTTGCCGACATTACGAACTGCACAGACACAGAGACAGCACAGCACAGAGGAATACACTGCACATAACCAGATGATGATGTAAGAGTTTACTTTAATTCGATTTCTTGACAGATATGTAAATAGATAGGCTTTACATCATATTAGGGTGTTTTTCTCTCGTATCAGTGCAGTCTAAAAAGGAAAGAAAGACGCGTTTAGGAAGGTTTAGGAGACGCATGAACGTGTTTGATCTGTCGGGGCGCTGTTTTGACTGTGTGTGTGCCCAGCGCCGTACACCGCAGGCCTTCTCTCCCACCAGGCTCATGCGAGCAAGGCTGAGCTGGCAGCGCAGTTTTCAGCTTTTCCCTTCGACCAAAAATATCGCATATTCGTCTTATGGAGAGTGTGAAGACATATCTTGCCTTCTCGAAATAGATAACTGTTATTTGATTAAGATCTTTGCATATTTAATATTGTGTATTTATCTAGGACGACTCCACTCCACCCCCTATCCACGGTCTCAACCATATAATTTCCTTTGCAACAATCCAAATAAATAAACCAATACGTGATTCAGGGCATGATGGAGTTTTTATGGAAATGTCTGCGCAGTATGGCAAACTGTCCCCAAACTACACACACCAGTTACATTTGCCCGTCGTGAGCCTTTCTTCTGTAACCTCACATACACTAAATGTTCTTGTGGAAAGTGGTTACATTTTGTTTAATGAATGAATGCAGCTTTGCATTGAGGCTTTGGAATGTTTCGGATGGATTGGAAACGTGTGCATAATTGCGGTTCAATCGTTTTCGCTTTGATGTGAACTTCATATCGAGCTTATTTTAACACATTGTGGCCTGTTTTTTGTGAACAGACTCCATTTTGAAGGACCCGGTGAGCAGAGAAAAGGCAACTCGTCTAAAGGAAAGGAAGCCATCTGTTTTTTGTGTAGCCTATATTAGAACGCATTTACATGAAGACATTCTAATCATATAATTTAAAAGCGCATGAGGTGTCCATATGGGGTATGATATGATGCCATTGTTGAGCAAATGACAGGCATGTCATAGTGATTAATGTGAATGACAGTCATTTAAAATGTATGTGATAATTAAATACCAGTAGAGAGTAATATGTCCGTAATTTTTCCATCCCACATATTTAGGGACATTTTTGGAACTCAAAGCCTCAGCAATACTTCAAGCTGGGGGTTGGGAGGCAGTGCCGATTGGTCCGCTCTCACACAGACACGGGCAGGCAGGGGCTGCAAGGGGCAGGTCGACAGATAGGAAATAGTAATAATTTAATAATTCATTGAATATGAGGTATCAAGGAATTAGAAACTTATAGCACTGTATGACATGTCGCTGTAAAGGGGTGGTTCTCTCAGTAAGTGAAATGCATGCATATATTTGTCGTTTGAAGGGGCCGCCGGTGGTGTAAGAGCTATCGCAAGTATAGAGAGTGTATGTCCACAGGATCCTGGCCTAGTATTGCTGCTGCTGGGATTCTCCTCATCCGCTTTCACAAAATTCTAAAATAGCATATTTAATGATAGAAATGAAAGGGTTGACAGTTGTTTTTGCGGTGACCGACATTTAAATGGTAAGATTCTTGCGGCATATCATTGTCATACGCGTTTTTATATGTTTAAACATTCCGTCATTATGTACAGTATACATCTGTCGGTGGAAGTCTGTACGTATGTTTGGCAGTGTGAACTTGTGTGTCGATACTGTATGTTCGCGTGCCAGCTATGCACTAAACCTATATATCTGTGGTGCCTCGTGAACCATGGCACACAGAGTTGATGCAGAGGCGCTGTCAAGAGCTGTCCATTTTATTCATGATTTCGCGATTTCTGCACCAGCCTTTTGAAATCAACTTAACCCTTCATTGTCACTGGGCAGGACAGCGTGTCATTACAGTTACTCTGGTCTAATTTTAACTTGACCAGCGGCCTGCCAAACGCGCAATAGGTTGCTACAATTCCACGTTGTTGGCGGTGTAGCGAGGATGATGATGATAGTGTTGCCTAATACTTTATTTTCTCTCTTTTTTGAGGTGGGGCAAGATAACCATCTCACACTTTTATATATTACGAAACTCAATAACTTCCCAATTTTACAACACTATTGTTTTTGTTAACTTTTCAATAATACAACTTCTTACCATCCCCATTTTTGCCACTCTCTATAATAGCTAATAACGAACAATAAAATTAATTGTATGTGATCAATAATTGAAAATCCATGCATTTAAAGTTGCTATCATTTTTTATAAACCTATTTCTGGGGTTTTTTATGTTTAGGATGGAGCCTTGCCAGGATGAGTCGGCCCAATGAACTGCCCATCAGAGATTCTCAGGCCTGTCACTGTGACCCAACATTGACCTCTGCCCCCAATGACCCTGTCTCTCCCCCCTCAAAGCACAATAACCCCAATTCTAGACTAGACCCTCCACGTGCAATGCAGCTGTCCACCGCCCCTGCCCTTAAACCACCATCCACCTATGGGTTCATGCACAAGGACCTATCCTCTTCCTACAGTCCTCTGAGAAGGCTACAGCACCTGACCACCATGGTCAGCCACCCAGACCTGGTACTGCTTGGAGAGGGGGAAAGGACCTCCCAGGGCTCCAGGAAGGACTCGCACACCCGGAATGCTGTTGGGAAAACTGACTTTGGGAATTCCTTGGCCCTCGCAGCTCCCCAGCCAGGCAGCAGAGACACAGACACCAGTAAGACTAATCCTAGTATGGAGAAGAGTGACTGTTGCTTCTCTGACCCACCTAGCCCAGCCTTCTCACTGGATAGCAATAGCCCTTTTGTGAATGGCTACCTGCACTTTGAGTCAACTTTGTTTGATGATGATAATGAAGATGATGATGAGGATACAGCTTTACCTCTGACAGACAGACATAGAAAAGTTGGAAAGTCACCTGAACCACTTCCTGAATTGTTTAACTTTAAGGTACAGTCCCCTAGTGACCCCCCATTAATGGCACATGAAGGTTCAGATGAGGACTGGGGGAGTGACTGTGAGCCGCTCTCTCTTGGAAATAGCCCCTCTGGGCCTGCAATGGCAAGTCCTACTACTGTTATGACCTTTTACCTAACATGGCTATTCACAGCAATATCATACAGTACTCAACAGCCCTCATATTTAATCCTGTAACATGTCACATTTATGGCCTGGGTACTTCCTTTTCAGTCCAGATCACCTGTTTAACTGTGCAACATAAATTGTCAAGCTTATTGGTTTTGATTATATGTGAAATGTCAATGAAGATAGTGAGAGGCCTAAATCCTAACTTATTAGCCAGAATGGTCAATCGAGGTCACTTCCTATATAATAAATAAGCTTGTCATACTTGGGAGGATCCATGTAATTCCAGCGTATCATATGGCGAATTACAATCCATAGTTGTACCTTTTGCAATTAATAAAACACCTGCACAGAGAAAAGTCATTAGTCAGGCCATATCCAGAGCTTTGTTCAGTGGCTGGGATGTTTTGCATGATCAGTTGATACAAGTTTTAGGCCAGAGAGTGTGCACAGAGCTGACGTGACTCACCACCTGGATTTGGTCTTATGTAGCAAAATTTGAAATGCTGTTTTTTACATTGGATAAAAGTAGAGCTACAAAATGATATATCATACACTGCCTTTTTTAGGAACAATGGGAAAGTAATTCTGCTTTGAAAGTTGATAAACTTGTAAACTCACTTTTGAGAAAATTGAATTTTAACGTTTTGGTATCTAGTGAAGAGCTCTTCTTTGTCTACATCCATTCAGCATCGTTCACACCCTCTTAAGCTTTAGTCCCACCCATCTCGTTTCGCTCTCGGAGCGTTCAGAGCACACACTTGACACTCTGGCCAATGATTTGTTTACCTCTGGATAACATGAAAACAGCCTAACCAGCTCTGCTGGCAACAATTTCATTATGCTTTTTTGCCGACGTTTACTGACACCGGCCATATTCAACAGGTGTTGTACACTTTAGCTTAAGACATGTAGCTAGCTAGCTAGGTAAACAATGAACCTAGGTAGGTAAACAACATGTAAGATCACACACATCACGTAACGTTAGCTAACGAGCCAGCCAGCTAACGTTAGCTAGTTAAACAACAATGAACAGTGCCAAATCATGTCGTTACTACCCTGCATAAATCTTCTGGGAGCTAACCAACTAGGTTCAATGTTAGCTAGCTAACATTAGGCTCTAACTAGCAAAGCAAACAGATCTGGGATACGAATAATAACGACGCTAGCTAACAGTACACGTTAGCTTAAGACATATAGCTAGCTAGGTAAACAATGAACTTAGCTAGGTAAACAATGTGTAATATCACACATGTCACGTAACGTTAGCTAACGAGACAGCCAGCTAACATTAGCTAGGTAAACAACAATGAATAACAACGTCATACACGTAGCGTTAGCTAGGGATCCAGCCAGCTAACGAAAATGGAGAGCAACACTTATGCAGCTCCACAACACAATTCAATTTTAAAAAGCTGCGTTCGACAAGATTACCAACACAGACTGAGCTCAAATAGACAGAAGCCTTCTATTTGGCAGACCAATCCGAACTCCTCTCTCGGCATGTCCAGCCCACTCATTATCTCAGCCAATCATGGCTAGTGGGAAGGTTTCTGTCTTTTTCTGTGGCTTACCATCAAGGCTCGTAATTTAACAGTTTTATTCGTATTTACAGATGGCATACAAGTTTAAATAGCTCTCCTGTGAACTTGCAACTAGGGTTGCATATTTTGGGGAATATTCAGAGGTGGAAACGGTGGGAATTAACGGGAATATATGGGAATTAACGGGAATATATGGGAATTAACGGAAATATATGCAAATTAATATTAATACCATTTAAATGTAGATGTTTTTTTGCATTGGATATATTTACCATATCATATGGAGACAGAAACATAAACCTTTTACCTTATCAAAAGTACACATAATTGCAAATGATTAAATCCTTCCAATAGACATTTTTAAAAACAAGTTAGTTACAAATTGAACTTTAATTAAATGAGTTGACTCTTCACATGGGGTGATTTCACGGAACAACAAGAGAAAGGGAATATTGAATGATCCCCAATGATCCATCGCATCTCCCAAAAACATTTTCAACATACATCTGTAAAATAAGGCTTTGGTTGTCTTCCTCTCAGGCTTCCATGTCTTCTCCCTGGACCTCCTCAATGTCCACCTCTTGAACATCAGATTCTAAGGCCTCATCTTCACTGTCACTTTCCAACCTTGTTGAGGATGGCTCGTTGTCAGGCTCAAAAAGCCTCAAATTTGCCCGGATGGCCACCAATTTTTCAACCCTTGTATTGATCAGCCTGTTACGTGCTTTGATGTGTGCATTCCCAAACAATGACCAGTTGCGCTCTGAGGCGGCTGATGTTGGTGGGATTTGGAGGATGATGGAGGTAACAGGGGAAAGAGCCTCAGATCCACAAAGTCCTTTCCACCAGGTGGCTGATGAGATATGTTGGCACGACTGCCATATTGCATCTCCATCCCAAAGCCCTTGCTTGGAAGTGTACTTCGCCAGACTGCCAAGAACCTTGCCCTCATCCAGGCCAAGGTGGCGAGACACAGTAGTGATGACACCATAGGCCTTGTTGATCTCTGCACCAGACAGGATGCTCTTGCCAGCATACTTGGGGTACAACATGTATGCTGCGGCGTGTATGGGCTTCAGGCAGAAGTCTTCACACTTTTTGATGTATTCAGAACTGCAGTTTCCTCTGGAGAGACTCCTTCCCTTCCAGGAGACTGGAAGCAACAGTGAAGTGAGCAGGGCAGTACGTATTTCTTCTCTTACATCTGCAAGCAGAGTCTGAACATCAGACAGGATGGCATTGTCTCCCTCAATCCATGCAAAGGCTACTGCTATAGGTTTCAGGAGTTTCCGGCTGCTTACCATTCTCTCCCAAAATACATCATCCAGGAGGATCCTCTTGATGGGGCTGTCCATATCGGCAGACTGTGATATGGCCATTTCTTGGAGAGACTCCTTCCCTTCCAGGAGACTGTCAAACATGGTGACAACACCACCCCAATGGGTGTTGCTGGGCAGCTTCAATGTATTGTAGATTGCTGCTATAACTTGATTACCCTTCACATACCTAACCATTTAACCATTAACCACCTCTCTTGTAGAGTGTATCCATTGTTTTTAGTGCCATGATGTCCTTGAGGAGCAGATTAAATGCATGAGCAGCACAGCCAATGGGTGTGATGTGAGGGTAGGACTCCTCTACTTTAGACCAAGCAGTCTTCATGTTTGCAGCATTGTCTGTAACCAGTGCAAATACCTTCTGTGGTCTATGGTCATTGATGACTGCCTTCAGCTCATCTGCAATGTAGAGACCGGTGTGTCTGTTGTCCCTTGTGTCTGTGCTCTTGTAGAATACTGGTTGAGGGTTGGAGATGATGTAGTTATTTATTCCTTGCCCACGAACATTCGACCACCCATCAGAGATGATTGCAATACAGTCTGCTTTCTCTATGATTTGCTTGACCTTAACTTGAACTCTGTTGAACTCTGCATCCAGCAAATTAGTAGATAAAGCATGTCTGGTTGGAGGGGTGTATGCTGGGTGAAAAACATTCAGAAATCTCTTCCAATACATATTACCTGTGAGCATCAGAGGTCAACCAGTTGCATACACAGCTCGAGCAAGACATTAATCAGCAATTCTCTGACTACGTTCCTCCATTGAGTCAGTGTAGAACTTCTGATTCCAGGAGGACCATGAGCTGTTGCTATCGATAAGGTGTCTGATTCATCATTTTCACCTTGAATAGAAGTAGAGGGACTTCTGTCAGAGGTTGATTGTAATGAGCGCTGAGGGAACTTTATGCACTTGGCCAGATGATTCTGCAGCTTTGTTGCATTCTTCACATATGATTTGGCACATTATTTGCAAATGTACACAGCTTTTCCTTCTACATTAGCTACAGTGAAATGTCTCCACACATCAGATAAAAAAAATACAATTCCATGAACAGATAAATAGTTAAGCAGTTAGATTAAACAACTCCTTTGTAAGATACATGTTTTAAAATTAAACATGTATGGAAACAAGTGAATTAACGCTTCGCAGTTAGTATGCTCAAGCAAGCTAAAACCCATATGGTAGCAAAAATGAACTAGCAGAAATTGTTAACAAGTTAGCTGCTATTTACTAGTTAACGAAAAATCATGCATGTCATATAAAATATATTCACCCCACCCAGTATTGTAATCAAAACTTACCAGAAAGCATGTAGTCCTTGGCTCAGACAGTGTATTATTGTGGGCTCAATAGCATCTCATTAATGTGCAAGATCTTGAGAATCAGCTGTACATGTGATGGAAGAGTGCACTATACATGTGATGGAAGAATGCACTGTGCATGCAGAGGGTTGCAATTCCATTGAATTGGGGATAGTTTAACCAAAATATGCCACAAGACCTAGAATTGCCTTATGTGTATCCCACAAAAAAGTTTCACTATTATAAGCAAACGTTTTTAATTAATTTAAGCAAAATTTCCAGAAAATGTCTGGAATGTCTGCCATTTACCTCCTAGTACACTTTAAAAGCAACCTGATTGGTTGTTGATGTATCATGACTGTGGTCCTGGCCACTCAGCAACCGTATAGTCTGCTTGTATATGTTTAAAGGTAAAGATTTTGACAGAATATCACATTTGCATATTCAAATTGCCATGTAAATTCTGATATAGTATTTTATATATATATATATATATATATATATATATATATATATATATATATATATATATATATATATATATAAAAAATGAATTTAAACCTTTTTAAACATGTGATTTATTTGGTGTCTGTCAACAGATGGACAGTTCAAAGAAGAAGTCTCTTCCACCTGTAAAGTTTTTAGAGGGTGAAGTTATATGGGCAAAGTTCAACCGAAGACCCTGGTGGCCTTGTGAGATGACAGTTGACCCAGTACAGGGAACCTACCACAAAATGAAAGGTAGGCCCTGGTCCTGGGTATTATTTTAACAAGCCATTGTTTGGTTTGAACTGATCTTGTTGAACAGATTTGCACTACCTTGGAAGTGTTATATTTCACAATCCACTTTACATTGAAATGGACACATCTCTCTTGAAAAATGTATTTATACCTGCGATAAAGGTTAAATGAATATGAAATCTATAAACACTAATACCTAGTGGCCCTGGTCTTTTGCTCCTGTGCGGTGATGTTTCAGAGCCCAGTGATAGGCCTTGTCGGCAGTACCATATCAGGACCTTTGGGGAGCCTGTGGAACTGGCCTGGGTCACAGGGAAAGCTACACACGCTTTTCATGGAGGCTTTGAGTTTGAACAGCTCCCATTGATACGCAGGAGAGGAAGGCAAAGAGACAAAGACTACAAATACACTGTAATTATTCATGTGAATCAAACATGTGGCACAGCGTTTGAGTATGTTGGACAATAATCCATCATGTTTTACCTGAATGTATCTAAAATACAGATATTTGTGATTACAAAAACACTTTATTTTCCTCCATAGATACCCAAGCGTTTTAAAGCGTCTTGGAAAACCAGTGTGGCTGAGGCAGAAGCTGTCCTCCCAGAGCGGCCCAAAATGGCTGCCTCTATACCTGACTCCATAGATGAGTCCACATCAGAGAATGAGGACAAGGCCCTTCCAACTCTCCCTTCCTCCATTCCATCAGCCTATATACCCCCTGCACCAAGTCACTTAACAAATGGAACTGTGTCAACACAAAGTAAATCTTCCCCAGCGAAAGGAAGCATTTCCAAGAATCCTCAGAGGAAGAAGAAGCCAAGTAAAGCATCAAAAGCTAAAAATAAGTTATTCAACACCAAAACATTTGGCAGCACTGACAAGCTAGAAGGGGACATAGAAGAATGTCCGTATTCGGACCTTGACTCTATCCCCAATATTTTGTGTCCTAAAGCACTTGAGCGTCAATCCAAGCCCTCTCAGACTCCGGCCTCAGTTCCAGTAGTAAAAGAAGTGAAGAAGCAGCCTGATGTCCAAACTGGCCTGTGGTTCAGCAAACCAGGAAAGGAAAGGCGACTCAACACTACCGCCTCCTTATCTAAACACAGTTCCTTCAGCAAAGGCCCCTGCAAGAAAAAGACTCAAACTGCAGCTGCTATCAATAGAAAGACTCAAGTGTCCAATGTGGCAATCAAAGAATGCTCTAGTGATCAGTTGAAGACTCCAGTGTCCAGTGTAATAGTCAAAGAACGCCCTGCTGATCAGTCAAAGACTCCAGTGTCCAATGCAACAGTCAAAGAAATGACTGGTAATCAGTTTAAGACTCCAGTCTTAAGTGTGCCCAAGCTCTCTGATCAGTTGAAGGCCCTGGGCAAGCAGTCTGCGCGTCTGCCCGCTAGCAACCGCCTGATGACCAGAGCTCTTAAAGCTATGGAGGAAGCTGAGCGGAAGGTCTCATTTTCCGCAACCACTCCCTCTGATAAACCAGAGACCAAATCAGACTGTTATACAGAGGACAAACCTTCGAAGGTTGACAACGATCAGATCACAGCTTTGCCAAATTGCTCCAGATCAAATTTCACCAGGTCGAAGGACTTTGAGGCAGAGGTTAAGACGGAAAATGTGGGCTTCTTGGAATCCCAGATGCCTGTGGACTTCATACCTCTGACTTCTGGGAAGGAAAAGAAAGATAACTGTGTGTCTCACATCTCCTCCTGCTCCTCTCCCTCACCATGCTTCTCTCCCATGGACGCCTTCAAGGACAGCAAAGAGTTATCCTTCAAGTCCCTCGAATCAAGTGATGGTGATGGAAAGCATGTGTCTTTTAAACCAGACACTAACTACAAGTTCAGTACTTTCTTCATGCTGCTGAAGGACATGCACGATACCAGGGAGAAAGATGGTACACCATTGGAGCTGGAAATCGGACCACCCAGGACCCATGTAAAAGAGGAGCCTTCCATGATTCCACCTTTACTGGGAGAGGAGTCACTCTGTCAAGGCACTAGTCTCATTAAAAGTCAACAGGGAAGGGGCAAAACAAAGGCCAAACCAAAGCTCAAGTCTTCTCTGAAAGTAGAAATTCCACAACTTGAAGGCAGCACAAACCAGGGCTTGAAAAGGCCAGCCAAAAAGAGAGGCTTGTTTGGGACTAAAGAGAAACCTAATGGAAAAGTGCTTTGTGGTAAGAGGTCTCCTGGACCTGGCTACCTTGGGATGGAGGCCTCACACCACCTTCCGAGCAATGCTTGGCAGATGTTTGTCCAGGATTCAGGGACATTAGGCGGGGTGGGGGAGGGCTGCAGTGGGTTAACGAATGAGAGACTACAGAACATGGTGCCTTTGGAGCAGGGTGGTGCAGACCCATCAGTGTCCTTTCAGACAAAGACAGGGTTGGACCTGCAGACTATCCCTGTCACCAATTCTGAAAACACTACACAAAGTACTGGGGAAGGCCAGGAGGCTCCCACAGGTAAGTTATCCAAAATTAGATTATAACTTTTTTTTTAGAATTATACCATAGTGAAAATATCAAAAGCTATGAAGTGACAGTGTCCGATTCAGGGCCATGATGCCAAATTTTCTGTAGATCATGAAATGTCATGTTTTTAACATATGGCATATTCATACTTTTTGCACACTTGTCCTCCATCAGCACATAAACGAATTAGAAAACCAAGCAAAAGACTCATAGAATGGACAGAAGAGTATGATCAGATATTCTCCACAAGGAAGAAACAGAAAAAGGCCCTCCAGTCTTTGGGAAAGGTAGCTCACTCAAACATACAGTATTACATCTGTTGGATTTTCAGGATTTTGTATCATGATACCAGCTCTATACCCTCTTCATGTTTTTCCAGGTGGTACAGTCCAACAGCAACAAACCGGATCCCCTACCATCAGGGAAAACCACACATGACCACGCCCCTCTGAACCCACTTCCTGAAATACAATCTCTGCCCCCAGAGGAACCATCCAAGACCCTGAATGGACAAGCCCCACTCCCAATAGAGAACACTCCCCCTCAGGATGCACCTATCCTGTCCAGAGATACTCTAACCCTGCCTTCCGAAGCAGACCCTTCACTGTTGTGTGACAGTTTGACAAAGAATGTTGGTGAGAAACCATTTACATATCAAATGTATACTTTGGTTGAATTACTAAAAATTACTAAATGTTTACGCTAAGAAATGTGCCGTGAAACCAAGGAATTACTGTTTTTATTACATTACTCCTCTGTAGTAGTGGTCTTAGATCCTAAACACCTAATTATTCCAGATGTGTGTAAAGGTCCATAATAAAACTGTCCTGTGGCAGGTGACGTTCCTTACTTGGAAACCATCCGTAAGAGACAGAGGAAACCCACTCGGAAGATTCTGGAATACTCGGAGGCTGCCACAATCCCAAAGAAGAAGGTGTGGAGGGGTTAGGGAATGGTTGTGCTTTGTTCATTAAAGGGACAATCTGCAGTTCAAACAACAACAAAGTGTATACCCCACCACCTTTTTGGGTAAAGAGTTTAGAGATGGAGCTGGAGAAATGTAACCACTAAATTCATAGATGGGGCTATGGATGCAAGTACTGACCATCCATGAGATCAAAATGATAGTTTTTACCATGTTTTGAAGCTATACAGTGTTTGTTTACAATTACATTGTTTGCAAACAGCTGATTAAAAAAAGGTTATATTTTGGGTCTGAGGGGGTTAGACAGTTGAACTAAGCTCATGAGGCATTTTTAATTGACATTCTTCAAGAATCAATTGCTACATATAATGAATGTAAAAGTAAAAAAATATATGTAACAATTGCAGATTGCCCCTTTAATGATTTTTGTATGTGATGGGTCCATTGATTTTCAAAGTAATGAAGGCCTTACAGCAGGGGTTGACTGGTTAATTATGTATTAAAGGTCAAGGCCCTGAAGTCCAGCTCATCAAGCCATGCTGTTCATTCAGGTCAGTCTACAGGAAGGATCTCTCTCAAACTGTCCGCATTACACAGTTTACACACTTTTGTCTAAGATGAGTTTGGAAAAAGTATTAAGAAATTTGAGGCTATACACTGTTTATCACAATTCTTTGTGATACTGCTTTCATTTACGGTGTAGGCCGTCATTGTAAATAAGAATTTGTTCTTAACTACCTTGCCTAGTTAAATAAAGGTTCAATTAAAAAAATAATAATAATAAATGAAATACCTCATGATTGTCATTTCAGAGGGTTGATTGGTCTTGGGGTCGAAGTTGACTTGACTGTTTTTTTCCCCCCAGGCTCTGGACAACACTCCTTTAAATCAAAGATCAAGGAACCATTGACATCCACCCCTGCATCCTCCATGCTGTTGCCCTGCACCCCTGCACACTGCCCCCAGACCCCGAGTTGCCTGGAGAGGCGGTCAGACTTCGACCTCACCACGCCCCCCACTAAGGACACTGATCTCCATGACGATGGGAGGGAAACCATAGACCCAGAGGTCAGACAAGAGGTTAAATCTACAGCCTCATTTTATGGTCCATACATTTTAGCCGATAATAACATAGAAATGACATGGTCAAATTAAAATTACATAATCATTATCAAATTTAAAAAATGCAAAACTAAAACAAGCACCAATACGTACCTGAAAAAAAATGTCTGCATCAAATAGTGTTACGGCATGATTTTTTGCAGTGTGGCTTTCGGTGCTTGAACTGTCCTGCTGATTTTCGTCTTCTTTGCTCCTCAGGGTTTTACATCCAGTTTCAATGACAGCTTTTCATCCATGAGGGAGGAGCCTTCACTGTGCGATGACACACTCTTCCCCAATAAGAAGATCATAGGGGACAGAGGGGGTGCGGTCTCATTGAAGGAGAATGTGTGTCAGGTGAGTAGGCCTCACATCACCAATGTAAGAGTGGTTACCTTATGTTTTTTGTAACCCTTTGACATGTACCAACAAACATGTGTGATCATTCTACAGTGGTCCCTGCAGCATATGCTCAAACCGGTGTGATTAGAACGTTTTTTCACAGAAACATTTTGCACAAACACAGTCCTTACAAAGTTATGTCCTGAATGTGACCAGTTTATTTTTGGATGCAAGGTTCAGACATTCACAGAAGTAGCAACAGCATAACACAATCATCCAAACCGGAAAATGTAGGCTACATTAGTCTTAGTGCTAACTGAGAAAAGATTGACGTAACACAAGCGGTCATATTTAGCTAACTCTTGGCTGACAGAAACCACAATATGAATTAGCTAATAGCAATTACTATTTACAATTCATCACATCACGGGTGAGCTCACCATTGATCAAAATAATTTAGTAAAAATCGTAAATAATCCGATAATATTTAGTTTGTGCGCGCCACCATTTTTTTGCGTCAACCAAAGATAAGAAGAGGAGACAAGATGAGTTTGGTCTGTTGGCAGTATGCATGTTGAAGGGGTGTGTCGTCTACGATCCATCACTTCCATTCAATTCCGTAAGTTTACTAGAAAGATGAGGGAACCATTCCTTCACCTCATTATAACATCTTTGGTTTGACAGACGTTTATGTGTTTACATAACGTAATGTGTTTACAGAATAAAACTGTAAACACATTATGCTCCATACATACTATACATACAGTTGAAGTGGGAAGTTTACATACACTTAGGTTGAAGTCATTAAAACTCATTTTTCAACCACTCCACAGATTTCATGTTAACAAACAATAATTTCGGCAAGCCGGTTAGGACATCTACTTTGTGCATGACACAAGTAATTCTTCCAACAATTGTTTACAGACAGATTATTTCACTTATAATTCACTATATCACAATTCCATTGGGTCAGAAGTTTACATACACTAAGTTGACTGTGCCTTTAAACAGCTTGGAAAATTCCAGAAAATGTTGTCATGGCTTTAGAAGCTTCTGATAGGCTAATTGACATTTCATCAATTGGAGGTGTACCTGTGGATGTATTTCAAGGCCTACCTTCAAACTCAGTGCCTCTTTGCTCGTCATCATGTAAAAATCAAAAGAAATCAGCCAAGACCTCAGATAAAGAATTTCCAAACACCTGAAGGTACCACATTCATCTGTACAAACAATAGTACGCAAGTATAAACACCATGGGACCACGCAGCCGTCATACCGCTCAGGAAGGAGACGCGTTCTGTCTCCTTGAGATGAATGTACTTTGGTGCGAAAAGAACAACAGCAAAGGACCTTGTGAAGATGCTGGAGGAAACAGGTACAAAAGTACAGTGGGGAGAACAAGTATTTGATACACTGCCGATTTTGCAGGTTTTCCCACTTACAAAGCATGTATAAATTTTTATCATAGGTACTCTTCAACTGTGAGTGACGGAATCTAAAACAAAAATCCAGAAAATCACATTGTATGATTTTTAAGTAATTAATTTGCATTTTATTGCATGACATAAGTATTTGATACATCAGAAAAGCAGAACTTAATATTTGGTATAGAAACCGTTGTTTGCAATTACAGAGATCATACGTTTCCTGTAGTTCTTGACCAGGTTTGCACACACTGCAGCAGGGATTTTGGCCCACTCCTCCATCCAGATCCTTCAGGTTTCGGGGCTGTCGCTGGGCAATACGGATTTTCTATTGGGTTCAGGTCTGGAGACTGGCTAGGCCACTCCAGGACCTTGAGATGCTTCTTACGGAGCCACTCCTTAGTTGCCCTGGCTGTGTGTTTCGGGTCGTTGTCATGCTGGAAGACCCAGCCACGACCCATCTTCAATGCTCTTACTGAGGGAAGGAGGTTGTTGGCCAAGATCTCACGATACATGGCCCCATCCATCCTCCCCTCAATACGGTGCAGTCGTCCTGTCCCCTTTGCAGAAAAGCATCCCCAAAGAATGATGTTTCCACCTCCATGCTTCACGGTTGGGATGGTGTTCTTGGGGTTGTACTCATCCTTCTTCTTCCTCCAAACACGGCGAGTGGAGTTTAGACCAATAAGCTCTATTTTTGTCTCATCAGACCACATGACCTTCTCCCATTCCTCCTCTGGATCATCCAGATGGTCATTGACGGGCCTGGACATGCGCTGGCTTGAGCAGGGGGACCTTGCGTGCGCTGCAGGATTTTAATCCATGACGGCGTAGTGTGTTACTAATGGTTTTCTTTGAGACTGTGGTCCCAGCTCTCTTCAGGTCATTGACCAGGTCCTGCTGTGTAGTTCTGGGCTGATCCCTCACCTTCCTCATGATCATTGATGCCCCACGAGGTGAGATCTTGCATGGTGCCCCAGACCGAGGGAGATTGACCGTCATCTTGAACTTCTTCCATTTTCTAATAATTGTGCCAACAGTTGTTGCCTTCTCACCAAGCTGCTTGCCTATTGTCCTGTAGCCCATCCCAGCCTTGTGCAGGTCTACAATCTTATCCCTGATGTCCTTACACAGCTCTCTGGTCTTGGCCATTGTGGAGAGGTTGGAGTCTGTTTGAGTGTGTGGACAGGTGTCTTTTATACAGGTAACGAGTTCAAACAGGTGTAGTTAATACAGGTAATGAGTGGAGAACAGGAGGGCTTCTTAAAGAAAAACTAACAGGTCTGTGAGAGCCGGAATTCTTACTGGTTGGTAGGTGATCAAATACTTATGTCATGCCATAAAATGCAAATTAACTATTTAAAAATTATACAATGTGATTTTCTGGATTTTTGTTTTAGATTCCTTCTCTCACAGTTGAAGTGTACCTATGATAAAAATTACAGACCTCTACATGCTTTGTAAGTAGGAAAACCTGCAAAATCGGCAGTGTATCAAATACCTGTTCTCCCCACTGTATCTATATCTACAATAAAACGAGTCCTATATCGACATAACCTGAAAGGCCGTTCAGCAAGGAAGAAGCCACTGCTCCAAAACCGTCATAAAAAAGCCAGACTACGGTTTGCAACTGCACATGGGGACAAAGATCGTACTTTTTGGAGAAATGTCCTCTGGTCTGATGAAACAAAAATAGAACTGTTTGGCCATAATGACCATCGTTATGTTTGGAGGAAAAAGGGGGAGGCTTGCAAGCTGAAGAACACCATCCCAACCGTGAAGCACGGGTTGGCAGCATCATGTTGTGTGGGTGCTTTGCTGCAGGAGGGACTGGTGCACTTCACAAAATAGATGGCATCATTAGGAAGGAATATTATGTGGATATATTGAAGCAACATATCAAGACATCAGTCAGGAAGTTAAAGCTTGGTCTCAAATGGGTCTTCCAAATGGACAATGACCCCAAGCATACTTCCAAAGTTGTGGCAAAATGGCTTAAGGACAACAAAGTCAAGGTATTGGAGTGGCCATCACAAAGCCCTGACCTCAATCCTATAGAACATTTGTTGGCAGAACTGAAAAAGCGTGTATGAGCAAGGAATTCTACAAACCTGACTCAGTTACACCAGTTCTGTCATGAGGAATGGGCCAAAATTCACCCAACTTATTGTGGGAAGCTTATGGAAGGCTACCCGAAACGTTTGACCCAAGTTAAACAATTTAAAGGCAATACTACCAAATACTAATTGAGTGTATGTAAACTTCTGACCCACTGGGAATGTGATGAAAGAAATAAAAGCTGAAATAAATAATTCTCTCTACTATTATTCTGACATTTCACATTCACTTAAATAGTGGTGATCCTAACTGACCTAAAACAGGGAATTTTTAATAGGATTAAATGTCAGGAATTGTGAAAAACTGAGTTTAAATGTATTTGTCTAAGGTGTATGTAAACTTCCGACTTCAACTGTACACACTGTATGCTAAAGTGGAAACGACAACACAATATAAAGAAAACAAGGCACTTACTTTGATAGGAACGCACATGTCTAAAGTTATTATTTGTTAGGGAAACAACAATGAAGGCAATGCGAGCACCAGCCAGAAAATGTGTCAGGGGGAAAAGGTTTGTGGAAGACTGCGCAAATGTTTGCATACTTGATCTGTGTAAACACTGGGGAAGTGCTTGGGCTCTCATTGAAGAAGTTTGTCCAGCTCAGTAAAGCCTCAAACGTAAATTGTCCAGAACAGTGGAATGGGCTACTTTTAGGTGAATTAATGAGGAGGCGGAAAACACCTCAATTCCAACTGTTGTTAGAAACATAGCCTACAGATAATTAGCAGGCAGCGTGGGTTAACTGTCGCGTTGCGTAACTCCAGCTGGGGGCGACCGTTAGAGATATTTGGAACTCACACATGAAAAGGTTAAAGTGCTAAAAGTGATTGTGGAGTCTATTTCCTCTTTGCCCATCAGAAAGTTTCAGATAGCTGTGTACATGTGGTTCTAATGTTGAGTAAACCTTTATGGACTGTATGGTAGGTATGTGAGAAGACTGGAGAGCTTCTGCTGTGTGAGGGCCAGTGTTTTGGGGCCTTCCACCTCCAGTGTATCGGCCTCACAGAGCCTCCTAAAGGGAAGTTCGTCTGCCAGGAGTGCAAGTCTGGTGGGTCAAGCACATATTCTGTAAAAACACAACCACTTCATCCTCATTGACACGTTTTTATGCCTCATTCCTGCTCAGGCAAAATTGTGGAAAGACGATTATTAGTTGCATATAGAGTTATCAGTTGTTTCACACGCAATTTGGCAGATTCTCTCCCCTCAGTCATCCTGTCATCCTAACGTCTACCATTCTCTCTGGTTTGTAAAAGCAAATCAGTTTATTAAACTTGATGTGTTTGTTGCTAGGTGTCCACACCTGTTTTGCATGTAAGAAGCCTGGGGAGGACGTGAGGCGCTGTATGATCCCAGTGTGTGGGAAGTTCTACCATGGAGAGTGTATCGCCAACTACGCTCCTGTTGCCCCCCTGCACCGGGGCTTCCGCTGTTCCCTCCACGTCTGTCTGTCCTGCTTCATCACTAACCCTGTCAACCCCTCTGTCCCCAAAGGTGTGTGCACCCAGCACAGTTCAGTTTGATTCTATTTTATGCAAATCTGCTAAATTGCAATCACCTGACCCTGGTAACTATACAGGAGAAAGGGATAACGTTGGAGTTGGAAAACTGAAAAATGTTTGCAAACATTTTTGCTAAAATAATTTACATTTTTGCACAAGCAGTTCAGTTAGTTCATTTCAACACCATGATAGAAAGACCAACTACTTGAAATTAGCTGTGGGAAGTAAATATATGTATACTAGATATTCTAACTAACAGCTCATTCTGCCTCTGTCTCCCCTGTGTTGTGTGTCCTGTAGGTCGTCTGACGCGCTGTGTGCGCTGCCCTGTGGCGTACCATGCCAACGATTACTGCATGGCAGCGGGCAGTGTGGTCCTGGCCAACAACAGCTTCCTGTGTCCCAACCACTTCACGCCCCGCAGGAGAGTCCGCAACCATGAACACGTCAACGTCAGCTGGTGCTTTGTCTGCTCTGAAGGTACGCCAGCCTACACATATGTTGGGTTGTTAGAGTCCGATATGCATATATACACTCAGTAAATGCATACCTACATATGTAATGTCCATTACATGATCAGGGTCCAATTTTCGCAGAACACATCATCAGAGTTCTTATGTACTAGAGTCCAGTTACATCTCTGTTTACTCAAGTGAGTTTTCAATCCCATAGAACAGTTCAGTAGACAAATTGTTATTCCTCTCCCATGCTCTAGGGGGCAGTCTGCTGTGCTGTGAGTCGTGTCCTGCTGCCTTCCACCGAGAATGTCTGAACATTGACATGCCCGAGGGCAGTTGGTTCTGTAACGACTGCCGGGCCGGGAAGAAGCCCCACTATAAGGACATCCTGTGGGTCAAAGTGGGCCGATACAGGTCAGTACAGCCTCCTGGGTACCAACCTCATTGGCTCACCATTGGTTTGGCAAAAAACAACAAGTTGGCAAAAGCAAAAACAGATTGGCATCCAGGATATTAGTAAAAGCCCTCCCCTGCCTAAACTACATTCCTCATGCTAAAGTATCCTAACAGTGTTCTGACATTACAAAACAACCAATGTACCAAGAACCGAAATGCAACTGCATTTCTCTTCACAATATGGCAGTGGTTGCAAATGGTAGTTGTCATGACGCTAGCCCTAGTAGAGATGGGATCTCCCCTGTTAGGAGGGGGGGGCAGTTTTATGATTCTACAGCAACACCATAAATTCCTGGCCATGCAGTATGGAGAGAGAGGATCTCACAGTAAGACAAATGAACTTTTCCTGCCAAGATTCCTAATCCAATTAATGGATAAATTAAACAATATTTCTCACTTTAAGAATGTGGAGACTGTCAGTGGAATTGCCAGTTACGGTCCTGTCCACTCTGTCAGCACAGCCACATTACCCTAACTCTGTGATTACAGGTCCCTCAATTATGAGGCTTGCATCTGAAATATTGTATAAATGTTTGACTAAGTATGAGAATACTCTTGAAACGATAACAATGTGATTTGAGCCTTTTTATGAAATAAAGGTTTTCCATGTCCGTTTGCCCACTAACTAAGCCACGCCCCTAATGAGGTCAGAAGAGCGTGTCAGTGTGGAGGGGCCGCCTCTCTGACCCGAGTCTTTAAGAGTACTCACTAAGAATTTAAATATTAGTTCCAATGATGTGTGACTTGGAGTCCACACGTTAAACTACCACGCTAATTCCCGATGACGCTAGGACTGGTGTCCATGCGTTTATAAAGGGCTAAATTGAACTACAACTCTATCTAACGAAAGATACATGAACTATAACTTGGAGATGACGATCGCCAGGTTAAAATTGTTAATTTCGACTAGACCAGCCAGAATACAGCACGAGCTGATTATGGTAACTTGGTATGAACTTTGAACTGTGATTCACTAAAGAAGAAGTGATCAGATCTTAGTGGTCGCTGTTGTCAGACTGCAGTTGGTGAACGCGCCCTAAGACGAACACAGACACTGCAACCAGAAAGACTCTCCAAGGACCAGAGTCTTCCGTCTTCGACCCATCTATCGAAGCCAAGCTCAAACCGTAAATATATAACTGCATTTCATTTATCCGAATGGGTGGTTATTAGAAGGCATAAGATATTGTGTTTACGTTAGCATAGCTTCATCCAGACTTCATCCCTTTCTCTATCTGTTCCCGCTCATTTCATCCAACCCCTCCCCTTTCCTTGGTGTAAAAGTTTTTATTCAGAAGACAGCAGCTCTATAAACACACTTCCGTGGTGCCCCAGGGTTATTAATGAGTTAATTGTTGCAGGATTTAATTCAATCACGTCATCAATTAAACATTGAATAATCTATTTTATAAAATAGCACGTCTCACATTTAATCAAAGCCAGAGACACGACATAGTGTTTTTTCAGCCATGGCCCATTTTCTTTTCTCATTCATATCGTCTTTTCCCTTTCTATTTTCTGTCTAGGTGGTGGCCTGCGGAGGTCCACCACCCCGAGAACATTCCGGAGAACATCCTACGTATGAGGCACGACGTAGGAGAGTTCCCTGTACACTTCTTTGGCTCCAACGACTACCTGTGGACCTACCAAGCCAGAGTCTTCCCCTACATGGACGTAGACACCAACAACAAGGAGAAGATGGGGAAGGGTGTAGACGCCATCTACAAGAAAGGTATTCACACCAACTTTGATTGGCAGTAGAGGAAATTTGAAGGGGAGGCTTGAGCTGTGCAAGTGTGTGTAGTGTGGGTGTGTGCAGAGAGCAAGAGTGTGTTGTTGTAGTGAATTGTGACAAGGTTGTTGTTGACTTAATGTTAATCTTTTCCCAGCTTTGGAGGAAGCTGCTAGCAGGTTTCTGGAACTGCAGGCAGAGAAAGAACTGAGACAGCTTCAGGAGGACAGAAGGAACGACAAGAAACCCCCTCCATACAGACACATCAAGGTACCACAACTGCCACACCTCTTGCCACACAAAATGTACCTCTTGCAGTCAAAATGACTTTCCTGCCTTTTATATACACTTGCCCACAGAACAACCTCAATTAATCGGGCATGGACTCTACAAGGTGTTGAAAGTATTCCACAGGGATGCTGGTCCATGTTGAGTCCAATGCTTCCCACAGTTGTGTTAAGTTGGCTGGATGTCCTTTGGGTGGTGGACCATTCTTGATACACACAGGAAGCTGTTGAGCATGAAAATCCCAGCAGCTTTGCAGTTCTTGACACACTCAAACCAGTGCGCCTGGCACCTACTACCATACCTTGTGCAAAGGCACATACATATTTTGTCTTGCCCATTCACCCTCTGAATGGCGCACATACACAATCCATGTCTGAAGGCTTTAAAATCCTTCTTTAACCGTCTCCTCCCCTTCATCTACACTGATTGAAGTGGATTTAACAGGTGACATCAATAAAGTATCATAGCTTTCACCTGGATTCACCTGGTCAGTCTGTTCCTAATGTTTTGTACATAATACTGTAAAATTGTGAAAACTATAATAATGCCCTTTTAGTGTAAGAGCTGTTTGATAAGACTGTTTTGGTGGGATGGAGTTTTGGCCTGCCTGGTGACATCACAAGGCAGGTAAATGAGTTAATAGACCAATAAGAAAGAGAGTTCCAAACCTCTCTGCCAATAACAGCTAGTTTTCAGTTTTCCCCTCCCCACAGACCACTCCAAGACAGTCCTAGAAAAAGTCTTGCTTGAGAAATTGCTCTTTGCTAAGAAGCGATTTTTGTAAATTTCTGACCATTTTAATTTAAAACAATCACAGTAAGATACTTAATTGTTACCCAGAAATGATTTGATATTGAGATAAAAAAAAAAAAAAGGCTGCATTGGACCTTTACGTTTTAGTTTTGCGTTGTAGAAGTATTACCACCTCCCCTTGACAGCTTCATTCTTCTGAAGTCACTCTCCTAACCCCTCAGGTGAATCGGCCAATCGGGAAGGTGCAGTTCATCACGGCCGACCTATCAGAGATCCCACGCTGTAACTGTAAGGCATCGGACGAGAACCCGTGTGGCATTGACTCTGAGTGTATTAACCGCATGCTGATGTACGAGTGCCACCCCCAGGTGTGCCCGGCGGGCGAGGGCTGCCTGAACCAGGCCTTCACCAAGCGCCAGTACAGTCAGGTGGAGATCTTCAGGACACTGGCACGAGGCTGGGGACTCCGCTGTGCCCATGACATCAAGAAGGTAATGGCAGAGGTTTTACCATTAATCATGTAAAGTAGAGATAACTGTATCCCCTGGGGCTAAAACTATGGATTTGAAAGGGGTCTTTGTTTGATTTGTCTTCAATCCAGACAGATTTCAGTCCCAGCAGACTTTTTTTCTAGAAAGTGTAAACAATATTTTGGATGTTAAAGGAATCATCTACATGTAAAGATCAAGAATAATGACGTTTGAAATGGTAATCAGTGCTATGCAGGGTTGGGGAGTAAAGGATTACATGTAATCAGCCCTCGCCCACCGGGCATTACATGTAATCCGTTACATGTAAGGGATTACAAAAAACAGTAACTGTAATTCATTACGTTACCAACAAAAAATATTGTAATCGGATTACAGATACTTTTGAAAAACTAGATGATTACTTTGAAGATTACTTTTAAATTCAGAATGTTTGCGAAAAGAAAATAATTTTACACTTCTCTGTTTTCTCAATGACATTCAAATCAGCATTGAAACAAGGCGCAAGTTTAAATTTGTTCCACCTGAGCGAGTCTGACCACAAGTCAGAGACCACTATGATGACACACCAAATGTGTTTGATGGATTGCGGGAAAAGAGCAGGAATATGCTTTTGCAGGCTACAGTCCAAGCTATGTCTTCCAATGGTGCAAAGATTATCCAACTTGAATAAACGCTTGGAGGTAAGGATTACAGCAGTCATGTAGTCTATGCGAAACGGATATCACTTATTATTGATATCTACATAGCGCATTGATGTAAATCACACTGCTGCTCTCTCATATAGCTATTTGCGCCTTACGGATTGTGGTTGTTGTGGATGGCTGTTCACAAATCTAAATGTGTATTTGAACCCAATAATGGTTGAATTCAAGAAGTTTAAGCTGCCTATGAATCATTCTTTTTGAAACCAGTGGACAGCCAGTGAAAAATGCGCTCTTGCTACAGCTGCATAGTGCGGATCCCAGCCTATGGAATAAAAGTGGGGCTTTTATTGCTGAATTTAATTTATGCTGATAAAAAAATCCATAGGCCTAATGGACATATGCTCAGATGCGCACACTTATGATAGACTTAAAGGGGCCAATCTGTAGTTGCTACATCCATTTTTGGACTATATATAAATAAAGGTAAACAATAGGCCTATAGCAAATGCAGCATATGGAATATATTTTTTACATGTAAATAACACTTTCCAGTAGTGCTCAAAGCATGCCATTCCATGAGCGCAGCATTTATTTTTAACTCGAATCATTGAGCGCAGCATTAACTTGAATCAATGAGCCCAATCAGTCCTCCATGATAACTAAATCATAAACAACAGAGCAAGGCTGGCTAATAAGTCCTTTGTTTTTGGAGTCATGCTCAGGTAAAACAATTTGGCTAATCTATACTTCCATATTTACATGTCCTGTTCTTGAAGATCAAGGGGTATAACATTTATTGGAATGACTTTTTTTATGTAAAGATAGAATTTAATCGTATTATTATGTATAGTAGAAAGCGATGGGATAGAAGAAGCCTACATAACCAACCCATAAAGTAAAATGTAACATCCATATATGGCCAGCTACAGTTGAAGTCAGAAGTTTACATACACCTTAGCCAAATACATTTAAACTCGTTTACATTTAAAAAAGTTTTTCACAATTCCTGACATTTAATCCTAGTAAAAAGTCCCTGTTTTAGGTCAGTTAGGATCACCACTTTATTTTAAGAATGTGAAATGTCAGAATAATAGTAGAGTGAATGATTTATTTCAGCTTTTATTTCTTTCATCACATTCCCAGTGGGTCAGAAGTTTACATACACTCAATTAGTATTTGGTAGCATTGCCTTTAAATTGTTTAACTTGGGTCAAACGTTTTAGGCAGCCTTCCACAAGCTTCCCACAATAAGTTGGGTGAATTTTGGCCCAAAACTGGTGTAAATGAGTCAGGTTTGTAGGCCTCCTTGCTCGCACACGCTTTTTCAGTTCTGCCCACAAATATTCTATAGGATTGAGGTCAGGGCTTTGTGATGGCCACTCCAATACCTTGACTTTGTTGTCCTTAAGCCATTTTGCCACAACTTTGGAAGTATGCTTGGGGTCATTGTCCATTTGGAAGACCCATTTGCGACCAAGCTTTAATTTCCTGACTGATGTCTTGAAATGTTGCTTCAATATATACACATAATATTCCTTCCTAATGATGCCATCTATTTTGTGAAGTGCACCAGTCTCTCCTGCAGTAAAGCACCCCTACAACATGATGCTGCCACCCCCGTGCTTCACGGTTGGGATGGTGTTCTTCGGCTTGCAAGCCTCCCCCTTTTTCCTCCAAATATAACGATGGTCATTATGGCCAAACAGTTCTATTTTTGTTTCATCAGACCAGAGGACATTTCTCAAAAAAGTACGATCTTTGTCCCCATGTGCAGCTGCAAACCGTAATCTGGCTTTTTTATGGCAGTTTTGGAGCAGTGGCTTCTTCCTTGCTGAACGGCCTTTCTGGTTATGTCGATATAGGACTCATTTTACTGTGGATATAGATACTTTTGTACCTGTTTCCTCCAGCATCTTCACAAGGTCCTTTGCTGTTGTTCTGGGATTGAGTTGCACTTTTCGCACCAAAGTACATTAATCTCTAGGAGACAGAACGCGTCTCCTTCCTGAGCAGTATGGCGGCTGCGTGGTCCCATGGTGTTTATACTTGCGTACTATTATTTGTACAGATGAACGTGGTACCTTCAGGCATTTGGAAATTGCTCCCAATGATGAACCAGACTTTTACAAAAAAAAATTGAGGTCTTGGCTGATTTCCTTTGATTTTCCCATGATGTCGAGCAAAGAGGCACTGAGTTTGAAGGTAGGCATTGAAATACATCCACAGGTACACCTCCAATTGATTCAAATTATGTCAATTAGCCTATCAGATGCTTTTAAAGCCATGACAAGCTGTTTAAAGGCACAGTCAACTTAGTGTATGTAAACTTCTGACCCACTGGAATTGTGATATAAGGAATTATAAGTGAAATAATCTAGTCTGTAAACAATTGTTGGAAGAATTACTTGTGTCATGCACAAAGTAGATGTCCTAACCGACTTGCCAAAACTCTAGTTTGTTAACATTAAATCTGTGGAGTGGTTGAAAAATGAGTTTTAATGACTTCAACCTAAGTGTATGTAAACTTCCGACTTCAACTGTATGTCAATTTAACATTGATTTATCCTGCAATAGATATGGTTCAATTGGTAACATACATTTTTGTCTTCTTCAAATGCCTCCTAAGGGGAAAGTAATCTAAAAGTAACTGAATGTAATCAGATTACATTACTGAGTTTGGTTACGTTACTGATTACAATTTTGGACAGTTAACTAGTAACTGTAACAGATTACATTTAGAAAGTAACCTACCCAACCCTGGTGATATGTTAGTCTAATCATCAAACCATAAAGCTACGAAGCCCTGTCGTCATAGCCATCATGGCTTTGAAACATTGATTTGCACAAGTCTATTTGCTATGATCTTTACATGTAAATTGCCCTTTCAAAAGTAAATTAGACCCAAGGGAGCTCTCAGATTAATCCAAGAGTCCAATCCAAGAGTACTTCTTTAAATAGTAGAATGGGTAGTAGAATGAGTGTTCCACGTATCTCTCCTGCTGACGGTCATGGCTGTGTGTTCTCAGGGGGATCTTGTGAATGAGTACGTAGGAGAGGTGATCGATGAGGAGGAGTGTCGGGTCAGGATCAAACATGCCCAGGATAACGACATCTGTAACTTCTACATGCTGACCCTGGACAAGGTGGGGCTCAGGAGTCAGGATTTAAGAGCTCTCATAGGACCTTCTCTTCACCTGAAGTTATCTCTGTAATGACCTTTAACCACGATTTCTGTAAATAGCTACAGGAAGTTGTCATGGGTTATTAATGCTATTGGTTATGTTATTGGTTATTATCACTAATATTGACGACTTGTGGTTTCTTGTTCTCTTAGATGTTAAGTCCCCTATATAGTCAAATTAATCCACACTTGCATTAGTCCCCTCGTTTGGTGATTGGCATTTAGGCTGGAAGACAATTTTGGTCGGAGGCACCTTATGGATGGTGGGACGCAATTGTGCAGCCTCTGGAGACAAATTTAGCTCCATACCTTATCGCTGTGATTCTCCCAAATGCTGTAACGCGAAGGGCTCCTTATAGGTCAGTATAGCTCCGCATTCACATGATTGGTTGACGGTAGGACCTGTATAAACACAAACTCACTTCCTTGACAACTTCCTTCACCAAAGCTCTGCTCAACAGCTATGTGCTGCTCCGCGAAGCACAAGAAGTATGAATGCCCTGACTTCTACAGAGGCCGTGTCGCCATAAATGCTGCACTGCCAATGCAGACGCCAGATTGACCATGCATTGCCGTTTAGGCGGTGACAACGAAAAGGCAGCAGACAGACCTTCAGTATGTTTTAGCAGGGAAGTTTGGTAGGGTGACCTGATTTGTAACTATGAAAATAATTTTGACAAAAATAATTTGCTTGTTATTACCCACACTTATTGTACAATACCCACACTTCCCAACATATTTGAAATCTGATATGACTACTTGTGTCTTTTGGAAGTGAATTACGAGGCAATGTATTATTGCAGCCATTCAGTTTTGAATAAGTCATACAAATAAGCATGGGATATTACATGCTCCAGGAATCAAATTTAGTTTAGTCACATTTAGTCACGTTTTTGGTCACATGCTAGGCAGAGATGGTATTTTGTCTATGTAGAGTAAGATGATGGCAAGGATCTTCAACTAGTAGGCAAAAACCTGAATATTGATATTTATTAAATGTTTCTTGAAGGTTGGGTTATTGAGAAATTAATTGTTAGAACAACATTTTCAAACACCCTACTGGAAACATAGATCATCTAGACCTATTTTTAAATAGATCGTTCACCCAAATGACAAAATACAAAATGTTTGTGTCTTTACCTTGAAAGCAGTCTATGGACAAGGAGACTGCAATCTATCATTTGGTTACCCACTGCCATCAGCCATTAATATTAACATTCCCTGTGCAGAGCCTTCGTGTACTTTCCACCTGAGAACAGGGATCTTCTTCCAACCTTCCAACCTTCCCACGGTTTCTAGAATTTTCTAGAACAAAGTCATCAAATGTTGAGTGTTCATTTAATGTTGAAAGTATCCTGAATACACCTGGCCTGTGGTTTTTATTTTAAACCCTTCCACATGTCAAAATACGTAGAATTCAAAGAATGAGCTCTAAAACAGTAGCATTTTCCTGGTGGAGGACACCCAGTCCTCCATCTAGGGGTTGTGCCAGATGGCAATGAAATTCACATAGCAAATCTCACTCCAAGCTTTCTTCAAAAGTTGGAAGCCCTGTCATATTTATGATTTTTCATATCTTCATAATATTTGTACTATGTACTTGAGCTTATGTCATCAAAAGTGAATACACCTGAGCTATTTATAAATAAATAAAAATACCATTTATGTTTATAGCCATCTCTTGAACAATAATTACTTTTGGGTATGTCTATTTAGGCAGAAATCTACATTTTGCCCTATCATTCAAGAGAGGGGATTATTTTGGTTTTCTGTATTTCATCTCAGAAAATTGCATCTGCTTTGCATGGTAACACAAAGACACCCAAAAGTAATGATGATTGAACAGTGTTGTCCTTGTTGGTGTGTTGATTAGGATCGGATCATTGATGCCGGGCCGAAGGGGAACCAGGCCCGTTTCATGAACCACAGCTGCCGACCCAACTGTGAGACCCAGAAGTGGACAGTGAATGGAGATACACGTGTGGGGCTCTTCACACTCATAGATGTCCCTGCAGGTGAGTGGAGCTTTGGCTTAAGGAGTTTGTGCTATGTTACAGCTTCGGTTTTGACAACACTTTTCATTATATAGGCATTGACAGGAGAACTACACTACAGGACCAAAAGAATGTGGACACCTGCTCGTCAAACATCTCATTCCGAAATCATGGGCATTAATATGGAGTTGGTCCCCCCTTTGCTGCTATAACAGCCTCCATTATTCTGGCAGGCTGACCACTAGATGTTGGAACATAGCTGCAGGGACTTGCTTTCATTCAGCCACAAGAGCATTATTGGGCAATTAGGCCTGGCTCGCAGTCGGCGTTCCAATTTATCCCAAAGGTGTTCGATGGGGTTGAGGTCAGGGCTTTGTGCAGGCCAGTGAAGTTCTGCCACACCGATCTCGACAAACCATTTCTGTATGGACCTCGCTTTGTGCACGGGGGCATTGTCATGCTGAATCAGGAAAGGGCCTTTCCCAAACTGTTGCCACAAAGTTGGAAGCACAGAATCGTCTAGAATGTCATTGTATGCTGTAGCATTAAGATTTCCCTTCACTGGAACTAAGGGGCCTAGCCCGAATGGAAAAACAGCCTCAGACCATTATTACTCCTCCACCAAACTTTACAGTTGGTATTATGCATTCAGGCAGGTAACGTTCTCCTGGCATCTGCCAAACCCAGATTTGTCCGTCAGACTGCCAGATGGTGAAGCTTGATTCCACGGCGAGCTTTACACCGCTCCAGCCAACACTTGGCATTGCGCATGGTGATCTTAGGCTTGTATGCGGCTGCTCGGCCATGGAAACCCATTTCATGAAGCTCCTGTGTAATCACGCTTGTCATTGGTGTGCAGTTCTTGTGCTGACGTTGCTTCCAGAGGCAGCTTGAAACACGGTAGTGAGTGTTGCAACCGAGGACAGACGATTTTTACACACTTCACACTTCAGCACTCGGCGGTCCCGTTCTGTGAGCTTGTGTGGCCTACCACTTCGCGGTTGAGCTGTTGCTCCTAGACATTTCAACTTCCAGCTCTAGCAGGGCAGAAATTTGACAAACTAACTTGTTGGAAAGGTATCCTATGATGGTGCCACGTTGAAAGTCACCTTGTTCTTCAGTAAGGCCATTCTACTTCCAATATTTGTCTATGGAGATTGCATGGCTGTCTGCTCGATTTTATACACCTGTCAGCAACAGGTGTGGCTGAAATAGCCAAATCCACAAATTTGAAGGGGTGTCCACATACTTTTGTACAGTGTCTATAGTGTATAAGGGTAGAAAGGAAGTTGCATAATATTTACCACTGTGAGGGCAAAGTAGTACATAAGTAGTATATTTACCGTACACAGTAATTCATATGTTATTCCATCAGCAGTTCATGTCCATCTCTGCATCACTTGTTGTGGATGCTGGTTTATATCTGTCCTCTATGTGTAATTCTGTCTGTCTCCAGGCACAGAGCTGACGTTCAACTACAACCTGGAGTGTCTGGGGAATGGGAAGACTGTGTGTAAATGTGAAGCTCCAAACTGCAGCGGCTTCCTAGGAGTCCGGCCAAAGGTGAGAGGAGGCACTAGAACCAGATGTTGTTATTGATTACATGATCCACAGAATTAATAAGATACATCAATAGAAGAAACAATCTTGATAGCTATTTTAAAATCTCTTTCTACAAATCCAAGAGGCCCTTGATACAGTAGTCAAAATAGCAGTCATGTCTACGGGAATTAGATATTTGAATGAAAGGGCCATTTTCTGTTTGGGTTTCTGTGTTTCTATCAACATCCTGACTCTTCGTCCTTCCCCAGAACAACCCTCCAGCAGACGACAAGGGCCGCAAGCTGAAGAAGAAGGTCCTGGCTAAACGGAAGAACAAGATGGAGGTGACCAAGGAGAGGGAGGACGAGTGTTTTAGTTGTGGAGACGGGGGACAGATTGTGTCCTGTAAGAGACCAGGCTGTTCCAAGGTCTACCACGCAGACTGTCTCAACCTCGCCAAGAGGCCTGCAGGTCAGTGGCACAGGGGAGATGATATCGTAGGATCATAGTGTAATGGTGATGGTTGGTGGAAGCAATAGCACGGACACAAACGACGTCTCCAAGGATGTTAGATTTAATGAGAAAAAACTCAAAAATTACAATACGGTCCCAACAGGAAAAAAAGGAACAACAGTACTGGACTGAACAAGGACTACCCTACAAAACAAATACTCAAACACGCAGGTAGGTAGGTAGGCAGGCAGGCAGGCAGGCAGGCAGGCAGGCAGGCAGGCAGGCAGGCAGGCAGGCAGGCAGGCAGGCAGGCAGGCAGGCAGGCAGGCAGGCAGGCAGGCAGGCAGGCAGGCAGGCAGGCAGGCAGGCAGGCAGGCAGGCAGGCAGGTAGGTAGGTAGGTAGGTAGGTACTGCAAAGTCTGACCGTAACACAGGTTAATCACCGACACCACACAGGTGCCTGCCCACTCCCTAAATACCCCCCTAGATTCCCAAATTATAAACAGGTACGTAGCTGCGTAGTTCACGTCCTCCTGGGATCTAGCACCCTGTGCTGATTACTTATCTGTGTTAATGCAGCTGTATCTGACTGCCCTTGTCTGATATACTGTATCTCTCCCTACTCTGTGTCTGACTGCCCTTGTCTGATATACTGTATCTCTCTCCCTACTCTGTGTCTGACTGCCCTTGTCTGATATACTGTATCTCTCTCCCTACTCTGTGTCTGACTGCCCTTGTCTGATATACTGTATCTATCTCCCTACTCTGTGTCTGACTGCCCTTGTCTGATATACTGTATCTATCTCCCTACTCTGTGTCTGACTGCCCTTGTCTGATATACTGTATCTCTCTCCCTACTCTGTGTCTGACTGCCCTTGTCTGATATACTGTATCTATCTCCCTACTCTGTGTCTGACTGCCCTTGTCTGATATACTGTATCTATCTCCCTACTCTGTGTCTGACTGCCCTTGTCTGATATACTGTATCTATCTCCCTACTCTGTGTCTGACTGCCCTTGTCTGATATACTGTATCTCTCTCCCTACTCTGTGTCTGACTCTCCTTGTCTGATATACTGTATCTCTCTCCCTACTCTGTGTCTGACTGCCCTTGTCTGATATACTGTATCTCTCTCCCTACTCTGTGTCTGACTGCCCTTGTCTGATATACTGTATCTATCTCCCTACTCTGTGTCTGACTGCCCTTGTCTGATATACTGTATCTATCTCCCTACTCTGTGTCTGACTGCCCTTGTCTGATATACTGTATCTATCTCCCTACTCTGTGTCTGACTCTCCTTGTCTGATATACTGTATCTCTCTCCCTACTCTGTGTCTGACTCTCCTTGTCTGATATACTGTATCTCTCTCCCTACTCTGTGTCTGACTGCCCTTGTCTGATATACTGTATCTATCTCCCTACTCTGTGTCTGACTGCCCTTGTCTGATATACTGTATCTATCTCCCTACTCTGTGTCTGACTCTCCTTGTCTGATATACTGTATCTATCTCCCTACTCCGTGCTGCAGGTCGGTGGGAGTGCCCGTGGCACCAGTGTGACCTGTGTGGTAAGGAGGCAGCCTCCTTTTGTGAGATGTGTCCCAGCTCTTACTGCACACTGCACCGCGACGGCATGCTCTTCATCTCCAAGCTGGACGGAAGGCTGTCCTGCAGCGAACACGACCCCTGTGGACCAGACCCCCTGGAGCCAGGGGAGATCAGGGAGTACCTACCCGACATCTGTGCTCTCTCACCGGGCCTGGGGGCTGGTGTAGTAACCCCTGGTGCTGCTGCTACAGTCACTACCACAGGGACAGGGGACCCCCAGCCTAGCCCTGGCCCTGAGTCTTTCCCCCCTCTACCCATCTATGGCCCCATCTCTGGTCACTTCTCTGGCCCCATCTCTAGCCCAATCTCTGGCCCCTTCTCTGGCCCAAATGCTGACCCCATCTCTGGCCCCTTCTCTGGCCCCATCAGCACCCCTCTACCCAGCTCTAAGGCACCCGATAGCTCTCACCTATTCCTTCCCCAATACTCACCCATCTCTTCCTACGAAGATGAGAAAGAAGAAATGGAGGATCCTTTGGGTGATGAAGAGGGGGATAGAGAGGGGATGTAGGGAGAGTTGGAGGATGGAGAGATGGAGGGCGAAAGAATAAGTAGAGGAGGAGGAGGAAGATGAAGAAGAGGAGGAGGAAGAGGAAGAAGAAGAGGAGTAAAGGCATCGTTTTTCAACAACTGTATGCACGGTGGCTTATCATTCCACACAGTCCATACAGGGGGAGGGGACACAGACACTGATCAGCCAAACCACAGAATAGCCCTGTCAATCACTGTTCTTATTGTCCAGTGGGCATGTGATTGTCCTGAAGGCCTACCATGGGGGGAGAAGGGTTACCTACTTGTTCTTGAGGGTGGGCCTGAGCTCCGTATCATGTAGATTCACTCATCTTTGTATATAAGGATCTGTTCATGTCCAGAGGATTTATATATCTGTGAATTTGCACACCGCCTTGTTTAGTCATACCCCCGAGAAATAGCAGGGTGTTACAATGCGGTCTGGAGCTCGTGTGTTGAAACGGAGTAGGATGGAGTTGCCCCTGGACACTGATTTATGGTCACTTCTAGCGTTTTCCCCCTAATAGTCGGTTACGGTTTGTGATGGTTACACTGATCCTGGATCTGTGCCTAAGTGCACAATGGATTATGATGGGAACTGTATTCATATAGCTAGTCTCATTTGGATCTCTTCATGGTTCGTTGTCATAGCTGCTGGTTTGTGGTTTTTGTTTTAGAACATGTTTACACTTCTGCACCTCTTCTTGGAGGACACAGCAACTAACTTATCTGAAGGTTCATCTTTTTCAAAGGGGAGACCGAAAAGAAGCGGGACAGTGCTGTCAAAGGCACGGATATCCCCTCATAAGCAAGTAGCCTATAGTAAAGCTGTGAAATGAGTACGTCAGCCATGGAAATTATTAGTCACACTATCAACCAGTAATTTCATCCTTGTCATTGGTGTGCAGCGCACAGTCTATATCCATACCTGTTTGATGATGATGATGATGATGATGATGATGATGATGATGATGATTCATCTACTCTCTCCGCTACCCTCTACCTTACCACACCAAATTATACAGACACCTAGAAAATACACATTAAATACAAAGGCTTAGTTAGTACATGTTGGTAGTACATCAAGGAGATGACTGCATATAGAACATGCCCATATCCTAATCCATGACAGCACTTTGCGATCTCCCCTAACCCTGGCATTGTATTGCCATTAGCTCTTTTGTACTGATTGAGTGCAGTTGGCTGTACAGTAGGTCTTTGAACACAAGCTTCCTCACATGGTGGAGCTTTGCCTAGAAACTGAACTGAACCTTCAATGTGAAAGTGCCAGTGTACTCAGCTGTGGAGTAAGCTGCTTGACGTAACCTTATCAGTAAGATAGCTAGCTCTTGTGTGTGAATTATATTCTCTATGACGTATTTATGTTGACTTTGATAACGCACAAATTAAGGCAGGACTGACTTATAGTAGTGGAATTGCTGTGTCTCTTTATATCATCAATACTTTCCATTTGAAAGGCTATACTCCTTGCCTTTTGTTTAGCACTAAAAAGGACAGATCTGGTCTTTCCCCTGCTAAAATACTCAGCTACAGTATGTTTGTCTCTGCTATGTGTTTTGTCCCTCTTGAAGGTTGTCTCTGCCTCGCTGTCTTTGTTGTGTCAGTTGTTCCATCTCTTATGCCTTTTCAATTGAGTCAATCAGTGTTGGGGTTTCTGTGAAAGAAGGGAAGTTGATTCTGGAGGGCCAGAGAACCGAATGAAGTGGATTAGCCATTTCCCAGTTTCCATTTCTGAAGCTTGTATCATGCCTTTACCCTAAATCTGCACAATAAGCAATATTTGTAGTGCTTAATATCGCCCCATATTTTGTCACTTTAGTCATGTCGAAGTATCTCTAGCAGCCTTTATGTATTAAAACCTAACTGGCTTAGTTTTAATTCATCATGCATGTATGAGGCCCATGAAAGATATGTGTAATTTCTTACACTTGAATAGAAAGCCAACCTGTTTTTTTTTTTATGATTTGAAAAATGGATGAAACGGTTCTGTCCCTTCTTGTCCATATACTGTACTGTGAAGGTTGCCATGGTGCCCCCTGCTGTTGCTCCAATATGCAGATACAGGCACGATCGTTATGGCCACCAATAGTAAATATTTATCTGACATCTTCACCCAGGAGTTATTCAGTAACTCATCATTGTATATTAATAGCACTAAAACGCCTAGGAATTTTAACAACACAGATAGAAGATCTTGACGGGTGAATAAATCTGTTGGAAGAATATTTGCGCCTGTCCTTCCAAAATCTTATGGAATATGCATATACAAAACATTTGTATATAAACGCTATATAAAAAATAAGAACTTCAAAAATAAGTCTAGAGCCAGAGGATATGCGTTCTCTGGTCTCAGCTCTGTCATCAACCTGTCCAACAAACAGGATCACTTCAACTTGAATACATATTTGTTGTTTAGAGTTGAGTTGCTGTCAACAGATGTGGTGAATAACACTTTATATTGATGAAGCAATATCACTGTCATCAACCAGTTAATAGTAGGCTATGATAGCACACAGTATGAGGAGGTCGAGGGTCATTTCTGGTCACATGACATGAGTCTGGAATCAGATGAGACGGGAGGGAGATGAAACTCCCAACTATCACTACAGTACTTTAGAACTTGTGATACGATAATGAGCTGTATATCGTTTTGCTTTAATATTTTCTCTTTCTACATTGTCAGTTACCCCTCCATCCTCTTTGAAGGGTTCTCTGATATAGCACAAAGGAAGAGTTGGGAGGCTGTATCACTGTTTTTATGGATACATTCATACACATGTAACAAGCTTTTTTTTTTTTTGTTGTCATGCTTCTTAGCTTCTGACTCCCTTCCTCTCTGCCTTATTCAGGCTTGTGTAATTCATCTGTTCAAAATGTAACTGTTGAGAGTTCAATCATATCCTTCTGCCTTTCTTTGTACATAATAAAGAAAAAGCTATGTTGCAATTACATGTTATGAAAGTTTTTCTTTAACTGTTTTTGGAATTTTGATTTGGGACAGATCTTACTATAATAACAGTTAAACGATTGCATTGGGCTGGGGTAGATACAAATACACAGAGGTACTTATGTTATAGCTACTGGCTTTAACAGTTGCTCAGTATACTGTTAGCCTTGTTAATAAAACTGACTGTTGTGCTCACCACTATTTCACTTCACATATGTGATATAGTGAAGTAAAAAAATATTGAGTGCAGCTTTCAGTCTGGTTGACCAGGCTATAGTACTGTAGGAGTCACACAGAAACACTAACAAAGAGACTTGGAGAAATCAAATCTTTATTTTTCCAATTTACAACATGCTAAAAAAAACACTGGAGTCCACACAATGAATGATGATATCAGTGGACTCTGTGGACCTGTAGTGTTGGAAATATATGCATGTTATCTACAAGGCCTCAGACAGATGTGGGACTGCAAACAACCTCTGGCTTCGTGCTTATACCCCTCGTACCTTCTAATAAAAAGAGTCCTGTAAACCAATCATAAAATTAACTATGTGAACTATCCCTCTTTCTCAGGCACTAGGTCTAGGTCCTTGGGGAGTGACAACATAGAAGATACTGCGTGTGTAAACAATAATGGAGCCTGCTATACGCCGCTAATGATGGATATGTGATTCATTACTCGAGGGAAAACCAGCCTGTGGGGCCATTGCTGCTGCTTACTACTAGTCTCCTACAGGCACAACTTCAGTGGGACTGAGAAGAAACCTCAGAGGTTTCAGTATTTCCTCATATATATTTGCACTCAAATTCAACAGTATGTCTAACTAAGCTAATTTGCACACACATTGCTAAAAATCAAGTAAAAATCTGCCATTAGCTAGACTGTCTCGCGACGTCAAAGGTGTCTCAAAGTGTAAACATTAACAATACATTCACGGTGTGATGAGGCGTCCGTAAAACATTCAATTAGTGACTTGCTGGATATTAGATTGTACATTAGCTACACATAGTTGTCTGTTTATAGGGTTTCTTATTGCAATAGCATTATCTGGTACTTTTGACCATGGCGACATAACTGTCTTATTACAACATTTACCCATAAATGTTTTCCTGTGTTGGTGCAATCTTAGTAATTGCATTCCATGCGTTCAAATGTACCAGAGCTTATGACACAAAGAAAAAGATATGTTACATGACAAGAAATGTGCAGGTACATAGTATGGCAAGTTCATTTCAACCTAAAGAGTAGACAATGAAAATAGTGTTCAAGGCCCCAAAACCCACAGAATGAAATAAAGTACTTAAAAAGAAGCACACTCACTCAAGGCATTTGATTACGGGATAAAAGCCATACTTGTCATTGGCATAAATACATGTAAATAAGGGTGCGTTTGATATTTACTGGGTTGGGGTTGTGCAAAATAGGGCAGGGCTATCTAACGTTTTATTTTTAGCTTTGGGGAAGGTTGTGTGTTTTTTATTTTTAATTATAAGGGAGGGTAGTGCATTTTTTCCCGGGTTTACATTCGCCTCTTTGTAGGTTTTACTAAGTAATTTCTTCCATCCATCCTAGCCAAAATGTCTTAATCTGCTTGCATGCGCCTCCCCTATATCAAGTTGCTTTGGTACGTCTCTTATGCAATATGCTTTTTCCGTGCTCTTACTATACAACAGGTCAATTTAGTCTACCAGTCAAACGGTCTGTCCTGCCCTCTATCCACCAATCATAGTGACAATAGCACTAGGTGGATCGTTTGTCCAGATCTAACTAGCAACATACCACACATCAAATCATTCAAAGTTGCACCAATGTTCAATATCAGCAAAAAGGTGTCAATACGCATGAAAGAATAGTGAAGAAATGAGACCCGAGGCTCAAAAAAGCTCCCCTATTCATCTTGTTCAGGGACAATTATATTTCAATTATCCTACATAGACTAGCCTACAATAACACAATGCAATGAAGAATTGCATTATTTTTTTCAACATTCTACTCTAGGCTGTAAACTGCAGTGAACATTTTATTTGAATAATGGTGCCAAAGCCCTGTGATTTGAATGTTTCATTCCATTGGATCAGTTGTGGGTCTACTCTACAGTGTATAAGATCTAGAAAGGCACAGTAGCAGGCCAGTCTGTCTGTATTTTGAGTTCTGATACTGATATGCATTGTCAGTTGCAGATCATAACTCTCCCAAGTTATTCTATAATAATAATAATAATAATAATAATAATAATAATAATAATGTGGCCACATACGCTCCCAGCAGGCTCAGTTATTCAAAGTTAACGCGTGCTCTGCCCCGAGAGATCCATCCGAGCGGCTATTCCTCGCACACCTAGAACCTAATGCTTCACTATAGCCTAAATATGTGTTATTTAACTTTTAGAATGTATTGAATTTTATGTGTGTCATAAACACGACCAGTCACAATGTTTTAATCAAAAGTATCTTGTAGGCTACCTTCATCCAAACTGTGCAGCAGCCATTTCATGAATGGAAAGAGACATCTGGTTAACATCAAAAAGTGTAATGACATTTGGAGATTGTCAAGCCAAGCCTTCGATACTGGGTTGGCCTGCAAGGTAGGGTGGGATCTAGGCCTATTTTCTGTTTGTCGAGATTGACAGTATATTTCATTGTGGTGTTGGAAAACCCAAACCATGATGTTAAAGCGCCTGAAATGGGTATTCTTTGCTTATCGGTTGTATGGTACAGAAACCGGTCGGTGGAAAATGTGTTGCATATATTTTATATAATTATAGCGTCAAACTGTTTGAAATTAGATTTCTAGCTAGCTGAGCATGACACCTCGAGTTCGACACCATAACCCCCCCCCCCCCCCCCCCCAGTAAACTTTGAACTGTCCCTAAAGTGCCCTACACACTTCACGTCAAACTACATAAATGCAGCGATGGAGAGTCGTTTTCACATATAGTTCTACATACTTTTTGTGGCAAAATTTGGGAACTGGTCGTATATGCCGCTCCGTCGCTCTATTTGCATGAAGTGTGTTGTGCCTTAAGGTGGGTTGATAGACACGGAGGAAAACAACGTGGGGTTGAAGTGCTATTTCCTTGTCTGCTTCATTCCGATATCACCCTTGGTCTTTTGTCCTGGGAGAGGGGAAGTCCAATCATTATGAGCACTCCTTTAAATGCAGTGAGCATTTAGCCTTATATGGCACAACTGAAAAAAAGCAACCAAAAAAAAAACAGTACTGCTTGGACTCCTCTCTTTCTTTCTCTGATTTTAAATGAACAGGCTCCAGGTGGGATGTCTAGCATCCATCCAACATTTCCAGGTTGGTTTTAGGGCAAGTGACCGCTGTATACCAGTAAAGGCTTAACTGTGGCAGCAGGAATAGAAATAAGAGTCCTTCTTCTGACCCAAGTCAATACCCGTCTCTTCTGTAAAGAGAGAGCAGAGAAATATAAAATCAGACCCATTCAGGAGAGCAATAATTCACCACAGTGGAGACTGAAAGTGACAATGTATGATAGTAATACTACCATTGCAGACTAAATGTGCACTGACAGCTAAACTATATAAGCAATATATAAGAAGAGAGCCAAAGTCTCACCGGTCATGAACTGGACGGAGATGCTGTTGAAGTCCTCTGCAACTTTTTGGAACAGCTCATCTGGAATGCGGTTAAAAGAGAATATGAGTTTATTAGTGACTTTTTGGGGAAATTTTGTTTTATGAGACTACACACTAGATTTGAAATTAACTGACCATTAGGTGTCACTTACCCACGTTGTTGCCTGTTTTACTGGATGTTTCAAAATGCTGAGCCCCAATCTCTGTAAATGAGAATGAAAAAATAAACTACTCTAAAACAGCCAGCCCTTATACTAATCTGCAGGTGTAAAAAGGGATGTATAAATAGATTTGATTGATTGATATATGGTTATTAAGTGGGAGTTAGTGATGATGATGATTATCATAGCAATTTACCATCAGCAAAGTCCTGAACGTCATGGTAGTCTACCTGCCGCAGACCCCGGTCACTCTCAATCCGATCAATCTTTGTGCCACACAGGTATATCTTGCAGTGCTTCAATGGAGATCATAGAGGAAATCAGTGTCATTGTGAGCAGTTACATAGGATAATGTACAGGGCAATACCCATCATGGCAAGTGACTTGTTTTTATGAAAGGGTCTCTAACCTCTTCACAGTTTTGCACCTCTTTCACCCAGAATCTAGCTCGCTGGAAACTGCTGGTGTCTGTCAAATCTACAGGAGCGAAAGTCCCACAAATAAAGATCAATGACAACACAAAACTAAAACACAATGTATGTTTTTACAGTTATAAAAGTGTATTTGACCTAGAATATTCTGTATTACTATTACTAAATAGTACTGTTGTAATGTAAATCAGCCTATAAAAACCACACTAAAAACAGAAGCAGCTAAAACTAAAAAAAAGGAAACAGAGGAATGGAGTCATCAACTGTGGTAAATACCTCATCAGATATTTTCCAAACTATGAAAATTCCCCCAATGAGGGAAATATGAGCACAGGACATGTGAGTACAATTCACAACATGCAGAAAAGTTAATTGCTCTCAACAAGAATTTCCTCAATGAAACATTTAAGATATAAGAACTCAATAGTAGCAAAACAAAAACGTAGACAATAATAAGCCTAGACAGAGTACTATTGATAGTGTCATTCCATGTGGATAAGGACTTACCATAGCAGACAATGGCAGCCCTGGCTCCTCTGTAGTATATTCTACTCATAGCCTCATAGCGCTCTGATCCAGCCGTGTCCTGGGTTGCAGATAAGGAATCACTTATAGTCTATCCACACATAGCCAGTAGCTACCCCATATCAGGCTACAATGGATTCATTCATTCATTTTCCAGGGATTATAATTAACCAGACAATGTCATAAGGAGTATAGAGACTTTTACATAGGATGACATCAGTCATCGTCACTCACCCATATTCCCAGGGTAACCACCTTGTCTCCCACCTGGATTGGTTTGGCAACAAATGCAGCCCCAATAGTCTATCGAAGAAAGACAGATTGCAAGAAAAACATTTAGCAAGTCAAAAATTGAGAAAGAGCCTTCACACACACACACGCAGAGAGAGCATCCCACAAATCAAGTTGGAATCACACATTGCCCTAGGAAATTAACTGATACTCACGTTCTGGTAGGGGCCGACGAGAAAGCGGTGGTGGACATATCGCTCTACAAGGCTGGTCTTGCCCACACTCTCCTTCCCAAGCATAACTACTTTGGCATCCACACGCATTGTCATAGTGCACAGTACCAAGAAAGGAGCAGGAGAGGGGTAGACCAAGATGCTGAAAAGCTGTGCAACAGATGAGACAAAACATTTTGTATTTTATTCAGCATCAATCAGCTAGTATGATTAAGTTGGGCACTGTAAAACCATGCTGTGTGAAGAAAAAAAACTGTGGAATAAGTTGCCTTGTTCTCTAGTCAGCAACTAAGATGTGGTATCAAACTGTATGAACTAGGAAACATTTCCGATTTACTAACTGGTTGTAGTTATACACTTGCCGCGTTCAACCAGTTACCAAGTCGGCCATTTCCGAGTTTCTTAGTTCCGACTAGTACATGAACGCGGCAACTGTATAACAGGAGAATGTGTCCCAAGCGAGCAGTAAGGCAGCATACATTTCATGTCATTACATTTGTGGCTCCTGTCAACAATTTCTAAGAAGTTGAAATGGGCATGGGTGTGTACCTAGGTTGTTAAAATACACGTAATGTTACTAACAAGATAACGTTAGAGACCTCAACAATCAACAAAATTGTATACACAATTAGCAGACCTGAAAGATTACACTAAATGCGACTTTCCGCTACCTAGCTTGACAGTGTGGCAATATTATTAGTTAGCTAGCCAACGTTTGCTAGCTTGCCATCAAACGTTACATTAGCTAATGATGACTTGTTATGTAACGTTTGCTAAAAAAAACAACACTTACCTGCTTGGCAAACTCAGCTAATAGTGTTCAAATGTAAAAATTATAACCGAGTCGGATTATACTAAACTAAATGTAATAGCTAACTCTTATATCAACATTTCGTTACAGTTAACGTTAGCTATTGAACTAGCTGGCTAGGCAGTGTTTGAGCCACTCAGGGTTGCTCTTGTTGTTGTCAGCTTACGCAACGCCAATTGTACTACAAGCTAAAGAAAGAACCCTAACATGTACATTATCTATGCCATTGCTATGTCGTATGGCAAATCTTACTCGACGTGCATTTCTGGCAGGCTCAGCCTCATTCGTTAGCTAGCAAGCAGGCTAAACACAAAATTCCAAGAGACTTTGTTATGGGGAACTGCATGAAGTATTTAAAGGGAGGAAGTACTTAGAGGAGAGACGTTCTACAGAATAATAATACAAAATAACATTTTACAGGATGTGACGTCATTAATCAGCATTACGATGACGTCGTTATGAAAGTCCCTCTTTTTTTTGACAAAATGGTTCAAATCATTTTAATTACAGTTAAATGTTGTTTAATAATAAAATAATAATGAAAATAATAATAATAATACATGCCCTACTCACCAGGCAATATGGTCATTATTCAATTAATTACGGTCATATGAGTTGCTCCCAAAATTCTGATTTTAATATATTTTATATAAAATAGCAATACATGGTCATTATTCAATGAATTACGGTCATATGAGTTGCTCCCAAAATTCTGATTTTAATATAAAATAGCAATACATTTCTCAAAACTACAGTTCCAACGCAAATCCCATTGGTCATTATTTATTGTAGTTCTTGTCTCTCATCATCATTGAACCTATGCTAGCTAGCTACATGTCAATGATTTGTTCAGAATAGCAACGTCGAATGAATAGAATGATTAGAATTAAGGACAATTCCCGGGTTCTCAGGCATTATTAGTTAGGTAATACATTTCTCCAAGGTAGTTCCAACACGAAGCCCATTGGTTAAAACTGCATAACAGTGTATTTTTGGTCTCTGTGATTGGTGCATTGATCCCACCCTCGATACGCCTCATGTCCCAGTACAGTTCCAACCTAGCATAGAGAAACAAACATGGCTGATACAGAGGGAGCAGAGGAAATTTATCCAGGAATTTTGCAAGAAATCTTTACTTCCCCGTTGAATTTGAGTCTGCTTGGCCTCTGTATATTTCTTTTGTACAAAATCTTCCGCGGAGATAAGCCTGCAGATATAGGCGAGGTCGAGGAACTTCTGCCTAAACTCAAGAAAAGAGATTTCACGTTAGCGGAGCTGCAACCGTACGATGGACTGCAAAATCCAAGAATTCTCATGGCTGTCAATTTTAAGGTGTTCGATGTAACCAGAGGAAAGAAATTCTACGGGCCAGGTACAATAAGTTGTCTCACATTTGCTTTATTTTGCTGTCCGTCGAGCAAGGACTTGGCTATTTCCGCTCAAAGCAACTGTAGCCAAATGGCTTTCTGGTCTGTCGACTTTATTCCTACATTTGTTAATTATGTATGTGTGTATTAGTAAGTTGTTACATTGTAACTGCGACCTTTCTAAAACGCCACACCCCCACTCTCTTATTCATGAATCATCTCCCCACGTTTGTATTTCACAACACGCGAGCTGCTAGTGGCGTGGTCAGCCGATTTGGCATGTAACCTCTCACCGAGTTGATTGATCCTGCACTGTCACGCAACCCCTCCTGAGGAACGTCCTCCCTGAAAATATGTAGAAACTGCAATCTTTTCAGTCTATTATAGGCTATGTCCCTTATTGCTGATACTCGTGTATGACGTTGTGTTTCAGTTGCCTTCATGCCAATTCAAAATAAACAGTTTGACACAGGTGAATGCCTTGCAACAAAGGTTTAAAGTAAAATTCAGCCAGACTAGATGGTTGCACAGAGTTAGGCTTGTTGAGGCCTATTGGAGAGCAATGCTAGTTCTCATTTCAAGGATTCAGGCTTTCGCTTCTGTCAGCCTCAACATGTAGAAAAAAGCGGTTGCTGTTGGGGCTATCGCTGAAGCTGTCAGAATACAGTAAACTATGTCTGTTGGAGAGCATGTGGAATTTAATTTGCACAATAAAAACAGCATACTTTCATAAAATGGTAGTCATCAACTAATTTGTACACCCTGATAAATAGTTTATTAGAACCTGTCTATTCACAATCACATTTTAATTCATAAAATACTTGGCAGAATTTCAAATCAAACTATATGTCTGTGTAATGGTTTCCAGAGGGTCCATATGGAGTGTTTGCTGGTAAAGATGCCTCCAGGGGCCTGGCCACGTTTTGTCTGGAGAAGGAGGCCCTAAAAGACACCCACGACGACCTCTCGGACCTCAACGCCATGCAGCAGGAGAGCCTCAACGAATGGGAGACCCAGTTCACTCGTGAGTTGATGCAGGATTTGATAGAAGTTGCTACAAAACACTGGTCTAAATTCTGATACTGTATTTTCTACTTCTACCTCAAGCGGAATGGACCTCTTGCAGTAAACATCACACACACACTCTCTCTCTCTCTACTCAATAGTGCAAGTTGTTCATGCACCAAACAGCTTTGATTACTTAGAATGATTGGTGTTTAAAATGCATTTCAGTATTGTGCCTCCGGGCATAATTAATGTTGGTGTGGTCCAGTCTTTTTGTGCTTTGGTCAACTCCTCTGTGTTCCTCAGTTGTATGGCTTGGCAATGATAGAAGAGTTGGCTACATCACAAGCAATAGTATAGTACCATGCCAGGGCATAATTTAATAGTACTTTGCATCAAAATGAATCGATTTGCTGCACTATCATCTAAATTACATTGAGTATTGCTGACCTCCACCCAGTGATTACCATCTTCTTGATAATGGCTCTGATGATGTGTCTGGCGAAGGTCTCTGAGGGACTCAATGTCATTTTTTTATTCTTCCTGCCTTTCACAGAAAAGTATGACTACGTTGGCAAACTTCTGAAACCTGGAGAAGAACCCACCGAGTACACGGATGACGAGGAGGTCAAGGACAAAAAGAAGGACTAGAACTCACAAGTACACAAGGGAAATTCAGATGCCTTAATTTTTTCAGGATAATGTGATGGATATTGCCTTGTGTTGCTGCATTTGAGTGAAATTATTTCTTGTGTATGATTTATGTATTATCACATTTTTATGGACCATCACCTCTTTTGCTAATTTCATATGCCACATACCTTAATTTACCAAAATCTAGCAGATTTTAGGTTAAGGTTTGAATAATTATTAAATTCTGTGGTGTCTTTGAAAAGTTATACAGGTAGTAATAGTTGTCATGTAGATGCTGGTGGAGGATCTATTACTGTAGCTTGAGATTAACTTATTTCATTTTTTGTAATCATGAGATGACCACAGATTTTCAACACAAGCTGATAACATTCCATCACAAATCATTTTGTTTGTTTTTTGGGTCTGGTGTTAGAGTATCCATAAAGATTTCTGACTTGGTCATTCTGAGTTATCCATCACTAAGCATTGCTAAAAATCACCTACTCTGTCTGACTGAACTGCAGTTAATGTTTTCTCATATGAGTTAGAAAATCATGCTTGATATACTCACTATAGCATTCACTTTCAGCATAACTGTAATAATAACACAATTGGTCTGATCATTTTACACACTACTAGTGTAGGGCTTGCACTGGATGAAGTAGGTTTTAGGATGTTCATACTGTAGCACAAAATATAAAAAATGTCAAGTGAACTAAGGTGCTGCCTGTACCCATTATGTATGCCATGGCATATACTTCCTGGAATTGGCCAGAACCTGGACTCACATACTGGTAAACACAGGAAGGAAACTCTACAAAATGCATTACAAAGGAATGTCCTAGTATGTGTGATCATGACATTGATATTTTGATAAGATAAATAAATCTTCCCAAATGTTTAATCAACCTGTGTATGGTGTATGTCAGTGTTTATTATTTGTGTGTGGATGTTGGGCCTGGGCATGATCTATTCAGTACACACTAGTGACAAAGATCTTGATTGATGATGGGCATGATCGTGTGAATGGAGCTCATCTGAAATAATGTGTTTTAGTCTACATTTCTGAACAGTATTTACTCAGTGGTGGAAAAAGTATCTTCCAATTGTCATACTTGAGTAAAAGTGAAGATCCCTTTAATAGGAAATGACTCAAGTAAAAGTGAAAGTCACCCAGTAAAATACTACTTGAGTAAGTCGAAGTGTTTGGTTTTAAAAAATACCAAAGTATCAAAAGTAAATACAACTGCTAAAATATACTTAAGTATCAAAAGTAAAAGTATAAATAATTTCAAATTCCTTCCAATTCTCATACTTGAGTAAAAGTAAAGATACCTTTTAATAGAAAATTATTCAAGTAAAAGTGAAAGTCACCCAGTAAAATACTACTTGAGTGAAAGTCTAAAAGTGTTTGGTTTTAAATACACTTAGAGTGCAATTGGAAAGTATTCAGACCCCTTGACTTTTTTTTACATTTTGTTACGTTACAGCCTTGATCTAAAATGGATTCAATCGTTTTTTCCCCTCATCAATCTACACACAATATCCCATAATGACAAAGCAAAAACAATTTTTTTGACATTTCTGCAACCTTGACTCATTACATTGTTGAAGCACCTTTGGCAGCGATTACAGTCTTGAGTCTTCTTCGGTATGACGCTAGAAGCTTGGCACCTGTATTTGGGGAGTTTCTCCCATTCTCTGCAGATTCTCTCAAACTGTGTCAGGTTGAATGGGAAGCATCGCTGCACAGCTATTTTCAGGTCTCTCCAGAGATGTTAGATCGGGTTCAAGTCCGGCCACTCAAGGACATTCGGAGACTTGTCGTTAGGGTCGTTGTCCCGTTGGAAGGTAAACCTTTGCCCCAGTCTGAGGTCCTGAGTGCTCTGGAGCAGGTTGTAGAAACATCTCAAGGATGATCAATGGAAACAGGATGCACCTGAGCTCAATTTCGAAGGTCTGAATACTTATGTAAATAAGGTATTTCAGTTTTCTATTTTTAATACATTTGCAAAAAAAAAAAATAATGTTTTCACTTTGTCATTATGGGGTATTGTTTGTAGATTGATGGGGACATTTAATCAATTTTAGAATAAGGCTGTAACATAATAAAATGTGGAAAAAGTCAAGGGGTCTGAATACTTTCCCAATGCACTGTAATTATCAACTATAAATGCAATTGCTAAAATATACTTAAGTATCAAAAGTAAAAGTATAAATCATTTTAAATTCCTTATATTAAACAAACCAGACGGCACCACACATAATTTACAATCGAAGCATGTGTGTTACGTGAGTCCGCCAGATCAGAGGCCGTAGGGATGACCAGTGATGTTCTCTTGATGTGCCTGAATTTGACAATTTTCCTGTCCTGTAACGATACATTTTGGGTGTCAAGAAAAATGTATGGAGTAAAAAGTACATTATTTACTTTAGGAATGTAGTGAAGTAAAAGTAAAAGTACAGATACACCAAAAAGCTGCTGAAGTAGTACTTTAAAATATTTTTACTTAAGTACTTTAAACCACTGTATTTACTCTTCACAATGTCCTAGCTACAGAACCTCTATGTTTTAGAATGTGACAAAAAGTATGTCAGAAGTGGGATTTGAACCCACGCCTCCATTCGGAGACCAGAATTCCCGTTCATGCGGAAGGACCTGATCCTTGAGTCTGGCGCCTTAGACCACTCGGCCATCCTGACACTGTTATCACTGTGGGAAAATAGTTGTATTTGAACATCAATGATATCAACTAATAATTATTTTGTGCATTTTTTAACTTAATAGATTGTTGAATGTTTATTTACAATATAATGCCATTACGGACCAAAATCGACAGTAAAACAAAGTACATCACGGTTAGCGTGATGATTCTGCGCATGCGCGTATGACTGCCTTTTAAACAGTTTCCTGTATTTTGTCGTGAACGTTCTTCCATTTTGTTTTTCAAGGGTATCAACCACAAACCTCCAGTTGAGCCAACATGTTTAGGTTTGCTAAAGCAGCTCTGAACGGTAAGAGATCGTTTAAAAGTTATAGAAATCTGATCCTTCATCTTGTGTCTGTTTGAACATTTCTGTAAATTAGCAATTATTGTGTGACTGTTTAGCCTTGCTAGCAACATGGCTAGTTGTCTGAAGCTAACGTTAGCTCGCTAGCCTAAACAGGTTGCCACATTACTTTAGCGCTTGTAGTTTTGATTGAGTGAATGTGGCAGCCCAGATACTAGTTGGCTAGCTAGCAGCTTACATTTTTTTCTTTACCTTGATTGGTCATGTCTGTTTTATTCTGTAACGTTGTCATTGTTAGCTTAATTTGCCTTGACACTCATTGCAGATACAGGTTAGAGGGGAACAATCCAACATGACCATGTGATAGTCAGTGCAGAAGTCAAATTGACATTCCACAGTTTGGATAATATGAGAAGTCCTGGTGTGCTAACAAGTTTGCATTCCATAACCCTGTTAATTGTCTCATGCCTGTGTTAAACAGTATAACCAATGGCTCATAACCTCTGAATCACTGATAAACACTCACTGTGTGGATGTTGTGCCCTGCGCCAACAATGCAGATACATTTTGTTTTATATATTCAAAGCAGGACAAGGTGCCCGCCAAGTGAGGCTCAGTTCGACGCATGCCCCTGAATTCCATGCCAAGTATGGCACTGGCCTGATGATCGGAGGATTCGCGTTCTGTGTGTCTGTCTGGGGATTTGTACGTCTGTTTTAATCTCTGCACATTTCTAGTATAACACCTTGTAGTATAGAACAATGTACACCGGGGGCCAAAAGTTTGGAATATTACTCATTCAAGGGTTTCTTTATTTGCACTATTTTTTACATTGTAGAATAAAAGTGAAGACATCAAAACTATGACATAACACATATGGAACCATGTAGTAACCAAAAAAGTGTTAAACAAATCAAAATGTATTTTATATTTTGAGATTCTTCAAATAGCCACCTTTGCCTTGATGACAGCTTTGCACACTCTTGGCATTCTCTCAACAAGCTTCACCTGAAATGCTTTTCCATCAGTCTTGAAGGAGTTCCCACATGCTGAGCACTTGTTGGCTGCTTTTCCTTCATTCTGGTCCGACTCATCCCAAACCATCTAAATTTGGTTGAGGTTGGAACCAAAAATCTCAAATTTGGATTCCAGACCAAAGGAAAAATTTCCACCGGTCTAATGTCCATTGCTTGTGTTTCTTGGCCCAAGCAAGTCTTTTTCTTATTGGTGTCCTTTAGTAGTGGTTTCTTCGCAGCAATTCGACCATGAAGGCCTGATTCACACAGTCTCCTCTGAACAGTTGATGTTGAGATGTCTGTTACTTGAACTCTGTGAAACATTTATTTGGGCTGCAATCTGAGGCTGGTAACTCTAATGAACTTATCCTCTGCAGCAGAGGTATTTCTGGGTCTTCCATTCCTGTGGTGGTCCTCATGAAGCTGGTTGAGATAATGCCATGAGTGTGCAAAGCTGTCATCAAGTCAAAGGGTGGCTACTTTGAAGAATCTGTTTAACACTTGTTTTGTTTACTACATGATTCCATATGTGTTATGTCATAGTTTTGATGTCTTCACTTTTATTCTACATTGTAAAAAATAGTGCAAATAAAGAAACCCTTGAATGAGTAATATTCTAAACTTTTGGCCCCCAGTGTGTATATTTGTATAGTCTTGTATTATTAATTCCTCACAATCTATGCATCAATCAAATGTATTTATAAAGCCCTTTTTACATCAGCAGTTGTCACAAAGTGCTTGTACAGAAATCCTCACTTCAGTATTTATTGTTTCACTTAAACTATGTACACACCAGTAGTGTTTTGTGATGCTCAAAGTCTCTCAACGTTTTTCAGGTACTGACACAAACCGGCATCACATGGAATCTGTCTCCAGTCGGCAAGGTCCAGCCTAAACCATGGAGGGAGGTAGAAGAGTAATGGACTGAGACTGCTCTCTTTTTCCCTGTGGAGATAATGACCACAGCCTACCACAAAACCCTTAACCCAGATATCCCATTCTGGTTGTACAGATGGATACCCACGTTTTCAGCTCGTTACAGCTCTGGCATTACCTATGTAAACATTAAATATAAACTAAACGTTGACTGATTTATTTTACTTAATCACTCTGTGTCCCCTTTCATGTACCTTTTCAAATGGAAGGGTCTACCTGTGTCAAATGGAATCAGGAAAGTAAGAATCAAGAACTTTATGTACTTACTCAGTATTAACACATATGTCTGAAAATACCTTTCTGTCTTATTTTTCAATGTTTAGTGTATTTAAGGATGTGATTCTAAGGAGGTTCAGACTTAGATGCATGGCCTGTCACTTCTGACATGCCATATTTGTCTGACCTATGTAACCGTGAGAGGGTGCTGTTGCTCTGTAAATGTTCTCACCCATGTCTGGTACAGATACAGCCATAAGATGTGCTTGTAGCCAGGCTGTGCTTGCTCATCAGAATCACCTTTTATTCACCAAGTACATTTACACATACTCAGAACTGCAAGTGATAGAACATTTTAGAGACTACAGCAGTGGCGATTTTAGCATGTAAATGTTGGTGGGGCAAACAAAAACAGCATTTGGGATGCATGCCAGCAAAGCCACTAAACAATACATTAATTGCACTTTAACGGTGACAAACGGTGCCCACAAGCTGTTAGGGCCTACAAAGCTGTCCCAACAGCAGTCCCAACACCTTACCACTGCTACACCTGGCAATCAGCGGAGTCTTGTCTGGCAGCAAAACAGTTCATTCAGCATCATTTGCTGCCTTTAAAAAAAAAAACATGGCTGACGTGCTTAAACAAATGTGGTATTTACTGATCATTGAGATGTACAAACTAGGGGGGATGACAAGCGGATATTAAGCAATCCGTAATTTCCATTAAGACATTGAGCTAGGACGTACGTAGTCAATAACTATTTGTTCAACACTGTAACTCGTAGTAATTGTTGCGTTTTGTATTTTTGTTCTGTATATTTAGCAGTCTTATGGCTTGGGGGTAGAAGCTGTTCAGGGTCCTATTGGTACCAGAGTTGGTGCATCGGTACTGTTTGCAATGCGGTAGCAGAGACAGTCTATGACTTGGGTGGCTGGAGTTGGTCAATTTTTAGGGCCTTCCTCTGACACCGCTGGTATAGAGGTCTGGGGACCATGCCAAATCGTTTCAGACTCGTTTTGGGGATTCCCTATATGCTGACGATGGAGCTATTTGCAAGAGGGGAAGGAATGTCTCTCGATCAAATCTATTCAACAAGCTATAATGGATATTGAAAGATGGTCAATTGACTGAGGTTTTACATTGTCAGTGTCAAAGTCTTGGTATGCTCTTCTCGAAGAAGAAAGTTGCTGATAATATACAGTTGTTTCTGTATGGAAAGCCTATGGGGAGGGTTTATAAGTACAAATATTTGGGTCTATGGTTCAATGAGCGATAAACACTACCGGTCAAACGCTTTAGAACACCCCCATTTGTTAAGTTTTTATTGACATTTTAGCAGTTCAAGTCCAGTGAATAACCTGAAATGGTACAAAGGTAAACAATAAATTGCCAGAGGTTTTTAAAAAAGTTTAGGTTACCAAAAACTGAAAAATTATGTACATTTCAGAGTTATAAAAAAAGGCCTTTTTCAGGGAACAAGTAATGGGTTAACAACTTACAGCTGTTCTGCAGCAATGGAAATAAATGAAGACTTGAAAGTTGATGTTAACAATTTCTACAGGTGTCCCAACTTTTGTTGATTACTTACAAACCCTTTGTCTGTACTAAAGCAGTGTTGGAATAGACTGTTACTACACCCTCTTAAGCATTATTTGGACAGTATTGTACTGCAGGAAGTAGTATATTGCTATCATAATGGTGAGAAAAAGGCAATTAACAAAGGAAGAAAGACAGACTATTATAACCCTTAAAAGTGTAGGTCTTTCCTTTAGAGAAATTGCGAAGAAAGCCAGTTTCCTACACCATCAAAAGGCACTTGGAAACTGGAGGAAACTCTGACAGGAAGAAGTATGGCAGACCCAAAGCCACAACAGAATCAGAAGACACGTTTCTGAGAGTCAACAGCTTGTGTGATAGGCGGCTCACAGGACAACAGCTTCAAGCGCAGCTTAAAACTGGTCAAAGTAAGCAAGTCTCAGTTACTCGGACAACGCTAGGCCAATTGTGCACCGCCCTATCTGACTCCCAATCACAGCCAGTTGTGATACAGCCTGGATTTGAACCAGGGTGTCTGTAGTGATGCCTCTAGCACTGAGATGCAGTGCTTTCGAACGCTGCGCCACTTTGGAGCCCCAAGTGGACTACTGAAGCCTATGGACTACTGAAGACTGGAAGAAGGTCTAATGGACCAATAAATCAAAATTTGAAATCTTCGGTTCATCACTCAGGGTTTTTGTACGCCATTGAGTAGGCAAAAGGATGGTTCCTTAGTGTCTAACACCAACTGTCAAACATGGAGGAGGAAGCGTGATGGTCTGGGGCTCTTTTGCTGGATCCATAGTCAGCGACTTGCACAGAGTGAGTGGCACCCTGAACCAAAACGGCTACCACAGCATTTTGCAGCGCCATCCAATACCCTCTGGTGTACGCCTAGTTGGTCAGGGGTTCATCCTACAGCAAGATAATGACCCAAAACATGCCACCAGGCTATGTCAGAACTACCTTTGAAGAAAAGAACAAGACGGTAGGCTTCAAATCATGGAATGGCCAGCACAGTCTCCAGACTGAAACCCCATCAAGCTGGTTTTAGATTAACTAGGCAGAAGGGTGAAAGCAAAGCAACCTACAAGTGCAACACATTTGTGGGAACAATATTTTATTTCCATTGTAGAAAGAATGCCAGAAGTGTGTTTGACTGTTATGTCTGCAAAAGGTGGCTACTTTGAGTCAAAAAGTATTATATTTTGTTAAACAAAACAGTTCCATTAATTATTTTTAGTCTCCAATTGTTTATTTGTTCTATGCTTTAATTTCGGAGTACATTACGACATTAAACTGTGAATTTCAATAAAAACTGAAAAAATTTAGGTTTTCTAAAACTTTTGACCAGTAGTGTACATGGAAAGATCATGTCAAAAATGCTGAAACAAAGTGTAAGAAGATGTTGAATCTTATGCGCTCTGTCTCTGGTTATGAATGGGGTGCTGACAGACAATTCTTGATGGATATTTATAGAGCTCTGATCGGGACGACAACTGATTGCGGGTGTATAGTTTATGGAACAGCGGCGATGACATGACTTCAGAAGCTGGACATAATCCAGTATATAGCTTTAAGGATATGTATTGGTGAATTTAAATCAACATCTGTATGTGCCTTACAGGTAGAGGCAGGTGAGATGCCTTTGGATATACGGCGTAAAAAATGGTCCATTAGCTTATTGGATAAGGTTGAAAAGCTGTGAGGTTGAACATCCCACTGCTACTGTTCAGTTGGAAAGCTTGCTGATGAGAGTGGTTTAAGGGAGTTAGAGGTTGGCCCTTCTGTGGTGAAAGGGGATGTTCCACCATGGTTACTCCCAGATCCTGTTGTTGATCTAACCTTGGTAGAGAAAATGAAAGATTGGTCAGAAGTCAGTAATATAGGGAAACTGGTTGACAATTACATTGGTAGAAGTTTTATGCTTTTTTTTAATCGCTTTTCACAGATGGATCAAAGGACCCAGATAGTGGGTTCACAGGAGCAGGCGTTTATGTTCCTGAATTTGATGTGCAGATATGTAGAAGACTAACAGATGAACTGTCATTATACTCAGTTGAACTGTTGCCGATAATAGTTGTGGACTGCCATTATGTCATTGAAGAAGTAGTGTCTGACTTGATTAGCTATTATATAAGTAAAAAAGCCGTAGGCTACTTTGAGCTAAGAGTAAGTGCTAACAAAGTAACAAGAAGTAGACCCCTAAACAGTAAGAGGAAAGTAATGTCAGCTTGTGATGACTTGTGACTTAGAAAGTTAGCAGTGGTCTAAGACACTTCATCTCAGTGCTAGAGGCGTCACTACAGACAACCTGGTTCGAATCCAGACTGTATCACAACCTGCCGTGATTGGGAGTCCCATAGGCCGGTTGTAGGCCGTCATTGTAAATAAGAATTTGTTCTTAACTGACTTGCCTAGTTAAATAATAAAATAATAACAATAATAAATGTCATTATTTTAGCTAAATTCTATATTCATAAATTACATTTTTCAAAAACCTTCTGTTTATTATATTTGAGAATGAAATTCAACAATATATAAACACAATTTCTTCTCATAATAATAAAGCTTTAAATGTTAAATTTTTACAAGGTATTTTTTATATAATGTATTGTTTGTATTCCCCTGGCTGTTTGCAATGTTTGTATACTCCGTTGCATGATATAATTCTATATTGTATATGTTGAATTGCTTTACACTTATTTTTTATTGTATTTTATTTTTAAATAATAATAATAGTCTTCGAGGAAAACGTTACGTGACTTATGTCACACGCCGTTTCCCGTTAAATTGGCACTGACATAACCCAATTGCAGTGCTGATGCAGCAGTTCTGTACTCGCTTTGACCAATACACCGTGGATGGGCGTGTAACGTCCCGCCTACCCGAAGTGCTTCCTCCTTGCGCGAGAGTCATTTCATTCGGGAACTACCCATCAGCAGAGTGAGGTAAAGGTAGAAAAGCAGGTGCAAGTAAAATATCCAAAATGTCGCTTTCAAATAAACTCACCCTGGACAAGGTGGACGTCAAAGGGAAGCGCGTGATCATGAGGTGAGTTCCAGGTATGAAGCTTCAAACTGAGCCATCGGAAAGGGGGTTATTGGTGCTTTCAAGACAACTGGGAACTCGGAAAATCCGTTATCTTCAGGTCGGAAAGTCGAGTTCTAGAAAGATGCCCGAGTTTCCGATTTGGAATTCCGAGTTGGATGACCGTTCAAACCGTTTCCCTATTCGGAGCTCGTTGTTTCCAAGTTCCCAGTTGTTTTGAACGCGGCATTAGACATTGCTATCAACCATCTTTGGCACTGTGATTCGTAATAAGACATTAACCGAGAGATGTTTGATCCTAGCTTTGGAAACATTAACGATACGTTGTTATCGAAGAACTACATTGAACGTCATTGCAGTTACAAAGTATACATTTAGGTAGTTATTAAAATATCGTCTAGTCACACCGTTAAGTGTTTCTTTGTAGTGATACGGGTCCTCACTAGTTACCACAGCCACAAAGTCAGAAAAGCAGTTTATTTCTACAATCTATTTTCTGAAAACCTGGTTTTAAACCTAACCTTAACCACTCTGCAAACCTCCTGCATAACTAACCGATTAACAAAAAGTTTAAAAAAATATATAATTAATTCTTGCGATATAGCCAATTTTGACATGGTAACTAGTGAAAACCGGTGAAACATGCAGTCAACATGTAGGCTAGCTTTCCACTAGCTAGCTATTCTGAACAAAAATATAAAGGCAACAATTTCAAATATTTTGAGTTACAGTTCATATAAGGAAATCAATTTTTAAATAAATTAATTAAGCCCTAATCTATGGATTTTACATGACTGGGAATATATGTATGCATCTGTTGGTCACAGATACCTTAAACTAAGGGTAGGGACATGGATCAGAGAACCAGTTATTATCTGGTGTGACCACCATTTGCCTCATGCAGTGGGACACATCTCCTCCGCATAGAGTTGATCAGGCTGTTGATTATGGCCTGTGGAATATTGAAAAAAAACCTGGACATTTTCAGCCAGGAATTGTGTACAGATCCATGCATTATCATGCCAAAACATGAGGTGATGGCAGCGGATGAATGGTACGACAATGGACCTCAGGATCTTGTCACGGTACCTCTGTGCATTAAAATGTCCATGCATTTGTGTTGGTTGTCCATAGCTTCTGCCTTCCCATACCATCACCACACAGCCACCATGGGGCACTCTTTTCACAACGTTGACATCAGCAAACTGTTCGCTCACACGACGCCATACACGTGGTCTGCAGTTGAAGCCGGTTAGATATACTGCCAAATTCTTTAAAACAACATTGGTTGAGAAATTGACCAAATTAATAGCTCTGGTGGGGTGGACATTCCTGCAGTCAGCATGCCAATTGCACACTCCCTCAACTTGAGACATCTGTGGCATTGTGTTGTGGCAACTGCACATTTGAATGGCCTTGTAGTGTCCCCAGCACAAGGTGCACCTGTATAATGATCATGCTGTTTAATCAGCTTCTTGATATGCCACACCTGTCAGGTGGCTGGATTATCTGGGCAAAGTAGAAATGCTCACTAACAGGGATGTAAACAAATGTGTGCACAAAATTGAAGAGAAATATGCTTTTTGTGAGTATGGAACATTTCTGGGATCTTTTTTGAAAGATGGAACCAACACTTTACATGTTGCATTTTTATATTTTTGTCCAGTGTAGTTAGCTGGCTAACATCGTAGGTTTACAGAGGCACGTCTAACAATACAAATTATTGTTTTCTATGTCTGGGGTAATATTTGTGGGTGTCACTGAGTAGGCTGTTACTCTATTTCATGGGGTGCACAGTCCATAGGTTAGGCTGTACAGTACATTTTGAATATTCAGTATGCACAATAGGCTGACTGGGAAGGTGATTTCCTACAGTCAAAGTCCTGCAGTAAGAGCTAAGACAATGTGTAAACTCTTGAGATTTTGTTTTTTCTGTGGGTGTCACTGAATATGCTGATATCCCATTTCATGGGTGCACAATCCATATAAGGATGTACAGTGCATATAAGTATACCCCCAATTCAATTATGCAGTCTTATACATCCAGTGGGATTAAGTGTTGTTTTATTTATAAACTAATTACATGTGACAGATCAGCTAGCTTGCCACTCTAGCTAGGTAGTTAGCTGGCTAACATTATAGATTTATGAGTCATGTCTAACAATGCAAATGACTTTCTATGCATGCTTATGGTGTTATCGCACAGAGTTTCTGAACCCACAGGCGCAACATTGCAAGACTTCCGGAAACGCTTGCGAAACAGACCAGGCCGGAGTTTGAGTAGTCAATGAGGGGCGTGCTCGGCCCTCTGTTTCCTGTGGTCCACGATAAGCTCCTTCCTCTTGCTGACGCTGAGGGAGAGATTGTTGTACTGGCACCATACTGCTAAGTCTCTGACCCCTTCCCCTAGTCTCATCGTCGCTGGTGATCAGGCCTACCACTTTGTGTCGTTGGCTAACTTAATGACGGTGTTGGAGTCGTGCACGGCCACCCAGTTGTGGGTGTACAGGAGGGGACTAAGCATGCGCCCCTGTGTTAAGGGTTAGCGTGGCGGATGTGTTGTTGCCTACCCTCACCACCTGGTGGCGGCCCGTCCGGAAGTCCAGTTGCAGAAGGTGGTGTTTAATCCCAGAGTCTTTAGTTTAGTGATGAGCTTGGCACTAGGGTGTTGAATGCTGAGCTGTAGTCAATGAACAGCATTCTCACGTAGGTGTTTGTCTAAGTGGGAAAAGGCATGCGAATTGGAGTGGGTCCGGGGTGTCTGGGTTGATGAGAGCCATGACCAGCCTTTCAAAACATGTCGTGGCTACAGATGTGAGTGCTACGGGGCGATAGTCATTTAGACAGGTTACCTTGGTGTTCTTGGGCACAGGAATCATGTCAGTTCTATTCATGGCATTTCTATCTACAACATTCCAAAATGTTTTTGTACTGAATGTGGCCAGGTGAACACACTGAGCTATATACAAACTACGCTCTGCCCATCTCTTGTCTATCTGGAAAGCCTACGCAAATTAAAACGTGTGGTGGGTGCCCCGTTCTGTGTGACGCGGTGACGGACTTATCCAGCTGGCTGACAAGCGTTATAAAGTAGGTAATGTTAAGTGCAGCACTGAGAATTTTCCAACCTTAGCCCTACTTTAGCTTTGGGACACAACATCGGGAGTGTGTGTATTGGTTGTGTATTATCAGTCCGACCAATGCAAACTTCCGATGTTGTCTTTGGGAAACCCTGCACTAGATGACTGAGGGGGCGCTGTGTTGAAGACACTGTACCTCCATCTTGGCACTCCCCCACTGTTTTAAAAATGTTTATTTTTTATTTTTTTTAAGGTATAGAAATGCATGAATGTCTACATTTAGTTTTTTTTTGCCACGTTTGTCCTATTATAAACACCTTAATGCTTACTTTTGAATTCTATTATTATATATTATGTGAACTAAAAATATATTAACATTTTCTTTAGAGTATAACTTCTGTTGATTACTAGTTACTGTCCGCACTACAACAAACAGACTTAAATAAAATTGTTTTTATAATAAAATGTTGTCCTTTAAACATTTTAATTGAAATACTGTGGAATTCCATTCATTCCTATGGAGGATTGCTCCTACTGAGGAGTGCAAATATGGCCGACCGGTGTCTTCAAAGCCTCTCAATGGCTAATACATAGCATCAGCAATCCAGGGTTTATATACATCATTGGTGTCCACCCCAATGGCAAAAGTGTGTACACATCATTGGATTACTACTTCGAGCAAATGTATTTAATTTAACAATTGAAACAAGCTCCCTGCAACTAGACATGGACGTTTGTTGTTTTCCAAGTTGGGAATTGAGGAAGTAAAGGTTGGTTGAAAAAGTCTGTGCCACACTTAACATTACCCACCAATCAGCCAGCTGGAACAGTAATAATGGTCTGACTAGGTGACCATTTTTTAATAGCTATATTTTGGGTACTTGAGCAGGTGATGGATGCCAACACTCATGACAGAACACAGGCAGTTTTGTAGTTGAGTCTCACGTTTTCCCTATTAAAACCAATTACGTGCCATAAGTGATGCAGAATGGATGCAAGCGTCCCTAAAAAATCACTAAAATGTTAATTGCAACAATTTTTAGTTTTATTATGCATTAAGATATCAGATTCAAAGTCAAACTACAAAGCTCTAATTTGATGATGCACTCTCTACTGTATTCATATTCAATTAGATAGTTTAATATCTTATAACATCATCCTATCCATTTTTAGCTGATGACATTTGCTCAGATATTGCTGTCTTGTGGCTCCCAGGGGTGCTTCAGTACACTGAAAAACGACACCCACTTTTAAATGTCATAGGGTCATCCTGGAGTCCCCAGCTCCATGTACCCATGACTGCAGGAGATACATTAGGCCTTTTCCTTCCTAAAGGTCAAATCCGCACTCCTATCAGCACAGATGACTTAAAGCGAGGGTAGACCAGTGTTTCCCAAACTGTCCTGGGGCCCCCTTTATGTGCACTACACAGCTGATTTCAAATAACCAACTCTCAATCAAGCTGTGTAGCGCTAGGGCAAAAAACAAAATATGGACCCAGGAGGGGCCCCAGGACCGAGTTTGGGAAACCCTGGGGTAGACAAACTACTATAACAAAAAAAACATAACATGTATGTCTATGTACATCCTACTTCTATGAAGCGGCCTTGCATACTAGGCTTACTTGTGCAGAGTAGGACAAACTGTGACTGACTGTCAATACCTCAGGGGCTGCTATGGAGACTTCGCTGTGGTAGAGCGAATAGTCTGGCAGGCCTGTGCAAAGCCGCCAATGTGTCGTCCTTATTCTCGCTCCACCTCCAGTCTTTTATCCCTCTTATAAAACACCTACGTTTACGGTGCTGTAGTGTAAGGTGCCTGGGGTTACACAAATGGTAGTCTATTACAAGGGCATCACTAGTGCAGCTGTGAAGAATTGTGTTCCCATTTATCCATTGGAGAGGGCATTTCTGTGTAGTTGGCATTGCTAACAAAGGCTTTCCATAGCAGTATCATTCTTCCCCAATGCTGACCGTAGGGTTCTAGTTCAATAGAGTACAGTTGTGGCACACACTGCCTGATCCTGCATACGCCTCAGTGCATCAAGTGGGCCTGAGGAGAAACCGAGAGGGGGTGGAGTTACGTAATCGTCAGGAGAATGAGGGATGCAGCATGTTCTCATGTCAGTGCGTGTTTGTCACTGTTGCATCATTTCCTTTCAATACTAAGCCCAGTGTCATGGACACGTTTTATTAGGGTTGCAAAGCCACCGGTAATTTACTAAAGTTACCGGAATCTTCAGTAATTTTGGTAATTAACAGAAAATCTATGGAAATCTATCGTAACTTTAACTTTGAAAAAATGTATTCGTATACGGTTGAAGTCTGTTTATATACACTTTAGAAGCTTATGATGGGCTAATTGACATCCATTTGAGTCAATTGGAGGTGTACCTGTGGATGTATTTCAAGGCCTACCTTCGAACTCAGTGCCTCTTTGCTCGACATCATGGAAAAAATCTAAAGAAATCAGCCAAGACCTCAGAAAAGTAGGCCTCCACAAGTCTAGTTCATCCTTTGGAACAATTTCCAAACGCCTGAAGGTACCACGTTCATCTGTACAAACAATAGTACGCAAGTATAAACACCATGGGACCACGCAGCTATCATACCACTCAGGAAGGAGACGCGTTCTGTCTCTTAGAGATGAATGTACTTTGGTGCGAAAAGTACAAATCAATCCCAGAACAACAGCAAAGGACCTTGTGAAGATGAACTGAAAGGCCGCTCGGCAAGGAAGAAGCCACTGCTCCAAAACCGCCATAAAAAAGCCAGACCATGGTTTGCAACTGCACATGGGGACAAAGACCATACTTTTTGGAGAAATGTCCTCTGGTCTGATGAAACAAAAATGAACTGTTTGGCCATAATGACCATCGTTATGTTTCGAGGAAAAAGGGGGAGGCTTGCAAGCTGAAGAACACCATCCCAACTGTGAAGCACGGGGGTGGGGGTGCTTTGCTGCAGGAGGGACTGGTGCTCTTCACAAAATAGATGGCATCATGAGGAAGGAACATTGTGTGGATATATATTGAAGCAACATTTCAAAACATCAGTCAGGAAGTTAAAGGACAACAAAGTCAAGGTATTGGAGTGGCCATCACAAAGCCCTGACCTCAATCCTATAGAATATTTGTGGGCCGAACTGAAAAAGCGTGTGCGAGCAAGGAGGCCTACAAACCAGACTCAGTTACGCCAGTTCTGTCAGGAGGAATGAGCCAAAATTCACCCAACTTATTGTGGGAAGCTTGTGAAAGGCTACCTGAAACGTTTGACCCAAGTTAAACAATTTAAAGGAAATGCTACCAAATACTAATTGAGTGTATAAACTTCTGACCCACTGGGAATGTGATGAAAGAAATAAAAGGTGAAATAAATCATTCTCTCTACTATTATTCTGACATTTCACATTCTTAAAATAGTGGTGATCCTAACTGACCTAAAAAAGGGAATTATTACTAGGATTAAATGTCAGGAATTGTGAAACTGAGTTTAAATGTATTTGGCTAAGGTGTATGTAAAGTTCTGACTTCAACTGTGTATAGTATTCCTTTATTATACAGTATGTGTCTATTGTCCATGAGTTTCTAGTAGATAGACCAAATGGTTTGAGGGAAAATAGCCTAATTTAATGAAAGAACATATACTCAACAATGGTGTTATTTTCAATTCTTCCAACATTTACTTTTTTCACAACTGCCACCAGTTTGACACCAAAACATTGACAAAAGATACATATTGACATAGTAAAATAAATGTTAGTAAAAAAGATGTAAAGGATATTTCATGCTGAAACCCTCATATTAAACACCAATGGTATTCACTAAGCTGATTTTATATTTTGGATAATGTTTTACAGCTTTGTCATTCAAGTTTTCATTTTAATTGATTATTGAATTATTTTAAATGTGATCAGGCCACAGAGGGCCAGAGATAATTACAGACACCCAAAAGGGCCACTAGATGTCTTGTGATAGGTTACATCAAATCCTTGAAAGATACCAAAATGCTGGTAGTTTACTTAAAACGTTTCCAGTAATATACCCTTCTTTTTCAACCCTACATTTTATAACGCTCAAAACACTTTTATTACATTTATTAAATGTCTTTTGCAGGGTTGATTTCAATGTGCCCATGAAGGACCATAACATAACGAACAACCAGAGGTAATAACAGGCTTGTTTTAATTTTATAATCTTCTATGAGTAATACACATGATTAGACCAAATGCTACTAGTTCATTCTATAGAAGCCCGATTCCAGCCTTTTCTTATACTGTGTATTCCAGGATCAAGGCTGCTGTCCCCACCATCAAGCACTGTCTTGACCATGGCGCCAAGGCTGTGGTGCTGATGAGCCACTTGGGTCGTCCTGATGGGAACCCCATGCCAGACAAGTTCTCCCTGAAGCCTGTGGCCGCGGAGCTGAAGAGCCTGCTGGGCAAGTGAGTGAGACCTCCTGGCATAGCTGGCTGTTGCCATGCTGCGAGTGAAATATAACTCTTGTATGTGTGTTACTGTGCCATTGACGGAGTTGTACCAATGAATGAATGAATGAATGAAGCATTGGTATGATCTCTATTGACACACTTGGGTTCTCTCAACTGACAATGTTTCAGTGAGTATCTGAATAAAGTACTCAATCATGCACGTGTGTTCTTTGCACCCATTCTCAGGGATGTGCACTTCCTGAAGGACTGCGTAGGTCCCGAAGTAGAGAAGGCCTGTGCCGACCCTGTCGCCGGTTCAGTCATCCTCCTGGAGAACCTGAGGTTCCACGTTGCAGAGGAGGGCAAGGGCAAGGACGCCTCCGGAAACAAGGTGGGTGCATTGCCATGTCAACGACTGCAGTAGCCATTCCCAGAGGCCCTTTCTATTTACATAAAATGAGGGCTCCTACCCTGCAGAGGCCCAAGCTGCAACTGTCACTGTGGTGTTTGTGTCAGCAGAGCTGCTAAGGGCAAAGCAGAGAAGAAAATAAAGCCAAGCTGCAAAATAACGAGGCACCAGTCAGACATCTGACCTAAAAAGCAGGAATCTTCTCATTTGGAGACCTTGGTACAGAAAATGGCATCAGCCACAAATTACTGCATCACTGAGTACATCATACTAAAACTGTTAGCAGCTCTTAAGAAGGTTGCACCCCTGAGGGTATTATGTCAATGCATAGGTTTATAGAATGAGTTTTCTGTAGTATCTGTGCCTGCCTGTATCAATGGCTGGGATGTTACTACTTCTCCCCTACTCCATCTCCTCTCATTCACCCAAAGTGCAGCCCTGACCTGCTGACATTTGCGTGAAGGATAGTGGGTTGTCCCGGGTCTAGTGTTTTGCTTTTCTTGTCTTGTGAGCCCTGGCTGGTATGCAGCCCTTAGAGAGGGGAGGAGATTGGGAAGCGGGGGTAGCTGTCGACCTTTCAAAAGATCCCTCAATGGCTGTGGGGTGGCAGGCGACACTGATTCAGGGCCAGATCTTTTTAATTCACCTAATGGTTAAGGTTAGGATTGGGGGATAGTGTAATCTGATCCCAGGTCTGGGGTTAAGGGCAATGATGACCTGGTTGAACTGTGCTAGTGCTAACGCCTGGCATTTGGATGGGACGCCATAGATCAGCCGTGACCTTTCTGTGACCTTCCTGTGAAAGGGCAGTAGGAACCTGATATAAAGTACTTACATTATATTCACATACAGTACCCTCATCATGCAGTCACCTCCCCTGGCATCACTGCAGTATATTTACCATGTGCTCTTATAGATACAATGTATAGAATTGGCTGTTCAAAGAAAACCGAACCATAGCTTAGTCTCTTCTGGCCCATAGACTACTTTCAGGTTGAGGGACCCTCTAACATTTAATATTAGGTTGTAAAATACAGAACTTCACCTTTTGACTTTATGGTCAGTAGTGCTGAGGCAAGTAGGCGTGTGTGCAATGGATTATGGTCATTGTAGTTAATTACCACTTTTTTGTTTTTGCTAAACTATGTAGAATATTGCCTGTTGGAAACTACAACTCCCTATTACATGCACAGTTCAGGATTGATCTGATTTATCTGCACATTGAGCTCACAGAAAGAAAATAAACCGAAATGGAATTCAAATAATTTAACCGACGTCGGTTACTTGTTAAAAAACCAAAACACATTTTGGTTAATCGCTCAGCACTAATGTTCAGTAATGCTCTAAGTGGAGCCCAGCATTGGACCATTTGTGTAAACCACCTTTATTTGGTACCTTTCTTCCATGGTGTGTGAGCCTCTGAATTGTCTTGCATCACTACTTTTCTATATGTCACACCCAGTGTTCTGGTGGAGTTAATGCAGGCACAGCTTTACCTGGTGGCCTAGAGGTATAGTGCATGAGAGAATTCGGAGCGCTCACACATTTGCACCAAAATAACCAGACATTCATGGATGGATGACAGATCCCCTCACTGTTCAATGGCTGCAGAGGGAAGGCAAAGAAGTACTGGTAGAAGCTCAAAAGGAGCTCCTCTTAAACACCCTGAAGAAACCATCAGGTGTCCAGAGATGTGAGATGGATAAAGGAGCTATGGAAAGCTCTAAATAACATGATGGATGTGGCGCTAGATGTGCACCAAACTGCCTGGCAAGCAGAACCGGATGCATTGGCCAGGAGTGGTACTCTACAGTATATCGTCAGCATGGAGAATGGACACTTACTCATCCAGTCCCCTGAGGAAGAAGGGGCTGGGTTTGGGGAAAGAAGGCCAAGGTTCTGTCAGCAAGCCAAATCATGGGGAAAATGAGCTAAAGGCTCAGCTAACTGCCGAAATTGAGAAAAGGAAGAAGGCTGAAAGCCTGCTGAAACGAAGGAGATGCTCTCCAGAGAGGGCAACAGCGAGCCGCCAAGCTGGAGAAGTATTGGAGCGGGACTTTGCAGGAGCTGCAAACTTTGAAACTGGTAACTAGAAGAAAATGTGCTCCACGTGATGAAGTTGAAGAGGCTAAAGATTTTCAAGATCTCCTCAGCAAAATTGAAGAGGAGAAAGTGTCTTAGAGAAGAGATTGAAGACTTCGATGAAGAACGCACAGTCCAGAGAGCGTGCATTGAGAACCTGAAGGGCGATCTACATGCCAAAGTGAGAGAACTGATGCAGGTACCCAAGATGAACAAACCCAAACTGGTGAGTCTTCTACTGTTCCTCAAGATGTAAGCTGCCAAACCAGCACATTAATAGATGGTCACAGCCAGACGGACACCCAAGCATATTTGATCTCTGTGATTAATCAGCCTGACGGTCTTGGTGAATCTCATAAGAATGAAGTGTCTCAGACCTGCCCATCACAAGTTGATGTTAACCATGATGCCTGTGAGTGTGACCTCAGTGCACTGCAGAAGAGTGGTGGTGGGATGCTGAGCGTGAGCTGGATGAGTGCTATGAGCTGGAACCCACAAACTCGGTGAGTGAGTCCGTTTCATATGGGGACGATTGAGAAACATTCAGAACCAGAGAGGAAGAAGGATGTATGACTAACAACCATGGAAGCGAGTCCCACCTCCCAAACACAAAGGTTGCAGCTGCCAGCACCCAATTCGCCACAACAAAGATGGCCGCTCAAATGATTGGACCACGCTTTACAGAAATGGTCCACTCATCTTTTGATTTAAGAAATACACCAGCTTATGCCTGTTTTTTGAATCGTGCCTTGTGTGTTGAGCCTCTGAGTTGTCTCATATCACTACCCTCCTAGGTGCCACACCAAGTGTTCTGCCGCATGCATTATAAACCCTTAACCGTTGCTCAACATAGCTAGATGATATGGGCCATATTGTTGAATGTGGAAAATGGCCAAGGTTCTATATCTTTCCATGAAAGATGACTAGTATTCATTGACGTCATCAATATGAATAAATTAGACCTCAGTTTGCTGCACAATAGACCATACAGCTCTGTGTGCTAGGTGTGTAAACAACTCTGGCTGGTAGTAACATGATCCCTCTGCAGCATGAAACAGTGTCTATTCTCTCCTTTTGCTTCTAGACCAAAGCCACCCAGGAGCAGATTGATTCCTTCAGAACCTCTCTGTCCAAACTAGGAGACGTCTACGTCAACGATGCTTTCGGCACCGCACACAGAGCCCACAGGTAGGGGTCACCACATGTTTCTGTGGAGTCAAGCATTAACTCTGATATTTTGCTATCAGTTAGCTGATTAAACAGAAGCCAGCACTCATTGCCACTCCCTTTCTCCTATACTTCCTGTCATCTCCTTCTCCCTGTCTCTTTCTCCTCTTCCTCTCCTTTTCAAATAAAATGTTATTTTTCACATGCTTCGTAAACCACAGGTGTAGACTAACAGTGAAATACTTCCTTATGGGTCATTTTCCAAAAATGCAGAGATGAAGATAAAAAAAAAAAAATTTGAAAGTTACTTTCTTTCCCGTCCCCAGCTCCATGGTTGGCGTGAACCTGTCCCAGAAGGCTGCAGGCTTCCTGATGAAGAAAGAGCTTGACTACTTTGCCATGGCTCTGGAGAAACCAGCCAGGCCCTTCCTGGCCATCCTTGGAGGGTAAGTAACTGTTCAAGGGACAGTTTGATGCTTTAGTTTAACATGTCACTGATTATGGACGGGGCAGGGATAGCTGATCTGTGATGATGTAAGAATAAAGTACCCAGAGGCCTGTATCTGCTTCTATGGGATCACTCTACTGGGGACTGGCTCTTCAACTGGTTGACCCAGCTAAAATAGACATCATCTGGTCTTATAGGCACAATGAAAGCCATGCAACCTCACTTAAATATCTTTCTATTCTCTCCCACTCATTCACTCAATCTCTCTCTTTCTCTGTTGATACATCAGCCTTGGGCTGTTGTAGTATCATTCTCAAGTGGTCTCTTTTTTTTAAATCCACAGAAGGCAGTCCACTAATAGAGACCTTAAGCGTGTTATGTAATACCTCAATCTGTGTGACAGTGCTGTGTTTTCCTACTACTGAGCACAGTGGTGGCTGCTTAGGGGAGGACCGCACTTAATAATGTCTGGAACGGTGGGAATGGAATGCTATCAAACTATGTGTTTGATGTACTTGATACTATTCCGCTCCAGCCATTACCACGAGCCCGTCCTCTCCAATTAAGATGCCACCAACCTCCTGTGACTGAGCACTTTACAGCCTAGCACAGTGGGAAAACCACTAAAGAACACACATGAGCACACACAGCTAAATACCATTGCGCACATGTCGGAATTGGCCCAGTGTCGGAGCCCATATCAGCCGGGCATTGTGCGACCGCCATATCCATTCATTGTCTGAGTGCAGCCAATCGGGTTCTTTCACTGCCCAGGTTAGCTTTTTTTGACCTCTGCCAGTGACAAAAGACATTGATATGAATTGGCTAATGATAAGCCCCTCAACAATGGATGAAAGACTGTAGGATTTAGCACTAAATTCATTAGACAAAAGTGACAACTACACCAAACATTTCTGTCCAGATATGACCATCTTCCTTAACTAGACTTTTCCATAATGTTTTACCACTTATGCATTATGACTGCATTATAACTCATCCTGAGTGTTTTTTATAATGGATTTAAATAAATGGGCTCCATATCATTGGCCTATCAATGGGTTATCAATGTTTTACTATGTTTAACAGTTCATAGTTTCTGTCTGTGTACAGAGCCAAGGTCAAGGATAAGATTCAGCTGATCAACAACATGTTGGACCAGGTCAATGAGATGATCATTGGGGGTGGCATGGCCTTCACCTTCCTCAAGGTCCTCAACAACATGGAGGTGAGGACAGAGAGGGAGGAAGACTGGGGAGGTTATACTTTCTGTTTGAGGGAGACGCAGGAGGGGAGAAGGTGGTATGGGAGGGTGGGAAAAATTGCGATGTTACCCCTTTTTTGGCAAATTGTATTTAAATCATGATTTTAACCTCAATATTTAAATGAATATAACTCAGAACTCACGTGTGCCTCTGCACAATATAGTTACATTTGTTTAATGTTAGACTATGGTGTATATCGCGGTTATAGTTGACATCTTACAATGAGTGATCCTCTCCTCCCTGGCAGATCGGCACCTCCCTGTACGATGATGAGGGTGCCAAGATCGTCAAGGAGCTGATGGCCAAGGCTGAGAAGAACAAGGTCAAGATCAACCTCCCCGTCGACTTCATCACCGCCGAGAAGTTTGACGAGCATGCCCAGACTGGCACCGCAACCGTGGCTGCTGGCATCCCCGCAGGCTGGATGGTAAGGAGAGCAACCTGGGTCATGTTCATTTGGGCACGCAATGTAAAAAAAAAAATGTTGTAACGGAAAACAAAAATAAGCATTTCTTATTGGACAAATCCAGGGTAGTCCCTCCCTGATTTTGGTTTTTCCCTCTGATGCCTAATAAACATAAAACTGATTGGGTTTTATAATCTTCTTGAGGGGTTTTTATGAGACTTTTTCTGATAGTTATTGTGCTAACTACAAATGTGATATACTGTATCCCTTTGAGAGTGAAATAAATTATGGGATTTTTAAAATGTTTAAATATTGTAGATTAAAACCCTGAATAGCAACACACAAAACTGTGGTTGAGCTCTGTGTTCCCTCTGTTCTCCCCAGGGTCTGGACTGTGGACCAGAGAGCAACAAGCTTTTCGCTGAGGCTGTAAGCAGAGCCAAGCAAATCGTGTGGAATGGCCCTGTGGGTGTGTTTGAGTTTGAGAACTTTGCCAAAGGAACCAAAAGCCTGATGGACAAAGTGGTGGAGGTCACCAAGTCAGGCTGCGTCACAATAATCGGTAAGATCCTAAACCACTTTTATAATACAATGACCAAAAAAAGTCTTTCACCCAACTTTTGCAAATAAATACACATATGATTGAGATCATCCGTTAAAGCCTGCTGCTGCGTATCATGTTAAGGAATTTATTCAAGTTTGTACTTGCACTATTTTGATTGGAAGCTTTGGTTCATCCACTCTTATCATTCTTACCGCTAGATGGTGCCAAACACCTTTTTCCTTCCTCACATCTATAGTAGTGAATGGTCACAGTGAAGGGTCTCTATGATTCTAATGTTACCCACCTGTTGTCTTTGTGATACCCAGGTGGAGGCGACACCGCTACATGCTGCGCCAAATGGGGCACAGAGGACAAGGTCAGCCACGTCAGCACAGGAGGCGGCGCTAGCCTGGAGCTTCTGGAGGGTGAGCGATCTAATACTGACCGGTGTCATCATGACCTTTTTGACCTATGCCCAGTTCAAAATGAGTTGTTTTCAGATCTGCAAGGTGGCATGATGTAGTGTCTAAGGGGATGCAGGCTAGAAATAACAAAATTAAATTTTGGTACTGTTACCAATAGTTACAGCATACATGGATAGGATGTAATGCTGAAGAGTTTTTCAGAAGCAGTGACCATATTGCATGTCGTTCCTTTCTGCCCCTAGGTAAAGTGTTGCCTGGTGTGGATGCCCTCAGCAGCGCCTAAGCCCCATCGCCGAGAAGAGGGGGGAGTGAAGACAAACATCTGCCCTAGTTTGGACCCCCTAGTCCCCATCCTGCACCTCCTCTATCACCATCCAGTGACAGACGTCAAATCACCTGCTCTCTAGACTACTACTGTGCAGACGGCTGGCAGAAACGGCAATGAGCTCTCACTCCTGCCCCACATCTACATCAGTGAGGAAGTGGAGGTGTTCGTAGCTGAAGCCTCCCTCACTCCATCGTATGCACTTATGTTCCTTCCTGCTGTGTTTCTCTAAGACGAAGGCCAGAGGCCAGTCAGCTGCAGCTACAGCTGTTTTCACCATAAAGGAATTTGGGAATGTGTCATCTTGTGTTAAAGAGCGTGTGTGTGTGTGTGTGTGTGTGTGTGTGTGTGTGTGTGTGTGTGTGTGTGTGTGTGTGTGTGTGTGTTTGCGTCACACTTGTATAGCCAGCCAGCCCTGGGAGTATTACAACCCTTCTAGCGTAAAAACATGTGTTGTAACTCTATCAAGACCTTGATATATTTGTCCTCGGCCTCCACACAAATGTGGGCTCTGTCACAGTTGCCCCCCTTGTCTCAACCATGTTCTCCCCCTGTTATGTCATCCATCCTATGACCCTGTGGCTTGTAAGATAGTTGTTTCCCAGTGGGGCTTTGGGGGGGGTCGAGCTACTGTAAGCCATGTGACCTGAGCAGATGCTCACAGAATAAAACACTTGGTGTAAAATATGTTTGACTGTTTATTTTTTTGTATGTAAGTGTCTTAATACTAATTATAAGTGTGTATGCTGAGTACTATGCTTATGCTGAATAGTGAATACTTTGCTGAGTACCATGGCAGTACTACACAGGTTTGGGGAGTAACTCATCTCTATAGCGCTGCTGCCTATGATATCTGACAAAATCACTTTTGTAGTTTTTCAAAGTAAATGAGGCATAATTTTATGACTGCTGAATACCAACTATCAATAACTTGGATAATGTATTTTCAGGTATAAATACCTCACTAAGCGACAGCTGCTCTCGTACCAAAGATTTGTATAACTACCCCAAGATAGCCCACTACCTGTCCTTTCCAATGGGAGCAAATGACTCATAGTGAGCAGAACAATCAATGAGGTGGGCAGAGTGTGCGTGTGCAATAACTGATTCGCCCTTGCACTCCTAAACAACACCATTTTTAGAAACTTTGGTAAAGGGTAAAATCTACAGAACTTAACATATTCTAGTAATGGGAAAATAAAAAGTTAGATCAAATGTTTAATCGATTATAAAATTAGCAGAATTTCGGTCAAAAGCCATCTTCTCCCACTGCCTGCAACTGGGCTTCCTACCAACACCATATTTGGTGGTGAGTGGAATTGCCTACCAATGCTTCAATATATCTGGTGAAAAATCAAACATTTTGATCACGCATTCTTCAGGCCTAAAAAAACCCCACAGAATAGATGCACACGGAATTATGGTGATTGTAGTTAATTACCACGTTTTATGTGCTAAACTATGTAAAATATTGGCATGTTAGAAACGACAACTCTCTACTACATCGCACAGTTCAGGTTGGATTTGATTTATCGCTATAGAAACTGCGATGTGCGCATTGAGCTCACAGAAGAAAAAAACGAACGAAATGGAATTAAAATAATTTTATTGACCTTGGTTAATTAGTTGTTTAAAAAAAAAATCCCTTAGCAGTACAGTTTTCTCAGTTAAATTCGATTCAGCATTGAACAAAATGTGCACGTTTAAGGTTGTTCTACTTGAGCAAGTCTGACAACTATGACGACATACCAAATGCTTTTGATGGATCATTTTTGTCTTCTAGTGCCTCTTAAAGGGAAAGTAATCCAAAAGTAACAAAGTAAAGTTACTGATTAAAAATGTAGGTAACTAACAGAATACATTTAGAAAGTAACCTACCCAACCCTGCTACTACATGTACTATTTTATTTGGATTTTTAAAAATGTAACCATTTAACTAGGCAAGTCAGGAACAAATTATTATTTACAATGAGGGCCTACCTACAGGGTCAGCCCCTGGAGCAAATTAGGAAATGAACGAGGTCGTGCTCATACAACCGTTTGATTTACACAGTGTTGCGCCCATGATGTTAACATTAAGTCATGAACTTCAAGAACGGTAACATACTGGTAGCGTTCTATTTTTTATGAATTTATTTGTATATATGAATTGATATGAGTATGATTATTCCATATATAATACATTTCAAAGGACTGAGATGCATGAGGCATGGAATACATTTTCATCATGTCATGTCAGGGGCTATGGAGGAGTTGACAAATACTTTGGCGATGTCATTTACAAAATAGCCTCCAACACTCTACTCAGCAAATTGGATGTAGTCTATCACAGTGCCATCCGTTCTGTTATCAAAGCCCCATATACTACCCACCACTGCGACCTGTACGCTCTCGTTGGCTGGCCCTCACTACATATTCGTCGCCAAACCCACTGGCTCCAGGTCATCTATAAGTCTTTAATAGGTAAATCCCCACCTTATCTCAGCTCGCTGGTCACCATAGCAACACCCACCTATAGCATGCGCTCCAGCAGGTATATTTCACCCAAAGCCAATACCTCCTTTGGCCGCCATTCCTTTCAGTTCTCTGCTGCCAATGACTGGAACGAATTGCAAAAATCATTGAAGCTGGAGATTACCATCTCCCTCAATAACTTTAAGCATCAGCTGTCAGAGCAGCTTACCGATCACTGCACCTGTACACAGCCCATCTGTAAATAGCCCACCCAACTACCTCATCCCCATATTGTTATTTGTTTTTCTCATTTTCACCCCAGTATCTCTATTTGTACATCATCATCTGCACATCTATCACTCCAGTGTTAATGCTAAATTGTAATTATTTCGCCACTATGGCCTATTTATTGCCTTACCTCCCTAATCTTACTACATTTGCACACACTGTATATAGATTTTCTATGGTGTTATTGACTAGGTTTGCTTTTCTTTATCTTGGCCAGGTCGCAGTTGTAAATGAGAACTTGTTCTCAACTGGCCTACCTGGTTAAATAAAGGCAAAAAAAGTCCCCATCCCTCTACCTGGCGAGGTGTGCGTTGTGCAGCATTCACAGCTTTTGACAATGCCAGGCAAAATGTGGATTTGTTGGCTTTTTGAGAAACGAGGGTAAATTTTTACAAAGGTGTGCACGCACTAGGCGTGTTTATGTGGTCACGAAAATACAATTGTTTTAATTAGTTTTACTCCCGTGGAGTTCTTCTGGAAGCCTCCATTGTTGACTCATAAGCCCATTCCCCAGTTATTTGCGTAACCTTTGAATAATGGGAGATTCACGGTAATTGACTGCACTACAGTAGTGGCACCATGTGACAGCCTACGCCATTTCAATGGCGATTTAAAATGTTGCATCTGAGTTGGTAACCTTTTTGTCAGCATTATCAGTAGCCTAGATTAGCGGTATTGTCCAAAAAAGGAACCGGACCGTAGACCTATGACGTCATGTAACATTTTGTTCGTTTGTTCCTTTGAAGGGAGGAATGGCGGTGAGATCTGAAGAAAACAATTTACAATGATCTCAGTCGAACACTGGAGTTCCGAGGAGGTGGCGGAATGGATCCATCTCATTGGGCTTACAGAATGCGCACAGAGTTTTCTCGGTGAGTTCAATAATGCGCAGCTTGCGTCCAAATTAATAATCAATACGAATAAATGATTTACCTTGTTAAATGTCAGGTTTACATAGTTCTCTTAAAACTTTGTAGGAGGGCACAAAACTCTTTCCAGGCCCCATTGCAGTTCATATTTCCACCACACAGTGGTGCACATCATACGCCAAACCGCATCCCCAGGACCAGCCCGCTCATTCTGTAGTTAGGCGAGCAGATTGACTAGGGCGGCATTTTCCAACACATACAACCTCATAATTCTGCCCAAAGACAATTTCAATCAACCAGTGGCATATGGACTTTTTAGCGCTGATGCCGCCCTGTGATAAATAGCGCCCACTTTGTCTAAGGCAGGGCGCTTGTCCATTTCCACCACGACCCTCCAGGGTGCTGTTGAAGAGACTAATCGCTGCGGCACACCACCAACGTTCCGTAAAAAATTAATCTAATTGATTATTCACAGGAATCAGGATTAACCAGTAAAGCCAATGCAACGGCCTGTTTTATAAACGGTAGCCCTACCACATGGATGGGTGTTCATAAAATTACATTTTGCCTGACAATGTAGGCTACACCGCAGTAAGCACGGAACGACGCAAAAGTATTTTAGAAGTCTTATTTTGTTGTTTTACAACCGGTAGGCCTACCACAGATGGGCATTCATACAATTCAATTTCACGTGACACTGTAGGCTACACCCCAGTAAGCACAGACCGACGCCTTGTGGACGTTTTATTTCCACGTCCATGGATGTTTGTTTTTGGTCCAAACCAAATCTGAACCAATCATAGACGTCTGGACAGCCTTGATTTGGCCCAAACATAGACCTCTGTTTGGTTCAGATTTGGTGCGGTCTGGACCAAAAACCAACATCCGTGGACAGGGAAATTTGGCGTCAGACCGTGCCAGATACTTTTTCTACTATACAGTGCATTTGGAAAGTATTCAGACTCCTTGACTTTTTCCACATTTTGTTACGTTACAGCTTTATTCTAAAATGAATTAAAGAAATCATCAATCTACACACAATACCCCATAATGGCAAAGCGAAAACAGGTTTAGACATTTTTGCAAATGTATATTTAAAAGAAAAATGTATTTACATAAGTATTCAGACCCTTTTCTATGAGACTTGAAATTGAGCTCAGGTGCATCCTGTTTCCATTGATCATCCTTAAGATGTTTCTATAACTTGATTTGGAGTTCACCTCTGGTAAATTCAATTGATTGGACATGATTTGAAAAGGCACACATCAGTCTATATAAGGTCCCACAGTTGACAGTGCATGCCAGAGCAAAAACCAAATCATGAGGTCGAAGGAATTGTCTATAGAGCTCTGAGACAGGATTGTGTCAAGGCACAGATCTGGGGAAGGGTACCAAAACAGTTCTGCAGCATTGAAGGTCCCCAAGAACACAGTGGCCTCTAAGACTCTTCCTAGAGCTGACCGCCCGGCTAAACTGAGCAATCGGGGGAGAAGGACTTTGGTCAGGGAGGTGACCAAGAACCTGATGGTCACTGACAGAGCTCCATAGTTCCTCTGTGGAGATGGGAGAACATTCGAATGACAACCATCTCTGCAGGAGTCCACCAATCAGGCCTTTATGGTAGTGGCCAGACGGAAGCACATGACAGCTCGCTTGTAGTTTGCCAAAAGGCACCTAAAGAACTCTCAGACCATGAGAAACAAGATTCTCTGGTCTGATGAAACCAAGATTGAACTCTTTGGCCTGAATGCCAAGCGTCACATCTGTAGGAAACCAGGCACCGCTCATCACCTGGCCAATACCATCCCTACGGTGAGGCATAGTGGTTACAGCATCATGCTATGGGGATGTTTTTCAGCGGTAGAGACTGGGAGATTAGTCAGGATCGAGGGAAAGATGAACAGAGCAAAGTACAGAGAGATCCTTGATGAATAACTGCTCCAGAGCACTCAGGACCTAAGACTGGGGCGATGGTTCACCTTCCAACAGGACAATGACCATAAGCACACAGCCAAGCACACAGCCAAGTCTCTGAATGTCCTTGGGTGGCCTAGCCGAGCCCAGACTTGAACCCGATCGAACATGTCTGGAGAGACCTGAAAATAGCTGTGCAGCGACGCTCCCAATCCAACCTGACAGAGCTTGAGAGGATCTGCAGAGAAGAATGGGAGAAACTCCCCAAATACAGATGTGCCAAGCTTGTAGTGTCGTACCCAAGAAGACTTAATCGCTGACAAAGGTGCTTCAACAAAGTAATGAGGGTCTGAACTTTTTTATTTTTAATACATTTGCAAAAATATCGAACTTGTTTTTGCTTTGTCATTATTGCTGAAGAAAAAATAATAACAATTTTAATATATTTTAGAGTAAGGCTGTAATGTAAGAAATGGAAAATGTCAAGGGGTCTGAATACTTTCCGAATGCACTGTAGGCTATATTTGCTCCATGATTTCTGTTCGATATATTCTTTTTTTATAGGGGGTAGATCAGATTTAATATTGCTGATAGATTGTAGATTTCATCAATGTAATTGTCTGCTTCATTTCCAATCCCCCATGTATTTTTTAGGTAAATATATATATACACATACATAACCAAATACAGTACCAGTCAAAAGTTTGGACACACCTACTAATTCCAGGGTTTTTCATTATTTTCAATATTTTCTTCATTGTAGAATAATAATCACTTTATCATGTAGTAACGTCTTCAAAGTAGCCTTTTTTTATGACAGCTTTGCACACTTGGCATTCTCTCAACCAGCTTCATGAGGTACCTCTGCTGCAGAGGATAAGTTCATTAGAGTTACCAGCCTCAGATAAATGCTTCACAGAGTTCAAGTAACAGACACATCTCAACATCAACTGTTCAGAGGAGATTGTGTGAATCAGGCCTTCATGGTTGAATTGCTGCAAAGAAACCACTACTAAATTACACCAATAAGAAGAAGAGACTTGCTTGGGCCAAGAAACACGAGTAATCGACATTAGACTGTTGGAAATCTGTCCTTTGCTCTGATTGCAACCGCTGTGTCTTTGTGAGACGCAGAGTAGGTGAACGGATGATCTCCATGTGTGGTTCCCAGGTGAAGCATGGAGGAGGAGGTGTGATGGGGTTGGGGTGCTTTGCTGGTGACACTCAGTGATTTATTTAGAGTTCAAGGCACTCTTAACCAGCATAGCTAACACAGCATTCTGCAGTTATACGCCATCCCATCTGATTTGCGCTTAGTGGGACTATCATTTGTTTTTCAACAGTACAATGACCCAACACACCTCCAGCTGTGTAAGGGCTATTTGACCAAGTAGGAGAGTGATGGAGTGCTGCATCAGATGACCTGGCTTCCACAATCACCCGACCTCAACCCAATTGGGATGAGTTGGACTGCAGAGTGAAGGAAAAGCAGCCATCCAGTGCTCAGCATATGTGGGAACTCTTTCAAGACGGTTGGAAAAGCATTCCAGGTGAAGCTGGTTGAGAGAATGCAAAGCTATCAGGCAAAGGGTGGCTACTTTGAAGAATATAAAATATATTTTGATTTGTATAACACTTTTTTTTGAGTTACTACATCATTCCATAGTTCTGATGTCTTCACTATTATTCTAAGATGTAGAAAATAGACAGAATAAAGAAAAACTCTTGAATGAGTAGCTGTCAACTTTTGACTGGTACTGTGTGTGTACGTACATACAGTGGGGAGAACAAGTATTTGATACACTGCCGATATTGCAGGTTTTCCTACTTACAAAGCATGTAGAGGTCTGTAATTTTTATCATAGGTACACTTCAACTGTAAGAGATGGAATCTAAAACAAAAATCCAGAAAATCACATTGTATGATTTTTAAATAATTAATTAGCATTTTATTGCATCACATAAGTATTTGATCACCTACCAACCAGTAAGAATTCCGGCTCTCACAGACCTGTTAGTTTTTCTTTAAGAAGCCCTCCTGTTCTCCACTCATTACCTGTATTAACTGCACCTGTTTGAACTCGTTACCTGTATAAAAGACACCTGTCCACACACTCAAACAGACTCCAACCTCTCCACAATGGCCAAGACCAGAGAGCTGTGTAAGGACATCAGGGATAAGATTGTAGACCTGCACAAGGCTGGGATGGGCTACAGGACAATAGGCAAGCAGCTTGGTGAGAAGGCAACAACTGTTGGCACAATTATTAGAAAATGGAAGAAGTTCAAGATGACGGTCAATCTCTCTCGGTCTGGGGCACCATGCAAGATCTCACCTTGTGGGGCATCAATGATCATGAGGAAGGTGAGGGATCAGCCCAGAACTACACGGCAGGACCTGGTCAATGACCTGAAGAGAGCTGGGACCACAGTCTCAAAGAAAACCATTAGTAACACACTACGCCGTCATGGATTAAAATCCTGCAGCGCACGCAAGGTCCCCCTGCATGTCCAGGCCCGTCTGAAGTCTGCCAATGACCATCTGGATGATCCAGAGGAGGAATGGGAGAAGGTCATGTGGTCTGATGAGACAAAAATATAGCTTTTTGGTCTAAACTCCACTCGCTGTGTTTGGAGGAAGAAGAAGGATGAGTACAACCCCAAGAACACCATCCCAACCGTGAAGCATGGAGGTGGAAACATCATTCTTTTGGGATGCTTTTCTGCAAAGGGGACAGGACGACTGCACGGTATTGAGGGGAGGATGGATGGGGCCATGTATCGCGAGATCTTGGCCAACAACCTCCTTCCCTCAGTAAGAGCATTGAAGATGGGTCATGGCTGGGTCTTCCAGCATGACAACGACCCGAAACACACAGCCAGGGCAACTAAGGAGTGGCTCCGTAAGAAGCATCTCAAGGTCCTGGAGTGGCCTAGCCAGTCTCCAGACCTGAACCCAATAGAAAATCTTTGGAGGGAGCTGAAAGTCCGTATTGCCCAGCGACAGCCCTGAAACCTGAAGGATCTGGAGAAGGTCTGTATGTAGGAGTGGGCCAAAATCCCTGCTGCAGTGTGTGCAAACCTGGTCAAGAACTGCAGGGGGACCTTGCGTGCGCTGCAGGATTTTAATCCATGACGGCGTAGTGTGTTACTAATGGTCCCAGCTCTCTTCAGGTCATTCACCAGGTCCTGCCGTGTAGTTCTGGGCTGATCCCTCACCTTCCTCATGATCGTTGAGGTGAGATCTTGCATGGTGCCCCAGACCTAGGGAGATTGACCGTCATCTTGAACTTCTTCCATTTTCTAATAATTGCGCCAACAGGTGTTGCCTTCTCACCAAGCTGCTTGCCTATTGTCCTGTAGCCCATCCCAGCCTTGTGCAGGTCTACAATTTTATCCCTGATGTCCTTACACAGCTCTCTGGTCTTGGCCATTGTGGAGAGGTTGGAGTCTGTTTGATTGAGTGTGTGGACAGGTGTCTTTTTATACAGGTAACGAGTTCAAACAGGTGCAGGTAATACAGGTAATGAGTGGAGAACAGGAGGGCTTTTTAAAGAAAAACTAACAGGTCTGTGAGAGCCGGAATTCTTACTGGTTGGTAGGTGATCAAATACTTATGTCATGCAATAATGTGATTTTCTGGATTTTTGTTTTAGATTCCGTCTCTCACAGTTGAAGTGTACCTATGATAAATATTACAGACCTCTACATGCTTTGTAAGTAGGAAAACCTGCAAAATCGGCAGTGTATCAAATACTTGTTCTCCCCACTGTAGATGCTTTTGTACCTGTTTCCTCCAGCATCTTCACAAGGTCCATTGCTGTTGTTCTGGGATTGATTTGCACTTTTCGCACCAAAGTACGTTTATGTCTAGGAGACAGAACGCGTCTCCTTCCTGAGCGGTATGACGGCTGCGTGGTCCCATGGTGTTTATACTTGCGTACTATTGTTTGTACAGATGATTGTGGTACCTTCAGGTGTTTAGGAATTACTCCCAAGGATGAACTAGACTTGTGGAGGTCTACAATTTTTTTTCTGAGGTCTTGGCTGATTTCTTTAGATTTTTCCCATGTTGTCGAGCAAAGAGGTACTGAGTTTGAAGGTAGGCCTTGAAATACATCCACAGGTACATCTCCAATTGACTTAAATTGGAGATGCTTCTAAAGCCATGATTTCATTTTCTGGAATTTTCCAAGCTGTTTATAGGCACAGTCAACTTAGTGTATGTAAACTTCTGACCCACTGGAATTGTGATATAGTGAATTATAAGTTAAATAAATTCTGTAAACAATTGTTGGAAGAATTACTTTTGACAAAATAGATGTCCTAACCGACTTGCCAAAACTGTAGTGTGTTAACATGAAATCTGTGGAGTGGTTGAAAAATGTGTTTTAATGACTTTAACCTAAGTGTATGTAAACTTCTGACTTCAACTGTATGTTGGGAAAAAGTCAGTTATAAATTATTTTGTCCTAATTAAAAACAAGTGGACATGCGAAATATGTTGCGCCCCTGCCTTTGACAAAGTGGGCACTGTTTATCACATGGCGGCATTAGCGCTATAAAGCCCATATGCCACTTTTTAAGCGAAATTGGCATTGTTTTGGGGCAGAATTATGTGATTAACTTCCACGGGCATTGATTTTTGCTCCGGTCCAAATCTGAACCATTCATAGACGTCTATGTTTAGTCCAGTCTGGACCGGCCTTGATTTGGTCCAAACATTCAGAAAATGAAACAGATTTCAATGTTCGGAAAATACGTATTTTCAGCGTTCTTTCAGAACAGAAAATTAACCTGATTTCGATGTCTGTAAAATGCTTATTTTTCAACGTCTGGAAAAGATGCCTTTTCAACGTCCGAAAATGCATATTAAAACCGTCTGGAAAATAGGTATTTTCACCATTGATTCAGAACCTAACTTCAACGTCTGGAAAATACGTATTTTAGATGCATTTTCAACATCATTTTGCTTACGGGGACTATGGGGACTATTCTAGTTTTGCAAAGGACCGAGCCTGAGCATCCCTACTCTCTAGCTTACATTGTGGCAATAATATAGCATACATGAGATCACACTGTATTGTGTTCAGCATGGTCCTCAAACAATTTGTTGCACATTGATAGACATTTCTTTTTCCTCTCACAGAAAATGCAATAACTGGCGTGGATCTCTTGGAAGTCAGTGATTCATTGTTAGGTGAGTTAAGTTATAGCCTACATCCTATACTTTCAGAACGTACACAAGGAATAGTAAAGTTCTGCCATCCTTTGGTGAGCTTAAAGGGGAAACATTCATACTATTGGGGGTAGTAGAATATTGTTCAGTGGGGAAAAAATCACTACCATGCCTACTTCCATATCACATGATGAGTGAGGTATGTTATGTCCTTTGTTGAATGATGTAATGAGTCTTGTCAGTGAAGGTTTTGTGGTCAATTTGTCTGGGATGGGCACATTCCTCCATGTTTCTGTCTAATCATGTGTTCTTCCTCTGTTCACCTGTAGTGTACACAAAGGTGATGATGCATCATAGAACATTACCTGGATAATACACACTTCACTAAACATTTCATTAACATTATTAAACACTTTGAGATTTAAGTGTTTTAGGATATGCATATTAATAGCCTAACCAACTAATTTGGTCTGATGTGACAGCAACATGCAGTCAGTCATCAGGGGCAATAATTGAATTTGGACTGAAAAGCTGTATTGCATTGAAAAGGGGTTTTCATTTTTCCAAAGTGCACTTATCAGGACTCCGGAGTCGACTCTGTATCAGTACATTTGAATCAAATTGGGATTCCATGGTGTAAATCACTGTCCTCTCCCAGTAGACTATTTGCATTAACTGTAGCCATAAACGCGAATCTATATGCCTACCCAGGCGTAGTATAATACCAGAACAATACTACCAGGGCAGGTCTGTGTGCGTTTTGTAAAGTCAGAAAACTGCTCATATAGCCTAGATACATTTACTGATATTTATTTTGCTGTTGTAACCATTTTCAAATCGAAAAGGTTTAACGAAGTTCGGTCTTGTAGGGGCTTTGGACGTACAAAAGGCTTTTGTAATGATTAGTTTTGTTCTCGCCTGAGTGACGGTTCCAAAAGCCAACCGAAACGCCAGCAAAATTGGCTTTCTTCCTATAGCATTCTGGAGAAGGAGGGATTTTCCTCCTGGATACGTTGGACTTCTTTACAAGGAAGGGGTTGGGGGTTGCGCTTGTCCGGTCTCAGATGCATACACTGCTACCGCGACTTTGTGGTTCGGGTCCGTACTTTTATGCATTCCCATCATAGCGCAGTCAAGTGGAAAAAATATTCCTAAACTTTTTCAGCAGATTAAATATGAAATGGGAACATAAGCAAAACCTTTACTATGTGGAAAATAGCAGACGGCCAGCTATTCGAAGGAAACTCGTGAAGTAACATAGATTAGTCATATCAGCATTTTTAGAATTCTTTGAGGAATTTTGCACAGTATCCGCTCTGTATCAAATCTATGGAAATAGCCGAGCAGGGACGTCGACAACGGAGCAGCAGCAGTAGTTTCTACGTCAAGTTTAATTGGAAGGTAAACACGACTACATAACGGAATATTGTTTGCCATAACTTGTAAAAGTGTATGATATTGGCTATTTGTTGGTCACTCTAACAGAGGTAAGTGTGTGTAGTTTATCAAAGAGAGCAAAACAGTAGGCCACGATACATTTGTAGACACTTCGGCGATATTACAGTGGAAATAACAGTGATCAATGATGCTCATGTTTGGACTCACCTATGTACTGGCACTGAAAGGGTTGGCCATGTTTCCACTTTCTTGCTCTGGCTCCAATGATTGTGTATGGAGTGAGATTTGTTTTTCTTAATTCTATAACTCACAAATAAAACCATGATCTGTGAATGTATTAAAATATTTCTTAAATAAAACCATAAAATATATTTCACAAATGTAACCATAAATAAATATATGCACTGTAAATACATTCAACATATACAACTACAATTTCAACAAATGTAGAGCAATTTGTGAGCCAATTTTAAGAAATCCTTAACATTTACAACTGTGGAATATCAGTTTAAAAAAGGGCTTGTGGATCTGTATTCTGTGTTTACAGAATTTAGTATTTTGTTTCCGCATGTCCATGTATTACAATCCACATGTGGCTTCATGAGTCGGCTATCTTCATTCATTGGGATTATCTTTGTCACGTGATGTGCAGTGGCCACATCACGTCGGTGTCCTTGGGAGAACGCTTTCTAGCTAGAAGAGAAAATTACTTCAAATGAAATGTGAGTATAACATTTGAGTTAATAAATTATGTAAATGTTTAGAAAATGACTTTCATATGAATGTTAGGGCATGCAACGCTGTGCTTTTGATATCAGCCCACTAGCCTAACTAGTTCACTTCAAACACTAAAGTTACTGATAGGGAAGGGTGCAATTGCGGCCCACAATTTGGGGCGTTCCTGCATCTGCGGGAACCCCTCTTTATACTTATATTGGTAAATGTTTATGTTAGGACACGTGGGAGGCGGGTGTGCTCCAGTACAGTAGGTGGCGGTAATGCAAAATAGCGTTGGAAGCCAGACGCCGTACGTGAGCTAGCCGTACACTGGTAGACCATGTCCTTTGCTCCCGCCTGTCGGGCACTGTTTTCCCACAGTTCTGTTAACGACGGCAGGTGTTCGGCGGGCGGGAGTGAAGGACACTGTTCTAGTTTAGCTAGTCCTAAGGAGGACTCCATTACACAGCAGGTGGGGGTGACACCGTGTGCTAGCTAGCTGACTAGCAATCACACGGTGTCGCTAACTATCAAGCTAGCTAGAACACAGTGTCGCCCCAGCCTTCCGCCTGCTGTGCTAGCGAGAGGCTGGGACGACCGATAGACGGTGTCCTTCACCCCCCAATTTTCGGGAACCGTTTTCCCGCAGTTCTGTTAACGACGGTGATGGCAGGTGGGAGCGAAGGACACTTTCTAACAGCAAGGATGATTCTGGTACACAGCAGACGGGAGGCAGGGGAGACACTGTGTGCTAGCTATCTAACAATCAAGCTAGCTAGCACACAGTGTCACCCCAGCCTTCTGCCAGCTGTACTAGCGGTAGGCTGGAATGAACGGTAGACGGTATCCTTCGCCCCTGCCTGTTAGGCACGGTTTTCTCCGGTACACAGCAGGCGGGAGGCGGGGGTGACAGTGTGCTAACTAGCAAGCTAGCACATGGTGTCACTAACTAGCAAACTAGCACTGTTTTCCTGCAGTTCTGTTAAAGACAGTGAGGGTAGGCGGGAATGAAGGACACGCCCTGAATTGCGGACTGCAGTTGCACAGTATTGGATCTCGTCAGCTGTGTAGACAAACAAACCAAATTTAAACTTACTAGTTAGTTGTTATTTCAAGAATGTGTCAATTATGAAGAACTGCTCAGTTTTGAAATCCTGAATTGGTGATCTGGCTAGCAAATGTTGCAAATTATATTTTTCTATTTATTTTCTTTCAGGGACTAAACCGGGCAATTTATGCTTTGGCAGGACAAATCACTCTTTCTTGACTGGTGTGGATTTAAGAAATTGTAACACTATCTGATTTAAAAACGTTAGAAATTCAGCTAGCTGTTTTCTCCTCCATGTAAGCTTGCTAGCTAGCCAAGTTATTTGTTGTTCATCCTTACCTACATTTATTAATATGCTGTCAATATATGCATTCAGTGTCTGATTACTGTCAGTTTCATCCCTCTCTGTATTGTGTTGCACCGTTGGGTTGAGGAGCCGGGCAATGTTACCAATTTAATCAAAGTCAAAGTTATTCTACTCATACTGTAAAGACTATCAGTAAAAATGATTAACCTGACAATAATAAAGTGAGGGTTTAATTGTGTAACAATGCACAGGCCATTATGATGGTTCAAGGTAATCTGATAATCGTTATCAAGAAAATGTTTTGAAGTATGAAATGACACATTAAAAGTCAACCTATTACAATTTGATCAAGATTATGAATATGCAAAACTGCGTAATGATGGCACATTGAAGTGCAGAAACAACTCATGCACTGATTCACACACATTGACACACCCTGTCATCCATTCAGACACAGGGAAGGAGTTAACAAGTCGTCAGGAACAGAAACCGTGTGCTATTGGCTTGGGTTCCAGCATGTGGTCCTCTTGCCGCCATTTTATTAAATGACTCCTGTTAGCTAGCTTAATAACATGCCATTTCAAATGTCTTGTTCTGTGGAATAAGTGGTGTGTGTGCTGCACAATCAATATTGTTATTCTATTCCTACTATTCCCACAGAGCTGTCCATTGTGAGTCAACCTAGAACCATGTCCTCTTGGCCTGTTCTACCACTGACCAGCCGCTTTTGAACCCTACTGCAACTCCCCACAAGTCAAGCTCCTTTTTTTTGTTTTCAGGGCCTTCCTGAGTTGTTTGATCTGACTGCTGATTCGGCCAAGAACCTATAAGCAGCGTTTCCCAAACTCTGTCCTGGGCACCCAAAGGGGTGAACTTTTGGGGGGTTTTCCCTTGCACCACTACACAGCTGATTCAAATAATCTAGCTTTGAATATTTTAATCAGCTTTTCAATGAAGTAAAAACAGGCATTTACCTTTAATGGCCATTGCCTTTTGAATAAAGGTAAGAGGAGGTGGGCTAGTCTGTCTAATGGAGATATGGGGTTGGTGAGGCTTATTTTTATATACTTTATTTATTATTTAAACTATGCATTTCTTACAGTTTTTGTATTTCTTTTAAGTAGCAGCCTACAGGTAAAAACATTTTTTACGTGTAATTTGAAATGGATGATGTACCTGTAATGTACCTCTTGCATGCCACAATAGTCAAATTTTTACATTCATATGAAAGTTATTTGTTGAAAATGTTAAACTAATTTCTTAAATAAATCTTATACTCAAATTTCATGAAGTTGTTCTTCCTTCGAGCTAGTTTATTATTTTTTATTTAACCTTTATTTAACTAGGCAAGTCAGTTAAGAACAAATTCCTATTTACAATGACGGCCTACCCAGGCCAAACCTGGACGACACTGGGCCAATTGTGCGCCGCCCTATGGGACTCCCAATCATGGCTGGATTTGATCCAGGGACTGTAGTGCCTTAGACCACTGCACCACTCTGGAACTAGAAAGCGATCTCCTGAGAAGGACACAGCCGTGATGTCATCGCTCTTCACGTCAGGTGACATAAAGATTATCCCAATGATTGGAGATAGCCGACTCATCTGAAGCCACATTTGTGGATTGCAATACATTTACATGCAAAAAAACCACAGAATACAGATCCACAAGCACTTTTTGAATGTGCAAATGCACATTCTAACGTTGTTAATGTTAGGGATTTCTGAACATTTGCTCACATTATAGTTTTATTTGTGAACTATGTTGAATATATTTACAGTTAATCCATTTATTTGTGAAATATATTTAACGTATTGTTTTATTTACTAAATATTTACTAAAGAATTTTATTTCTGAGTTATGTGGAGTATATGCACGTATAGTGATGGACACATTTATAGAATAAAGAATCAAATCTCACTCCATAAATGTGATTTAGCAGGTAGAGTTTACAATATTATTATTTATTTTTCATGAAGTGCATTGACACTAAGTTACAGCAGACAATGTTACATATTGCCCTATCCCACGTTTTGCTATTACAGTAGTTACTGATAACTTATCCCGCCCCCTTTTTCCCTTTCATACGAGTCATAAATCCTGTAATTTACTACTGCACGCTTCATTTTTGTGTCCTGTGCTCAGTTTTGAACATTTTATTCCTTTTAATTATGCATTTATTATACAGTAGTTGAGAACTAGACTTGGGACCATTTCACTTTGCTTGTGGAGGTCCCCAAAAAGCTTTCCAACTAAATAACAACAATCAGTCCTTCCATTCATGGCAGATGAATGAGCCTTATTACTGAGTGTATTATCAGTCTATTTTCAAACAGTCATCCTGTAGCCTTTGTTGTGTGACAATACCATTGGCAGCTCTGTTTGCCTGGGAGGAGACTTCTGTTAAATTATTAAGCTGAATGCCCCTGTATGTTAGCCCCCTGTAGGTTCACTTAATGTGGACAGATGTTCCCCTGCTCCTCAGGAATGTGGTAGACTAGTATTAGTCAGCGGGGTAGCTGGTCTGGCACACATGCTCTTCCCTATGACAAGGAATGAGTCTTGTTGGTATAGTCAGGAAGAAAGGGTATGTAGACTAAACATGTTTTAATAATTTGTCATTATAGCCCATAAGTATGATTTACATGTAATGATCACACATTGAGATGTATGAGAATGATATTTCTATGTGTTCACTGATCATACTAAGCTAAATATGAGGTCTGGTTGCTGAGTTTCCCCATTTTTTAAGGAGTTTTTGATCGTTCGGTTCAGTCCGCTCTGATTACACACTCGTTACAGTCTAACTATAATTGACCCTTATGTTATTAATTGACCCACTTGACACAGTGATGCCTCATGGAATTATCTTATACCACAGAGATTTGGTTCCTTCCGTTGGACAGTATTCCAATAAATGCTCAAATTACAAAGAAGAATTGACCTGCTCTGGTCTGGTCTCTGACTGTTTGGGTCTGAGCCCGTGTTGATTATCCCTCGCTTGTCCTGTCCCCTTCCTCTGTATGGTGGCCCTGCCTGGGCCAATGGGGAGCCATGAAGCCGGGGGCCTTTGAGTCGTAGAGGTGGTGGTGAGTGTCTGCCAGAGCAGCACCATTGACTCACAGCACTGGAATGTCTGACGGTTCCACTCACTCTCTTTATCTCTCCTATCTCGTTCTCTCTCTCTCTCTCTCCATTTTCTCTGTAGTGTTCTTTCGGTATAGTTTGCTCCCTTAGCCTCCCCTTCTATCTCCCTCCTCCTTAGCCACTTGCTCTCAACCTCAGTCCCTAATTTTTCTTTCATTCTCTCTCCCTCAAGTCCTTTCTGCTGACTCAGCCTAGGAATAACCCAAATGCCTCTCGGTTTCCTATGAGCTCACGTGACATCCACAATGGATGCAGATTATCTACAATCTGCTTAATAATACTATTTTGTGTAATATCAGTATACTCATTAATGAATGAATGAATGAATGAATTAAAATGGAACTTCAGTGAATTACTAACACCACATTGCTTCCACTCATATACACACACACAACCTGTTCAAATAAATTCAATGGCCCACCAGCACCCTTTGTGCCAATGGGTAGTGGGAGGCTGGGCAACCCAATGCCCGTGACTGGGGCCAGGGTCCACAATTTACCTGCTAACATCAGAAAGGGAACAGACAGCCAGGACCACTCTGGAATGTCTCACAGCATGGGAGGCGGAGTCCTGGAACTCACAGGAGGTAGGGTGGGGGGGAATGCAAAAGGCCTGGCCAGACACTCACAAACTGACTCATTTCCAGACACACAAACATCACGCACCAATAATTCACTAGGTCCCCAGGCGGATGTGTCACTCAGTACAGTATCAGTGTTTTGGGCAAAACCGTCCCAGCACTTCACTGCTGTGATCCTCTGGTCCAGCTCCACTTCCAGATGGAGTTTGTTTTGGACACAGGAATATTTCCGTTCATGGGCTCACTACCGAATCCCGATGAAGTTCTAATCAGAGGGTAGTTTAATTGTCAACTGGGACAGAGTAGGACGGAGCACTGAGTCTGAGTAAGCCACTGCTGTCAGTCTCGTGATCGACTGTTGCGTTGTAGATCTGGCATTATAAGCCCGGAGAGTTGTGTGGGGGGGGGGGTTTGATATTGTTAACACTTGCTCCAGAAACATGGAAAGGATTGAGGTAAAAGGGTTGAGGGGAGGGGGAAAGAAAGGGGGGCGAGGGAGTAGGGGGCAAGGTGATAGAGACCGAGACCAGAGACTGGTGAGGTGACAGAGACCGAGACGGGTGAGGAGACGGGAAAAGGAGATGTGAGTGATTTTCCCTGCCGTAACGGTAGACTAAGACCAAATCGTTCCACAGCCAGTGTGACAGATAAAAAGCGATTTCATCTCTGCAGCACATGCTTTCCATCAAGGGTGTGTGTGTGTGTGTGTGTGTGGGGGTGGGTGGGTTGGTGGGTGTGGGAAGAGGTTTAGGGAGTTTTACATGAACGGTTGAGGGGGTTTAGTGTCCGAAAGGTTGGCCATGTATCAAGAACATTTGTGTGTGTTGCGAAGAGAATGAAACCACATTCCAGAGATTGTGATTGAGTTGGAAAAAGAGAGCGATGGAGAGAGAATGAAGGAGAGAAGCTCCAGAGAGGAAGAATGTTAGCGTTGTCAAAATGGCTGCTGCGGGGTTTGGTCCATTTCTGACTGTTTTTCATTTAGTGAGAGGGCCAAAGGTCTTCAACTCGTTAGATAAAATCACTTTCCGCATGTCAGTACATCTTAGTTCCCCAAACCCTCCCTGACCAACCAGAACTAGAGTTTTTAGCCATTCAAATTGAGGGTTATTGAATTCCTTCTCCCCAACAAAGGACTTTCAATAAAACAGTGAACCGATATGAGCAACAGAATGACGCTGAGACTCTGATTTTCCACTTCAAATGTATGCCAGACAAAAACCATTTATTGCAAAGTTAAACAAACCATACAACTATATGCACAAGGAATACTTTGAACAATTTCCACTGAACATTTTACAAAAACACATTTACTCATATGTACAATTTGGTAGTTGAATGACATTAAAGTTGTTTTATGTGACCACATTTCCCAAAAACTCTTAAATATCTGCTCTGACTTAAGAAGAATTAAACTGGTAATCTCAGTATACCCGTCACAAGACCAACTGGTTGATACTCTTAGGCCTCACTCCCCTCTATCTGAGATATCTATTGCAGCTCTCATCCTCCACATACCACACCCATTCTGCCAGTCACATTCTGTTAAAGGTCCCCAAAGCACACACATCCCTGGGTCGCTCGTTTTTTCAGTTCGCTGCAGCTAGCGACTGGAACGGGCTGCAACAAACAAACTCAAACTGGACAGTTTTATCTCAATCTCTTCATTCAAAGACTCAATCATGGACACTCTTACTGACAGTTGTGGCTGTTTTGCGTGATGTATTGTCATCTCTACCTTCTTGCCCTTTGTGCTGTTGTCTGTGCCCAATAATGTTTGTACCATGTTTTGTGCTGCTACCATGTTGTGTTGCTACCATGTTGTTGCCATGTTACGTTGCTACCATGCTGTGTTGTCATGTGTTGCTATGTTGTCGTCTTAGGTATCTCTTTTGGTAGTGTTGTTTTGTCTCTCTTATTGTTTGTGTGTGTGTGTGTGTGTGTGTGTGTGTGTGTGTGGGGTCCTAATATTTATTTACTATGACATGACACTTTGAATTGGAAAACATCTATTTTGGTTATTGAACTACAGTAAGTAACACCCGGTAACAGAATGACATCAATGGTCCCTGATCTGTACTGTACAGAAATGCATAATTATGAATGTCATTCTCTTCATGGTAATCTATCCTGAATAGGTACACAAAGGTAGAACAATGTAATATCCTCCTTTGCATGTTTAGTTAATATTCTACACTGGCTATTATTCGAATGAATAATGAGACCAAACTTGGTTGGTCCAGACCGAACAAAATCTGTACCAATCATAGACGTCATGAGTTCAGTATAGTACAGTACAACATTAATTTATACTTTTGTGCTCTACTGTACTAATCTGTACTGTATTGTTCTGATTTATACTCTACTTTTCTTTACTGTGCTGTCCAAACTTGTGAAAGATGTTTCTGATTGGTTCAGATTTGGACCAACCAAATTTCAACGTCAATAGAAGTTCAGTGTCAGTCGGTGCTCAGTGGGTGAAAGGGTTAGTCACAGTAAATGGAAAGAGAGGGGGCTCATGGGTAGGTGTCAGTGAAAGCCTGGAGACGTGACATTAACTGGAAAAAAAGAAAGAGAGAGAGAGAGGGAGGGGTTATCCAGACTGTTTTCACAATCTTGCTTTGACCACCACCAGAAAGACAGAAAGAGAAAGAAAACCGTTATGAGCCGCCATATTACAGTATGCCAATGGAAGGTTGGACAGTGGCATGTGATCCAACTGGGGTTTGTAACTACTATGAATTCCCATTGTAGCCAATTAAGTTGCAGTCTTTGTTGCATATATATTTTTGGTAATTATGTTACCGAACAGAATGACAAAGTCCTAAGAAATGTCTAAAAACCTGTTTTTGCTTTGTCATTATGGTGTATGTTGATGAGGGGGAGAAAAACAATTGAATCAATTTTAGAATAAGACTAACGTAACAAAATGTGGAAAAAGTCAAGGGGTCTGAATACTTTCTGAATGCACTGTATATGCTTTAATTTCTCAAAAATATAGACTCTTAGCTTTCATTTGACACCACATTTTGATGTGTTCCTATGAACTTTACGTTAGTGCTCATGGGGCTTTTAACACGTACATTCCCATATGCCTCTGATATGTAGGTCAAACTGAATTAGTTGAATACTCTGGCGTGGGGCTGCTGTTTTTTAAAGGCAATTGATTGCGGTATTGTGACAGAGGTCACAACAATGGCTGCCTTACTCCTCCAAGAGTATCCTCACAGGAGCTGAAGTAATGTGGCCCCTCTTCTCCCTTGTTCTCTCTCTTTTTGCTGCCTTTTCAACCAACCCTTCCCATGTTTAATGGAACATGATCTAGCTCCTCATAATAATAATAATAATGATAATGATAATAATAATAATAATAATAATTGCAGGGGACGGCGATGGAGAGAACTGGGGGAGAAGGGGGTATGGAAAGAGGTAAAGGGAGAGAGCGAAAGAGAACGTACAGATGTGTCTGTGTATGTCAGATTTTCTTGGCCTGTTTCTGTCTTCCCCAGTTGTGCTGTGGTAGAATCTCCCAGGCCAGAGCCCAGTGTAATGGACACCAAGGGAGAGTAGGCTTCATGCTCTCTACCACCGGGAAGGGGGGGGGGCAGAGTGGGGCGGCCTTTCCAGATTGGAATGTTGCATTTCCTGCTTGGTTCTTGCCATGTTTCTCAGTTTTCCCTTGTTCCCCCAATCTCTCTCTCTCTCTCTCTCTCTCTCTCTCTCTCTCTCTCTCTCTCTCTCTCTCTCTCTCTCCTCCCAAATATCCTCTTTCACTCCCCCCATGCCTTTTTTGTGACCCTACATTTCTCTGCTCGAGCCCTCTCTTCTCCATATCCTTTCTACCTCCCTCCCTGTTCCCTCCTCTCTCTCCCATAACAATATTGGCAGTGTTATCTTGTCCTACATTAAGAGAGAAAAGCTGAACGTGGACGAGCTCTCTGGAGTTCATTAAACCACTAGAAGCCTTCCCCTTCCACTAATGTTCCGCTCTTACGTAAACACTGCTGAGAAAGATGACTGCTTGTGCGTGTGTGTGTGAGTGAAGGGGACCAGTATGCTTTAGCTACAGGGTTCTTTGGGGTCAGTTGCCTGCTCTCTCTCACCCAGTGTGTTTGTGTGTCAGAAGGGGGTTGTCATATTGGGATCAAAAACCCACACATTCCCTGGGATGTTCCCTAGGGCTATACAGTGCTTGTTACTGTACAGGTGACAGAAGGCAGATCCAGGACAAAGACAGTCATCTCCTTCAGTCCCATGTAGGCACAGTCTCTCTATGTAGGCAGAGCAAACTGAGTGGACCTGAACCAGATGGGAACTAGGACACTGTAATCTGCCCTCTACAGATGCATGTGTATATGGAGCCGTGTGGGAGTCCCCTCTGAGAAAACCTGACTGGGACTCTTGTGAGACACAGAGAAGTGACGGTTTAGTGTTTGTGTACCATCCAAGTTTCCCAGACACTAACCCTAGGCAGACCAGGGTTCAAGTACTATTTTAATTATTGGTAAACACTTTGGCTAGTTGATTGAGCTTGCCCATTGCAGTGAAACCAATGGAAAAGACCTAGAGGTGCAAATCCTACTTGCATGGCAGGCTAAAGCAAACGCCAGAAGTATTTGAAAGATTTTAAGTAGTATTTGAACCCAGGTCTGCCCCTGGCTCTATTCCTGGTCTGAATAGAGAGTAAATCATCTTCATCTTGCATACTGCTCCTATTCATGATTCCCCTGGGGAAAACTAAGTGTGTGTGTTTGTACTTAGTGGTGGGTGATGGCTTCTTAGGACCCCATATGTAACCGGTAGTATCACCCTCCAGGGAAAACGTGTGTCCATGGTGGAGTGTGTGTGTCAGTGGTGGGGTGTAACCTGCGCTATCTCTCCTGAGGGAAACATGACGTGTGTGTGTGTGTGTGTGTGTGTGTGTTAACTGTGTTCTCTTGAAACTGCAGGATGCACACACTATGCGTGTGGTGCGCTTTCAGGACCCAGTGTGTGTATCCTGCAGGTTGTTTTCTGGGGGGGGGGAAAGAAGTGTGAGAAACCTGCAGTGTCTCACACTGATGAGGTCAAACGTCAACCTTACTGTCAGGGGCCGTTTCTCTCTTTCTCTCCCTCCGTCTATCCCACTCCTATAGTTCCTTGTCCTTCCTGTCTTGTTTCAGGTTTTATTAGTCATATGTACAGGATACACATGGTATACACCGTCCAACGAAATGCTTACTTTCCCGTGGCAACCCCCCTCTTTCCTTTTCCATTCTCTCTCCCTCTGCCGCATTCCTGGTGTATTAGCAGAATAAACAGGCCTTGTGCGGGGGCGCTGGGAAACTTGCACATTGAAGGCAAATATTTACATAAGACAGAGCAACCTCGGGCTCCATTCAAAATATGGAAGGGCATTTCATAATAGATATAGCTACCTACTACCTTATATCAGTGCATCTCATAGTTAGCAGCAGAGGTTGAAACAGTGTCTCTCTACACAGGTCTGGGATCAGGCTGAAGGCCTGACTCACTCAGATGAGATATGTTTCCTGTAGGTCTTAGAACATAGCTGGCTATCTATGATTGATGCCATTTTAATTCAATGGAGCTATATGTTGTATTTCTCTCTCTCTAACTCTCACTCACTCTTTCTCTCTGTCTCTGTCTCTGTCTCTCTCTCTCTCTCTCTCTCTCTCTCTCTCGTATTTATAGAGAGACTGACTAACTCTTGCACAGCCTTCCCAGCCGTTCTATCTGTGTAGGCCTGTCTGACTCACTGATCTGGGGCCAGCGGGAACCTACACCTGTGCCCGTCCACTCCCACCAACCTCCACCTGATTCCAGACCTGCCTGCCAGGGTTGACTTTAGCTCCCCCAGCCTGGCTGCTGATGAAAGACAAGGAGAGAAGTTAACGAGAGTTTAGACAGACCCTTGCACACACCACACATACAGGTGGTCAGGACCCTCATCAGGGATCATAGGACCTGAATCAGCTTAATTTGGACAAATCTTCTCCCTTTCTCCTGTGATGTCGGGTTCAATGAGTCCATGTTATTGAGCCGACCTGAGTCACCCTTAGTTTGTTTTGGTCCCACACCCATTATCACCTGTTAGTGATTGTCCATCAATAGGTTTCATAATATGACTATGTTTTGGTGTCACATCTGAATCATCTGCCTTTAGCTAGGTTACTCAACTCTTACCTGTCTGTGAGAGTCCCTCTCTCGACTCATCTTTCTCTTCCTTAATGCTTCTAGCTTACCTGTCTGTTACTCTCCCTCGCATCTCTCTCATATCTCTTACCTCTGTCTCACCCATCTCTGCCTTTATCTCTCCTGACTCGTCTGTTTGTCTGTCCCTACATTGGTACGACAGGTGAGGGCTGGCCCTCTCTAAAGATGAGTTGTGTGTGTGTGTGTGTGTGTGGTAAGCAGCAGGTGGCTGGCGGTGTAATGGTTTTATGGTAAACGGTGTAAAGGAACGGTTACACCAGCGCGCAGGTATGAGGGCGTGACGAGATCCTGGAGGTCCTCCAGATTCACCTGTCCTCCTAGTCCAAGCCCCACCTGCTGGAGGGAGGGAGGGAGGGAGGGAGGGAGGGAGGGAGGGAGGGAGAGGTTTGCCGTGCTGTGGTAGCTCTTTGCAGAACGAAGGTATGAGCTGAGAGCAGTGTGTGATTGTGCTGCTTCGTGGGAAAGATTGAATTGGATTGAATACAGTAGGCTGGATCTCTTGCCGTTGTTTTGGTTCTGTGGAATATCTCACAATATTCCATTGTAGCCTACTGCTCACTTGGTATGTGATTCTTTTTAATACTTTGTGTGAATTTACAGTTGAGATACATCATGGCAGTGGTATTTCAAACAGGGTGGATGGATGTGAGCCATGAACTTGAAGGTTATTTCTCAAATCGTGACAGTGGAATTTCAAACAGTGTGCGTGTTGAGGTGAATGTCATGGCTGTGCTCTGTCTGTGCTGCAGAGACCCAGGCCAGACCCAGACCAGACCCAGGCTAGCTCAGGTATGTGTAAAGGTACGCCAGGCTCCTGCCTCTCTATAGGTGTTGTTTTCAGTCACGACTGACTCTCACCATGGCCAGACCAACACTTAAACTGTCAGCAAGATGTGTGTGTGTGTGTGGCTGACATGACACACGTGCACAGAGGTCAGAGCCACTAGGAACACTTACAGGGAGACCTATCTGAGGAACGACCGGAATGCCAGATTCCCTGAATCCACTGCAGCCAGCTCTGGCTACGGAATAAACTGTTTATCTGAAACCGTCAAGGAACTTACAGTTTGAGCGTCAGCAAACGGTGGGAGAGGGGGTTGAAGGGACCATCTGGAAGTCATTTTTCAGAGGGGAGGGTGATTAGTCGTTGTTGTGATACAGTTTGTCTTTCTCATTATACCGTCCTATCGTGTGTGTGTACTCTTACATTTGTTTTTACATGTATGTACGTGTCTGCAAGTGTATGTACGTGTCTTGGGTGTGTGTGTGTTTTGAGAATCCAAATCTGGCTTTATCAGCACTGATTGCTCTCTCTGTGTTAGAGGAAGGGCAGTATGTGTACGGCATGGCTGCCGGGTCAGTAGGATACATTTTGATGTTGAGAGTTTGACTATCTCTCCGGGATTTTACCCACTTCCAAACGCCTGTTGACAAAGAGCCTAGGGAAGAACATTTAAGCGGACATTCTCTTTCTAAGTTGTTTTTCCGAACACTTGAACTCTTGTTTTAGCTGTAACTATCTCTCACCATTGTTCAGTAACGTCCCTGCGAAAGATTGTGTCCAGAAAATCACCTCTGGTTCACACAGAGATGGGAGTTGTCTTGTTTTGTCAAGAGAAAGCTTCCCCTTTCTCTCTCTCTGTTCTGACCGAACCCTGAACATCCTCATATCCTGTGTTTGATTCCAGCCAAAGGCCAACACACACACACACAGTTACTTCCCAAACCCCTGCACAGCCAGTCACACAGCTGTAGGGGGCAAGGCTCACTCTGGCTCTCGCTATCTGCTCACGGCCGAACCAGAGAGGGAGGAAACGACTTCACTGAAAGTGCCCCCCATTTCACATTCCCAAAACCCTCGCCCCTCCTCCTCCCCTGAGCGGCCCCTGCGGCCATGCGTGTGGGACCCCACCCCCATTGTTGAGGCTGGTTGGTTGAGATTGGCTCTTCCTGTTGCAGAGTGGCTGGGGCTAAGCGACGTGGACCAGCGCCTCTACGTGTTGGAGCGCCTGGAGGAACTGGTGAGACTACAGGATCAGCAGGAGACACCCACCGGACCCCCCGGAGACCCCCATCTCGGTACCTGTCCTCTCCAGCTTCAGCAGCGTCATGAGCAGCCGAGCCCAGTGAGAGCAGTGCCGGAGGTGCGCGGTGAGAGCAGCCACACAGGTAGGTGACCAGGGGGAGGGAGTAGAAAAAGTCTAGGGGGGGGGGGGTGGGTATAGAAGATGGCAGGGGTTACGAAATCACAGAGAGGGGAGAAATGGGGGGTAGAGGAATGGTTAACGTGCAGATTTTAAACGAGCCAGTACAGTAAGACTGAGTTTTGATTTCAAGCAACCTAACACAATTCTGCTGGCACAGTAGTAGTTGTACCCTTTCATGAATTTGATCGAGTAGAAGTAGACAATTCTGAATGCCAATGATATTTCATAAAGTAGCATCAGTACAGGGTAGAGACTACTATGTGAAAGTAAAAGGAGTTAAGACATGCCTCCGCCTGCTCGGGGTCCAGTTTAGTGTGCTGCCTTCCTGCCTGTCAGATTCCCTATTTCCTCTGTATACCAGGACGCAGGCAGGCAGGCAGCCAGCCTTTAAATAAGCCATAAGTCACTGTGTCTCGCTGTGTCAAAAACATTGCCTTCTGTCATGCCACTGCATCCTTCATTTCTCTCCCCGTTCATTTTCAGTTGTTTGTTTGTTTCTGTTCCATCCACCATTTGTCCATTTGTCCTGGTTGGTGCTAGTTGGTTCTGAAGAGGGGGAGTCAGAGAAAGGAGAAGAGCGGCAGGAAATAGCAGTCGAAGTATGTCGGGGAGAGTATACTACCGTTGTGACATTCATTTTTCTCTCTTTTCCTTCTTCGACTTGGAAGAGAGCCCCGCGAGCGGACGGCCCCAAAGCTGACTTTCTTATATTTATTTATTTACCACAGATGTTTCGGAAAAAAGCTTCGTCCTCCTTGAGAATGAGAAGAATATCAGAAAGCAATAGATGTAATAATTTCACCTTCATTACTTTGTAGATGGTGCCTCTTTAACCACTAGATCTTTTTTAATGGCATTCAAGGTTGTCAGTGGAAACCACTCCATAGAACCCAGTTTGAAAAACCCCCAAAAACATGAAAGAAGTCGGAGTTTCTAAATAACTCCTTAATCTAGTGAAGCCTTTTAAGCATAACACTTGCTTGTGGCTTTTTATTGGATGAAGTTAAAAGAGTACATTTTAACTCTCCGGAAATGAGTGTGTTTGATTTAGACCTACGTGTTAGCTAATTAACAGCTAACATGCCCTGGGTGGTTTCGACTTTATGACTTTGCATGTTTTTTTACTAAAACACATTTGCCTTTCCCTACTGTATGATTGTCATATGTCTACCAATCACAATGCCTAGCTTTGGATCAAAGAGTTTACATTTTTGAATTAACGGTTTTGCTTTCTGCAAATGATCTGCTGGGTAATAATAAAATTAGTCGGGAGTAATTAAAATGGGCACGATTCATTAGACGATAATAGTGCTCACTGCATGTTGACAGTAAAAATGATGTTCAGTCTTGTCCTACACAAGGGGAGTGGGGTTACAGTATACACTCCTGGGTGGTCCTTAACGCTCTGACTCTGGGATTTAGTACCATGTAATTGGTTGGTTTGGGTGACCATCAATTTGGCCTGACTATAAGTCAGTATTTCTGCTGACGATGGTTTTGTATGGTCAAATGTTTAATTTGGCTCCAAATAGCCTTGGAAACCGACATTTTGTAAGCACCAGATTTGGCCTTTAAAACCCATAATATAACCTCCAATGCTACCCATCTGTTAAAGTGAGTTTTGGTTTGATATGCTTTTTTCTGGTTTGGGCTGAACTACCTCCTTGAGTGGTTGCGGGGGTGGGGGTGGGGGGCTCACATCTTCTCCACTTTTCTCAGAGGATCGTGGTGGTTCAATTTGTTTGTCATTGTTTTCATCTCCATTCTGTGTTTCACCTTAGCATCACTTATGTCTGGTGTTCAGTGTGCTCAGCTATGACTCATGAGTGTTGGGGGTGGTTGGTAAATGGCGTGTGTGTTCTCTGACTTTGCCTCTCCTCCTCTCGCTCGCTCGCTCTCTCTCTCTTTCCACCTTTCACCCTTCTTCCCTCTCCATCTCAACCCCTCTATTCAATCCCTTCTTGACTCATCGCCCTCCTCCGTCCCACCCTCCCGTCTCCCAGGGAACATCGACCGCGGGCGCAGCTCGTCCTTCCATGAGGTGCGTGGTCTTCGGGAGGCTGAGATGAGGGCGGCGGCCGACGAGACGTCCAGCAGCAGCAGCGGAAGCAGCAACACCGTCCTGCAGCGACTCTTACAGGAGCAGATGCGCTATGACGAGGGACGCAACTACCAGCTGGCCATGCAGCAACAGCAGGAGCAGCAACGACAGCAACAGCAGCAGCAGCAGAGGCAGCAGCAGCAGGAAGGAGGGGTGGGCGGGGGCTACCCGGGCCAGGGAGGCCCCAACGACGACCGGCACGACTCCATGGTGCCCCACATCGCCCGGCAGGAGCCCCAGGGACAGGAGCTGCAGGCGGACAGTGGCATGGAGAAACTGGGCTCCCGCGGCGGGGGTAGTAGTGGAGGAGGAGGGATGAGTGGTGGTGGGGGAAGGAGTGGCCAGGGCCCCAACCCAGAGGACTTACCCACCTACGAGGAGGCCAAGGTGCAGTCGCAGTACTTTCGTGGCCACCCACACCACCAGCTACATCAACAACAACAACAACATCAACAACAACAACAACAACAACAGTTGCCTCCGTCAGTGGGCGCAGCGTTTTACGTGACGGCCGTAACAAACAATGGCAAGGTGCGGACGGAGGGGCGTCCCACGGTTCAGCGTCTGAGCAGCGGGGGAAAGGTGCACCAGGACGACGGGCTCAAGGACCTGAAGCAGGGCCACGTACGCTCCCTCTCCGAGCGCCTCATGCAGCTCTCGCTGGCCACCAGCGGGGTCAAGGCCCACGCCCCTGTCACTAGTGCCCCCCTTTCCCCCCAGCTGCCCCCTCCGGGTCCCCCAGGGGACTACTACAAGCCCTCGGGCCAGCACCGGGGCCCCCCGCCTGACTACCCCTTCAAGAACATGGGCTCCTCTCCAAAACAGCAGCATCAGGAGCAAGGAGGGCACTATTACCAGGACCATCGGCCCAGGGAGCAGGGCAGGAATGAGGTGCCACACGTCCGCTACCAGCCTCCGCCAGAGTACGGCTCCTTCAGGTGAGTAAGATAAACAGACCCCCCCCCCCCCCCCTGCCCCACTATACTGACTGTCTGATTGTCTGAAGAAACATCCTGCCTGTCTGAGCTATATCGCTTTTACTATAATATCAACATTTTAATAGTGCCATGTTGTTGATGTGGCTACCAGTACTTAGGTAATGATAAACTGATACTGTCTTGGTTAATTGAATGACACACATCTGGCTCAGCTGAGAAACACACTCCTAACATGGCCCTAGAGAGACAGACTGCCCTGTGTCTGCTGGTTGTTTATTTATAGTCTGGGGTGGCATCTATAACTTCAACAACTACATACCCACTGCGTCTTGAGATTTTTTGGACAAGGCAACATGATTGAGAGCTTCTCTTCTAACATCCGTAGAGGTTCATTGGGGTTTTAGGAGTGATTTTGACTCATTTAAAATTGGGGTCATTGCTTATACACACACACACACACACACACACCACACACCACACACACACACACCTACCTACCTACCTACCTACCTACCTAGAGGGGTGATTGTGACTCATTTATAAGTGGGGTCATTGCCTACACACACACTGCTAGAGGGTGATTTACCTGTCCTATCCGTATAGCATCCTGCCGGCTTGTTTGCCTCCCTACCTGTCTGCCTGCCTCCCTACCTGTCTGCCTGCCTCCCTACCTGCCTGTCTGCCTCCCTACCTGCTTGTCTGCCTCCCTACTTGCTTGTCTACCTCCCTCCCTGGCTGTCTGCCTCCCTCCCTGCCTCCCTGCCTCCCTGCCTCCCTGCCTCCCTGCCTCCCTGCCTCCCTGCCTGCCTGCCTGCCTGCCTGCCTGCCTGCCTGCCTGCCTGCCTGCCTGCCTGCCTGCCTCCCTCCCTGGCTGCCTACCTGGCTGCCTCCCTCCCTCCTTACCTGGCTGCCTCCCTCCCTCCCTACCTGGCTGCCTCCCTCCCTCCCTACCTGGCTGCCTCCCTCCCTCCCTACCTGGCTGCCTCCCTCCCTCCTTACCTGGCTGCCTTCCTCCCTCCCAACCTGGCTGCCTCCCTCCCTCCTTACCTGGCTGCCTCCCTCCCTCCTTACCTGGCTGCCTCCCTTCCTCCCTACCTGGCTGCCTCCCTTCCTCCCTACCTGGCTGCCTCCCTCCCTCCTTACCTGGCTGCCTCCCTCCCTCCTTACCTGGCTGCCTCCCTCCCTACCTGGCTGCCTCCCTACCTGGCTGCCTCCCTCCCTCCTTACCTGGCTGCCTCCCTCCCTCCTTACCTGGCTGCCTCCCTCCCTCCTTACCTGGCTGCCTCCCTCCCTCCCTACCTGGCTGCCTCCCTCCCTCCCTACCTGGCTGCCTCCCTCCCTCCTTACCTGGCTGCCTCCCTCCCTCCCTACCTGGCTGCCTCCCTACGTGCCTGGCTACCTGTCTGCCTCCCTGCCGGCCTGTTTGCCTCCCTACATGCCTTCCTGTCTGCCTCCCTACATGCCTTCCTGTCTGCCTCCCTGACTGTCTGCCTCCCTACCTGGCTGCATGCCTGCCTACCTACCTGTCTGCCTCCCTACCTGGCTGCCTGCCTGCCTCCCTACCTGGCTACCTGTCTGCCTACCTGCCAGGCTGTCTTTTGAGGTGAACCGGTTTCTTGATTAGCTGGAAAGCTGATGAGGAAAGCATGTCTCCACTGCCTGTTGGTTCCCACACACACTGAGGCAGTCGTCAGGAAAGAGGGATAGATACATCCTGTTCTGCCTGTTTCCCCTCCTGCTTCCCCTCCCGCTTGCTAATTTGTTTACCTAAAAGTAAATAATTGGCAAACAGCTATGAATACCGCAGCGTTTTAATCATCAGCTGAAACCTGTGGCGACACGATCGTTCTCTCTCTGATGACGTCCCATGTAGACACAGGAATGTTTGCTTATTTCCAAAGGGATTCACAATAGTCGGTTGAAAAAAAAAAAAAACGTGTTGGCGTATGGCGGGTGAATCACCATAGTTTACGTTAAACAGATAGTGTCATTGTCTATGTTTTGCATGGTGATATATTTATATAAACAAGCACTAAGATAGAAGTTATGATAATATCTATGGGTAATATCTTTGTGACCCAAAGACATATATACATTTATAAGGTAAACAAACTAACATTCCATTAGTATTAACCTCTCTGTTTGGTTTTGTCCACAGGTCCAATAAGGAGAGCTCAGTCCACTCCCAGAGGTCTGTCCATCACCACAGCCCCACCTCATCGGTCACCTCAGTGGGCTCTCTGTCCCGAGCCCAGTCCTCCACCCTCAGTAGTCTCCTCAGTGCCTCCCACTCTTCCCACCCCTCCCACACACACCCCCACCCACAGGGTGACCCTTACGCCTCCATGGGACCCCGAAGCCCCCAGGGCCCTGGACCACACCAGGGAGACCCGTATGGTCCCGGGCCCATGCACCCTCCACTTCAGAGGGGCCACGGCTTCCCACACGACCCCTACGGCTCCACCTCCAGGATGCACCACCAGCAGCAGCACCACCAGTATCAACAACAACAACAGCAGCAGTACCACTCCCAGTCATCCCAGGGCCACCCTCCCCAGCACTACCCCCACCCCCAGGGGGACCCCTTTGTCCTGATGGCCCGCGCCCAGCAGATGGTGGACATGCTGTCAGAGGAGAACCGGCTGCTCAAGCAGGAGATGGAGGTGTGCTGCGAGAAGGTCAACAAGCTGCAGAAGGTAAAAGGGGGACAAATGTAATTGTTTACACATGTAAAATCAATGTACGGTCACTATGTTGGGCACTTCATGTAGATCTGAAAGACTTGAATGGGTATAAGCAGGGTGGTTATAGTTCCACCTTGCCCTCTTCTGCCATATTGCATAAACCCATCCAATCATTTTAGATCCACACACGTGCCTAAGGGCTAGCCCCCCCCCCCCTCTATCTCTTTCTCTCCCTGGTCAGTTGGAGACAGAGATCACGCTGGTGTCAGAGGCCTATGAGAACCTGGCCAAGTCGTCCACTAAGAGGGAGGCTCTGGAGAAAACCATGAGGAACAAGCTGGAGCTGGAGGTGCGCAGGCTGCACGACTTCAACAGGGACCTCAAAGGTGAGAGGCCATAATCAGCTGAAATATCCAAGGCATGCATTGTTTAATGTTCAAAGGATACCTGTTCATGGATTTATGGCAGTAGATTAAACCTATTCCATGCTCGATTTATTGAAAGAAAAGAGAACTTTTAGTGAGCGAAAAGTGTGTTCTTTCTGCATTCGATTTAGGATACTTCAAAAGCGTTGCTTGCATATTTGTTCAGTAATATGCATTTATTCATGTCCAGAAGCCGGGTTTGGTTTGCATTGATTCCACTGTTACGTTTGATTTTAATGGATTTTCTGAGGACTTGGAGATATCCAGTTTACACCAATTTAGTCTGGTCCGATTTATAAGCACTTGATTAGAGTGCTCTGATGTTGTCAACTGGTGTTGTTCATAATGGCACTGCTGTGTATTGACTAGGGATGTCACGGTGACCGTATTACCGCCATACTGGGAGTTATGTGTCATGACCGCAGTAAAATTCCATGTGACCGTTAAGTCCCGGTAATCTCCTTTTATGCACTCCGGACATGGTTTGGTAGTACCCAACTCGCTAACGACCATGAGGTCCTAATGGCCTGCTACTCTGGGCTCTATTGTCCCTGTAACTACTCTGACATCAATGCAAATGCAATTGAAAATCACATCAAACACTTATCGTCAAAACAGTACACGCTTTTAAAACTCACCTCACTGTGATGATCAATTTGAAGAAAGAAGTTCAACAACAGGTTGAAACAGTGTAAATCATGGTCGTTTTGGATGTTTCAAAGATTAACACAACAAAATGGACAGCACTTTATAAGGTGATGATTAATTAAAACCACCAATACGCATACTAGAGCTTAAGCATACGCTTATATATGAGCCCAAGCCTGAAAAAAAACCCTGAATTAAAATAAAGATTGTGCCATTATACAATACAAAGTCTACCGCATAATACGCACGGCAGAAAAACATTTACATTTTCTTTATTTAAGATGTCTTTGGTAGATAATTGGTCTAGCTAGCCTATACTCAAATTTAACTAATTCTAGTAATCACCTTTGAGTGTGGACTGTATTATTATGCATACTGGATGGACTGGTTACAAACTTTCTATCCATGAGTCTGGGAGAGAACGTATAGGCCTAGGCGATGCTGTTGGTTCATTGATTGTGCAGGGTGTCTGAAAGAGTTAGCCTACAATTATAGTGAATTGGTATTTGATTTTGAATAGCTTAGTAGTAGGGCATTTTTTCTATTTTCATAATTAATAGGCTGACACATTACCTTTAGCTACAGAATATCTCCCCACCGTGCGTTTCCAAATCCTCCTCTCTCTCCTTCATTCCTTTTTTGAGCATGTAGAGAGAGGGACTGTCAACAGATTGCAGCCCAAATACCTTCATGGTCGAATTGCTGTAAAGAAACCACTACTAAAGGACACCAATAATAAGAAGAGACTTGCTTGGGCCAAGAAACACGTGCAATGGACTAGACTGGTGGAAATTTGTCCTTTGGTCTGGAGTCCAAATTTGAGATTTTTGGTTCCAACCTCAACCAAATTTAGATGGTTTGGGATGAGTCGGACCACAGTGAAGAAAAAGCAGCCAACAAGTGCTCAGCATATGTGGGAACTCCTTCAATATTGATGGAAAAGCATTCCAGGTGAAGCTGGTTGAGAGTGACAAGAGTGTGCAAAGCTGTCATCAAGGCAAAGGTGGCTATTTGAAGAATGTCAAATATAAAATATATTTTGATTTGTTTAACACTTTTTTGGTTACTACATGATTCCATATGTGTTATGTAATAGTTTTGATGTCTTCATTCTACAATGTAAAAAATAGTGCAAATAAAGAAAAACCCTTGAATGAGTAATATTCCAAACCTTTGGCCCCCAGTGTATATTTACCCAAAAATATATAGGGAATTGGAAATGATGCAGACAATTACATTGATGGAAGCAACAATCTATCTGCAATATTAAAACAGTTTAATGAATTATGTTTTGTTGTGAAAACATGTTACTATACATTTTCCAAAACATATTTCACTTGGTTTCCCAAATTAAGCACTGTGTAGTTGCAGGAACAGGGTTGTATAGAGCCCATGGCATACACAGTTTGGGCGGAATATCACCAGTCGTGCAGCCTCTCTGAGTGCATATGGATGACATGTCTTTTTCCCCCCTGTTCCTGCCCACTTGATAATGGGCCATTCTAAATCGAAACAAATATTACATACTGATAAAGACAAGATTCAATTGAGAATAGTTTGATGGGTGAAAATATGATCACTTGATGAGAGAACAGCGTTTGCAGCCTGAGGCAAGGAACAGAGCGCAAACTTTAAAAAAATAGCTGTTAAAGCTGTTAGCTGTTAAAAAAAACTTTTAAAATATAGTCGCATTATGCAGCCCATATGTTTTGATTTCTAAGACATTCTAAGGTTTGTATCATTCACAACTAGAATTGCCAAATAACTCTAAATCTGGCGTATAGACCTGTTTCAAATGATCACTTTTACGCTCAACATAGCCACTTCACATGCACACTTGCTCCTGAATGTGAAAAATATCCTTTCAATTTTATTCAGCTAAGTTCAATTATATTCTTATTATAAAACCATATAACATAAAATAATGGCACGGGACTTCTAAGCATATCTAGTCTGGTAAATGAACAAGCCTACAGCTTATGGCATGGCTGTGGCATGTTCTGCTGAAATACATTTTCTTCATATCATAATGTTTCTTTCGACCTGCATAAAATAAATAATGGATTTATTGTGATGGTGTATATTAAATTGATTTCAAATGCGCGCATCAGCGGGGAGGCCTGGAGGTGCTAAACGTGTTTATGTTAATTAACAGTCAATTACCGGCTGACACAATTTCATGGGGCGGCAGGTAACCTAGTGGTTAAGGTGTTCGACAAGGTAAAAATCTGTCGTTCTGCCCCTGAACAAGGCAGTTAACCCACTGTTCCCCGGTAGGCCGTCATTGTAAATAAGAATTTGTTCTTAATTGACTTGCCTAGTTAAATAAAGGTTAAATTATAAAAAAAGAAATGTATATATATATATATATATAAAATGACCGCCACAGCCCTAGTATTGACTTTGGCACAGAGGACAAGTAAAAGAGCAATCAATTGGTCAATCTGTCAATGAATCAATATGATCAATACATTAGATGTGTTTACAGGCAGTCCAAAGTCTCAACTTCATATCTTTAATATAAAGCAGACCAAAGCCCCTTAGAGCTCCAATCCTCACGCTCTGTTTCTGTAGGAATTTCTGAGCTGAAGCAGAGTGGGTGGGGGCAGTTTCATGTCTCTAGTCTCTACTTCACTGGGCTCTTCAGTCCTGCAGAGGAAAGAAAAACCTCCATTCATGGCTCCCTGCCCAGACCGGGTCCATGGGGAGATTCCAAGCTTTTACAACAAATCACGTATAACTTTTTTTTTTTTTTTATAAGTCTCTCCTTCCTCTTTTTTTCTCCCATCATATTGGCAGCTGTACACATGTGAAATGGATCTTGCTCCACTTTTGGGGGTTTAGGCTAAATGTCATTGTTGTGTTTCGAGAAACACAGTGAATGGAAATGGAACAACTGAATATTTGTTTCTGGAATGCTCTCTCTATGTTTTATGGCCCAGCCTGGTTGACTTAACACGCAACAAAATATTATTTTAAAGGTGCAAAACAAGAAATGTATAGTGTAGAGAATCATTGTGAGAATCAAACCGCTGTGAAATATCTGTTCAATAATCCAACATTTATTTTCAGCTGTTTGAAGATGGTGTACAAAACCGAAAGTAAAAGATGCAAAAATTAAACTTAAACTCGGGAAGCATCGAAATAGCGCACATAGAACAGATCTACTGCTTCTTAAACTTGCTTTCAATGAGAATGACAGATCTATAACTCACATTTCGGTGTGAATGTGGTTGTGTCGCCCAAAAAGTTACTTCATTTTCAGGTTTAACGTTTTGCCCAGAAATAATGGCCTGTTTTGTTTCAGGACAATGTTCTCCTGACTCCATTTATTAACAAAGAAATACAGCCGTATGCAAAAGTTTGGGCACCCCTGACAATTTCCATGATTTCCATTTATAAATAATTGGGTGTTTGGATCAGCAATTTCATTTTGATCTATCAAATAACTGATGGACACAGTAATATTTCAGTAGTGAAATTAGGTTTATTGGATTAACAGAAAATGTGAAATATGCATCAAAACAAAATTAGACAGGTGCATAAATTTGGACACCCCAACAGAAAAATCACATCAATATTTAGTAGAGCCTCCTTTTGCTAAAATAACAGCCTCTAGATGCTTCCTATAGCCTCTAATGAGTGTCTGGATTCTGGATGAAGGTATTTTGGACCATTCCTCCTTACAAAACATCTCCAGTTCAGTTAGGTTTGATGGTTGCAGAGCATGGACAGCCCGCTTCAAATCAGATTCTTAATGATATTCAGGTCTGGGGACTGGGATGGCCATTCCAGAACATTGTACTTGTTCCTCTGCATAAATGCCCGGGTAGATTTTGAGCAGTGTTTTGGGTCGTTGTCTTGTTGAAATATCCAGCCCCGGCGTAACTTCAACTTTGTGACTGATTCTTCAACATTATTCCCAAGAATCTGCTGATATTGAGTGGAATCCATGCGACCCTCAACTTTAACAAGATTCCCAGTACCGGCACTGGCCACACAGCCCCACAGCATGATGGAACCCCCACCAAATTTTACTGTGGGTAGCAAGTGTTTTTCTTGGAACGCTGTGTTCTTTTGCCGCCATGCATAACGCCCCTTGTTATGACCAAATAACTCAATCTTTGTTTCATCAGTCCACAGCACCTTATTCCAAAATTAAGCTGGCTTGTCCAAATGTGCGTTTGTGGCGTGTGTGCAGAAAAGGCTTCTTCCGCATCACTCTCCCGTACAGCTTCTCCTTGTGCAAAGTGCGCTGAATTGTTGAACGATGCACAGTGACACCATCTGCAGCAAGATGATGTTGTAGGTCTTTGGATGTGGTCTGTGTGCTGTTTTTGACCGTTCTCACCATCCTTCGCCTTTGCCTCTCCGATATTTTACTTGGCCTGCCACTTCTGGCCTTAACAAGAACTTTGCCTGTGGTCTTCCATTTCCTCACTATGTTCCTCACAGTGGACACTGACAGCTTACATCTCTGCGATAGCTTTTTGTAGCCTTCCCCTAAACCATAATGTTGAACAATCTTTGTTTTCAGGTCATTTGAGAGTTGTTTTGAGGCCCCCATGTTGCCACTCTTCAGAGGAGAGTCAAAGAGAACAACAACTTGCAATTGGCCACCTTAAATACCTTTTCTCATGATTGGATGCACTTTTCTATGAAGTTCAAGGCTTAATGAGCTCACCAAACCAATTGTGTGTTCCAATTAATCAGTGCCAAGTAGTTACAGGTATTCAAATCAACAGAATGACAAGGGTGCCCAAATGTTTGCATAGCCTATTTTTCACATCTGATTTAATTTCATACAACTTAATATTGCTACACTAAAAATCTTTGTCTGGACAATACCCCATTACTCAGCTTTTATTAGAAAATGAATGGCATGCCACTGTGATCATTTTCTGTGACGACAGAGTAAATTATTATGCAGCCTCAGAGGGGTGCCCAAAAAGCGGGATTCTTTTTTTCTTACCATACTTTTCAGTTCTTCCTTTCTTTTTGGTTGTAGTTTACCTATAATAAGTAGTAGTTGTATGTAGATGGGATGGTGGGGAGGGTTAAGAGGTGGAAGAGTTGTGGGACGGGAATGGGTATCGAGAGGATACAAATACATATTTGGTGCCTTTTTTGGGGGGGGCCCAAAAAAAAGAGAATGATTACCACCTCCTCTCCCCCTCTGCACATATAAAGTTATTTAATTTTTGGTTGCTCCATTTTGCAGAGCAACCGGGCACCAAGGTGTTTAATGTGAGTGGAATGAAGGCTGGGCTTTTAAGAACTCGACGACTCCGGGCATATTAAATTCTCTTCAGGGGTTTAAGAATTCCCTATACCTCCATATTCACTTAATTCCACGGCCCCTCTGTCTGTACAGCTACATTTGCACAATCACAGAGCCGTATGTTGAAAGTCTATTTGAGCTGTTTAATAGCATCAAAATCCCCATACCTACCACGCATATCCTGCATATTAACTAGAGGCTGGTTACATGGAATGTGAAACTCTGCAAAGAATTTAAGAGTGTTCTCTTTAAGGAGCTTTATTTCCCTGTTTGACCATGTTGTGTTGCCATATTATGATCTAATTCCTACAAATATTTGATTTACAAAAAATAAGATACTTGTGTATGCGGGCGGGTGTGTGTGTGCACGCACAAGTGTGTGTGTGCAGTGTGCGTCTCTTTGGCCACTAGGCCCTCAGGCTGGCTTGGACCTGACTTTGGCAATGCCATTCTCTGTTGCAGAGCGCATGGAAACTGCCAACAAGCAGCTAGCTGCTAAGGAGTGTGAGGGAACGGAGGAAAACCGCAAGACCATCTCTCAGCTACTCACCCAGAGTGAGCACATCACACACACTATCAGGGAACGCCAGGCTAGACCAAGCCTCTCTGACATTCTACATCCACTCTGAACATACCTCTGTGTGGCCTCATCAGTTAGAAAAAGATTTGGGCAAAGGGTCTGGGGTTAATGTACTGGAAAAACACTACTTGTTCACTAGAAGTTGCATTCAAGTCATTGTTTTTAACAAAAATGGCGCACCCACACAAAACACTGTTTTAAGATGTTTAGTTAATATGGACAATGCCATTTCAAAAAGTCAGCTCATGAAATAAATATTTTTAGTAAATGAAAGGAATATCAATTCTTTAAAGGGCTAGTCCTCAGTGTGTTGTGTATGTGTCTCTCAGACAAAGAGACGGTGCGTGAGAAGGAGAAGCTTGAGATAGAGCTGAATTCCCTGCACTCCTCCACGGACGACCAGAGACGACACATTGAGATCAGGGACCAGGCTCTCAACAACGCCCAGGCCAAAGTAGTCAAACTGGAGGAGGAGGTGAGGATCTGACTGTGTTATATGCTGTGTTTACACAGGCAATCCAATTCTGATATTTTGCCCAATCAAAAGACCAATTATATTGGAAAAAGAACAGAATTAGGCTGCCTGTGTAAATGCAGCCATGATGTTCTCCCTGTTGCTTCATGAATAGGTGATATCAGAAATGTCTTGGATACTTGAATACTTCCTTGCGTTTGTTCAGTTGATTGAATTTGAGGGTATATTTATGCCCCCTGGTGGACAAGAATAGGCATGAGTTTCTGTTGAGTGTAAGATAATGTAGCTACAGTAAATTCCCGGACTTTCTCTGGTTGTGTCACAATTTAAGCTTGATAGCCTGAGAATATCAATATTGAACCACAGTGTAATCCATCCTATCACCTGGTATTGATGACGTTGGCTTAAGACGGGTCTGGTATGTGTTCAGTTGTGATCCATGGGGTTGGTTTGCGCTGTTTAAAAGGTAAGACCAAAGTCAGCAAAATGGGTTGTTTACATTTAATCAAAACATAATTTGTTGTTACCCAAGCAACTGTTACCTGTCCTCAGATCCAAAACACGGTGAAAACTACAAACAATCCCCAAAATAAAGATCCTTCCTCTTTAAAGTCTCTTCCCTCAGAAATCAGTGTTTCTGATCAATATGTCCGACTAGAGGCCAGAGGAATAGCCTAGCCTGCTAGAGGCCAGAGGAATAGCCTAGCCTGCTAGAGGCCAGAGGAATGGCCCAAAAGACTGGCCTCTGTGTGGACTTGGCCTAGATAGAACTCCCATGTAGAGCTGCTCCGAGTTCTAGAGCTGCTCCGAGCTTTGATGCCCCTGGCTGGTTGGTTCTGTTGGTTGGCTGGTAATGTCTCTGAAATAGCCCAGATGGCTAGTTAGCAAGTTGGGGCCGAGATGAGCGGGAAACAGACCTGGAGTGTCCTAAAAAGCACAGGGCTGCTCCACTTCTTCTGCCCGGCACCGCCACAAATGCCTGCTTGTTTCCCTGAACAAAGGCTGTTGAGTTTGGAGTTTCATATCTGCCATGAAAGAGCTCTGAACAGTGCCAGATTGTTGGCCTGCTCTCTCTCTCTCTTCTCTGTTTCTCTTTCAGTGTGGGAACTCTGTATATGCTCCTCTGTTCCTCTCTTTTTCCCCTTTAAAAGAGTCTCCCTGAGCTAAATCAGTCCATTGAGTAGAGCCACAGTTATAGGTCCTGCTGCAGTTTAAAGGGGCTGCGTTACAGATGGACTTTGAAACATGGACTGCATTATCTTGGATTGGGGGGGGTGTTGGAGTTAGGCACTGGGTGGGGGATGTTTGGAGGAAGGGGGACAGGAGGTGAAACAAAGTCTCACCTGTTTCCCTGTCTCTTCCCTGGCCGTATTTCAACTCCTGTGTTTTCATTCCTTGTCAAAGACCTAATAGGACTGGATAAGTGAGAGCAATTATATTGTGGTGCAAACAAGGGGAAACCATTGCTTTCACCAACCTAGAATCAGAAGGGAAGTGAACATGTTGGGTTAAAGGGGGGAGCAGGTTTCTGGAATGGAATGCAAACGCCCTACATCCTGTCTACTTTGACTGTGCCCTGACCACATCCTGTCTGTGTGTGTTGTCTCCCTGGCTGCAGTTGAAGAAGAAGCAGGTGTATGTGGAGAAGGTGGAGCGCATGCAGCAGGCCCTAGCCCAGCTCCAGGCTGCCTGTGAGAAGAGAGAGCAGCTGGAGCACCGCTTACGCACACGGCTGGAGCGGGAGCTGGAGTCACTGCGCATGCAGCAGGTGAGAGAGAGACCAGCTATACACTCATCAGATGCACTCAGACACACATGGTGGGTTAACCCTCTTGAGTAAATTACCGCGGCCCGTGAAATTCTAATTAGCATTAAAAAACACCATGCAAAATCTGTCTGTATAAGATATAAATATCTGTTATTTTGCATAGGCTGCATCTCAAACCACCGCATCTCACGAAAACTAAAGTGAGTCTCTCACGAACACGTACATATCGGTTGTTTTGCTCGAGGATGCCCACAAGCCTTACAAGACTCGCCTGAAGGCAGCCTGGTACCAGTTAAACAAATGAATGGAAGTAGAAATGAATTTTAGTACCTAAAATATCTTTCTGATATCTCTCAGATATAGGACAGACACTTCAGAATAAAATCCTTTTGATTTTTTGGGGGGGAATATCTGTTTTCCATTTCTGAATCTGTTATTCAATGTGTTTCTATGGGCTAATGGGAAACCCTGGGAGACCCTTCTCTAGCGTGGGGGGGCTTACTGCTATTAGCCCATAGAAATGCATTGAATAACAGATTCATACAGTTCTGGACAACATTATTGGCACCCTTGAATTTTTTGTATATAATGTACAGTATCTTCAGAAATAAATGGAAATGTAACAACTTTGTATCATCAGAATATTTTAATAGGATGCCCAAAGTTATTCAAAAAAACAAGATGTCTTTTCAACTTACATGGTAGTGATTTCAAAGAAGAAACATAAAATATGACCTGGACAGCATTAAAGGCACCCTTCCCTAATATTTGGTTGCACAACCTTTGTCAACAATGACAGCCTCCAAAACATTTCTTGTAGCCATCTATAAGCTTCTTGCACCTGTCTGCTGGTAGTTTCTCCCATTCTTCCATTGCAATTTGTTCAAGCTCTTGAATGTTTGCAGAATTCCTTTTCCCAATGGCAGATTTCAGCTCTCTCCAAAGATTTTCAATCGGATTGAGATCAGGACTCATTGCTGGCTATTTTAAACCATCTTGCCTTTTTCAACCATTCTGTTACGCTTTTGGATGTGTGCTTTGGGTCCTTATCCTGCTGGAGGACCCATGATCTTCGACCCAAACCTAGTTTTCTTACACTGGGTAGCACATTTCGCTCTAAAATGCCTTGATAATCCTCTGATTTCATGATTCCTTTAATACGTTCAAGGCCTCCAGTACCAGAGGCAGCAAAGCAGCCCCAAAACATTACGGATCCTCCACCATGTTTAACTGTAGGTAGGGTGTTATTTTCCTTATAAGCTTAATTTCGTCGCCTATAAACAAATCGCAGGTCTGCATTGCCAAAGAGCTCTAATTTGGTTTAATCTGTCCATAGAACATTTCCCCAGAAGGATTGTGGTTTGCCTAGGTAGGTTTTAGCAAAGATCAGTCACACCTTTTTATGTCTTTCTTTCAGCAGTGGGGTCCTCCTTGGCCTTCACCCATAAAGCCCTTCTTGGTTTAGTGTGCGGCGTATGGTACAGGTTGAAACCATCACTCCAGATTGCTCCAGGTCAGCCTTAAGCTCTTTGCATGTTTTACATGGTGTTTTTTTCCACAGTTCGCACCAACCTTCGAAGAGTTCTCTCATCGATTTTCCTCTTTCCACCACGTCCCGGGAGGTTCTTGACAGTTCCATGAGTAGCAAACTTCTTAATAACATTGCGAACTGTTGAAACAGGGATGCCAAGGTCTTTGGAGATGGCCTTGTACCCTTTAGAATTATTGTGTTTGGTGATAATAGCATTTCTAAGCCATCATTCTTTGCTTAATTCAAGTCATATGAGCACTGACAATTTATTCCAGGTGAGTCTTAATTTCTAATTTACCACAGGTGAGTCTAATCTAGTTATTTTCTTAACTGATTTGTATTCCTCAAAAGGGTGCCAATAATCATGTCATGGCAATCAAATATGTGAACGTATATAGGCCAAAGCTGTTTCACTACACACTTATTTTCAGGAGATATTGTACATGATGTACTTAAAATTCTGGTGTGCCAACAATGTTGACCATAACTGTGATTTCCCCTTAGATAGGCCAACTGCAAAGTCAAAATTGGCTATATTGTAAACATTTATGAAAACAAAAAATTAATTTAAGGTTAGGGTTAGCAGTGTGGTTAAGGTTAGAGTTAGGTTTAAATCCGATGTTATGACTTTGTGGCTGTGCCAGCTAGTGACCACTTCACAGAACTGCCTCCAGAAATAGATTCATGATGTAAAACACTAACCTGCCTATGAGACAGAGCAGCATCTCAGCTGCAGTCAGCGTCAGCGGGGTGTCCTGACCCAGAATTCCAGGCTCGCTCTCTCCCAGTCCCAACAGAGATGATCTCTTCCTTAAATTCCATCCTCTCTTTGTGTGTCCGAGCAGAGCCAAGCAGGGCACCACAGAATGTTTTCCCATTACTAGAGCGCAGCCAGTTCCTCAAGGCCAGGGGGATGCTGGGAATGTGGGGAAAAGGTTGTAGCTGACAGAACACCGGAGTGGAAGGGAGAGAAGTAAGAGAGAGGAAGAGAACAATATATATTCCATTAGAGCCTTTGGGAGGAGACAGACTGCCTGGTCCACTTGGAGCTCTGCCTCTCTACCAGCCAGTGTTGCCATAAGCCATGATTTAGGCAGAAATTGTGTGTATTGGCAATACAAATGTGTCTGTGAATGTGAGTTGATTGCTCACTTGGATGGCGGTCGAGCTCTTGAATAATTATATTTACTGACGACCATACCTTCCACCCTCATTGTCTCCCTGCCTCTCCTCTCCTCCCCTACACCCATCCAGAGACAAGGCGGCTCCCAGAGCAGCAGCAGTAGTCAGGAGTACAACGCCACGGCTCTGATGGAGCACCTGAGGGAGAAGGAGGAGAGGATCCTGGCCCTGGAGGCAGACATGACCAAGTGGGAGCAGAAGTACCTGGAGGAGAGCGTCATGAGGCAGTTTGCCTTAGACGCCGCCGCCTCCGTCGCCACCCAGAGGGACACGTCGTCGTCAGTGATAAGCCACTCTGCCAGCAGCAGCTATGAACAGCAGCTGTCAGTGGAGGCTCGTATCCAGAAGGAGGAGGAGGAGATCCTCATGGCCAACCGCCGCTGTCTAGACATGGAAAGCAGGTAAATAGTTATGTGTCTTTCAGACACATTCTGCGCAGGTCTTTTCAGATCAACTGACCTTCAAAATGCTTGGAGAGGCGTTAAACCTATCAATTGTATATAATAATCATATTCTGTACAGTGCTGTACAGAATATAACTCCAATTGTTCTCACTGATCATACAGAACACAATCAAATTGAAATGTTAATGCAGTCCACACTTTACAGGATGTTGTACTTCATTTTATTGTAATAACTCTACTCATGTCCCGTCCCACAGGATCAAGAACCTGCACGCCCAGATCATTGAGAAGGATGCCATGATCAAGGTGCTCCACCAGCGTTCCAGGAAGGATCCCAACAAGGACCGGGACACCGCGGCCACCATGCGACCCTCCAAGTCCCTGATGTCCATCGCCAACACGGGCGGCTCGGGCCTGCTCTCCCATAGCTTGGGCCTCAGCAGCTCCCCCATCACCGAAGAGCGCAGGGACAACAGCTGGAAGGGCAGCCTGGGTAGGAATTCTATTGGTTTTCATGGGGTTGGGTTGTGTTATGTGCCACATGACAAAGGCTATTTGAGTTTTCCCTTGTTATATTTGATGGATTCATTTGAATTGAGTGGGTTAGATACTGGAACTGCAGACTTAGGGTAGGCACTACTTTTGATTAGACTCAGCCTAGGGCTCTTGTGAAAAGTAGTGCTATAAGGGGAATATTGTGTCATTTCGGAGGGGGACAGAACCCGGAAGTCTGGTTAGGAGGAAGAGGGCAGGGAGGGTACAGGAAGTTGATTCACAGGTCCCTGAGATGTGTCACGTCATAGCGTGATGACGGAAAGACAAAGGGGTGTGGAGGGTATCATTGACATGAATGGTCTTCAGCTGTGGATTTGTAATGTCACTTAGAGTTCAGTAGTAACATTGAATAATCAGGCTAGTAATAGTCTCCTGGTCAGGAAGGAGGGTGGGAAGTTAAATTTTACAGAACAGTGCTGTGCTGCTGCCTCACTCAGATTGAATCTTTTTGGTATGGGCTGATTGAATCCTGCTTAATTGTTAATTGCATAATTGTTATTTTATTTTATTTTTTTAACATGTTTTTTTTACAATAAGATAGTTTTGGAGTTAGATAAACTTGGATTTTTCGTTAGGGACATATACAGTATGGCACCCTCCACAACTTTACCTTCACTCAAGATCAACTTCAAACCTACAACCTACTTTTTGGACAATATTTACCTGGAAATTCTATCAAGGATTTAATTTCCCCAAGCTATTCAGGGGGTGCTCTGGCAATCAAAGTCCTGAGATCCTGGAATCGGATACAACTTCAACTAGCACTGAGGTGTGAAGAGAGGCGTCGAATCCTTTGAAGCTGTTCAGAGGCCATCCACTGTCATTTTCTTCAAGCAAGTACCCCCAACCACACTTCCCACCTGTGAAGCGAGGGATCCAGAGGCTTTGAAGCCCCCTCCTGCTGTTCAGAGCCCATTCACTGGCATTTTTCCTCCAGCACACAGGCACTGTTACAATGGCTAGCCCCAAGTTGTTATATATATTTTTTTTTTTCTTGCACATTTTTCTATTTTGGCATTTGCCTGATGTCTCATACATGCTTTGTTGACTACGAACTTTCTTTACCCAACCGTGGGACAGACTGTCTGTTCCCACACTCGGGACTCTCTATTGGTTACACAGACTTTTGGCCTACCATCCCATTCTAACCACCTCCCGCCGGATTTGTATTCATGTTACCTGATGAAATTGCTGTACAATATGGTATTGTTGCCATCTGATGCACATTCAGATGTCATACATCAGCACTGCAGAGCTTTCCCTGTCCTATGCCTTGATTTTATTACTGTTAATGATATCTGGTAATGTGCTTCACTGATTTCTGCTCCTGTAAATGCCTGGGTTTTCTGCACGTGAACACTATAAGCTTATTACCTAAAATGGATAAATTGAAAGTGTGGGTTCACACCTCCAATCCAGATGTGTGGTCATTACTGAGACGTGGTTAAGGAAGAGTGTTTTTGAATACTGATGTTAACCTTTCTGGTTATAACCTTTTTTGGCAAGACAGATCTTCCAAAGGTGGGGAGTGGCAATTTTTAATAAGTCTGTTCCCAAACAATTTCATTTGCTGGTTTTAAGTATTACACTTTCAAATAACTCTTTGTTGACTGTCGTACTCCATCAGCACCGGCCTGTACCCTACCTGCCCTAAGCTCTCTCTTGGCCCCTTACACTAAGTCTGATTTTGTCCTGCTAGGTGACCTAAACTGGGGCATGCTTAAACCACCTGACCAAGTCCACAGATTATTAGCAATCCCACAAGGTATGACTCCAAGCACCCAGAAAAGGCTACTCTTCTTGATGTTGGTTAACTGCCATGTTCAGGGGCAGAACAACAGATTTTTACCTTGTCAGCTCGGGGATTCGATCCAGCAACCTTTCGGTTGCCCTAACCACTAGGCTATCTGCCGTACTAAAGGATCTCCTGAAACTTGACCCCAAAAAAAGATCTGGGTCAGATGGTTTAGTCCCTTTCTTCTTTAAGGTTGCTGCCCCTAACATCGCCAAAACTATCTCTGACTTTTTTAACCTGTCTCTCCATTCTGGGAAGCTTCCCATTGCTTGGAAGGCAGCCACAGTTAGTCCTTTATTTAAAGGGGGAGATCAAGCTGATCCTAACTGTTATAGGCCTATTTCTATTTCGCCCTGTTTATCAAAAGTGTTGGAAAAACTTGTCAATAATCAACTGTCTTGCTTTCTTGATGTCTATAGTATTCTCTCTGGTATGCAATCTGGTTTCCATTCAGGTTATGGATGTGCCACTGCAACCTTAAAGGTCCTCAATGATGTCACCATTGCCCTTGATTCTAAGCAATGTTGTTCTGCTATTTTTATTGACTTGGCCAAAGCTTTTGATACAGTAGACCATCCCATTCTTGTGGGCCGGCTAAGGAGTATTGGTGTCTCTGAGGGGTCTTTGGTCTGGTTTGCTAACTACCTCTCTCAAAGAGTGCAGTGTATAAAGTGAGAATATCTGCTGTCTCAGCCACTGCCTGTCACCAAAGGAGTACCCCAAGGCTCAATCCTAGGCCCCACGATCTTCTCAATTTACATCAACAACATAGCTCAGGCAGCAGGAAGCGCTCTCATCCATTTATATGCAGATGGATAGTCTTATACTCAGCTGGCCCCTCCCCGGATTTTGTGTTAAATGCTCTACAACAAAGCTTTCTCTACCCTTAACCTTGTTCTGAACACCCCCCAAAAAAAGGTAATGTGGTTTGGTAAGAAGAATGCCCCTCTCCCCACAGGTGTGATTACTACCTCTGAGGGTTTAGAGCTTGAGGTAGTCACCTCATTCAAGTACTTGGGAGTATGGCTAGACGGTACACTGTCCTTCTCTCAGCACAGATCAAAGCTGCAGGCGAATGTTAAATCTAGACTTGGTTTCCTCTATTGTAATCGCTCCTCTTTCACCCCAGCTTCCAAACTAACCCTGATTCAGATGACCATCCTACCCATGCTAGATTACATTACACAGATGTAATTTATAGATCGGTAGGTAAGGGTGTTCTCGAGCGGCTAGATGTTCTTTACCATTCGGCCATCAGATTTTCCCCCAATGCTCCTTATAGGACACAGCACTGCACTCTATACTCCTCTGTAAACTGGTCATCTCTGTAAACCCGTCGCAAGACCCACTGGTTGATGCTTATTTATAAATCCCTCTTAGGCCTCACTACCCCTTATCTGAGATACAGCTGAAGTCTGAAGTTTACATACACCTTAGCCAAATACATTTAAACTCAGTTGTCACAATTCCTGACATTTAATCCTAGTAAAATTCCTATTCTTAGGTCAGTTAGGATCACCACTTTATTTTAAGAATGTGAAATGAAAAGAATAATAGTAGAGTGAATGATTTTATTTCAGCTTTTATTTCTTTCATCACATTCCCAGTGGGTCAGAAGTTTACATAAACTCAATTTAGTAGCATTGCCTTTAAAATGTTTAACTTGGGTCAAACGTTTTGGGTAGCCTTCCACAAGCTTCCCACAATACGTTGGGTGAATTGTGGCCCGTTCCTCCTGACAGAACTGATGTAACTGAGTCAGGTTTGCAGGCCTCCTTGCTTGCACACAATTTTTCAATTCTGCCCACACATTTTCTATAGGGCTTTGTGATGGCCACTCCAATAACTTGACTTTGTTGTCCTTAAGCCATTTTGCCACAACTTTGGAAGTATGCTTGGGGTCATTGTCCATTTGGAAGACCCATTTGCAACCAAGCTTTAACTCCCTGACTGATGTCTTGAGATGTTGCTTCAATATATCCACATAATTTTCCTTCCTCATGATGCCATTTATTTTATGAACTGCACCAATCCCTCCTGCAGCAAAGCACCCCCACAACATGATGCTGCCACCCCCGTGCTTCACGGTTGGGATGGTGTTCTTCAGCTTGCTAGCCTCCCCCTTTTTCCTCCAAACATAACAATGGTCATTATGGCCAAACAGTTCTATTTTTGTTTAATCAGACCTGAGGACATTTCTCCAAAAAGTATGATCTTTGTCCCCATGTGCAGTTGCAAACCGTAGTCTGGCTTTTTTATGGCAGTTTTGGAGTGGTGGCTTCTTCCTTGCTGAGCGCCCTTTCAGGTTATGTCGATATAGGACTCGTTTTACTGTGGATATAGATACTTTTGTACCTGTTTCCTCCAGCATCTTCACAAGGTCCTTTGCTGTTGTTCTGGGGTTGATTTGCACTTTTCGCACCAAAGTGCGTTCATCTCTAGGAGACAGAATGCGTCTCCTTCCTGAGCGGTATGACGGCTGCGTGGTCCCATGGTGTTTATACTTGTGTACTATTGTTAGTACAGATGAACGTGGTACCTTCAGGCGTTTGGAAATTGCTCCCAAGGGTGAACCAGACTTGTGGAAGTCTACAAAAAAACATTCTGAGGTCTTGGCTGATTTCTTTTGTTTTTCCCATGATGTTGAGCAAAGAGGCACTGAGTTTGAAGGTAGGCCTTGAAATACATCCACAGGTACACCTCCAATTGACTCAAATAAAGCCATGACATCATTTTCTGGAATTTTCCACGCTGTTTAAATACACAGTCAACTTAGTGTATGTAAACTTCTGACCCACTGGAATTTTGATGTAGTGAATTATAAGTGAAATAATCTCTGTAAACAATTATTGGAAGAATAACTTGTGTCATGCACAAAGTAGATGTCCTAACCGACTTGCCAAAACTCTAGTTTGTTAACATGAAATCTGTGGAGTGGTTGAAAAATGAGTTTTAAAGACTTCAACCAAAGTGTATGTAAACTTCTGACGTCAACTGTATCTACTGCAGCACTCATCCTCCACATACAACACCCGTTCTGCCAGTCACATTCTGTTAAAGGTCCCCAAAGCACACACATCCCTGGGTCGCTCGTCTTTTCAGTTCGCTGCAGAAGGGACTGGAACGAGCTGCAACAAACACTCAAATGGACAGTTTTATCTCAATCTCTTCTTTCAAAGACTCAATCATGGACAATCATGTGGCTGCTTTGTGTGATGTATTGTCATCTCTACCTTCTTGCCCTTTGTGCTGTTGTCTGTGCCCAATAATGTTTGTACCATGTCTTGTGTTGCTACCATGTTGTTGTCATGTTACGTTGCTACCTTCCTATGTTGTTGTCTTAGGTATCTCTTTTAGTAGTGTTGTTTTGTGCCTCTTGTCGTGATGTGTGTTTGGTCCTATATATTGTATTTATTTGTATTTCTAATCCCAGCCCCCGTTCCCGCAGGAGGCCTTTTGGTAGGCCGTCATTGTAAATAAGAATTTGTTCTTAACTGACTTAAAAAATAAAAATGCTGAATGTACTGTCTGTTACTATTTTATCTTACTTCAACTTGCTTCCATATGCATCAATAAACAACTTGAGAGCTTGTCATGGGTATCCCAGCACCACCACATGCCTAACAGGTCTCTTCTGTTCCCTCCCTTCAGGAGTTCTGTTGGGTCCAGAGTACCGTACCGATTCACTAAGGACAGAGTCCATCTCGTCATCTCCCTCCCCAGTCCTGCCCCTGACAGCGGGCCACTCTAAGACAGGCAGCAGGGACAGCTGCACCCAGACAGACAAGGGCCAGAGCCAGGAGGCTAGCAGCAAGCCTAGCACCCCAGCCCTGCCAAGCATGACCCTGCCCAGCCGCCTGTCCAGCCCCAGCCCCGTCTACATACCTGACCGCATCGCAGGTACAGTAGGACATGGCATTCCGCCATCTTTAGAACTATGTTACAGTATATTACATTTGATTTTGTATATATATTTTTTTACATCACTCCACATTAGGATGGTCAAGTAGGGCCAGGAGTTTGTCCTGACCACAGGTCCTAATTATATGCTTTAACTATAGGCTTTAACTACGGTCCAGAGTTTTTCCAGAGTCAGACCCAGTTAATATCAAGTATTTTAGTGTTATCTGTCGTCAATTTGAGAAATTTAAACTTTCAATTAGTCTAGCAATATGGGGTCACATTTCCTATTCAAATATAATGTGCAGGATATCATTTTCTCCAAGGCTACTTATGGCTCTGGTCAAAACTAGTGCATTATATGGGCTGAATCAGTTGACTAACCTTCTCCCGGTGTGTCTGTAGATGTGCCAGTGTTCCACAGCACTACCCTGGAGAGGCGTGCCCTGGTGCAGTCCCACTCCCAGGCCCCATCAGCCTCTCAACAGGAGGTGGACAACGACATGGTGGAGATTCTCATCTGAACTGAACCATGACCTCTATAGGTCACAGGACAGGACAGGGCAGGACGGGAGGACAATGTGTGTTTGTGCACAATCAATACACACACACACACAAACTTTCAAAATAGGTGAAGGATTCCTTTTATTTTTTCAATGTTTGGTGTTTAACTAGTTGTCGGGTGACCGAAGGTGTGTTAAAATGCACTACTTTTTTTTAGTTTTAATGAACAATACCGTGTACGGTTTGTGAGTCGGGAGGTTTTAGTGTCATCAGAATGATGTTGCTGGAGGCTATTGGTTAACGCCCCCTTGGACCAAATGTATTGGCTACCATACTTTGCATTTATTGCACTACTTATTTTTTTTATGAGTGTGTTTAAAAATATATATTTTTACGTTAAGTCTGACTTAGGTAATCTATTTATGTGTAGTAGACAGAACGTTATTCACCAATGTTAGACGTGGCACTTGGGTAATCAAAGTGATATTGTAAACTACACAACATTATTTTAACCTGTAAATACTGTATTTAGATACTGTATGTATGGCATGTGTATCATTTAACTTAACTGAATGGAATAGGTTTTTAGAAGCCATTCAGTTACATGGCACTGCCAGCCAAGGACCACAATGCACTGTTTAAAGTATTGGGGGCCCGGCCCCCCATGTCACAGTGGAAAACTTGGGGGAGCGAGACTCATACATTTCCACTATGGTCCAATGTGCTGCCTGTGTGACCCCACTGGATGGGGTCTGTCTCTTTTCATGTGCAGCAGTAGAAGAGATTTGGTGTTCACCGATGTGCCTATGTATCAGTAAAGGTTCTCCACTATAGCTGTTAAGTGTCCTTCATTCCAGTCTGGCTGGGTTTGTTAGGGTCTTCCGCCCAGACTTGCTTCAAATGATATTAGGCCTAAAATAGTCAGTTGGGATTTTAACTACTAGTTTATGCAATGATCAGACAATCTGGTAATCAACTGTCTTTCTACACCACCAATTTACAAGCTTGATTGACATTGTATGTATAAAACTATATGGCTACGTTTACAAAGGAAGCCCAATTCTGATATTTTTCCAATAATTGGTCTTTTGACTAATCAGATCAGCTCTTTTGCCAATAATTGGGCAGAAGATCAGAATTGGGCTGCCTGGTTAAACACAGCCTATGTGGTGATAAGTGTTAGCAGTTGAAATCCAAGCCAGTTTCACAACCGCACACGTCCCTTTCTTTTTACCATAGGTAATAGAATGAGTTTGTCAGTAGCTCATATTAGAGTCAAGGATCATAGCTATAACATATCACAAGCAACTTAAGTGACTGAAATATCCATCCACATCACAATCTAGGTAGCCGTTGTGAGCATTTTTTTATCCAAAGCCAAAAATGTGGGACCAAAGAAACACTCCACCAGCCGGTCTCCTGGCCTGACCCAACTATTGTCTTTAATTTCAATAGGTTACAAGTGGACATTCTGAACAAAATTGAACTTCCCCTGCTCAAACAAACTGTCCCCTCGTATCTACATTTCTCCAACCTGGCTGATGCAGGTAGGCCAGTGTTTGAAAGAAGTACACTACATGACACAAAATATGTGGACACCTGCTCGTCGAACATCTCATTCCAAAATCATGGGCATTAATATGGAGTTGGTCCCCCCTTTGCTGCTATAAGAGCCTCCACTCTTCTGGGAAGGCTTTCCACTAGATGTTGGAACATTGCTGCAGGGACTTGCTTTCATTCAGCCACAAGAGCAATAGTAAGGTGGGGCACTGATGTTGGGGGTTTAGGCCTGGTGTTCCAATTCATCCCAAATGTGTTCGATGGGGTTGAGGTCAGGGCTCTGTGCGGGCCAGTCTAGTTCTTCCACACTGATCTCGACAAACCATTTTCTGTATGGACCTCGCTTTGCATCTCAGTACAAGAGGCGTCACTACAGTCCCTGGTTCAAATCCAGGCTGTGTCATCCAGCCCTGATTGGGAGTTCCATAGGGCAGCGCACATTTGGCCCAGCGTCATCCGGGTTGGGCCGGGGGAGGCCGTCATTGTAAATAAGAATTTGTTCTTAACTGACTTGCCTAGTTAAAGGATTAATAAAAAAATAAAGATTGTGCACGGGGGCTTTGTCATGCTGAAACAGGAAAGGGCATTCCCCAAACTATTGCCACAAAGTTGGAAGAACAGAATCCTAGACATTTCCACTTCACAATAACAGCACTTACAGTTGACCGGGGCAGCTCTTGCAGGGCAGAAATTTGACTAACTGACATTATGGAAAGGTGGCATCCTATAACGGTGCCACGTTGAAAGTTACTGAGCTCTTCAGTAAGGCCATTCTACTGCCAATGTTTGTCTATGGAGATTGCATGGCTGTGTGCTAAAATTGCCAAATCCACTCATTTGAAGGGGTGTCCTCATACTTTAGTATATATAGTGTACATTGTCAGTTTTGTAACTGAATAAAAAGCACAATTCTAGTGTTCAGAAATGTAAAATTTCTCCCCTTGTAGTGTCAAGTTCGCTGTCCAGGATAGACAATGGACCCTGGGATTGGAGACTATATCTTGGGTGGGGACTATGGGGTTTAACGCTTATTTTTTTTTTGTTTTGCTGTTCATTTTCAGCTTTGTGCTAAGGCTTATTTGGATGGCTATCAGTTGAACTTGCTGTTTTACTGTTTGTAAAGTTACACTTTTCAATGGTTACATTTTCAAAAGGCCAATGGATTTAATGTTCAACTTATTGGGAGAGCATCAAATGTTTTCTCATGGTGTGACTGATATAGACATGTCAAAGTCCCCATTATCAAGTACTGTACCAGCCTGCACCTGAAGCTTCAGAAAATGTCATTTATACTTCAATTAATTAAACACTTAAAGCAAAGGTGTTCCCCTTTAAAATCTGTACTGATAGCATACAGCACAATATGCAACTCTTTGCGGTCCCACCCGAGGGCCAATCCTTGGGTCTTGCTTCAAATTTCAACACTAAATCATAAGGCCCTCTGAGCAGAAAAATATGTTCTGTACCCGTCAGATGATTTTGCAAGTTCCCTCATGTTACAAGTGTTCAACATTTACATGTTTAAGTCAAAGTGAGCCTGCATACCTGCCTTATCAGTGTGGTGATGGGAATGATTATCAAACGTATTAACATTTGTGGTCAATCAAGAGCAGATAGTTGGTGAGTTTACCAGAACCTCTGGTAGGAATGAATGTTACTTTTTTTAAGATGCAAGGTCTTCTAGTATTTGTGCCTTTTCACAAAGTCTGTAAAATAGATGCTGCTTGACAATGTCATTACTGTACAATCGCCATTCATGTTTAATTAAATTGTATTTCTAATCAACCATCTACAAAAAACAAATCATCTCATGCCGTTTCTATTTGTGGTTTAACTTTTTTGGGGTGTAATTTATGTACTCCTGACCATGTCCCAAAAAATGACTTTCCAAATGTTTCAGATAGTGAGTTTACTTGGTTTAGTATTATAATTGTTTTGTTAAATAAATATACAATGAGACTGTTTGTTCTGTGCATTATGCTCTATTGGAATGTACACTACACATTTTTCTTACCAGGGGTATAGAGTACCACAGTATTCATAATACCTAGCGGTTAAAAAACAGGGAAATGGTTCCTATCGTTTTTTCCACCATTTTTTCCATAGGGGATTTTAGAAACACTTAAGGGCTGTTTCGTGTAGGCTTACCCTGGTGTGACATTTTGATAACAGTTCCTAGTTAGAGGGGAACAATGAAAAATTGCAGTAGAGCTAGACTAATTGACCTCTTCCATATCTACGGGCTAGATTCAATCAGATTGGCATAGTAGTGTCTGAGGTGGCACTGCATTAGAGTTGTCAAATCCACAAGCAGCTTGTTGCCTTATCGCAGACACTGGATGCAACGAAATGACAAATCCCATGCAGCTAAACATTTTGCAACAGAATCTGCATAATGAATACACCCCAGATGTTTTGGCAGTGTTGAAGGCGTAACTGCGGTATGAGCAGACATAGGTGAGCAGTTGCTCGTGTGTCAAAACACTCCCTTATTATCCCCAGTGTGTTAGAAGTTCGAAACGGCACTAGAAGTGTAGGCTCTATCGATGTTAAAAATTACTCAAATGTCAAACCATTGCATGTTTACTCCAAACGGAAAACAAGTTTATTGGACAAATTAATTGACGTAATAAATACGCCCCCCAGACCTAAGATAAGCAGGTGAAAAACACAATATAACCTCACTCAACAGATCAAATCTAATTTATTAAATACACAAGAAAACCCAGTACAACTTCAAAAATGTAACAAGAAACCCCATGTAATAAATTAGTGTTACATGTACATTCAAGGTTAATGTCGTTTGACTTGAGAAAAACATGACATACGACTGCATATCATTTCATAGGATAAACTTGTCTGTAAAAGATCAAAGCCATTGAGGCAGCAGACTTCAAAGCACTTCATATCGCAGGCATTCAAACCAGACAAACAAGTCTCACTAGTCTTGATTAAATACAGGCCTTACGGAAGGACCTTAATACCCATGTACTCTCTGAAACGGATTACGATTTAGGCTTCTTTAAGTCTGAAGAGTTCCAAGTAAATCACACCATAATAGTATACTAGATACTTTGGACCAGTTACCAACTGACTCATGGCATTCCACCACCAGTGGTTACCAACTAGATTGAAATGACAAAGGTTTACATAAGCTATGTTTTGACAGACCTATGACGTGAATCTGATTATCCAACTTAATGACAAGAATGTAGAAGAGCCACAGCAGTAGCACTCATTTCCTATCACCTGCAGCCGTGGTAAGCACTAACTGTTCCAAGTCACAGATGGCCAATCCTTTATGCAAACATGACATGGATCAATCGCTGATAATGTTAAAATATACCATCATCCACCTTGACAATGAATTCAGTCCATATTTTGTGACCTATGCACACCAACTCTCAACACCTTCATTTTATCCTTATAGTCCTATGGCCCTACTTAAGTGGTCCAAATAGCTTCCTTCCCTGGCCTTGAAAGACAGGAGATGGAACATTTCAATCTATACGTGCTCAGCATCTAACACCAACATGTGTGCATGAATAAGTGCACTGACAAACTACCCAGCTGAGTGGATGTGTAATGCTGAGTTGAGCAAAGTAGCTGGTTGGAGCGGACCTAGGGTTGTAGTGCGGACGAGTGGGCTGTTTGAGTGACGTGTGTCTGTTATCTGCGTATCCAGAGCCATCCGTTCAGCAGGCAGGCAGAAAGGAGCAGGGAGAAGAGCACCAGCTCAGTCTGTCTGCGTTCAGCGTTCTGCCTCTCCAGACCCGCCAGACGGCGACTCATCTTCACCACCTGGACACGAGAGAGAAAGGCGCTGATCTGTTACACTGTGAGTGACCGATTATTTTTACACAACATTTGTCGTAGTGTAAAGATGGCCTCGATTTCTGAGCCTGAGAAGGACAACTTACAGAAATGCAACATACAAGTATCCATAACACAAGCAACAGTGACTCAACAATGGCCAGAAGAAAATATCGAAGTTATGGCTCCTGGCTCCATCTACTGGTTGAAGACAGGCTACACTATCATGACGACATAGATGGAACCAAAGCATAAGGCCACACTAACTGTAAAAGGGGTTTATCGCGAGTGATTCAGGCCTAAATACAATACTGATGTCTCTCACCAAGTCACCTAACGTCTTACTAGTGCCATAAGATACTGTCATTAATTAATATAGGCCTATAAAATGTCACTGTTAGTGAGCATTTCTCATCTGCCAAGATAATCCATCCACCTGACAGGTGTGGCATATCAAGAAGCTGATTAAACAGCATGATCACTACACAGGTGCACCTTGTGCTGGGGACACTAAAAAGTTGTCAGTTGAGGGAGTGTGCAATTGGCATGCTGACTGCAGGAATGTCCACCAGAGCTTTTGCCAGAGAATTAAATGGTCATTTCTGTCTGCGTTCAGCGGTACGGCAGTACGTCCAACCGGCCTCAAAACCGCAGGCCACGTGCATGGTGTCTTGTGGGTAAGCAGAGCAATTGAAAAAGAGTGGGACAACATTCCACAGCATGATCAACTCTATGCAAAGGAGATGAGTCGCGCTGCATGAGACAAATGGTAGTCACACCAGATACTGACTGGTTATCTGATCCATCACGCTACCTTTTTTTGTAAGGTATCTGTAACCAACAGATGCATAACTGTATTCCCTGTCATGTGAAAGCCATAGATTAGGGCATAAAATGTTACATTCATATTTTTGTTCAGTGTATGTACAGTTGAAGTCGGAAGTTTACATACACCTTAACCAAATACATTTAAACTCAGTTTCACAATTCCTGACATTTAATCCTAGTAAATATTCCCTGTTTTAGGTCAGTTAGGACCACTTAACTTTAAGAATAATAATTATTATTATTAATAATAATTTATTTCAGCTTTTTTTCTTTCATCACATTCCCAGTGGGTCAGAAGTTTACATACACTCAATTAGTATTTGGTCGCATTGTCTTTAAATTGTTTAACTTGGGTCAGTTGTATTTTTGTTCCATCAGACCAGAGGATTCTCCATGTGCAGTTGCAAACCGTAGTCTGGCTTTTTTATGGCGGTTTTGGAGCAGTGGCTTCTTCCGTGGCCTTTCAGGTTATGTCGATATAGGACTCATTTTATTGTGGATATAGATGCTTTTGTACCTGTTTCCTCCAGCATTTTCACAAGGTCCTTTTGCTGTTGTTCTGGGATTGATTTGCACTTTTCGCACCAAAGTACGTTAATCTCTAGGAGACAGAATGCGTCTCCTTCCTGAGAGGTATGACGGCTGCGTGGTCCCATGGTGTTTATACTATTGTTTGTACAGATGAACGTGGTACCTTCAGGCGTTTGGAAATTGCTCCCAAGGATGAACCAGACTTGTAGAGGTCTACAATTTTTTTTCTGAGGTCTTGGCTGGTTTCTTTTGATTTTCCCATGATGTCGAGCAAAGAGGCACTGAGTTTGAAGGTAGGCCTTGAAATACATCCACAGGTACACCTCCAATTGACTCAAATTATGTCAATTAGCCTATCAGAAGCTTCTAAAGCCATGACATCATTTTCTGAAATTTTCCAAGCTGTTTAAAGGCACAGTCAACTTAGTGTATGTAAACTTCTGACCCACTGGAATTGTGATATAGTGAAATGTCTGTAAACAATTGTTGGAAGAATTACTTGTCATGCAAAGTAGACTTGCCAAAACTATAGTTTGTTAACATAAAATCTGTGGAGTGAAAAATGAGTTAATGACTTCAACCTTAGTGAATGTAAACTTCCGACTTCAACTGTGTATATATATATATACACACACACACACACACACACATCTATATAGCTGTTCATTGTCTATTTATAGGCTACTCGTTTAAGAGCTAAAGAGAGGGGAAGAGATAGGCAAGTTGCCAGTCGAGATGCGTGATTGACAAAGAACAGTGAAATATCCTCCTGAGTTTAGGCTACCCTTATCAATGTTGTTGCACAGATTTAAAGTAGTCAAATAGAAATATAGGCCTAGTGTCAACATAGCCACCCACTGCTTCACTAAAACGTATCAACGGCTGATAGGCTATGGACAGGTTCCGTGCATGTGTTTCTATCTTCAAAAGGCCTGTATAACAGCTCTCTCTATATCTTCCTCTTAACTTTCACCGTCAATTTATATTATATTGATTTGGCATTATCCTATTAATGTAGACTCGCTTTAGACGCAGACGTTAGTCAGGCGGTGGTATCGCGACGTGTCAGTCAGACGTTCAATGGTAGGCAACAGTAGCTCACTGGGATCACAGGGTTGTTAGCCTGCTTACCTGTCTCCTGAGTACGATGAACTCCACAGCTGCACTTCCCTCATCATCTGGGCTCATCCAGGAGTCCTGCATGGCACTGTCAACCACACACACACACACACACACACACACACACACACAGGGATAAAGGTAAATGGTGCACACCCACACTTCAATGCTTAAGACTTCAGAAATGTGTTTTATATTGATATTCTTTTTTTTTTCTTTCGTTCCCCCGAAAGAAGCCCAATAATAGGAAATGCCAATCGTGTTCCAGAACTTGTCACCTTTTCCTGGCTGGTTCGACATACGCAGGGGGCGCCTCAACCACAGCAGTAGTTGGGTGTTCAGGATAGCTGAACCTTTAAACCAGGGAGAGAGACCACAGTCTGCAAAGGGGCTTTCAACACAAGGCAGATAGAAGAACAACAGGGAAGGATCCAGCAAGAGGGAAAACAACCAGAAGTGGGCAACAAAAGACAGCACAAAGCAGTAGTAAGTTGAAGTTGCCCCATGGACGCTGATCTAAGATCAGTTTTCCATTGTTGCCTTCAAAGGCTAAGGTTAGGATTAGGGTAGGGTGGGCTGATCCAAGATCTGTGCCTAATGGCAACTTCTACCCAAAGCAAGAGCAAAGCAGGGAGAAGCGGCAAGCAGAGTTTAGAGTGCAGAGGGATGGGACAGTTCATCACTAAGGACTTAACATGGTCCACACACACCCGCACATGAATGAAGTGGGCACGACGGCATCTCTTCCCCCTCAGGTGACTGAAAAGATTTGGCATGGGCGCTTGGATCCTCTACAAGTGCTACAGCTACACCCCTGAGAGCACCTTGACTGGCTGAATCATGGTGGTACGGACGGCCCTGTACAGTAAATCTGGGCCCCCAAGTGGCGCAGTGGTCTAAGACACTGCATCTCAATGCTAGAGGCGTCACTACAGACAAGGCCAATCACAACAGGCCGTGATTGGGAGTCCCATAGGGCGGCCCAGCGTCGTCCGAGTTTGGCCGGTGTAGGCAGTCATTGTAAATAAGAACTTGTCTTAACTGACTTGCCTAGTTAAATAAAGATTAAATAAAATAAATTATAATAATGCAAATAAACATCACTGGGGTAGAGCTGCCTTCCAGGACCTCTATATCAGGCGGTGTAAGAGGGTGGTTCGAATAATTGCCAACGACCATCCAGCAAGCAGTACCGGAGCATCAGCTCTCAGACCAACAGGCTCTGAGACAGCTTCTATTCCCAAACTCTATACACACACACACATTCACAATACTATATACACTAAGTGTACAAAACATTAAGGACAACTTTTCCATGACAGACTGACCAGGTGAAAGCTATGATCCCATATTGATGTCACTTGTCAAATCCACTTCAATCAGTGTAGATGAAGGGGAGGAGACCGGTTAAAGGATTGTTAAGCCTTCAGACAATTGAGACATGGATTGTCTGTGTGTGCCATTCAGAGGGTGAATGGGCAAGACAAAAGATATAAGTGCCTTTGAACGGGGTATGGTAGTAGGTGCCAGGCGCATTGGTTTGTGTCAGGAGCTGCAACGCTGCTGTTTTTTTCACGCTCAACAGTTTCCCGTGTGTATCAAGAATGGTCCACCACCCAAAAGGACATCCAGCCAACTTGACACAACTGTGGGAAGCATTGGAGTCAACATGGGCCAGCATCCCTGTGGAACACTTTCAACACCTTGTAGAGTCCATGTCCCGACGAACTGAGGCTGTTCTGAGGGCGGGTTGTTCTTCTTGTTTTGCACATTTAGTGTACACACACACACACTATTTTAATCGTATTATTATAATAATAATACATTATTATTATATATCCTGATTCCTAGTCACTTTACACTGCCTTTATGTACATATCTACCTCAAATACCCCGCACCCCTGCACAGTGATCTGGTACCCCCTGTGTATAGCTCCACAGGGATCTGGTACTCCCTGTGTATAGCTCCACAGTGATCTGGTACTCCCTGTGTATAGCTCCACAGTGATCTGGTACTCCCTGTGTATAGCTCCACAGTGATCTGGTACTCCCTGTGTATAGCTCCACAGTGATCTGGTACTCCCTGTGTATAGCTCCACAGTGATCTGGTACTCCCTGTGTATAGCTCCACAGTGATCTGGTACTCCCTGTGTATAGCTCCACAGTGATCTGGTACTCCCTGTGTATAGCTCCACAGTGATCTGGTACTCCCTGTGTATAGCTCCACAGTGATCTGGTACTCCCTGTGTATAGCTCCACAGTGATCTGGTACTCCCTGTGTATAGCTCCACAGTGATCTGGTACTCCCTGTGTATAGCTCCACAGTGATCTGGTACTCCCTGTGTATAGCTCCACAGTGATCTGGTACCTGGTACTCCCTGTGTATAGCTCCACAGTGATCTGGTACCTGGTACTCCCTGTGTATAGCTCCACAGTTTATTCCTTGTGTTACTATTTGTATTTTTTAACTCTGCATCGTTGGGAAGGGCTCGTAAGCAAGCATTTCACAGTATAGTATGATTTCAACATAAGTCATGAGTAAAGGAAGTGATCCTGTAGTCAAGAATTAATCTTTTCTCGAAGCAAAAGCTTTGCAAAGAAAGTGAGAACTAGTAGTGTAAGGACAGAAATGCAAACCCAAGCAAGGAAGGAATGGGAGGTGGTTAGGTGCCATTTGTTAAGATTTAGGTGTGGGTAAGCAGGGTCACTCAGGTCGGAGAAGGTAGGAGTTGCCGCTATTCCCTAACCTGTATTTCTGAGTGACAGTCTGCAGGAGGCACTGTGAGGCCTGCTGGCCCAGTTTCTTGGCAGCCTGCAGCATGGTTTGTGGGGACAGGAGGCTGGGTGGGATGGCAGGGAGCCCCTGGGGCAAGGGCATGGGCAGGGTGTCTGCAGCTGCAGTAGAGGAGCGCTGAGGGGGGCGTCCTGCACCGCCGCAACTATAACAGGCACGAGGGAGGGGTGGGGGTGGGTAGGATCACCACAAAAGACAGAGGGCAGACAGAGAGGGGCACGAACACTTACCAAGCACAGTGACAAGGCCACATAACTTCAAATGACTCACATGACTTTGACTGTCTGCCTGGCTTCACGTTGTCTCGAATATAGCCTACATGTAAGGAGAGGCTAGAGATCAGAGGAACCGATGTTTGTCTCCCTCTGCTGGAAACACAGGTGAAGAATAGGAGGACATCGCTGCAGGGGCCTGAGGCAGCGCAAAGTCAATAGAATTTAGTGTCCCAAGCCAACAATGCAACTTTCCCTTTGTGTCTTTCTGAAATGTTCCAGGCTTGAAAAGCAAGCTGGTTTGAAAAGCAGGCAAGCGTTGTGTTTGATAAGAATTTTGATAAGTAATTTATGCGACTATGCTTACATATGGCCAAGTTGTTTCGTACACAAGGTGATGAAAACCAACAAAAATCATGTTTTAAAGTGAAGAGTGTTCTGAAAACATGCAAATGTATTTTTTCCCCTCCCCTTCTGAGGAAGCGTTGGACATGTAACCCCCTCAACGGGCAGAGGAGCACTTAGAGAGGCAGGTAGCCTAGTGGTTAGAAATGGAAGATGTGGTGGTGGCAGCTGCAGAGAAGTACTTGGGTCAAGGTGTTGAATGAAGTCTTATCAAAGTAGTGGAATGGGGTGGCGTTAGCTTTAGTTTTTTTAATGAAATAAATATATATATATGTGTGTGTGTGTTGGGTTGGTGGTGCAATTAGTTTTTTTTGTATCACAAAATGTATCGTGATTAGTATGGTAGCGAGCTAGCTAATGTCAACTTTATAAAAAGTTTCGCTACAGTACATAGCTTGTTAGTTCGCGACGCAAATCTGCCGATGTGCCCTTGAGCAAGGCACTTGAATGCTCCTGGGGAAGAGCGTCTGCTAAATGACTAAAATGTAAATGCAGTAAGCCACTCAGTCTGATCCAAGGAAAGAGATGGATCGCTATGGTGACATTTAATAGGAGTTAAGAAGTGTTCAATCCAATATGTCTTGCACTTACGAGATAGGGGTGTGCGGTGTCTGTTTGCAGGTGGGGGTGCCAGGGTTGCTCCTGCCAAAAGCCTGGTCACTGTAGGACCTACGCAATGGACTCTGTTACGGAAGAGAAAGAGTAACAAGAGTTAGATAAGAAAGGGATGGGCAACTGGCGGCCCCCCCTTGTAGGCCTGCGGATCAATTTCAAAATCTCTTTTGGGGGAGGGGGGACTCAGTCAGGTAGAACAATAGAATACACAAGGTGCGTTTCTCTCGTTAGGTCAGTCACTCAGTTAGCCCATGTCAGCTAACATTTTGTTTGTCACTCTCAGTCAGATCAAAGTAAAAACTTCTCTCCGTCCCATGGCGAAATGTGTAGAATTGCAGGAAATTAATGGTAAAACTTCAAATTTCGCTTAGGTCCTCCAAAAGGCTAGTGCCGGCTGACTGCGTGTTTGGGTATAGATGTGGGTATGGAGACCTGCGAGCCACCGCGGCGCCCCCCCATGATGAGTTCAGATTTTTTTTGTGGCTCCCACCCCCATCAAAGTTAGCCATCCCCGAGTTCGATGGTGAGGGTAGGGCCAGATGGAAGCTGCTGGGAATGTTTCAGTCCAGGTGGTGCGTGCATATATTGAATCTTTTGTTATAACGCCATCTCATCAAATGCTCTCCTTAAGCACGACTCTGAACACTTTAAAGAATGACACCCAGAGCAATGGCTTGACACTATATGTATCAGTGACACTACACTTATCCAATTATTGTCAGACGACTCATTCCCAAAGAAAAGATCCAGTCTCCAGTCTCACATACCTGCACTGGTTCCCTCATGTAGGGGTCTCCTTCTCTGTCCCAGGCACTGTGCTGCTGTACCTCCCATGCAGGCCCCAGGGGAAGGGCTGAGCCCTGCTTGGATGACGTGAACAGTGGATGGGGGCTCATGTCCGGGGCATCTATTAGTAAGTCACAAAGTTATCAGAACACTGAGATATGATAGGGACTCACACACAGATCACATTACTGCTCCAACTCAAATCCTGAGAGTGTGTAGGACTAGCATTGTTAAGTGGCTAAATGAGTTTTTCCTTCTGACCCGTCTTCGTTCTATCCCAACTAATTCGAACTTAAGCCATAAATGCCTCCTGTTTTGTCTTTTTGTCTTTATCAATAGGCCTACCTCCAGACCAGCCATGCACCCACCTGTGAGAGACAGCCTGTCTGGGATGTGCATGCTGTAGGAAGCGGGACACTCAACACGCCCCTGCCTCTCCTCTTCCCATCCCTGTCCCATGCCTGGCCCCACTCTCAGCCTGTCGGGGACACGCATCTTCTGGTTGATGGCCTCGGAGAAGATGGGGTCAGGGCCTCCCCGAAACCCAGAAGAGGCCATGGTAGCACTGGCAACTGCTGTTTTAAGATCAAAGTCACAGTGCATCTTTGACAAGTCTATACTGACAAGTCTATACTGCCCATGTAAGACTATACTTGGATGTAGTTAGCTGATTAGGCAACAGGATTAGTCAAATCTTAGTTTTCCTGAAGTGTGGATTAGCTGGAACTATCCTGTGTAATTGAGTGTTAGTCTTTGGGTGCTTAAATCCAGTCCGCCCACACTAGTCGCCGTCCAACTTAATTGGCTAGGGCCTGTCAAATAATTGCAGATGGCTCAATTAAATTATGTGAGAACTGCATACCTAGTGGGCTAATAGTCTGATTAATCAGGCTGTAATACACAATTAATTGGTATATAAAGCCTTAAAGTAATGCCTGCAAATCGTGTAAATGTCCCTTACAAGACAGAATGTTGAATAAAATTACATTTAAACTTACTCTACCGGTTGTCTGTGCAGTTTGTTCTTCAGCTGCTCTATTGAACCAAGCATGCCATGACAATGAAAATGGTTCTGAATCAGTTGAGGACGGAGAACAATCCACACTATTTTGGGAATTGCAGATTTTTGTGAAGATATAAATCTGAATATTTGTTTTTGAAATTCACACACAAAAAATATGTTTGTTCTCCATCCTGCCCTGATTCAGATAATAGCCTACCATTTCAGTTATCATGGCATGCTTGGTTCAATAGCTAGGCATATTGACAAGATAAAAACTGGACATCCAATATAAAACTAATTTTACCTCGGTGCTGAACAGAACCAGCTCTCTAAAAAGTCGGGTAAAGAATAGTTTCCTATCGATAGTTTGTCCCGGTAAAGTAAGTTTAAATGTAATTGTATTAAACATTCTGGCTTGTAAGGAACATTTTACACGATTTTCCAGGCATTCGTTTCAGGCTATACATAGTAATGAATTGTGTGTTAACGTTACAACCTGATTAATCAGACTAAATGGCTAGGTACTAAACACTACTGGATAACAATTGTTGTATTTCGTTAAAATTGCTGTGAGTAGCTCATGACAAGCTAAGTAACTAGCTATGGTAACACAAATGACTTATGGTAAGCCAGTGTTGGCATATTGGTGGCCAGTTAACCTAACTAGCAAGTATAACTACCTAACCTGAAAAAGAGCTGTCAAGTAGCTAGTGCTAGCTAGCTACTTGTTGCACTCAAACACCAAGAGCTAGCTAAGTTACCAAGGCAAGGGCTAGCGCGTTAGTTAGTTAACGTTATTCAGCATCATACTTTGATCATTGTCCGGTTGTCATCACACTTCCTATAGTAAAATAACCAAATAAATGCAAGCTATATTTAGCCAGAAAAATGACAGACCTGAGGAGTAACTTGCAGGTCAGAGATCTTTGAACAGCTAAGTTAGCGAGTAGCTTTTGTAGCTAGCTTGTCAGTTAGCATGCGAGCTAGCTAGTAACTAAAGTTGGCTGGAGAAAAGCTGATTGCCAAATAAGTTGGTCAACTATCACGAAGTTGTCAGCAGCAATCTTGACATTATCTTTAACAACAACGTAGCTAGTCAGTTATCAATAAAAACTATAGCTATTTAGCTAAAAGCGTAGCAAGCTACCTAGCTAAACTTTAGAAAGTTGACATTAGCTAGCTGGCTACCCTACTAACCTTGTTCTTCTTTGGTATCATTGCGTTCGCACATTAGTATGTGCATGCCGCCACCTACTGTGCGGGAGTGTGTGGTCGATCACGTTATATTTTGTGATACAAATTGCACCACCAACCAACCCAACACCACTATTTTATAAAAAATACTTTCTCATTCAACACCTTGACCCAAGTACTTTTCTGCACCTGCCACCACAACATCTATTCTTTGTGAGTTATGTTCCATTTCTGTGGTACATTTGATAACCATGACAATGAATGCTAAGAAGCCAACCTTACTGAAACACACATTGGTATCACTGTATTGGCCTACTACATTTTACATTGCCATTTTAGTCATTTAGCTGACACTCTTATCCAGAACAACTAGGGTTAAGTGCCTTGCTCAAGGGCTCATTGACAGATTGTTCAACTGGTCGGCTCAGGGATTCGAACCAGCAACCTTCAGGTTACTGGCCCAACGCTCTTAACAGCTAGGCTACTACTCACCTTTGACCCATCCTCCTCTACTCTCTTCACTGCCTCAGCATACGACACCTTTTGTTCTACACTGACCTCAACCTGTCTCTCTCACACCAGGCATTTCTGTTCCCCAGCAACATGGGCACAACGACAATTGACACACAGTGTTTTCCACCGATACTTCACATTCCTTTGTCCCATGCCCTCCTGCACACTTCTCACATCTCGGAATCTCCCTCCTACACACTGCAGCAACATGACCATAAGCTTGGCATCTAAAACACCTTTCTGGGTTCGCTAAAAAAGCTCTCACAGGATAACTGACATATCCTAACATAACTTTGTCAGGTAAAGACTCTCTCCTTCAAACTCAAAAGGACAGTGTCTTCTCAGTATCACCACACTCGCCACCGGGTCTGCATTGCAACAAACAGCGGGCGTCACAGACACAGGGAATCTTCCATTTGTTGCTCCACCTCAACACTTAACGCCACCCCAGTAATCACTCCTTTCAAAGGCTCAAAGGCGCTCTGCTCTGGAGAGCAAAACAAGTCAAAGGTCTTGTCCCGAAGTATGTGATGTTAAGCACCAGCTCCCTCTGGGCAGAAGAAACACAGAAAATCAAGTCCACTTCGAGCCACCTTTACTGATTTAACAGTGCCCAATTTATTTTCTACCCAGCCTGAGAATACATATGGGTCAGCCAAAAGGCAGGGATCCACATTCCCGAAAGAATGTCACTCCCACTGGGCCAGAATCATCCTTTGCATGACCAACGGGCGAGGCTCGGTCTTCACCACACCTGCCACCACAGGTCATTCATCCTTACTCTCATCAGGTTGAATTTCTGAGCCATCAGAAACAGCAGAGTACGGTTTGTAGAACTTGGCGACATTCTTCCTCAACGCACATCTTCCCTCTGCTCTTTTCCTTTTTCTTCAGTGTCTATAACCACGTATATCCGTTCATCACACTCATGCTGCGCCTTGATCCGCCCTATTGTTTGCTGAACATGCACTGATGTCCTTTCAACAATACCCAACTTCTGTTCCTTAGCCCAATTTAGCAGTCTTGCCTCTCCATGCTCACAAAACATGCAACCGTCGTCAGCTAGGTCTCCTCCTCGTCATCTTCAGAACTCTTACTGTGACGTTGCCAGCCAAATTTCCCTGACAACGTTTCAAAATCGTCATCACAAGTTACCACCTGCAGTTATGTCATATGTGTTTTGCCACTTCCATACCATACTTCCGTCCTAACCTTCTTTTCTGCGAAGTGCTGCAAAATGTTGACAACAGACCTGAGACCGCTCCCTTTCACTGCGGTCACCCAACTATCTGTGAATGCAACCAACTCAAACATTATGGATAATATAAGAATCTTTGTTGATATCAAATGTACTGTCTGTAACAGTGAATGGTCTTCAAAAATTGAGATTGTAAACTAGTCCTGCCAGTGCCAACTATTTCAAATGGCAATTTTATTCAACTGCAAATATGAGCCTATTGGCCATTTGCTTCATGTGTTAAAGTAAAAATGTGGGTGTAATAACTAACTTTAATGTCCAGAGTAAAAATACATTATGCACAGTTTATGGGGCTTGGTCTTCAATAATCAGATTGTGAACTATTTGAAAATGAAATTTTATTCAACAGCAATCCATCTGGGAAAATAATGATATTTTGATTGCATAACAAGACAAATCAATATCAATTTTCAATGGTATAGATTTAAAATAACAACAAGTGAGTAAGACATTTTGAACATTTATAATAACCCAGTTCTTTTGAGTCTTTAATACATCAGGAAATATTAACTTATTTTAGAAGTAATGTTTAGAAAGGTATTTATTCAAGAAAATGTGTGCCTGGCTTAAGTTATAGTATGTAACGTTAGTTTAGTACGGGAATAGTACTTACTATTCAGCAGGCACACAAATTATTGCCATATGATTACTTGTTTATTTCCTGCTGTAAGTTCAGGTGCTACCAACCTTTCTTTCCAGGGCGTTACAGGCGTTATTAATCTAAATCGAATGCAGCTATGGAACTCCATATTTAGATCCAAGACTGAAGTTGGAACGCTGTTGGAAAAGAGGCACATCATTCAATTTTGGAGGCGGTGTCTCTGAGCAGACTCCTCACAGTGTGGCTCCAGATAGACGGCGAAATTTAGACATCTCGATATCAAGTTTATTTCTTTCAGGATATATTGTCAACACATATGTCAGTCATTGAAAGTGGTCTAGTATGAGGCCTTGCGTAGGCGTTTTCGGCAAGATGAACATTTTACATGAGAAACATTTGTGGACATTCGCGTTCCAGCTTTCTTGTGCGCTGCTCACGTTGAAGGCAACCGTTACCGTTGGCTCACCTGTGCTGCTAAATCTCCCGCCACCACCTGATACTAGTGCTGAGGTAGGTTATGCAAATTAGCTGGGAAATCATTCATTATGGCAAGGACTGGCTTTCACAGTTCAGTGTAACAAATGACGCTCAATTGTTTAAGGAAGGCAACGGGTATTGTACTGCCATTAATTAACTTTCCTGTCATTACAGTTTCACCGAATATGTTCCCCACTTCTTCCCCATGTCTTATTCTTATTCATTCTTATTCTATCATCTCTATTTCTAGATTTGTTTTTATTGGATGCACATTACTGTATGTAAGAACTAGGCTATGTATGAGACATGTTATCTTTCAGATTTGAACTCTTACAGTTACTATGAGTATGATTCCCTCACTGCTTGGATAACTCTCAGCAATGCTTTACCACTTTTTAGGGTAAACAGAGCTCAGGGTTAGTTGACCCAGTCAGAGTATTATGGCTTTGCACACAAAACCCAGATTGTTCCTAACCCCAGCTTGCCTTGCTTTCCTGACCTTAAGTCTAGGTAAATCTGCCCTTTGGATTCCTCCCCTGGCCTCCCCGCCAGTCCAACATTGTACCCTCTGTTGCCCTGGCTCTACATACCCTTAGTCCCAAACACATGACCTGGGGAACATGGGATAATAAAATGTAGGGGTAATATCATTAGTATTGTGACCAGGGCTCCTTTGGATGACTGTGCAGCCTGCTTAGCACAAACACATTTACAGATGAAGTCGGAAGTTTACATACACCTTAGCCAAATACATTTAAACTCAGTTTTTCACTATTCCTGACATTTAATCCTAGTAAAAATTCCTTGTTTTAGGTCAGTTAGGATTACCACTTTATTTTAAGAATGTGAAATGTCAGAATAATAGTAGAGAGAATAATTTATTTCAGATTTTATTTCTTTCATCAGATTCCCAGTGGGTCAGAAGATTACATTTCTCCAAAAAGTACAATCTTTGTCCCCATGTGCTGTTGCAAACCGTAGTTTGGCTTTTTTATGGCGGTTTTGGAGCAGTGGCTTCTTCCTTGCTGAGCGGCCTTTCAGATTATGTCAATATAGAACTCGTTTTACTGTGGATATTTTTGTGCCTGTTTTCTCCATCATCTTCACAAGGTCCTTTGCTATTCTGAGATTGATTTGCGCTTTTCGCACCAAAGTACGTTCATCTCTAGGAGACAGAACGTGTCTCCTTCCTGAGCAGTATGATGGCTGCGTGGTCCCATGGTGTTTATACTTGTGTACTATTGTTTGTACAGATGAACGTTGTACCTTCAGGTGTTTGGAAATTGCTCCCAAGGATGAACCAGACTTGTGGAGGTCTACCATTTTTTTTCTGAGCTCTTGGCTGATTTATTTTGATTTTCCCATGACGTCGAGGCACTGAGTTTGAAGGTAGGCCTTGAAATACATCCACAGGTACACCTCCAAATGACTCAAATGATGTCAATTAGCCTATCAGAAGCTTTGAAAGCCTGACATAATTTTCTGGAATTTTCCACGCTGTTTAAAGGCACAGTCAACTTAGTGTATGTAAACTTCTGACCACTGGCATTGTGATATAGTGAATTATAAGTGAAATAATATGTCTGTAAACAATTGTAGGAAGAATTACTTGTGTCATGCACAAAGTAGATGTCCTAACCGACTTGCCAAAACTATAATTTGTTAACATGAAATCTGTGGAGTGGTTGAAAAATGAGTTTTAATGACTTCAACCTAAGTGTATGTAAACTTCTAACTGTATGTTGCCCAGAGACCACGTTGCATACACAAGAACACTCAAGTCAACAAACTATTGCCAGGCGTAGACTTGCTCCATTAGATGAGGTTTACTTGTGGCCTTATTGTCCCATATATTGACTACAGATTTGCTTCAGGAATTGTAGAGTTTAGATTCATTTAGGAGTGTTACATGTATGATACTGGTCACTTCTCTTGTTCTGTGATACTTCCCACTCAATCCAATTGACTTATTCCCCTGTCTTCTCCTTTGTTTTGAGTTTATATTGTCCATCATTGCACACTTCACTGTCGTTGTCATGCACTTCTGTTGAAATAAGTAATTGACAGAGATCCCTGGTGTCCGAAACAACACTGAACTATATTTGAGTTTGAAGGGGTTATGAACTTTCTGTTCCACTTGACCTATGGTTGTTCACCATCCAGAAAGTGAAAGTCAAGTGAAAGTCTCATTGTGTTGGTGTAAACTAGGAGGCAAGTGGCAACTGGAATTTCAAGCCTCTCCTGGTGGACAAATGTGTTCTTCCACCAAAGAAGCCTTCATCTGTGTTTAAAACACTTGAAGTGTCTAACTGGGAACAAAGCCTGTGAATTGAGAACATGTTTACTAACAAGTAGCTATTCTTCTGCGTCTAAAACTTCTAAGGCTCTGCATTTGTGGAAGCCTGGAAAATTTTAACCTTTGGTTCTCATACTCATAGAGACGACAAGATTGAATGGCTCCGTTTTCATTATTTATGTCTAAGTTGCATCGTTTGACTCGATCCCAGGTTCATTGTTCTTTACATCACACCACTGTCATTCCTTTTATGGGAATGGAGCTTTTGATCCACAAACTAGGCTACATTGTGAGCTCTTTGTAGACTAGCCTAATTGAAGCCTTATTCCTTTTTCCCAGTACAGTACAGCCCATTTTCAACATTTATAGTTTTTGGTCACACAAATTACGAAGAGTATAGTGAACAACAGAGAACTGACTCATAATTTGCCGGGCTGAATCCTAATTTTAGATGCATTCCCGTCACTTGATCTCAAGTTAGGATTTCACCATGGCACTCTGATCTACCAATGGTCCATTGTATCTGTCTGTTGGAACTTTGTATCATCTAGTGTGCTTTAGATCCAGCCTTATTAAAAACCCAAGACTACCTAGTCAATTCAACCCGTCTGGTTTTCTTTGCATTGAAAATAGTCTGTGGAGTTTCACTGTAATGCAGAGGCCCCTCTCTCTAGTCTCTACCCAGCTGTGCTGGCTGGTTTCCATTAGGCAGCCATTTAAGGGACCTGGGCCACAGAAGGCCCCAGGGGAGTGCCGCCCATCATCACCCAGCTGCAGAAGTGGGCCTGAGCACCACATCTCACAATGCGCTCTGCTCACTCCCAGCTTCTCATGGGAACAGTGCTGGCTGGCTGCCCTCAGGGCCTAATTAATCCAGTCACGGAAAAGTATGATGGGTTGTTCCCTCACCACAAACATCTCTGGCAGTGGTGTGAAACTTCTCAATGGCATCTCTGGTGTTAGCATCTTCTATAATGATTCTAAGACCACTTAGCCTTAAGTCCTCCGCTGCATTCACTCAGTGATTTATGATGTTTCAGCTTCTTTCATACCAGCCCAATACTTTCATCTCTCCCGTCCAGGCCAGATGTCTTGACCATGGTATTCTAAAGCCTTCAAGTGTTGTAGTCTACAAATGACACCATTACTTTGTAGGGGAGAGTGGGGAAAGTTGAACTGTTTTTATGTTCACCGTCACTCCATCAAGGGAAAATTTGTATTTTTTCGATCAAAAATATCTACCTATATTTCAGGATGTTGTGTATCCATTGAAATCACAAGAAATCATCTAATCATTACAGTCTTGAAAACATAGCCTGTCCCAAAAAGTGGTCTCTTGGCACAACTTAAACTGGGTATGGGGTAAGTTGAGCCGTGGGACAGCGTAAGTTAAGCCGCCTACACATTTCTGTACTGAATGAAATATTACCACTACGTTTTTAAAACCATGTCTATCTTTATTTCCCAAACACAATTCAACGTAATCACGTTAAGCATATTTTAACACAGGCTTAACACCTAACAAACACTTTGTACTTTTTTTTGTACACTTTTAACATAGGCCCTGTTGTTACCTCATATCCTAGCGATAATGCCTTGCATTACGCCTGGGAAGAAAACACTTTCCATTGGCTTAACTTACCCCAAGGCAAAAATGTTGACTATATTAGCCCACACAGCTACAAGGATGCACTTTCATGCTAGGTTTAGGACTTCGTATTGAAGCTTATAGAGACTCCAACTGATGTATAGAACACTCTTAAAATGATCTACTTTGGTTTAGATACAAGCATCATGAAACCTAATAACAATAAGATAACTCATGTAAAACATATTGTGTCCGTAAAATGTATATAGGTTATAGGTTAAGAACTTTTGTGAAAGAGCACAGTTTGAAGGATATGGCAAATTCTGATGGACATCAGAAATATATGCGAGAGGTTGATGGTATAGGAAGGACAGGAGTAAAAACAAACAAACTAGAACTATTGTAAAATAGACTGTCCATAAAATGTATATAGTATGTATAAGTTGGACCTAACTTCCTTACCACATGTGGTTTCTTCCTTCACAGACTCCATGAAATGATAACGTTTTCTTAAATATTTGGTCAAATTATTAATTCTGTGTATGGTTTCCTAGAAAAAGGGTGGCTCAAATTACCCCAATATCCCCTATGGCTTTGTTCCTTGTCCTTACCTTGAAAATGGTCCAGGAGAGAGTGTGATACACATTCTGAATTTGTTTGTATGTTGAATGTTTTCCTGTATAGAATTTTCTGGAGAAGTATGGATACCTAGAGGAGGAGAATCACCAACACAATGACACTGAGGTCAACACAGCTCTCAGGTACAATAAGGCTGTCATCATTTAACCTACCAGAAAGAGCACTTTACAGGAAACGTTTAATCGAGTGTGGTCAATGATTGATTACAATGTATTGGTTGTTAAAGGAGATGCTATGTACATTTGTCATAGACTTTGTGTACTCACTAATTTCTCAGAATCTAAAATCTGAGGAAAAACCTTTAATTCTCTGTGAAAATGTCTTTGAAGTTGTGTTGACATAGCTTTACCAAAAGTGTGTCCCATTCCCCAGTTGTGCTTGAGTGAAAAAGCAAGCACACGTCTCTGTTTTTACAGTTGCACTGGGAGTTACTGAATATTTGGAGAAGAAAAGCCTAACTAATTTAAAAGATTTATCAAAATGTATTGCATGTTTATTTTCTATCACAAAGCAAAAACTTAGTTTCCCTAATGGAAGTAACAGTCTGCCACCAGAGCCTGGTATTTATCCAGGTGATAGTGGTATTATGACAGCTATTATTTATGTTGATATTTAGACTACACGTATTTGACACTAATGGAGAGCTAGATGATGCATTACCCCCATGCTCAGCAAGTTTAGAATCTTGAATGGAACACTGGTCACTTTAATAATGTTTACATACTGTTTTACCCACTTCATATGTATATACTGTATTCTAGCCAAGGCCTGTACTATTTAACTATTGCTGTACATGTACTATTCTATCCCACGTATTCCTCAGATATACTACATATCCATATTCTGTCCATAATCCCATCATACTGTATACTGTATATACAGTTGATGTCGGAAGTGTATATACACCTTAGCCAAATTTTTCACAATTCCTGACATTTAATCCTATTAAAAATTCCCTGTCTTAGGTCAGTTAGGATCACCACTTTATTTTAAGAATGTGAAATGTCAGAAGAATAGTAGAGAGAATGATTTATTTCAGCTTTTATTTCTTTCATCACATTCCCAGTGGGTCAGAAGTTTACATACACTCAATTAGTATTTGGTAGCATTCCCTTTAAATACTTTAACTTGAGTCAAACGTTTCGGGTAGCCTTCCAAAAGCTTCCCACAATAAGTTGGGTGAATTTTGGCTCAACCCTCCTGACAGAACTGGTGTAACTGAGTCAGGTTTATAGGCCTCCTTGCTCGCACACGCTTTTTCAGTTCTGCCCACACATTTTCTATAGGATTGAGGTCATGGCTTTGTGATGGCCACTCCAATACCTTGACTTTGTTGTCCTTAAGCCATTTTGACACAACTTTGGAAGTATGCATGGTCATTTTTCATTTGGAAGACCCATTTGCCATCTATTTTGTGAAGTGCCTGCAGCAAAGCATCCCCACAACATGATGCTGCCTCCCCCGTGCTTCACGGTTGGGATGGTGTTCTTCAGCTTGCAAGCCTCCCCCTTTTTCCTCCAAACATAACGATGGTCATTATGGCCACAGTTCTATTTTTGTTTCATCAGACCAGAGGACATTTCTCCAAAAAAGAAATTTCCCCATGTGCAATTGCAAACTGTAGTCTGGCTTTTTTATGGCAGTTTTGGAGCAGTGGCTTCTTCTTTGCTGAGAGGCCTTTCAGGTTATGTCGACATAGGACTCGTTTTACTGTGGATATAGATATTTTTGTACCTGTTTCCTCCAGCATCTTCACAAGGTCCTTTGCTGTTGTTCTGGGATTGATTTTCACTTTTCGCACCAAAGTACATTCAACTCTAGGAGACAGAATACATCTCCTTCCTGAGCGGTATTTTTTACATCAAAGTCATTTAGCAGACGCTCTTATCCAGAGCGACTTACAGTTAGTTAGTGCATACATGTTCATACTTTTTTCGTACTGGTCCCCCATGAGCTACACTGGACTACAGTATGATGGCTGCGTGGTCCCATGGTGTTTATACTTGCGTACTATTGTTTGTACAGATGTACTTGGTACCTTCAGGCGTTTGGAAATTGCTCCCAAGGATGAACCAGACTTGTGGAGTTCTACATTTTTTTCTGAGCTTTTGGCTGATTTATTTAGATTTCCCCATGATGTCGAGCAAAGAGGCACTGAGTTTGAAGGTAGGCCTTGAAATAAATCCACAGGTATACCTCCAATTGACTGAAATAATGTCAATTAGCCTATCAGAATTCTCTGGAATTTTCCAAGCTGTTTAAAGGCACAGTCAATTTAGTGTATGTAAACTTCTGACCCACTGGAATTGTGATATAGTGAATTGTGAAATAATCTGTCTGTAAACAATTTTTGGAAGAATTACTTGTGTCATGCACAAAGTAGATGTCCTAACCGACTTGCCAAAACTATAGTTTGTTAACATTAAATCTTTGGAGTGGTTGAAAAATTAGTTTTAATGACTTCAACCTCAGTGTATACAGTGTAAACTTCCGACTTCAACTGTACATACTCTATATTTCCCTTTTACTTTTTAGATTTGTGTGTATTGTTGTGTGTTGTTCGATATTACTGCACTGTTGAAGCTAGGAACACAACCATTTCGCTACACCCGCAATAACATCTGCTAAATATGTGTATGTGACCAATAAAATTTGATTTGAAGGTTTGATTTCAGTTGTAAACCACACACACTACCATCATCACATGTGGATTACTTATATATTGATTGCACCACATTCTTAGGGTTTGCAACTTTTTTATTGTACTTGCTCTCTGGATGTGCTCTCCGATCTTCTTTTACCTTTCACTCTTCTTTAATCATTAATCCATCTCTCCTGCTGTCTGCCTCTCAGGGAGTTTCAGTGGCTCACCCACCTGCCAGTCACTGGGCGTCTGGACAGTGCCACACGGCACCAGATGGCAGTGCCCAGGTGTGGGGTGAGGGATGACAAGGGCCAGCAGGCCTGGGCACAGAGGGTCAACGGCATCTTCCATGGAGGTCTGACCAAACCTAACAGTGGACAGCGTCTACGCAGGAAGCGCCATAGCCAGTTAGGTTAGTGGCCAATCCATGGACCTCCTTTAGCTGATTTGTGCTCACTTCTGGACAGTTTCAAACCAACCTCCTAGATCTTACTCCTTTTTTTATTCCTTCCTTGAAGATCAAATGATTATTTGAAATGTAGTTGGCCCATACAGATGGACTTGATTATACATGTCATATTTAAAGAATCGACTGCTAAAGCAATGTCAATGTGACTTTATTGTCTAGAATGGAGAGGTCAAACAGGTTGTCAGGCTAACTAATCTCATCAGCTGTACTGTGGTTCGATACTGCATCCTCAATTAAATACTAATCAAATCAACTATTACCATCGATTGAGGTAATAACGTTGTTGTTTTCTCAATGACTCCTAATGGCAAGCTGCCCCGTTGGTTTTCCTCATTGACCAAATACTTGTTTTAAGGGGTTATTAGCTATTAGGCAGGGAGTTTTAAATCCCAGGCTGGTTTTCCTTGAGTCAGTCCCAGATTAGAGGAAAACAAGGAAAACCAGCCTTACTACTGGCCTAAATCCGGATTTACTAAATCCGGATTTGAGAAAATGGGCTTTGAGAGCTCCACTGAAGGACTCAGTAGTGGCGGTCAACATCCATGTCCATGTGCTTTCCGTGGTTGGTCTCTGTTAGGGAGTTCCCTACTATCTGTGGCGGTCGGTGCCGTTTAAGGGAGGATTATTTATGTTTGAACATGGCCTTATTTCTATTACAGCATATTGGATGACTGTTATTCATATTACATTCACCCAGCTCAATGTAGCATCCGTAGGTTTAGGCTACTACATGATACTAGAATTGTCCCTATACCCATCATGAGGTTGCTACAACCTAGCCTATGAATGAAAGTTTACAACGTAGGTGCACTGGTTGAGTGAATTTTAGCTAGCTCTCTCGCTCTCTCATTCTCTCTCTCTGTCTTGATTCTCCTTAATTTTGGAAGAAATTAATTTGGAAGTTGTCTTAATTACTGTGTAAGTCTATGGAAGGGGGTGAGAACCATGAGCCTCCTAGGTTTTGTATTGAAGTCAATGTAGATAGATAGATAGGTACTTTATTGCTCCCCCGGGGGGGAAATTTCATTGTCAAGCAGCTACAACAAAAACACAGGGCAGGTGCAAAATGCCACAACGAAAGTACACAAAAGACAGATACACGGTACATGATACATAGAGCGGCAGTATGAAAAAGTATAGAAATACAAGATATCTGGAGTGCAAAAAAAAAAGCTATAAAAGGACATTGCATAGTATGAGTGGTTGGCTGAATATGTACACTATACATTGGTGGATGTTGGATGGTTAACTATACTATACAGGTCGATGGCAGAGAAATTGACTGGGTAAATTAACAGGTAAGTGAACATTTTGCATGGTTAAATTAGCTGTACAGTTAGGTATACAGTTATATTTACAGATAAGTGAATACTTGCATGTTTACACAAACTGTACAGGTAAATGACAGGAAGAGATACTTTAATAGCTAAATGTGTGTATGATATCATTTGGGGTAATAATAGTAATTCCCTTAAAATACAGTCCTTAGTGTGCAGGGTTTAATTACAGACAACTGCACTTATTGCACATTCGATATACTAAAAGCAATGAGAAAAGGTGCAACTGGCAGGATACTAATATGCATTCCTGAGTGAATGCCTACGTCCAATAATTACTTACAATATTGCATGTGATATAATATAACAACTGTACATGAGTATGTATATACAGACCTGTATGAATAAATAGGTCCTGAGTGGATGAGTGCTGACGGACCAGAGTTACTCACGGATGGATGCATAATTGTTAAACTAGGTCCTAGCACCCCAACAGTTCCAGATCTATGTTGCCGACGGCACGGCACCCCGGTGAGGCATTATATAGTCTCATAGCCGCCGGCAGGAAGGACCTCCTGTAGCGCTCTCTGGCACACCGTGGTGGGATCAGTCTGTGACTGAAAGTGCTCCTCTGCGTCATAACCATAGCGTGCAGAGGGTGGGTGACGTTGTCCATGATGGCCAGCAGTTTGGCCAGGATCCGTCTCTCCGCCACCTCCTCTAGAGTGTCAAGGCTCATCCCCAGGACAGAGCTAGCCTTCCTGATCAGCTTATTTACCCGAGAAGCATCACCGGCTTTGATGTTTGCTCCCCAGCACACCACTGCAAAAAAGATGGCACTGGCCACCACAGACTGGTAGAAGGTATGCAGTAGTTTACTGCACACGTTGAAGGACCTGAGCCTCCTCAGAAAGTAGAGTCGGCTCTGGCCCTTTTTGTACAGGGCCCCGGTGTTACCAGCCCATTCCAGTCTGTTGTCCGTATGGACACCCAGGAACTTGTATGACTCAACCATTTCCACATCCATCCCCTTTATAGGGACTGCAGTCAGTTGTGCCTTGGTTCTCCTGAAGTCCACCACCATCTCCTTAGTTTTGCTGATGTTGAGCTGAAGGTGGTTCTGCTCACACCACAACACAAAGTCACTGATTGTGCTCCTGTACTCCTCCTCCTGCCCACCCCTGATGCACCCTACAATAGCAGAGTCATCCGAGAACTTCTGTAGGTGGCATGTCTCAGAGTTATATCTGAAGTCTGAGGTGTAGAGGGTGAACAGGAAGGGGGACAGGACCGTACCCTGGGGGGCCCCTGTGTTGCTAACTGCCCGTTCTGACACACAGCTCTGTAGTCGCACAAATTGTGGCCTACCGGTCAGGTAGTCCGTGACCCAGGAGACTAAGGGTGCTTCCACTTTCATCCTCCTCATCTTCTCACCCAGTAGCAGGGGCTGAATGGTATTGAAGGCACTGGAGAAGTAAAAAAACATGACCCTCACAGTGCAACCTGCGTTGCCCAGGTGAGAGTAGGCCCTCTGCAGAAGGTAGATGATTGCATCATCCACCCCGATGTTGCGCTGGTATGCAAACTGCAGGGGGTCCATTGATGAACACACCAGGGGTCTGAGGTGAGCGAGGACTAACCTTTCCAGGGTCTTCATGATGTGGGATGTTAGCGCTACAGGTCTGAAGTCATTCAGGACAGTGGGGTGTGCCTTCTTGGGCACTGGGACGAGGCAGGATGTTTTCCACAGCACAGGGACCCTTTCTAGGCTCAGGCTAAGGTTGAAAAGACGCTGGAGTATTCCACACAGTTGGTCAGCACAGACCCTCAGCACCCTTGGGCTGATGCCATCAGGGCCCGCCGCTTTCCACTGGTGTAGTCTCTCCAGCTCTCTCTTCACTTGGTTGGTGGTGAAAGCCAGCCCAGGTGGGGAGGTGGGGGGAAGGGGGGTGTTGAGGATCAGTCCAGGGGGGGCAGGGGCGGAGGTGGGGTCACTGATTGTCTCAGCAGAGGTGCTGTGAGCAAAGTGGGGGTGGGATAGCCGTGAGGGTGTGTGGTCTGGGGAGCTGGAGGGGAGGTGGACAGGGCCAGTATCGAACCTGTTAAAAAATTGGTTCAGCTCATTTGCTCTGTCCTGGGTCCCCTCCGTCTGCCCACTGTTTGACTTTTTGAAGCCAGTGATATTTCTCATACCCTTCCACACCTCTCTCACCTGGCTCTGCCTCAGCTTGTCCTCCATCTTCTCCTTATACACTCTCTTCCCCTCAGCAATCCGCAACTTCAGCTCCCTCTGGACGCATTTCAATTTGTCCTTGTCCTTCTCCTTGAAGGCCCTCTTCTTCTCATTCAGCAGGGCCTTCAGGTCGCTGGTGACCCAGGGTTTATTGTTTGGGAAACAGCGTACCTTCCTGGTGGGTACAGTGTTGTCTACACAAAAATTAATATACCCAGAGGCGGAGAGAAGCTAGCTGTCCTCCGGCTACATCATGGTGCGACACTACAGAGTGCTGCTAAGGCTACTGTTGACCTTCATTGCAAAACAGTGTGTAATCAATTATTTGGTGACGTGAATATATTTAGCATAGTTTTATCTAAAAAGGATAGCTTTTTCCCTAAAAAGGATAGCTTTTTCCCCAGGTGCCTCCACTGCTGTAAATCCGAGCCAGCGTAGTACAGATATAGGATCATAATTTGAGCCAGTTTGCTGCAGTAGGGAAATAATCCTGCAGCAACAGGAAATAAGAATTATTATTTGGATATAATTAATGGAAATGTTTGTAGGGGTTGATACAGTTACAAGTCTGAAAGTTCAAGGTGAAATTGATAAACTTCTGAAGCCTTTTTAAAACTTATACAGGACAGGTTTGACATTTCCTGCATTGCAGGAATGTTCTGCAACAGGCTGTATGTAGGCTATCTACACACACTGCCATTTATATATCTTCAGGGAATTCTCTAATCGCCACTTGTGTGTGGGAAGCGCATTCTAAATTAGATATAAACTCTCTGCACACACATCCTATTTTATCTCAAAGGAGCTCCCCAGTCCCTTTTAGTCTGTGAGAACCACTGCTTAAATTATTAAGATATACGACAGTCTTTTTAATGTTCCCAAGGCCATATGGAGACTGTCCAACACATCTCCACTGTGTAATAGATAGGCCTACATGCTCAGTGGTAAATGGAGCTGGTTTGCGGTATTAGGGTGCTGGTGTTTGTGGTCTGGACGGAGAAAAGTATGTCATTCCACACAGCCCCTGAAGTGTAATAATACTAGAAAAAAGCAGACGTCATACTGCCCACTTTTCCAGCTTCAAGTTTATACGTGACAGCTGCCACCTGCTCCCTGTGCAAAGACGCAGTCCATGACAGGAAGGCTCAGGATCGTCTGGAGCTATCCTATTTCAGAGACATCCCATCCATATGGATTACACAAACTGATTCTATTTGGTTGAGGTATTATTGTACCTAGATAGCCTAAATTTGAACAGGATATTGAAGGACAGTTTTTGCTGTGGGGGCTCGCAAGTGGCACAGTGGTCTAAGACACTGCATCTCAGTGCTAGAGGAGTCACTACTGACAACCTGGTTTGAATCCAGACTGTATCACAACCAGCCGTGATTGGGAGTCCCGTAGGGCGGCGCACAATTGGCCCAGCGTCGTCCGAGTTTGGCCGGTGTAGGCCGTCATTGTAAATAAGAATTTGTTCTTGCCTAGTTAAATAAAGGTTAAATAAAAATAAAAATAAAAAGTTTTGTAAAGAGGCAGTTTTATTCCTAAATGAAAATGTACAGAATTTTAACACATCAAGATTTCAGGGGAAGAACGTGGCATTCTTTCAAATGTAAGTGAGGTAGAGGAAAATAGTTCAAATGTACATCTACAGTACAGTAGTGAAGGCAGCCAGCAAACTATTGCACGGTCTTGAGGCATGCTGGAATACACTGTAAACATTGAGATATGAGAGATTTGGTTTGTTTATAATTAGCAAATTCTCAGAGATGTTGCGTCTAAAGCAAAACATGTTTTCAAGTAATTTTCTTTCAATGAGAGTTGGCAAAAAGGTTACATTTCACACAAGCTCTTGAAATGTGTTTTTCACACTCTGGCTCTAACCTCATATAGGTGAAGAAGACCATCTCTTCCCACCGGTTTGTGCCTCTGTTAGAAACCAGTGTTTTTCCAGACATGTGTGAGGTGGCCTTGCTTTGTGAATGTGTCTTATTGAGGAACACTCTGCTGCAGTCAATTCACAAGGTTATTTTTATTGCAAAGGTGCATGGAATTGTTTTGACAGAAAAAATTATTGATTTATTGCCTTAGACAACCACTCCTACCAACAGCAAGAACTCTTCTGAATTAGTTGTTAACATTTTTTAAAGTTGTGTCACTGCTGTTACCACAAGTAATGTAATAAACCTTACTCTCTCTGCACTTTGCCAAAGGATTAGGATTCACCCTTATTGTGAAAAGAAACACTCACATCCCTATTACTGTCATTTGCAAACCTCTCTCTCTTTCCTCTTTTCCTCTCTCTCTCTCTCTCTCTCTCTCTCTCTCTCTCTCTCTCTCTCTCTCTCTCTCTCTCTCTCTCTCTCTCTCCCCTCTTTTCCCCTCTCTCTCTCTCTCTCTCTCTCTCTCTCTCTCTCTCTCTCTCTCTCTGTCCTCTTTCCCTCTCTCTCTCTCTCTCTCTCTCTCTCTCTCTCTCTCTCTCTCTCTCTCTCTCTCTCTCTCTCTCTCTCTCCTCTTTCCCTCTTTCCCTCTCTCTCTCTCTCTCTCTCTCTCTCTCTCTCTCTCTCTCTCTCTCTCCTCTTTCCCCCCTCTCTCTCTCTCTCTCTCTCTCTCTCTCTCTCTCTCTCTCTCTCTCCTCTTTTCCCCTCTCTCTCTCTCTCTCTCTCTCTCTCTCTCCCCTCTTTTCCTCTCTCTCTCTCTCTCTCTCTCTCTCTCTCTCTCTGTCCTCTTTCCCTCTCTCTCTCTCTCTCTCTCTCTCCTCTTTCCCTCTCTCTCTCTCTCTCTCTCTCTCCTCTTTCCCTCTCTCTCTCTCTCTCTCCTCTTTCCCTCTCTCTCTCCCTCTCTCTCTCTCCCTCCTCTTTCCCTCTCTTTCTCCCTCCTCTTTCCCTCTGCCTCTCTCTCCTCTTTCCCTCTCTCTCTCTCTCCCTCCTCTTTCCCTCTGCCTCTCTCTCCTCTTTCCCTCTCTCTCTCTCCCTCCTCTTTCCCTCTCTCTCTCTCTCTCTCTCTCTCTCTCTCTCTCTCTCTCTCTCTCTCTCTCTCTCTCTCTCTCTCTCTCTCTCTCTCTCTCCCTCCTCTTTCCCCCTCTCTCTCTCTCTCTCTCTCTCCTCTTTCCCTCTCTCTCCCAGATGCATGAATGACAATCTGAATCTTACCGAGCACAACAGTGCTCCCAAAAGTGGGTAATAGTGATCCATATACTGTAACTACTCTTTTTCAACGTTAGTATAATATCTCACTTCTTGGTCTTGAGTCCCTCTTGCTCCTCTATATTCATCAGTCCACTATCTCATCTCCCTGCAGGTGAGAGGTGGCACAAGCGTCACCTGACCTACCGGGTGGTGAACTGGCCTGGCCACCTCCCTCGGGGTCAGGTGGCCCTAGCCGTACGCACCGCTTTCCAGGTGTGGAGTAATGTGTCGGCCCTGGCCTTCAGAGAGGTCACCCAGGGGTCAGCTGACATCCGGCTGGCCTTCTACGAGGGGGAGCACAACGACGGCATGAGCAACGCCTTTGATGGTCCAGGTGGGGGAACATAGCAGTATAACCTCTAGTAGTGGTTTGACATTTTGATTGAATCCTGTCAGAACATAGTTTACCTAAAGAAAGGGAGGATGCATTTTCAAAAGATCAATTGGTTTCAGCTGTGAAAGATCCCAATCGGAACTAGCCCCAGCTGTCACAATGTCCCCTTGCTTACAGATCCCTCTTGCCTGGTCTGAAAACAGCCACTAGCATCTTCCGCTTTAGTGTTTCCAGATCTTAACCAAATAGTCATAACAAACATGTTCATGGTTCCACCTATGGGAGTCGAGAAGCTTATTTCTTATAGTCCAGAAGCTTATTTTCTACCATTTTTCTTATACCCCTTAACCCTCTGTATGTTTTTGTTTTTACCCCCAGGAGGCGCCCTAGCGCATGCCTTCTTCCCATGCCGAGGGGAGGCCCACTTTGATATGGCAGAGCGCTGGACACTGAACGGCTACAAGGGCCACAACCTGTTCATGGTGATTGCCCACGAGGTGGGCCACACGCTGGGCCTGGAGCACTCTCCTGTGCGCCACTCTCTCATGTCCCCCTACTACAAGAAGCTAGGAAAAGCCACAGTGCTGAGCTGGGATGACATCACTGCTGTACAGCAGCTCTATGGTGTGTAGGCCTACTCCACTCTGAGAGAGGAACATTAAAGTTATTTGAAATTCTATTTGAATTTGAACAGGATTTTTAACCAGTCACTTTACATGCCAACTACTGCTGTACAAAGAAAATTGCGTAGTCCAAAGCAAAATTACATAGAAGTGGAAGAAAAACTTGTGGAAGAGGAGCGAGGACATATGGAGGTAATAGTCAGTGGTCAGGTAGAGGAGGAAACAAGGTTATATGAGGGTGAGGAGATGATGATACAATGACATTGAGACCTCATGTTGAACTTAGTCCACAGATCTGACAGGAGATTGGATCAGCATCTGTTTATTTAACCCATCACCTGTGTTAACATTCGTCATGACATCATAGTGTCCGACAGTCCGACCACCCTGTGATATATGAAGCATCAACTGAAAAAGCTAAAGGAGGGAATCTTTTCATATTAAATGTGTCTTAAGCCATCGCGCATTACAGGGAATCACACACAGTAGCATAGGCTACTGTATAAACATACATTCTTCCATCCAACCACTTCAATGCTGTACCCTGAGGGATGTCCAGAGATCACTATATCCCAGAGCCAGGCTTCCGGCAGCTGGAGACAGTGTTGATCAGTCTTTTTTTCCCCCATCCTTTCATGCCCTTAAGGTCACACCAAAGTAAACAAGCAAACAAGCAACTTCCTGTTTGCTCAACATATTCCAAACAGCACGGGCAGGCAACATTTGGAGACAACTCAAATCAAATCAAAGGAGACGTTGTGTCATCGATTCGGTGGCATTGTAAAATTATTTGTAAATCAAAAGCCAGCTCTGCTGTCAGCTATCTCAGCACTCAGTCATCCAGGATGTGTTGGGTTTTCCATTCTGCAATGTTATGGCATGGCAAATCTGCCAATTAGTGTCTTTTGTGTATGTTACCTCTGGAACTTTCTGTGAAGCAGGTATATAGGTCATATCTGCACCCACTGGGCAAAAACGGGTTGAATCAACATTGTTATGACGGTGAATCAACGTGGAAAACTGATTGGATTTTTTAAAAAGTCATCAACATAAGGGAATTTGGTATTTTTTCACCTAACTTTTATTTAACCTAAATCCAATTACATGTTGACATTTTTTATTGATTTCACGTTGAATTCACGTTAATTGACAACTCAACCAAATGTAAATCAAAACTAGATGTTGAACTGACATCTGTGCCTAGTTGGTACTTGTCCATAGCAGAAAGCTTTAATGGTACTACACTTGTAAATGTGCAGTCAGAAATACATCAACAAGTCAATCTTTTTGCAGATCCACCTGGTCTATTATAGTAACATATAATAATATGCATGTATATTATGTATAGTCAGAAAAGCTTGTATTTTTCTGAAGCTACTGTCCTTTTTGTCATTGAATGTTCTCCATAGGGAAGCCAGAGGGCAGTCAGGTAATCCAGTTGCCTGGTCAGGTGTTCACTTCTGCCCTGCAGGACTGGGAGCTGTCTGACGGTGGCACTGGGAAGTCTGATTCCACCCCACCTCTATACTGCAGGGGATTCTTTGATGCACTCACCATGGGTAAGACTTGACTGGTGGTCACTATCTGATCATGCTAGAAAGGCAAAAAAATTGGTCCCATTGAAATGAATGGCTCTTTGTCACCAGACAGGAAATTGTACTTACCTAGCATATTTGAGGTTAGAAGCAAGTTTTGGATAAGGTTTCAAACAAGACTAATATGACAAGTAAGCAGTGCCATCTGGTGGATTTTGGCCTATGACTGTTTTGGGACATAAGGTTAGCAATCTCTTAGCAGTTTACATGAACAGTAGGTTGAGAATTCCTCATTGACTTCTGAAGACAGTGATACCTGTAAATAATTCATTTTATATTACCTTGCAGACCAAGATGGTACCAGCCTAGTATTCCGTGGGGGGCTGTTCTGGACTGTGTCTCATGCAGGCAAGGCCAGCTCCCCTCTACCTCTGCAGAACCGCTGGCCAGGACTACCCCTCGCCATTGAAGCAGCTGCTTACTCACAGATGGACAATAAGTTCTACTTTTTCAAAGGTAGTGTGAAAATGAAGACACAAGTTACCCAGCAATGAACAAACCTGAAATTATTTGTTCTTGTTACAGTAATAACTGTCCTGTATCACAGTTAGAGTTCAGGTAGATTATAGCAGAAATGTTTCACACAGACTACTTTTTCAGTTTGTGTCCTCAAATATGTGTTGCTGCATTGCAATTTCACATCTCACACTTCCAGCACTCTTCCCCCAGGTAGGCGAGTGTGGCGTTACTCCAGCAGTGGTGTGGACCCAGGCTTCCCCCTGCGGAGCAGTGATCTGGGCCTCCCTGGACACCCTGACCAGGCCTTCTACTACGCCCGCCTAGGCCACCTGGTGGTGTTCAAGGGCCAGCTCTACTTTGTGCTCAACCTGGGGACCCTGAGGCCTGAGCCATACTACCCCCGCAGACTGGAGGACTGGAGGGGGGTCCCCCGGGGGACCAACGGAGCCGTCAGCCACCCTGATGGACAGGTGTACTTCTTCAAGGAGCGGCACTACTGGAGATTTGATCCAGAGAAAGTGCAGGTGACTGGAGAGGGGATGTGGGACACAGAGCTGGAGTGGACAGGCTGTCTGGGAACTCACCACAGAGGCAATGATATACTGTGACCACAGGAGGGTGCTAACTAACTGATTAAAGTGGTTGGCGAAGGTATTGTGCAATGGATATACTCACTCAGACTAAGCAATGACAGAACTCATATTTCTTATGCTCATACAGTATTATTAAATGAGTATAATCCACATACTGAATGCTTTTGTTTGTAATGTGTTTGCTTTGTTTTAGACAGTATTAAGATATTCTGTATGACATAGCCCATCTGTGGCACATGTGGCATTGTTGCACAAATTAATTATGTTTGTGTGTTTTCTCTCAGACAAGTTTTTGATGTTGGAGATTAATTCTCTGAGGTCTTTTGTAGATTCCTGCATTCATAAAGTCCATTTGTATAATTATTTCATAAAATACCACATATGGCACTGTTTTTGTATTTGCGGCAATTCCTTTACATTCTGATGATGTAACCAAATGTCTGTTACAGGGACCGCCTCTTTAATAACAGGATTCTCAAGTTCTGCTAATGTGAGATCAAAGGAGAGTTATATTAGTTGTAAGTAGGCTACTATGTAACAATGTCTAATACACTCTACCTGCCTATGCACAGTAACTTTCGATGTCTTCCTATTCCATACATGTAAACCTAATATCTAGCCCACCAATATATATTATGCTGATGATGGTGAACTTTATCCTCTCCACATTACTGAGCGGTAATAATACACCATGCTCAAAAACTACTGCGTCGAGCTTCCCAAACTCCAGTGCGTACAACGCTCAGACGCAGCTGCAGACAGACAATCCCTCCAGAGTTGAAGACAGAAGCCTAGCAACACGACAAAGGCGGTAACTGGGATAATAGTAGGCAACAGAATGTCTCACGACGTTGTAGATTTATATGGTATTAATTTACTTTAATTATATATTAGGACGATATATTCGTGCCCCGCGGCTTTGACTTCCCAGACGCGCGTCTCCAAACTTTATCAACTTATACAGGTGGTGTTCAACCTCTCACTCGAACGGAAACCCACATTCTCGGACAATGACAGGTTCAATCATTTTTAGCATTCTCTGTATTTGGATGTTTTCACCCAGTCTGTCACGAGGGACCGGGTTTATCTATCAGTTTCCAGGTGTGACATTGCAACGCATCCACGCTGAACACACCGCTGGACCCCCTGCAGGCACCAACGCGGCTCGTAGGTAAGTGGACCTTAAGCAAATTGCTAGGCTAAATGAAACTAATGAAGTCACTTACGTTCATCAGATAAGTGATTATGAGTTCAGGTTGTTGTTCAATGCTAAACAGCTACTGATCTGTATAAATATACAAGTGCAACTTTTTCTTTGCCTGCTATGAATAATGAAGTGAAAAGCAGTGCTGGCAATAATGGAAGAGAGCTTTAAGATGTGGTTCTGGGTTTGGATTGGAATGGATGAATGGACTTTCAAAGTTGCGCATTGCTGCCAATCTAATACTCTCTCTTAGTATGTAAATTGTCTTTCAGCTCCAGTTTATGACACTATAAACAACTTTATTTCCAATTTCACATCCTCTCATCCTTTTATTGTGTAGATTTCCCCATCTCCCAGACACCACACATACTTACACACACTAAATCTCTGCCTCCCTATGGTCTCCTTTGGTAGGAACTGGTGTCAGTACACCGTGTCAAAGACTGTGTCATGCCAGGTGCACAACGGAACGGAGACACTGGTACAGCGTATGTTCCAGAGTTGCCGGTGGCCGGGACCCTGTTCTAACCTCATCAGGTATGGTTGGCACAGTTCACTCACTCACTCCCACAGGCCCTTCATGCAGTGGAAAATACAACTTCAGTCATGAGAGATTCTGGTTTTAGAGTTGCGCTGGGACCATCTCGAGTTTAGGGATTATCTGCTCAAGTCACTGCATGTAATTAAAAAGTTCATGCACAGTATCCCCACAATGTCAATTCACCGTCAACAAACTATATAGATATGTTGTACATCCTAATGGGTAGGTCACAAACCATCTTGCTGAGTCAAACGCTTTGTGGGAAGGGCTACCATTTCCAGGTTTTCCTTGATTGTCTTCAGGACAGCTATGGGTCAAAGTGCCACTCTACATTTGGGTGGGCTTTGCTGACAGTGTATTCAGAATCCTAATTCTACATTTCCTGAAGACAAAGACATCTTGATGGAAAAGAGCAGGTCGTTGATTCTGGTTTCAGTTCAGCTGGCCAAGAGTCTGGCCAGACGTTGCACAGGGACTGTCTGTAGCTTTGACTGCAGACAGTCCAATGACTGATAATCAATCCCCATGGAAATGTTATTTGTTTGTTGGTTGAAGAAGGCAGATTTACTCCCTAGACCACCACATAGAGCAGCAAGTCATCCACCATTAAGGCATATGAATATGATTTTTCCCATTCCAGTATTCCCAGGTCTACCATTGCTCCCAGAAAATACACTGATGTAAGACCATAGCCGTTTATCATAGATGTGTGTGATTTGTAACTGTGTGGTTGCATTCCATTGTTTTATGTCTTTGGGATCCATCCAGAAAGACTACTTTAATGGGCTCCCTGTATTCGGTCACAATGTTAAGCTTGGATTGGCATTGTTATTTTACCCCTATGTTATGGAGAGGTTCAGCATCTTTTGATTTTGAGTTATTCCTGTGTAAAGAGGTCAATGTATTCTCTCCCTTGTAAAGGATTTGAATGACGTCTGTGAAGGTTTCTCTTAACGTTACTGACATCAGTGTAAAGGCCTCTAATGATGTCTGTGAAGTGAACATCTGCCCCAGTGCCACAGTGCTGCCCGTCAGTGACTATACTCTGCTCTCAGTTACAGGACCCTTGTCCGGCCCACGTACATACTGACGTACCGCCAGGTGACGGCGTTGGAGTGGAGGTGCTGCCCCGGCTTTATGGGACACGACTGCAGAGAGGGTGAGTACTGTACCTGTGTTGTCTGTCTGCTTTTTACACTCAGAGAACTGGAGAGCTGGAGGTAGAAATGCCACAAGGGCACTGCAGTCAAACTGTAGTCCCCTTGTGTACCACACACATTGGTTTCATCCTAAACTGAAAAACAATGGCCGATCATCACACGCTCATACACTGTATTCTTGGCTGGGCATTTAGTTTTTGTGGTTTGTTTTGTTTATTGAATATCCTTACTGTGGTGTAAGGAAGACAGAAGATAGGGATAGTCACTGAACCAAAAGCTCAACTTGGCTCTAAATGACAGATTCCCTATACTTACTGGTTCTCCATCTTGGTTGGACTCACTGTTCTGCTTCTTCTTGGGAAAAGGTTCCTCATCGTAAGTTAATGGACCAAGACACCAATATGGTGGTGCAGATTTATGACTGGTGTCTGATACAGAGAACAACATGGCTCTGCTCCCCATTTCAGACTGTAGCTCCGTTCAACATAGGATTGATGACCCCTCCTCTGTGCAGACTCTGAGGAGTCAACTTACTGGAGGAAAGCATATGTCATGAAGATGTGAAATGAGTGTTAATGGCAGAATATTTTTGGCAGATTCCAATATAAAGTTGTAATGGGTCAAAGTCTAAATTAAGAATGGCCTCACAGGGGTTTCCGCTTTTTGTGTCTATGTTGTTCTCCTAGATTATTGTCCCACACCATGAACTCGGGGAGGGGCTGTGGATCTGTCTCCTTCTGTTAGTATGTTAGTCACGCGCAATATCTCAGACAGCACTGGCCCAATTTTGACTAAGAGATTCAACACTTACAGAATTATATTGATTAGCTATAATAACTGACATTTGTTAGGCTTTATATGCAACCTTTCAGTTTGTTTACCAACTCATAGAAATAGTAGAAGAAGAAAGTGGACTACTTACTTCTGAATGGAGATGGCCTCAATGGCGCTGCCTGTGCACTCACAGACGCCATAATGGGACAGATACAATGAAGAGTCCTCTATCATTCTCTATGGCAGTGACACACACATTCACATACACACACGCACCCCTCCACACACCGTCTGGAGAGGGTCCTCTCCCTGACTGGAAGTGCTCTCTCTGTGAATGGGTAAACAGAGCCAGACTGTTTCGGAGTACGGCGGCCCTCTGTAAAGTGAACCCCCTGGTCTGTTCTACTGAGGGCCTAGCCTTATTTTGGTTTCAGGGGAACCAAGGTCATCCGCTCCAGCTGTTGTTAATGCACCAAACCCCCCTATCCAAACTCTCCCTCTTTCCACCTCTCCCCTGTTATAGCGGATGTCTTCACAGGGCAGACTAGGAACCCCAGGGATTGGCTGTCTTAGGGCAGGAAGCTCAGCTCTAACACGCATGCACACATGCTCACACACACACACACACACACACACACACACACACACACACACACACACACACACACACACACACACACACACACACACACACACACACACAGATGCCACAGGCAAATAGCTTCACTTATTATTCACCTGCAGTAAATCATTTAAAACTGTCATTGGGAGATTTGCGTGAATCTCAAGCACCCGTTACAAATTAGGATTCAGCCATGATTCTTGAACATCTGCTTCTGGCCCCACCACCAAACATCTCCATCTCTGAAGTTATTCACATGGATGTGGAATCCACGGGCATGGGAACTCAACCGTGGCAATCAGATATCATATCATCATGTCCTGCATGACATGTGATCTGTTGATTTTGGTGAAGAAAATGAGTGCTAGTCAGTTTTTTGCTGAAACAAAATGTTGAAAGGTATAAAATGTTGGTCTGGAATGCTCCAGTGTAGCCTTGTTGCAGCTTGAGGTGAGGGACCCTGGCAGCAAGAGATGGGAAATAGTCCTGTCATGCTAAGTTGGTACACTCTTAGAAAAAAGGGTTTCAAAAGGGTTCTTCGGCTCTTCCGTAGGAGAACCCTTTTGGGTTCCATGTAGAATCCTCTGTGGAAAGGGTTTTACCTGGAACCAAAAAGGTTTTTTTAAAGGGTTCTATGGCGCTTGCATTGCCAGGATCGTGGGTTCAATTCCCGCTGGGGCCACCCATATGAAAATGTACAGTTGAAGTCGGAAGTTTACATACTAATTTTTCAACCACTCCACAGGTTTCATGTTAACAAACTAGAGTTTTGGCAAGTCGGTTAGGACATCTACTTTGTGCATGAAGTAATTCTTCCAACAACTGTTTACAGACAGATTATTTCACTTATAATTCACTATATCACAATTCCAGTGGGTCAGAAGTTTACATACACTAAGTTGACTGTGCCTTTAAACAGCTTGGAAAATTCCAGAAAATGATGTCATGGCTTTAGAAGCTTCGGATAGGCATCATTTGAGTCAATTGGAGGTGTACCTGTGGATGAATTTCAAGGCCTACCTTCAAACTCAGTGCCTCTTTGCTCGACATCATGGGAAAATCAAAAGAAATCAGCCAAGACCTCAGAAAAAGAATTGTAGACCTCCACAAGTCTGGTTCAACCTTGGGAGCAATTTCCAAACTCATGAAGGTACCACATTCATCTGTACAAACAATAGTACGCAAGTATAAACACCATGGGACCACGCAGCCATCATACCGTTCAGGAAGGAGACGCATTCTGTCTCCTAGAGATGAACGTACTTTGGTGCGAAAAGTGCAAATCAATCCCAGAACAACAGCAAAGGACCTTGTGAAGATGCTGGAGGAAACAGGTACAAAAGTATCTATATCCACAGTAAAACGAGTCCTATATCGACATAACCTGAAAGGGCGCTCAGCAAGGAAGAAGCCACCACTCCAAAACTGCCATAAAAAAGCCAGACTACGGTTTGCAACTGCACATGGGGACAAAGATCGTACTTTTTGGAGAAATGTCCTCAGGTCTGATTAAACAAAAATAGAACTGTTTGGCCATAATGACCATTGTTATGTTTGGAGGAAAAAGGGGGATGCTAGCAAGCTGAAGAACACCATCCCAACCGTGAAGCACGGGGGTGGCAGCATCATGTTGTGGGGGTGCTTTGCTGCAGGAGGGATTGGTGCAGTTCATAAAATAAATGGCATCATGAGGAAGGAAAATTATGTGGATATATTGAAGCAACATCTCAAGACATCAGTCAGGGAGTTAAAGCTTGGTCGCAAATGGGTCGTCCAAATGGACAATGACCCCAAGCATACTTCCAAAGTTGTGGCAAAATGGTTTAAGGACAACAAAGTCAAGGTATCGGAGTGGCCATCACAAAGCCCTGACCTCAATCCTTGTGGAAGCTTGTGGAAGGCTACCCGAAACGTTTGACCCAAGTTAAACAATTTAAAGGCAATGCTACCTAATACTAATTGAGTGTATGTAAACTTCTGACCCACTAGGAATGTGATGAAAGAAATAAAAGCTGAAATAAATCATTCTCTCTACTATTATTCTGACATTTCACATTCTTAAAATTAAGTGGTAATCCTAACTGACCTAAAACAGGGACTTTTTACTAGGATTAAATGTCAGGAATTATTGAAAAACTGAGTTTAAATGTATTTGGCTAATGTGTATGTAAACTTCCAACTTCAACTGTATATAAGCATACAGTATATAGGTATAAACCAATAGAGGAAGAGAGAGATGGATATGCAGAGACTAGAGATTTGTAACCTTTCCTTTATTCCTGGAAAATCAGTAGTTGGAGCCGTACACATTAACTGTACACATACCTGTTGCAAAACTCCAATGTGCTTTGAATGGAAAAAAAGTTCAAAGAGCAAGGTGCTATTCACAGTTTCTTCTTTAGACTGTTGAAGCAAAGCACCCCAGGGTCAGTGCTCAGGAGAGGAAAGGAAAGCCACAGTTGCAGAAGTCAGCCCACTTACTGTTGTGGCAAGAACCACATGCCTTTCCCATCTTTACCCCGAAACATTTGCTTCTGAGGGAAAGAAATTACATCATCTGGGGATGGGAGGTCTCCCACACCCCCCCCCACTCTATCGACACGGTTGTTTCAGAGAGTGTTCGCTCCCAGGGCCGTTGCGTTAATTAAAACCAGCGCGTTGTTGTTGTTTCAGGTTTGCAACTCCTCTAGTGAGTTCTTCCAGGTTGTCTTCATGTCGTCATGCCGTCATGCGCTGGGCGGCGAGTGTGTCCTCCTCTTGATGCTTGCCTCCCTGTGTGTGTGTGTGTGTGTGTGTGTGTGTGTGTGTGTGATTGTGTGTGCGCAACCTGGTGGATGTGATAGCTGGGCCTCAGCCAGCTGTCTGTGGTAGTGCATGCACAGCTGCTGTACCCCAGATTTCACTGGTCGATGGAAACAGCCGGTCAAGAGAAGAGTCATCACGACATCCACTCTTTCCACCATTGGACAGGGAGCCTATGATGGACTTTGTAAGCAAGTGTTCTCATGAACTGCCAGTCCCTGTCAAGATGAGCATGTTGCAGGCACATGGCAAGTGCCTGAAGTTATAGTAAAAAAACCAAAATATAGTTATATTGTGCAGCTTTATAACCGCAAGGTCTTCGTTAGGTTTAGAAGCTGTGCAATTGCACCTGTGAAATTGGCTGGATGTGCGTGTCAGACATCAATCTTTGATGGTGAAGCAGACAATAGATGTATTGCCTGTGGCAATGAGAACTAAATGTTTCAAAGGGGACATAGCTCTGCCCTTTCAAGCATCCAGTAGAACCCAGTCATAAAGTCACAGTCTACGAAGGTCCAGAGCCAATGGAACACACATTTTGACTCAAGCTGTCTATAATGTTGAGGGAACAAAACCGCAACAGATTCTATTTCAATCAGTTTCTTCATATGCCATGTGCTTCCCATACTCACCCGTGTCCTTTTGAGTTCCCATATGCATCCAATCCATTAAGGCTTCAGAGTCTCTGTTTAATGTCATTTTATGTCAAGGAAAGAAAATAGCATTGGGGCTGTAATATTTCACTTGACTCATATTTTTGTTCTGCTTCGATGGATTTCATGACAGGGGCTTGAGAACGCTGCCACAATTATTCGCTTTCCCCCACTAAAACCCAGGCTTTGTAGTGAGTTGTTATTTGCTGAGTTTGGCATGATTTTTACTTGATTGATACTCCCTTGGCTGTATTTTAAGTGACCATAACAAATTACTGGAGAGCAGTATTACTAGACATAAGCATATGCAATTGGTAATGCTATTATTATTATTATTCATGCACAATTTGTCAGAGGTCAAAAGGTTATTATTTATTACCCTGATTCCAAAATGTGAGCAGAGAATTCAAGTGACCAATTTACAGTTGCTGCATTGACGTGCATTTACAGTTCCTTCAGAAAGCATTTACCTCCCTTGACTTTTTCCACATTTTGTTGTGTTACAGCCTGAATTTAAAATGCATTACATTTAGATTTTTTGTCACTGGCCTAGACTGTCACGCCTGCTCTCGCTCCCAATCTCTGGCACTCGAAGGCACCAGCTGCCCATTATTACGCGCATCAGCGCTTCATTGGACTCACCTGGACTCCTTCGCTTTGTTGATTGCCTCCCCTATATCTGTCTGTTCCTCGGTTTGATCCCTGTCAGCATTAATGTCGGTATGTTTCCCCTGTCCAGACGCTGTCTGTGTTTTGTTTCATGTTCGCTTATTTATTAAATATTCACTGCCTGTACCTGCTTCTCGTCTCCCAGTGTCTGTCCTCACATACACACAATACCCCATAATGTCAAAGTGGAATTATGTTTTTAGACATTTTTACAAATGAATGACAAATGAAAAGCTGAACTGTCTTGAGTCAATAAGTATTCAACCCCTTTGTTATAATAAGCTTAAATAAGTTCCGGAGTAAAAATGTGCTTAACATTAAAATGTGCTTAATAGTGTTTAACATGATTTAATGACTACCTCATCTCCATTTTGAATACAGATTCAAACACAAAGACCATGGTGGTTTTACAATGCCTCGCAAAGAAGGACACCTATTGGTAGATTGGTAAAAAATAAATAAACAACAGACATTGAATATCCCTTTGAGCATGGTGAAGTTAGTAATTACACTTTGGATGGTGTATCAATACACCCAGTCACTACAAAGATACAGGCAGGCATCCTTCCTAACTCAGTTGCCGGAGAGGAAGGAAACCATGAGGCCAATGGTGACTTTAAAACAGTCACAGAGTTGAATGGATGTGGTAGGAGAAAACTGAGGATGGATCAACAATATTGTAGTTACTCCACAATACTAACCTAAATGACAGAGTGAAAAGAAGGAAGCGCAAATAATCTTGTTTGCATCAAGGCACTAAAGTAAAACTGCAAAAAAATGTGGCAAAGCAATTAACTTTTTGTCCTGAATACAAAGTGTTATGTTTGGGGCAAATCCAATACAACACATTACTTGGTACCATTCTCCATATTTTCAATAATAGTGGTGGCTGCATCATGTTATAGGTATGCTTGTAATCGTTAAGGACTGAGGAGTTTTTCATGATAAAAACTAAACGGAATGGAGCTAAGCACAGGCAAAATCATATAGGAAAACCTGGTTCAGTCTGCTTTCCACCAGACACTGGGAGATGAATTCACCTTTCGTCAGGACAATAACCTAAAACACAAGGCCAAATCTACACTAAAGTTGCTTATCTAGAAGACAAGTGGCTGAGTTACAGTTTTGACATAAATCTACTTGAAAATCTATGGCGAGACCTGAAAATGTTACCTAGCAATGATCAACAACCAATTTGACAGAGCTTGAAGAATCTTTGTAATAATAATGTTGCACAATCCAGGTATGGAAAGCTCTTAAAGACTAACACAGAAAGACTCACAGCTGTAATCAGTGCCAAAGGTGCTTCCACAAAGTATTGACTCAGGGGGTGTAGATAGATATTTCTGTAATTAATTTTCAATAGATTTGCAAAAAGATTTCACGTTGTCATTATGGGGTATAGTGTGTAGATGGGTGAGAAAAAATACATGTAATCCATTCTGAATTCAGGCTGTAACTCAACAAAATATTAAATAAGTCAAAAAAAGTGAAATGAATACTTTCTGACGGCACTGTATATGATGTTCCAAAGGAGACAAATCATCCCCATAGTGCAGAACAACCAAATCATCCCCATAGTACAGAACAACCAAATCATCCCCATAGAGCAGAACAACCAAATCATCCCCATAGAGCAGAACAACCAAACAAGTCTGAGGAGACTATGAATAGAGATATCAAATACTAGAATCATTAATCTCCAAGTCCCCAGAAACATTTTTATTGTTTTGTCTGGAAATCCAGGAGCACAACTATTGTCAGGAGAGTCTAAGAACATATTGGGAACTATTCCAGACACCCCAAAACACCATTTAAACAGCCACTTACCTCTCATTTATAAACAAATAACCCACATTGCACAGACGCCAATTAAACATATATGCCACATTGGTTCAATGTAATTTCATTGAAATTATGTGGAAACAACGTTGATTCAACCAGTGTGTGCCCGGTGGGAAGGCACTGACCTGGCTGACCTGAAGTGCGTTGTCTGCTAAAGGGTAGGAGCCTGCAAGGCGAGCCATTGGCATGGCTCTGAAGTGTGTCTGTCTGTCTGTCTGTCTGTCTGTCTGTCTGGGTTATGCTCTGAGTGGCAGCAGACGTGATTTATGGAGGGTCAGCAGGGTCAGCTGGAGACTCCCACTGCGTTTGACTTCTGTGGGCCAGCCTGGAATGCATTTGTCCACAGAAGGAATGAGACCCAGGAAAGCCGGCCACAGCCTTTGTGACCAAAGGAGGGATTTGAATGATGTCTTTGAAAGAGGGGTCCACTTGCTTTTCCAGCATGGCTTGAGAACATCTGGCCACTTTGCTTGGCTTCAGTTCTTCATGATCTACAGCGGAAACACTTGGTTTAAGGTGTTTTCTACTTTCTTTGATGCTGTGTCTTCATTCCCACACCCTATGGACACCAAAGATATTGCAGTAATGCAATACTTTTTCAAACTTTTGCTATACTTAAACAAACATGAAAATATCCTTCAAGGAACTCCACAGCAACATGTATTGAAACTTTAAGTCAAACTTATATTCAGTGAACAATCTCTTGAAAGTGGAAGCAAGCAGAGAGAGAGCAGTGTTCTGTGATTGTCTGCAGGCTACAGACACTTATCTGTGTGTTTGGTCAAATATTTGGACAGACTGAGCCCCCTCGGGATGCGGGTTGCTTTTCTCAGAGAGAGCCCCTCTCCCAGACTCAACTTGGGTTACAGTGACCAGATTTCAGCCGTGGCTGGGGCTGCTCTCACAGGAACATGCCAACCGCTTTGTTTTGATTCACGTCCTGCTAACTCAACCCCCCCTAACCTCCCCCAACCCACCACTCCCATCCACAGATTGTAAGGCATTAAGATATCCCTGGGAAAGCACCCATAATAGACCTCTCTCAGTGTAGTGTGGGGGTCTAGAGTCTAGACTAATATCTTAAGCTTTGTCTGTACATGAGAGTCACAAATCATCATCACCACTCAGTGGTATGAGTCAGTAGCTTGAATTCCAGGTGCAACTAAATACCCCTTAGACAGGCAAAGTGCTGCCTAATTTAATTATGTATCATGGCAGACACTTGGCCATGTGTGTTACAGAATGATGTTTGTATAGTAGGTTCAATTGAACATAAATCACTGGCTCGGGCAATGAGTGATAGTCATATTAAGCCTTGATTTTTTTAGGTCAAAATGCTGAATACATTGGCAGCTTTCAATTGTTTCAATTGCTATTGACCCCATTTGAGTCAGAATGAATCTCTTTGCAAAAGGTGCATTTGGGCCAAAGTCCCATAAGATATTATCAAATGTACTTGCGGGAAACAAAGGTACGTGTTTTTCAATGTTTGCTTAACCTTTTGGAAATGTGTCTGCTAACATTTTTAGAAGTGGTCAAAATGCCTGGAATAATTGCATCCATATGGAGCCGTGCAGGGCCTGCTCTCGTCACTGTGGAGCTGGCCTGTCAAAAGGAGGGGAGAGATTCAGAATATGGGTGGTGGTGTAATGGAGCAAGGTAAAGAGAACCTTGGCCCTGGTCCAAATCCGAGTGTAGGAATACATGCTATGCAGGGTTTGCCTGCCCGTGTTGGTGTGGATGGGTGGGAGACATCTTGACCCTGGAGTTCCTTTCAAGCCCGAGTTGAGTGGGTCACTGTGACCGTGACCTCAGGTTAATCCTCCCAGTGGATTGTCACCAATACCTCTTGGGTGTGCAGCTAAAGTTAATGGTCTTGTCTATTCAACAGGATTTAGTTCGGTAACAATGCAAAAAGGTTAGGAAATCACTGCCTCTAGTTATGGGTATCACCTCCTGACACACTCCAACTACAATGGACTGGGGAAAATTGCTTACAGTATCTTTTAAGCACACAAGAAGGGTTGACTGTTCAATGTCAGCTTATCATTATTTACAAATCAGTGACATCTGCTTGTTCTCTCTTGAAGTTGTGGATTTGAATTAGAGGTCACGCGGACATAAACATTATAATATTTACTCACTCTGTGTACACTAGGTAAGGACAATTGATTCTTTCCGATGGTCCTTTCGCTATCTACATATTACATGACAGGCAAGAGGTACTAAATGCCTCCAAGTGCATTCACTGCTCAGAGTGAATTTGTACAGTATCTGTCCACGTTTTTTCAAACTTTGTGTGAGCGTGAATTATACTGTAGTATGTAGCTACCTCTCTTCTCTTCTTCACTCTTTGTTTCTCTCTCTCTCCCGAGCCCATCTTCTCCTCCTGTATCTGGCTAAGTGGACCAGTAAGAGCTGAAGATGGGAGCCAGTTCAGTAATTACCAGACTGTTAATCTGTCTGTGTGATGTAGGGTTCCCAGACAGCAGTCCATGTAAGCCAGCTCACTGCTCTCACTGCTCATTATGAGTTTATGACCATCCGCATCCCCACAGCCCCTGCATCCTACCGTACCATCCCAGCCTCCACTTACCGCTATTGTATTGACCGGCTCCATAAATCAAATAGTGCTTAAACTCCCACTGCGTTTGTTTAAATCACCACTTAACGTAGTTTGTGGCACACCTAAGTCTCTCATGAGATTGTTTGGACGGCTGGGGAAAAGCCTGCTAACGAAGCTGGAGCCTGAGCCTCTGTCTGTGGTAATGACCACTGAGGTGGATATACCCATTATAAAGCAATAAATCTGAGGCGGAACATCGTCGCTGGGTTTTAGATATTGCCTGTGGCGAGTCTCCAGCGCTGCTACAGCATACTGTAGCTCGTCCTACTAAAAGCAATAGACGTCCCTGAGCACTTACAGGACCGTGCAGTCATGGAGACACTGATTTCTCCTCACTTATCTTTATCGGAAAAGGTAGTCTAATGAAAACCATTCGGAAAGTTTTTTTGTGGATCATTCCTGGGCAAGGAAAGTTCGAGCCGCATGCAGATGCTATGTAGGTTCCATTTGATAGTGCAGAAAGAGAGTGAGCGCCTGTGACGATTGTTAGTCTTCGACAGTCAAACGATAGTGACTTAGGTACCTTGACCTTACGTACAGAAACTCCTTAGAAGTCAGCATAAAAGACAGTGAGGCATAGGTCTCCCTCTCCCCATTCGAGACCAATTTCAGGGTCTCCTGCAGCCAGGTCCCCAGTGAGATGTGTTGCATTTGGCTGGGGTCATGTCCAAGAGCCCCACGCTCTCTACTGGCATGGTCAATCAATCAAGCTTCCACTCTCTCCTCGTCTTTCTCTTCTCTCACTCCCTCTCTCCTCTTTTACTCAAGGCTCAAGGATTTGGCCAAAGGGCCTCTCAGAACTTGTGACCTTCTGTGTTCGGTTGATCTAAGAAAATATTTTGGTGAGATGCTTGCTTGAAAGGATGTTCCATGCAGCCCCCGGCAGGCCAGTTCCCCCTCAGCTCCATAGGAGACCAACACGGACATCTGACGGTCAGCAGATCCCATCTTTACCAATTAAGGGCAAAATCCTCCTCTAAACATTTCAGTTAGACTAAATATATCCGCCCCACTGCGTCAACACGCAGCCTACGTGTTTCAGTGACATCAAACATGAGATGGAAATGCAATACTCCGGGCCATGTCTTGACATTCCCTCTGATCGCAAGGCGTTAGTGATGTGCTCCCCTACTGTGAACACTCTAATGGGAAAAGTGGTCAGCCTTCCATTGGGGGATGTGCCTGTCCCTTTAACTTCTTTTAACACAGACAAGCCTATGTGCTGCTGACAATGTAAAAGCATAAAACTAATCTCCAATCAAGAGATTATCATCACTTTAAACCACTATGACCGTAAGCAGTAGTCCTTCTGAGATACACAGATCATCAACTCTTTCTGTTGTTTTAGTTGCTGATTGGGGTTTTGATGGAGTTCTCCAGCAGTGATCTTGGGAAGTGTTGTAGAGAGAACCAGGCAGTGTTTATGTAAGATCCAGATGAGCTCTTCCATCCCCTCTTATTGTGAGACTGGAGGGGAATCACAACGCTGGGGGACTCTGGAGCCTGGTTCTCATTTCCCCTTCCACCACGGTCCCCCCTCCCTCCCTCGCCCTTCGACACAGCCTTTCTGATGCCTATCTCTGGCTGAGCAATGTCCAGGGATATTTTGTAGTCCATATCTAGAACAGTAATGGGGCTGTAGTTAAAGAGCTCAACTGGGACTTTGCCAGGACCTCCCCAGTGCTCCTCAGTGCCCCCGTCTCTGCCAGGTATCCAGACACCCCTGGTGCTGCTTTGTGAACTCTGGCTTTCCAATTAATTTCACCTGTGTTTTATGTTTTTGGGTAAAAGTGATCATCAAAATTTGGGAAATACCTATTGCTATTCTTATGTTGAATGATTGTATATGTGAAAGCTCAAACAGTCAAAATGTATAATTCGATTTCAAGGTGAACAAGGGGTTTTTCCGTCATGGTAACTGGAAATGATTGATAACTCTGTCATGAAACCCAGATCTACACATGTTCAGTCCCCATTGTTGTTTTTCAGGTCAATGTGTTTAATAGTTTTGGCAAACAGACTTCCCAAGACTGGGTCGTGTTAGGTTGCATTGGGTCATGTCGAACCATACATTTTTCTACAGTTCAGCCACATAAATTTGAGTGTGTGAGTTACAATGTAGAGACGTGTCTGGTAACGAGTGGTTCGAGTGGATATGTGTTTGTAGTTCATTAATGCTCTCCAGATGTAACAGGGTTAACTCACACACCCTTTGCACCTTTGCTTGGAAATCTGCCATGTAATCTCTGTTTCTTTTTGTCCTCAGTGAACTGATTATGATGCAGATTATTTGTTTTTCCATAACTTTTTTTTGTATCACACAGCATGGATGGCTAATTTAACATCTGAGAACATTCTCCACCATTCACATGAATTACACACGTTGCTGGCGTCTTGCAATTTACTGGTTGATAAGAGCAGGGAAAAACATAAACAGATTCTAGCTCTACCTACTGTAAGGAGACCATACATTAGTTTACTATTATTAACGCACCCTAGAGATACGGTTCATACACGCAAACAGTGGTTTGATTGTGAGAACCGTGTTTGTATTTGTCTTGAATAGGAAGTTCCCAAGCTGGTCTCATTAAGCTTCCGTCAGTTGTGCATTCAACTGCTAATACATATCAGCTTTGGTAAGTGATAATCAAAATGGAATGGCATGATACATTGCACCAAGGAACATGAGGACCAGACAGACAGACGGATAGACAGTGGAGCCCAGTGGATTGCAGAGCAGGAAATGGTAAAAGACAGCTGAATGGGACAGGTGGACACTGTGGCCCCACAGGCAGTAAGAGAGGGATCCGGCTCACTTCCCTAGAGGTTAAGGGTTAGGGTTCAGGTTCAGAGTGGGACATAGACTCACACTATCCCCTATGGCACCACCAGTCTTTTTAGCCTGAGAGAGACAGCAACCACACCCTGTGGGAGTCCTCTGAGCCCTGGATGAGTTACAGTAGCTGAACAAGAGCTGCTGTACCATGGCTAGCTTTAACGAGGTCTTTCAAGTTTCACTTTTTTTTTTATGACACATGCACAATGTAATACTAAAAATAACAAGGTAGGACAAAAACACACAAGAAATACAATTTAATTAATAAATAATTAACACGAGAAAGTAAATAAGCATACTACAGTATGTGCAGGGTCAGTCAGTTCCAGTACCATATTTACAATGTGCAGGGATACTGGAGTGACAGAGGTAGATACTGTATGTATAGGGGTAAGGTGAATGGCATCAGGATATATGATAAACAGAGTAGCAGCAGCATATATGATGATTGTGTGTGAGTAGGTGTGCGTGTGTGTAGAGTCAGTATAAGTGTATGTGCATATTATGTGTGCGTGAGCAAATTATTGAGTGAGTGTTTGTGTGTGTTGGTGTGTCAGTGTGCGTGAGTATGTAGGGCCCTGTGAGTGTGCATAGAGACAGTGCAAACATTTTAACAAAATACAAGAGTCAACTCAGATAGTCCGTGTAGCCATTTTGTTAGCTATTTAGTTAGCTATTTAGCAGTCTTATGGCTTGGGGATAGAAGCTGTTCAGGAGCCTGTTGGTGTCAGACTTGATGCACCGATACTGCTTGCCGTGGGAAGCCGAGAGAACAGTCTATGGCTTGGTGGCTGGAGTCTATAACAATGCTCCAGGCCTTCCTTTCACACCACCTAGATGGCCAGGTCCTGAATGGCAGGGAACTCGGCCCCAGTGATGTACTGGGCTGTCTGCACCACCCTCTGAAGCGCCATGTTCAGTCCCGGGGGGGTCCTAAGCTTGGTGACAAGCTTGGAGTGGGCTATGGTGTTGAACGCTGAGCTGTAGTCAATGAACAGCATTCTCACATAGGTATTCCTCTTATCTAGGTGGGTGAGGGCAGTGTGGAGTGCAATTGAGATTGTGTAGTATATGGATCTGTTGGGGCAATATGCAAATTGGAGTGGGTCTAGGGTGTCTGGGATGATGGCGTTGATGTGTTTGGGGGTACGGTTAGTCCCACTTAGAGTTATGAAGAGGATTGTGTTCATTGCAGACAATCTTTGGCCAACCTGTTTTCCTAGAAAGTTCTGCAGACTCATTGCGATAGCGGTCCGATCAAATCCTCTACCTGGTGTTATTTGCTTGGGCTTGTAGTGTGGGAAAACAGGAGAACACTGAGAATGTTGTTTGGATGATAAAGACATAAAAGGAGCAGCTGCTTACTGTAGGAAACTGCTGTATGACGATAAAAAAAAAAAAAAAGTTTTTATTTAATCATTATTTAACCAGGTAGGCCAGTTGAGAACAAGTTCTCATTTACAACTGCGACCTGGCCAAGACAAAGCAAAACAGTGCGACAAAAACAACAACACAGAGTTACACATGGGATAAACAAACGTACAGTCAATAACACAATAGAAAATCTATGTACAGTGTGTGCAAATGTAGTAAGGTTAGGAAGGTAGGGCAATAAATAGGCCATAATGGCGGAATAATTACAAATTAGCATTAACACTGGAATGATAGATGTGCAGATGATGATGTCCAAAATAGAGATACTGGAGTGCAAATGAGAAAAAATATTAAATATTTCCCAATAAATATGGGAATGGGTAGGCTAATTACAGATGGGCTGTATACAGGTACAGTGATCGGAAAGCTGCTCTGACAGCTGATGCTTAAAGTTATTGAGGGAGATGGTAGTCTCCAGCTTCAATGATTTTTGCAATTCGTTCCAGTCATTGGCAGCAGAGAACTGGATGGAATGGCGGCCAAAGGAGGTGTTGGCTTTGGGGATGACCAGTGAAATATACCTGCTGGAGCGCATGCTACGGGTGGGTGTTGCTATGGTGACCAGCGAGCTGAGATAAGGCGGGGCAACGAATATGTAGTGAGGGCCAGCCAACGAGAGCGTACAGGTCGCAGTGGTGGGTAGTGTATGGGGCTTTGGTAACAAAACGGATGGCACTGTGATAGACTACATCCAATTTGCTGAGTAGAGTGTTGGAGGCTATTTTGCAAAGACATTGCTGAAGTCAAGGATCGGTAGGATAGTCAGTTTTACAAGGGCATGTTTGGCAGCATTAGTGAAGGAGGATTTGTTGCGAAATAGGAAGCCGAATCTAGATTTAATTTTGGATTGGAGATGCGAGTCTGGAAGGAGAGTTTACAGTCTAACCAGATGCCTAGGTATTTGAAGGTGTCCACATATTCTAAGTCAGACCCGTCAAGAGTAGTGATGATAGTCCGGTGGGCGGGTGCAGGCAGCGTTCGATTGAAAAGCATGCATTTAGTTTTACTAGCATTTTAGAGAAGTTGGAGGCCACGGAAGGAGTGTTGTATGGCATTGAAGCTCGTTTGGAGGATTGTTAACACAGTGTCCAAAGAGGGGCCAGATGTATACAGAATGGTGTCGTCTGCGTAGAGATGGATCAGAGAGTCACCAGCAGCGAGAGCGACATCATTGATATATATATATAGAGAATAGAGTCAGCCCAAGAATTAAACCCTGTGGCACCCCAATAGAGACTGCCAGAGGACCGGACAACAGGCCCTCCTATTTGACACACTGAACTCTATCTGAGAAGTAGTTGGCGAACCAGGCAAGGCAGTCATTTGAGAAACCAAGGCTGTTTAGTCTGCCAATAAGAATGAAGACGGCTGCACAGTACTGTTTTTTATCTATGGCGGTTATGATAGCGTTTAGTACCTTGAGCGTGGCTGAGGTGCACCCATGACCAGCTCGGAAACCAGATTGCATAGTAGAGAAGGTATGGTGGGATTCAAAGTGGTCAGTGATCTGTTTGTTAACTTGGCTTTCGAATACTTTAGAAAGTCAGGGCAGGATGGATATAGGTCTGTAGCAGTTTGGGTCTAGAGTGTCTCCCCCTTTGAAGAGGGGGATGACCGCTGCAGTTTTTTCAATCTCTAGGGATCTCAGGCAATACGAAAGAGAAGTTGAACAGGCTAGTAATAGGGGTTGCAACAATTTCGGCAGATAATTTTAGAAAGTAAGGGTCCAGATTGTCTAGCCCAGATGATTTGTAGGAGTCCAGATTTTGCAGCTCTTTCAGAACATCAGCTATCTGGATTTGGGTGAAGGAGAACCGGGGGGGGGGGGCTTGGGCAAGTTGCTGCGGGGGGTGCAGAGCTGTTGGCCCGGGTAGGGGTAGCCAGGTGGAAAGCATGGCCAGCCGTAGCAAAATGCTTATTGAAATTCTCGATTATCGTGGTGACAGTGTTTCCTAGCCTCAGTGCAGTGGGCAACTGGGAGGAGGTGCTCTTTTTCTCCATGGACTTTACAGTGTCCCATAACTTTTTGGAATTAGTACTACAGGATGCAAATTTCTGTTTGAAAAAGCTAGCGTTTGCTTTTCTAAATGCCTGTGTATATTGGTTCCTGACTTCCCTGAAAAGTTGCATATCGCGGGGGCTATTCGATGCTAATGCAGTACGCTACAGGATGTTTTTGTGTTGGTCAAGGGCAGTCAAGTCTGGAGTGAACAGGGCTATATCTGTTCTTAGTTCAACATTTTTTGAAAGGGGCATGCTTATTTAAGATGGTGAGGAAAGCGCTTTTAAAGAACAACCAGGCATCCTCTACTGGGAGGAGGTGCTCTTTTTCTCCATGGACTTTACAGTGTCCCATAACTTTTTGGAATTAGTACTACAGGATGCAAATTTCTGTTTGAAAAAGCTAGCGTTTGCTTTTCTAAATGCCTGTGTATATTGGTTCCTGACTTCCCTGAAAAGTTGGAGGTCAATATTCTTCCAGGATACCCGGGCCAGATCGATTAGAAAGGCCTGCTCACTGTTGTGTTTTAGGGAGCGTTTGACAGTAATAAGGGGTGGTCGTTTGACCGCGGACCCATTACAGACGCAGGGATCGCTGAGATCCTGGTTGAAAACAGAGGAGGTGTATTTGGAGGGCAAGTTAGTCAGGATGATATCTATGATGGTGCCCATGTTTATGGATTCAGGGTTGTACCTGGTAGGTTCCTTGATACTTTGTGTGAGATTGAGGGCATCTAGCTTAGATTGTAGGATGGCCGGGGTGTTAAGCATATCCCAGTTTGTCAGCTAACAGTACAAACTCTGATGATAGATAGGGCGCAATCAATTCACATATGGTGTCCAGGGCACAGCTGGGGGCAGAGGGGGGTCTGTAACAAACGGCAACAGTGAGAGACTTATTTCTGAAAAGGTGGATTTTTAAAGGTAGAAGCCCAAACTGTTTGGGCACAGACCTGGATAGTATGACAGAACTCTGCAGGTTATCTCTGCAGTAGATTGCAACTCCATCCTCCTTTGGCAGTTCTATCTTGACGGGAAATATTGAAGTTGGGGATGGACATTTCAGAATTTTTGTTGGCCTTCCTGAGCCAGGATTCAGACACGGCTAGGACATCTGAGTTGGCGGAGTGTGCTAAAGCAGTGAATAAATCAAACTTGGGTAGGAGGCTTCTGATGTCAACCTGCATGAAACCAAGGTTTTTACGGTTACAGAAGTCAATAAATGAGAGCGCCTGGGGAATAGGTGTAGTACTGGGGGCTACAGGACCTGGGTTTACCTCAACTGGTCATCTAGTGCGTTGGGTACAGAGAATAAAAGAAGCAGATTTCTGGGCGTGATAGAATAGATTGATGGCATAATGTACAGACAGGGATATGGTAGGATGAGAATTCAGTGGGGGTAAACCTAGGCGTTGGGTAATGAAAAACAAGCAGGACACAATTACTTATTGTGGTTTGACTTCAAGTTCCATCTTCCATCAAAGCATCACGGCTCGGGACAGTGGATGTGGAGTGGAGAATGACTACTAAAAGTGTCCCCTGACCAAGTTTAACTTTAGCATATGTATCCTCCACTAGGTTTCAGACATGTTTGTGCAATGCTTGCCCAAACTGAAAGCCACTTCTACTGAGGAGCTCCATTTAGCATTCAGCCACATGCTAGCTGATTGCAGAGCTCTAAGTAAGCCAGCAGTTTAATCAAGCCTCATTCCTCAAACTCAAGTAATGCTGTAATTCCAGAATCTGCCATCATTTTGACACGTCCTTTATAAGCAACTGTCTGGAATGGGATACTTTGCAAAACAGCTGGTGTACCCGTCTGTAGAGTAACTAAACCCAGTAAATACTTCACATTGACCTTTCTCTGTCTATGTGTCTATGTCTTTGAATGAACAAGATCGGTACCTACACACTGAAGAAGGCTGCAAAGCCAAAATGCCTGTGTGCGCTATCCCCGATGCAGTGAAAAGAATACAAAAATCAACAAATGAAGTAAGCTTTATGCAACATCTTTTTGAGTGCGGATCCATCACACATTTTTATTGAATGCAGACCCATCACACCTTTTTATTGAGTGCGGACCCATCACACCTTTTTATTGAGTGCGGACCCATCACACCTTTTTATTGAATGCGGACCCATCAGAGCCGTAAGTGAGAACATATGCTCCCTGTTACTGTGCAGTACCAGGAGGTCTGAATTACACAAGGCATGGAATCATTCATTCCTTTGAGCATTTTAAATTTCCCATAGTTTTGAGTGTTCGAGCTGAGAAATTTGTCAAACACTCCACCGCAGGGAGGTCTCCTCCCTGCCAGGATAAACGTCTGCCAGCTCCGTTTCCATCTCTGACTCTGACTCAGTCAGATGATACCACCACTTTATGCTAAATGGTGGCGCATAACGCAATAATAAAGTAGATGAAGAATAATGAATGGTATCTGCAAGGTCTCCAAGTGCTTTACATTGTATAGCGGTAACCCATCTCATCCTTCAGCCACCTGGCTGATACACAACAGCCATTGATACAAGAAAACTTTGTTAGAACAGTTCATGCCAATGGAATCACTAACAATGTAGTTTTTGTTGGGTTTAAGACAGACACAGGATCTGCACATTTGTGAGTGAATGTTTGGAATTCAACTTGTTGATGTGGCTTGGGTTAGTTGGATTGGGGCTATACATCGCATAGGGGACGAGAAGAGGGAATGTCCCCCATTTTGGTCTTTTGTGACAATTTCACCACAGAGTAGTGGCTTGTGCTTTGTTGTGAGCTGTGTTTGTGGGATCAAGTCTATTTTGTTTATGGGTACAGTCAGACAGCTATAGGCCACCTCAGAGAGTGGTCTGTCAAATCTGCACCAGGGAGACCTAGTCTAACCATCTCATTCTGCAAGGGGGGGAGTGCATACAATGGTCTGGATCAGGATTAGCTTGAAGCTAGACTCGTGCAGTATAAATATTGTGCTTTAAATACTGTATATACTGTAAAATAGTCACAGGAAGTGGTTGTAGACTCGTTTGTTTTGTCTGGGAGATGTGCTATTATTAGCCCAGCTCTGTCTATGAGGGAGACTGATGCTTTTATGCCCTGAGCTGCAAAGCAACATTTCCAGAAACATCTTCCTCCACAACTATGTGTCGATGGGTGTGTTCCGTGAGTGTGGTGAGGTTGTTTATGTATATCGGTTTTGAGTGTAGTTTATTGCAATGTACTTTCCACCGTGAAGATGCTTCATAACTCATCTGTTCCCCTATTCAAGTCGGTGTGTGTGTCTGGGCATATGTGCGATGTGTGCATGCGTATGGTGTGTACATTTCAAAACCTCAACTGTCCTTATCATCTGCTTACTGCCTCTCCACCTCAGCTCTCCATCTGGAAGAAGTATTCACATCTCTGGGTGTGCATACTTCATTGTCTTCAGGGGGTGCCTCTCTCGTTCTCTTTTACTGCTGACTGAAGAGAACATCTGTATTTTCCACCTCCTCTCCCCTGTCCAGTGGTCTGAAGGTAGACCTTTACCCAGTGGTACACTACACCACAGGAAAAGCACGCCTAGGTTTAGACCAGACAGCAGTCTGTGCCAGGATGTCGGACTCTGGGCGCACTTCATCTTTTGAAATGTGACCCTTATAGACTTACCTGAGCCTCAGATCCATGGAGCAGAGACAAGCACCATCAAGGTCAACAGTTCATAAATTCATATCTCTTACTGTGGAAGAGGACGAAAGGAGGAGACGTTGACTGTACAGTATCTGTAACAAAGTAAGACAGAAAAAATACAGCAAGAGAACTATGTATCATAATGGCTTTAAAAGACAAGATGGATCAACCCTAATAGCTACACCGCATGAGATGAAAAATACTAGCAGGTGTGGAAGATACAGTAAGTCATCTGTCTACAATGCTGTTTACATTTTTGGAAAATCCTAGATTTGAAGTCATATTGTACAGTCATTTGAGAGTGATGGAGTGCTGCATCAGATGACCTGGCCGCCACAATCCCCCGACCTCAAACCAATTGAGATGGTTAAGGATGAGTTGGACCGCAGAGTGAAGGATAAGCAGCCAACAAGTGCTCAGCATATGTGGGAACTCCTTCAAGACTGTTGGAAAAGCATTCCAGGTGAAGCTGGTTGAGAGAATGCCATGAGTGTGCAAACCACTGGTGGCTATTTGAGAATCTCAAATATAAAATATAATTTGAGGGAGCGCTCAATTGGCATGCTGACTGCAGGAATGTCCACCACAGCTGTTGCCAGAAATTGTAATGTTAATTTATCTACCATAAGCCACCTCATTATAGAGAATTTGGTAGTACGTCCAAGCAGCCTCACAACCGCAGACCACGTGTATGGTGTCATGTATGGGGTCATGTCAGCAACGAACACAATTGCATTTAATCGATGGAAATTCGAATGCACAGAGATACCGTGACGAGATCCTGAAACACATTGTGAAGCCCATTTTTTAAGTCATCTGTGACCAACAGATGCATATCTGTATTCCCAGTCATGTGAAATCCATAGATCAGGGCCTAATGAATGTATTTTAATTGACTGATTTCCTTATATGAACTGTAACTCAGTAAAATCTTTGTGTTGTGTTTATATTATTGTGTCTTTATATGGTGAGGTGTGGTGCAGAGCTATCATTGTGCTCACCACAGAGTCACAGGCTTACAGAGGTGCCTCTCATGCCAAGTGTTAATGGTGGTGTTCGCCAAAATGGCCGCCTCTTGTCATCACAAGGCGGCAGCATCACATCCCTGCTATGTGTATTTATCATACTACAGGTTTTACACCAGGCTGTAATTCAGCTAGCGGCTGGGACTACTTGTCCTTCATTCATCCGGAGAGCCGCGTGAATTTAATATTTTCCCTGCAGCACATTTCACCCTGAGTCAATGGTGTTTTATGGGTCACCTGTTGAAAATGAATAAAGAAACTTTGGAATAGATTTTGAGCTGTATTTGAAGATGATCCTTGAGTTTTCAGCAGCGAGAGACTTTCAAAGTTATGGGCTCAACTTTACGTTATCACCCCCCTTCAAATGAAGAATACAGTTTATACATATGAGATGATTAATGCCAGATATGTAAACATTATTAAAGTGACTAGTGTTCCATTCCTTAAAGTGGCCTATAGGCAGCAGCCTCTGATGTGCTAGTGATGGCTGTTTATCAGTCTGAGGGCCTTGAGATAGAAGCTGTTTTTCAGTCTCTCAGTCCCAGCTTTGATGCACCTGTACTGATTGGGTGGACGATGTCCTTGAGGATATTTTTGGCCTTCCTGTGACATCGGGTGCTGTAGGTGTCCTAGAGGGCGGGTAGTTTGCCCCCGGTAATGCGTTGGGCAGACCGCACCACCCTCTGGAGAGCCTTGCGGTTGCGGGCGGCGCAGTTGCCGTACCAGGCAGTGATACAGCCAGACAGGATGCTCTCAATTGTGCATCTGTAAAAGTTTTTTAGGTGACAAGCCACATTTCTTTAGCCTCCTGAGGTTGAAGAGGCTCTGTTGCGCCTTCTTCACCACACTGTCTGTGTGGGTAGTCCATTTCAGATTGTCAGTGATGTGTACTCCAAGGAAGTTGAAGCTTTCCATCTTCTCCACTGCAGTCCCGTCGATGTAGATAGTGGGGTGCACCCTCTCCTGTTTCCTGAAGTCCACGATCATCTCCTTTGTTTTGTTGACATTGAGTGAGAGGTTGTTTTCCAGGCACCACACTCCCAGAGTCTCGTCGTCGTTGGTAATCAAGCCTACTACTGTTGGGTCGTTTGCAAACTTGATGATTGATTTGGAGGCGTGCTTGGCCACGCAGTCATGGGTGAACAGGGAGTACAGGAGTGTACTGCATGGGTTCCATTCTGTATCCAGCTGCTGCAGACCTTGATGCCCTTCCACAATCATGACAATGCCACAAAAACCCACAGCACATTTGCGTAACCATAAAAGGTTGTCTTATGTTATTGCAGTACCTATGCCAGGAGAAACATCACCATTAGGTCTGTACTGGCCTCCTGGCAGTCATTATATAGCAATATGAATGTGTGTGTGGGAGGATGCTGAAAATGAGCTTTCAGTGCCTGATTGTGCATCAACGCAACAGGCAGCTTGAGTGCGTGAATCAGAACTCCACCACACACACACACACACACACACACACACTGCTAACACATGCTGTGCAGATGGCCTGAATCTCTTTAATCAACCTCTTTATTTTGGTATCTCATCAGACTAAAGACCCCAGTGCAGAGTTTGTGTTGATTGACAGTAGAGGCAATGGATAATCATCATCACCCTCCATTCTCTTCTTGTCTTCTTGTCATGCGTAATCTGTGGCCTGGGATGTGTAATGGAATGGAACCTAGTACAACCACTCTTAGTTAATCTACTGATACTGTATGATATCTACTGTATATATGTGGAAATTATATTTCTTATGAGATTGAAAACATAGCCAGAGAGAGAGAAGATTGAAAATGGACAATTTCCTAGGGGTTGATCAAGGGAAAGCACGTCAGGCCTATGCTTAGAACGACCTTCATGAACTGCAGTGTACATGGCAGCGACTAACCCTTATAAAAAATTAGCTCATACAACTGGATTTGGGAGACTTACAATTTGATTTGAGTTTTTTTTTTTTAAGTGTAAACACATTTTATAACAGTGTAACAAATGTGTTTTAGGGTCTCTCTGATCTGTTCATAAAGTCGTCACATTCCCTTGTCTGTCTCTTGGCATCCCACCTCAGGTCATGGAATGTTCCATGATTCCCAGCACACACCACACTTACCTAATGAGCTGAGAACAAGCTGATGAATTAGACCAGCATTCCACTTGTCAACAAACGCCTTCAAGCTGATGTCACATTCATTACTCAGAAAACTGGAGGAAAAAACATGTCTTTTAGGCCATAAATGTTCTTTCCACATATTAATAAACCACATGCACATGGCATAATCAATTTCATGTAGCAATTTATTTTATTTTATTTTATGCCAAATCAACAATGCAGACTTTGATATAGTCTGAAGCTGAATGACAGACAATGTTTTCCCAGACAACATAGTGATGTATTTTTCATAGATGGGTCGGGATCTACTGGTGGTTGCAGCTAATTCTTTTTTGGGATGTGTCCTAAGACGGAGTGCTGCCTAGAACCCATTTGTTTGTGTGTCACAAGGGAACTCAAAAAGCTACAATGGTTCTCAACCCCCTAAAAGTTTGGGAACCAGTTCCATAGAGTTACGCCAGACAGACAACATAAAGTGCTTTGAGAATTTGTGTGAAATGCTATGGAAATGCAGTCCATTCAAATCAGTATAAAGGGCATTTTAGGATATGACAGCCTGGCCAGGGCCCCTCTCTGCCCTTCATAGCGTGATGTTGCTATGGCATGTTGAGACGGGCAGCAGGCAGCAATAAGGCTGTCCTGTCAGAGGTGGTGGACCGTGGCGGTTGTCTCTGTTGGGCACTGGAGCGGGCCAGAGTGGCGGTGTCGTTTGAACACAGAGCAGCCTAACAGAGAAGGAAACTTTGGCCAGGAGTTGGTAGAACTGGCAAAGAGAGAAGATTGATGGTCAGGCAGGCTGCCAGGCAAGCTTCACATCTCTCTCTTTCACTCTTATATCTCACTCTTTCTCTTTTCCGACATTTTCTCCATCTCTCACCTCTCTCTCATTACTTTCTCTCCCTCTCTCTAGCCTGTATGTCATCTAAGCACAGGGAAGTTGCTGTCTCTCCATCCTGTGTCACCTTGGCGCTGTGCTGCTGCTTTGACTGGCTCACTTCATAATGTCCCAGCCACTACATGAACCCCCCTCTCTCTGTCTCTTACAACACAGTCTGGCCCAACACAGTGTGTGTTTGTTTTTATCTTTTGCGCTAGTCTGCTAGAAAATGTCCTCTACTATTGGAATTGCACACCGATACACTGTAAATTGGTATGGATGTATTGAAAGTACAAAGATATGAGTCTCATATGTTTCTTCTAACTTGAGAGATAATCTCAAGTATCTCTCACTTAAAGCAACATCTTAAAATGGCGCCGGAGGGGAAGGCTGACGTTTTTACAGCCTCTTAACCAATTATGTTATTTTGTTAGTTTTTTCGTATTGCTTGTAACTTATTTTTTTACTTATTGTGTACATACTATTGCTGCTACTGTCTCTTATGACAGAAAACAACTTCTAGACATCAATTACTGACCTCGAACTGGAATGTTTTTTCTTTAACGTGTCCGACACAAAGGATATACTGCTTTCTCTAGAAAAGGCCCAAACCCCTTCATCTTCGTGAAGATAAGACAGAGAAAAAGGGGGCAGAGGTCGGGCTGCCTTCTGAGAATTCGCAGGCAAGTGAGTAAACCCCCACTACCATCCGTTCTATTGGCCAACGTGCAATCATTGGAAAATATAATGGATGATTTAAGATCAAGGAAATCCTACCAACGGGACATTAAAAACGGTAGTATCTTATGCTTCACCGAGTCGTGGCTGAATGACGACAAGGATAATATAGAGCTGGCGGGATTTTATATCCATCGCCAGGACAGAGAATCTACGTCAGCTAACAAGAGGGGCGGGGGGGGGTCTATTTGTCAATAACAGCTGGTCCGCGATGTCACATGTGCAACCAGAGGAGAAAAAAACTCTAGACCACCTTTTACTCCACACAGAGGTGCATACAAAGCTCTCCCTCGCCATGCATTGGGCGCGTCCTCCAAAAAACCACCCGCCAAGCCACACTGCTTCTTGACACAATGCACGCTTAACCCGGAAGCCAGCCGCAACAACGTGTCAGAGGAAACACCGTACACCTGGCGACCGAGTCAGCGTGCATGCGCCCGGCCCGCCACAGGAGTCACTACAGCGCGATCCAGGAATATCTGACCATAATTATATCCTCCTGATTCCTTACAAGCAAAAACTAAAGCAGGAAGTACCAGTGAGTTGCTCTATACTGAAGTGGTCAGATGACGCGGATGCTACACTACAGGACTGTTTTGCTAGCACAGAATGGAATATTTTCGGGGATTCACCCAATAGGATTGAGGAGTATACCACCTCAGTCATCGGCCTCATCAATAAATGCATCGACGACGTCTTCCCCACAGTGACCGTACGTACATATCCCAACCAGAAGCCATGGATTATAGGCAAAATAAGCATCAAGCTAAAGGCTAGAGCTGCAGCTTTCAAGGAGCAGGACACGAATCCAGATGCTTATAAGAAATTCCGATCAGCCTCAGACGAATCATCAAACAGGCAAAGCATCAATACAGGAAGATTGAGTCCTACTACACCGGCTCTGGGCTTGTCGGATGTTGCAGGGCTTGAAAACTATTACGGACTACAAAGGGAAACCCAGCTGCGAGCTGCCCAGTGACACAAGCCTACCAGACAAGTGTATTTACTGACATTTACAACCTCTCCCTGACCGAGTCTGTAATACCTACATGTTTCAAGCAGACCACCATAGTCCCTGTGCCCAAGGAAGCGAAGGTAACCTGCCTAAATTATTACCGCCCCGTAGCACTCACGTCGGTAGCCATGAAGTAATTTGAAAGGCTGGGCATGGCTCACATCAACAGCATCATCCCGGACTCCCTAGAGCCACTCCAATTCACATACTGCCCCAACAGATCCACAGATGACACAATCTCAATTGCACTCCACACTACCCTTTCCCACCTGGACAAATGTGAGAATTCTTTTCATTGACTACAGCTCAGCCATCAACACCATAGTGCCCTCAAAGCTCATCACTAAGCTAAGGACCCTGGAACTAATCACCGCCCTCTGCAACTGGACCCTGGAATTCCTGACGGGCCGCCCCCATGTGGTAAGGGTAGGCAACAACACATCTGCCTCGCTGATCCTCAGCGGTGCGTGCTTAGACCCCTCCTGTACTCCCTGTTCTCCCATTACTGCGTGGCCAAACACGACTCCAACACCATCATTAAGTTTGCTGACAACACAACAGTGATAACCGACAACGATGAGACAGCCTATAGAAAGGAGGTCACAGACCTGGCAGTGTGGTGCCAGGAAACAACCTCTCCCTCATGTGAGCAAGACAAAGGAGCTGATCGTGGACTACAGGAAAAGGTGGGCCGAACACGCCCCCATTAACATCATTGGAGCGGGTTCCTTGGTGTCCACATCACCAACAAACTATCATGGTTCAAACACAGTCGTGAAGAGGGCACGACAACACCTTTTCCTCCTCAGGAGACTGAAGAAATTTGTCATGGGTCCCCAGATCCTCAGAAAGTTATACAGCTGCACCATCGAGAGCATCCTGACTGGTTGCATCACCGCCTGGTATGGCAACACTTCGGCATCTGACCGTAAGTCACTACAGAGGGTAGTGCGTACGGCCCAGTACATCACTGGGGCCAAGCTTCCTGCCATTCAGGACTTATATACTAGGCAGTGTCAGAGGAAAGCCCCAAAAAATGTCAAAGACTCCAGCCACCCAAGTCATAGACTGTTCTCTCTGCTACCGTACGGCAAGCGGTACCGGAGCGCCAAGTCTGGGACCAAAAGGCTTCTTAACAGCTTCTACTCCCAAGCCATAAGACTGCTGAACAATTAATCAACACACACTCACTGGACTCTACTCACATACTCACCCATACTACACTGACACTCCAACACACACACACACACACACACACACACACACACACAAGCATATTGACGCCACAAACACTCACACAGACACTCTCTCCCACTCTTCACATACGCTACTGCTACTCTTTTTATTATCTATCCTGATTGCCTAGTCACTTTTACCCCTACCTATGTTCATATTACCTCAATTACCTCAACTACCTTGTACCCCTGCACAATGACTCGGTACTGGCACCCCCTGTATATAGCCTCGTTATTGTTATTTTATTGTGATACTTTTTATTAGATAGATAGGTACTTTATTGATCCCTGAGGGGGAAATTTCTTTGTCAAGCAGCTACAACAACAAAACACAGGGCAGGTGCAAAATGCCACAACGAAAGTACACAAAAGACTGATACACGGTACATGATACATAGAGCGGCAGTATGAAAAAGTATAAAAAACTAAAGAAAAGAGACGAAAAAAAGAACTAAAACAACAATTTATGCACGGACAACGGGAGCTGTTTAACAGGCGACCACTCAGGACGGCGCCAAAAAATGCTAATGATTATTATTATTTGTTTACTCTTTCTTGAACTGCATTGTTGTGACAAATAAAGTTTGATTTGATTTGATATTACTAACTGTTACCTCTTTCTTTCTCTTTCTTTCTTTCTTTCTTTCGCTCTCTCTCCCTAGAATGTATGAACTGTACTGGCTATACTGATTTGAATGATAGACTGAGTATCCTTGAGTCCAAGGTAAGCTTGCAGCAATCAAACATGTTATTAACGAGGCCTCACAAATGCCTCATATCTCATATCTGAACACACTAATCTTCCTTTGTTTTGTGTCAGATTGTGTTACTGGAGGAGGCAGGACCACCACCTCTCCCATTCAGATATTCCCAAGATGGGTCTTCAGATAACGAGGTGGGAGCGCCCAAGCCCACCCCCATCACTCCCCCCGCCATTGGCCTACCAGGTGAGGGACTTTACAGCAGGACCTCATTGAACCTCAGATGGTTAACTATTCACTTTTCTTCCTCTATAGTTATATATGGCAGCTGTTTTGTTGTCAATTTCCAGAAAAGTACACCATGTTTAAAAATAAAAGTGTCTAAATCAGATTCTGACTGAGTTAACTAGTTTGTTTTCCAAGGAGCCAGAGGCCCCCCAGGACCAGTTGGACCCCAAGGTGTGGCGGGACACACCGGAGAGACAGGCCTCGCAGGGAAACCTGGACCCATGGGACCCAGAGGTATAAATCTTACCCCGACGTCTGTATCTCACCCATGCACTACCACTTAAGGTACAAATCAGTTTGGCACTTGCACATACAGTATACATGTTCACACATTAGATTAGTATGTTGTGTGTAAAGACAGTGTTGTGTTGAGGCAGACTGTGCTGTGGTTCCCACAGGGCCCCAGGGCCAGCGAGGAGCCCCAGGGGAGAGAGGTGTACCTGGGCCAGCGGGGTCTCCGGGGCCAGCCTCTCCCTTCTCTCACAGAGGAGATGTGTTTGGTCTGAGGGAGCTGGGCCAGTGTGAGTATCCCTGCTACGCTAAGAAATTAAAGCCCTTTAGGAATACTATTTTTATTTATATGACTGATGGTTCATTCTGAAAGTGTTTCAGGAGCCTCGTGATTTTTGACCCCTTTCTTGCCATTGGCAGTTTGACAGTTAGGACATTTTGCAATATCCATTATTTCAGGGCCATCTGCCAAACATATATGTGGAGACCTTGTTTCAAAGGTAAGTTACTGATAGCAATCAATAGATAATATTGGGAGACATTACTCTCTCACCTATGTCCTCTACCAACTGGGGAACATATTATGGTTGACACCCCTTAAAGCCAATTGACATGCATAGTGCAGTTTTCACCTATAGCCCGCCGTTCACGGACCATTTATGAATTTATAGGGCCTATGTACAGTGTAGTTCAGCATGCCAGGTGTCCCATTGGCCCATATCTGGGAAATCCATCAGTGGAACAGCCCTCTCTTTGCCTGTTAAAACTCTCTGTTCCTAATCAAAGAACCCTCATTGGACAACAGGTAACAGGTCTGCCAAGAGCTATAATATAGTCACACTCAGAGGAGACATGAGGGTTTATTTAAGCATACTGAGCCCTCACAAGGCCTTGGAAAAAGTAATATACCTGTAGGTTTTATTTCTTATCAGTCAAGCAAGAGTCCCCATAAACCATGTCAGTTGACCGCTGTGTGGATGACTAGAAGGTTCCTTTAATGCTGGAGTCTTAATTCCTTCTTCCTGTAGTAATAGTAGCAGTAGTATTAGCTGTGTGAGACATGTGAAGTCTAACAGTGAATAGTGGTTACAACTAGAAAGAAATATGCACACTAGGGGAGAAGGACAATATAGGAAGAAGGTGGAATCCTATTACGATAACGGATTACGGATTACAAAGGGAAACTCAGCCGTAAAATGCCCAGGGATGCAGAACTTCCAAACAAGCTAAATGCCTTTCATGCTCGCTTCGAAGAAAACAACACAGAGTCCTACTTGAAAGCCCCTGTTGTTCCAGATGACTGTGTGATCTCGCTCTCTGTGGCCGATGTGAGTAAAACTTTGAAACAGGTTGACACTCGCAAGGCCGCCAGGCCAGACGGAATACCAGGGTGTGTTCTCAGAGCATGCGCAGACCAGCTGGCAAGTGTCTTCACAGATATTTTTAATCTCTCTTTGTCCCAGTATGTAATCCCAACATGTTTCAAGCTGACAGCCATTATCCCTGTTCCCCAAAACTAAAAGGTAACCTTCTTAAATTACTATTGCATCTGTAATTATGAAGTGCTTTGAGAGGCTGGTCCTGACACACATCAACACCATCATCCCAGACACCCTGGACCCACTCCAATTGGCATAGCGCCCCAATAGATCCACAGATGACGCAATCTCAATTGCACTTCATACTGCTTTCTCCCACCTGGACAAGAGGGGAAATAACTATGTGAGCATGCTGTTTATAGACACTCAGTTCAACACCATAGTCCCCTCCAAGCTCATCACCAAGCTTGGGACCCTGGGACTAAACACCTCTCTCTGGAACTGGATCCTGGACTTCCTGACGGGTCGGCCCCAGGTGGTGAGGGTAGGGAACAACAACTCTGCCACCCTGACCCTTAACATGGGGGCCCCTCAGGGGTGTGTGCTTATTCCCTTCATGACTCCAACACCATCATCAAGTTTGCCACAAAGCGCTACAGAGGGTGGTGCAGATGGCCCAGTACATCACTGGTGCCGAGCTCACTGCCATCCAAGACCTCTGTATCAAGCGATGTCAAAGGAAGGCCCAAAAAATTGCCAAAAACAATAGCCACCCAAGCCATTGTCTGTTCACTCTGCTATCGTCCAGAAAAGGGTACCGGAGCATCGTCTCTCTGACCAACAGGCTCCGAGACAGCTTCTACCCCCAAGCCATAAAACTGCTAAATACTTAATTAAATGATTACCCGGACTATCTTGCACTGACTATATGCACACTCACATGACTATATATACTCACTCACTCACTCACTCACTCACTCACTCACTCACTCACTCACTCACTCACTCACTCACTCACTCACTCACTCACTCACTCACTCACTCACTCACACAATACAGTGACCCTCTCACACAAAACCCACACACATTCACATAAACTACATATGCACCAGAGTATGTGAGTGGAGTTGAGCGGTTGGAACTCCGTGGCTCTGGCGCTCCACATCCTTTCCAACTGCTCTGCTAAAAACCGCTCCATGTTCACAGGAAAAAAATCTAAATTCACTCCATTCGTTAAAATCACAATTTAACCAACACCAATCTATTTTTATGACTACCTGGACCTACCATTTGGTATTGAAAAGTATTTGAATAAATAAGTATTTGAATAAACATGAAAAGGTGAATGTAAGAAGCTCACATAATTTCAAATAGGCTACATTTCATATTAAACAGCATATAAACACTCTAAATAGGTCAGGAGCCTAAAAAGAAACGAAAATGAATGATTTAGGCTATGTTATTTCAATTATTTCAAGGCCATAGCCTTCAAAAAATACATTGAAGCATTTGCGAGTACGACACAATAGGCTGGTAGGGACATAAAGCAATCAGCATTTAACATTTTGTTGTATTAAATCATTATAGTCTATAAATTGGGCATATACAGTTGAAGTCGGAAGTTTACATACACTTAGGTTGAAGTCATTAAAACTTATTTTTCAACCACTCCACAGATTTCATGTTAACAAACTATAGTTCACTTTACCCATCCTTCATGTTAACAAACTAAGTCGGTTAGGACATCTAATTTGTGCAAGACACAAGTAATTCTTGTTTACAGACAGATTATTTCAATTATAATTCACTATATCACAATTCCAGTAGGTCAGAACTTTACATACACTACGTTGACGGTGCCTTTAAACAGCTTGGAAAATTCCAGAAAATGATGTCATGGCTTTAGAAGCTTCTGATAGGATAATTGACATCATTTCAGTCAATTGGAGGTGTACCTGTGGATGGATTTCAAGGCCTACCTGTGCCTCTTTGCTCGACATCATGGGAAAATCTAAATAAATTTTAAAACGCCTGAAGGTACCACGTTCATCTGTACAAACAATAGTACGCAAGTATAAACAACATGGGACCACGCAGCCGTCATACCGCTCAGGAAAGAGACGTGGTCTGTCTCCAAGAGATGAACGTACTTTGGTTCCGAAAAGTGCAAATCAATCCCAGAACAACAGCAAAGGACCTTGTGAAGATGCTGGAGGAAACGGGTACAAAAGTAGCTATATCCACAGTAAAACGAGTCCTATATCTACATAACCTGAAAGGCCTCTAATAATGACCATCGTTATGTTTGGAGGAAAAAGGGGGATGCTTGCAAGCCAAAGAACACCATCCCAACCGTGAAGCACGGGGGTAGCAGCATCATGTTGTGGGGTTGCTTTATTGCAGGAGGGACTGGTGCACTTCACAAAAAAGATGGCATCATGAGGAAGGAAAATTATGTGGATATATTGAAGCAACATCTCAAGACATCAGTCAGGAAGTTAAAGCTTGGCCGCAAATGGGATCTTCCAAAAGCATACTTCCAAAGTTGTGGCAAAATGACTAAGGACAACAAAGTCAAGGTATTGAAGTGGCCATCACAAACCTACAAACCTGACTCAGTTACACCAGTTCTGTCAGGGGAAATGGGCCAAAATTCACCCAACTTATTGTGGTAAGCTTGTGGAAGGCTACATGAAACGTTTGTTAAACAATTTAAAGGAAATGCTAACATACTAATTGAGTCTAGTTCTGACCCACTGGGAATGTGATTAAAGAAATAAACGCTGAAATAAATCACTCTTTACTATTATTCTGACATTTCACATTCTTAAAATAAAGTGGTGATCCTAACTGACCTAAGACAGGGAATTTTTACTAGGATTAAATGTCAGGAATTGTGAAAAACTGAGTTTAAATGTATTTGGCTAAGGTGTATGTAAACTTCCAACTTCAACTGTAGGCTGTGACTTACTTAGAATGAAATACAAATTAAACGAAAAATGCCTTTTGAATTAATTTTTAGAATTAATTTTTAGAAACTTGAGTTTGGCCCTGTGGCTTCAGGCTCATGCAATGGTAACCAAGATGGCGTAACAGTGCAGACATGTTTTTTTGTCCTGTCCACCAAAAATTCTGACATTTCCATCCCCAACTACAACATTTTCCGTCAAGATAGAACTGCCAAAGGAGTTTGAGCTTCTACTTCTCTCACTGTTGCCGCTTGTTACAGACCCCCCCTCAGCCCCCAGCTTTGCCCTGTACACCATATGGGAATTGATTGCCCCCCATCTATCTTCAGAGTTCCATACTGTTAGGTGACCTAAACTGGGATATGCTTAACACCCCGGACGTCCTACAATCTAAGCAATCTATGCCCTCAATCTCACACAAATTATCAAGGAACCTACCAGGTACAACCCAAAATTCATAACCATGGGCACCCTCATAGATATCATCCTGACTAACTTGCCCTCCAAATACACCTCTGCTGTCTTCAACCAGGATCTTAGCGGTCACTGCCTCATTGCCTGCGTCCGTAATGGGTCCGCGGTCAAATGACCACCCCTCATCACTGTCAAACGCTCCCTAAAACACTTCAGCGAGTAGGTCTTTCTAATCGACCTGGCCCGGGTATCCTGGAAGGATATTGACCTCATCCCGTCAGTAGAGGATGCCTGGTTGTTCTTTAAAAGTGCTTTCCTTACCATCTTAAATAAGCATGCCCCATTCAAAAAATGTTCAACTAAGAACAGATATAGCCCTTGGTTCACTCCAGACTTGACTGCCCTTGACCAGCACAAAAACATCCTGTGACATTAGCATCGAATAGCCCCCGCGATATGCAACTTTTCAGGGAAGTCAGGAACCAATATACACAGTCAGTTAAGAAAGCAATGGCTAGCTTTTTCAAACAGAAATTTGCATGCTGTAGCACTAATTCCAAAACGTTTTGGGACACTGTAAAGTGCATGGAAAATAAGAGCACCTCCACCCAGCTGCCCACTGCACTGAGGCTAGGAAACACTGTCATAAATCTACGATAATCGATAATTTCAATAAGCATTTTGCTGCGGCTGGCCATGCTTTCCACCTGGCTACCTCTACCCCGGCTAACAGCTCTGTAACCCCCACAGCAACTTGCCAAAGCCCCCCCTACTTCTACTTCACCCAAAATCCAGATAGCTGATGTTCTGAAAAGGCTGCAAAATCATCTGGACCCCTACAAATCTGCTGGGCTAGACAATCTGGACCCTTTCTTTCTAAAATTATCCACCGTAATTGTCGCAACCCCTATTACTAGCCTGTTCAACCTCTTTCGTATCGTCTGAGATCACTAGAGATTGGAAAGCTGCCGCGGTCATCCCCCTCTTCAAAGGTGGAGACACTCTAGACCCAAACTGTTACAGACCTATATCCATCCTGCCCTGCCTTTCTAAAGACTTTGAAAGCCAAGTTAACAAACAGATCATCAACCATTTCGAATCCCACCGTACATTCTACGTTATGCAATCTGGCTTCCGAGCTGGTCATGGGTGCACCTCAGCCAGGTCCTAAACGATATCATAACCGCCATTGATAAAAGAAAGTACTGTGCAGCCGTCTTCATCGACCTGGCTAAGGCTTTCGACTCTGTCAATCACTGCATTCTTATCAGCAGACTCAATAGCATTGGTTTCAAAAAATGACTGCCTCGCCTGGTTCACCAACTACTTCTCAGATAGAGTTCAGTGTGTCAAATCAGAGGGCCTGCCTCTGGCAGTCTCTATGGGGGTGCCACAGGGTTCAATTCTTGGGCTGACTCTATTCTCTGTATATATCAATGATGACGCTCTTGCTGCTGGTGACTCTCTGATCCACCTCTATGCAGACGACACCATTCTGTATACATCTGGCCCTTCTTTGGACACTGTGTTAACAAACCTCCAAACAAGCTTCAATGCCATACAACACTCCTTCCGTAACCTCCAACTGCTCTTAAATACTAGTAAAACTAAATGCATGATTTTCAATCGAACGTTGTCCCACCCGCCTGCCGGACTAGCATTACTACTCTCGACGGGTCTGACTTAGAATATGTGGACACCTTCAAATACCTAGGTGTCTGGTTAGACTGTAAACTCTCCTTCCAGACTCACATTAAGCATCTCCAATCCAAAATTAAATCTAGAATCGGCTTCCTATTTCGCAACAAAGCCTCCTTCACTCATGCTGACAAACATGCCCTTGTAATGCTGACTATCCTACAGATCCTTGACTTCGGGAATGTAATTTACAAAAGAGCCTCCAACACTCTACCTAGCAAATTGGATGTAGTCTATCACAGTGCCATCTATTTTGTTACCAAAGCCCCATATACTACCCACCACTGCGACCTGTACGCTCTCGTTGGCTGGCCCTCATTACATATTCGTAGCCAAACCCACTGGCTCCAGGTCATCTATAAGTCTTTGCTAGGTAAATCCCTGCCTTATCTCAGCTCGCTGGTAACCATAGCAACACCCACCTGTTGCCTGCGCTCCAGCAGGTATATTTCACTGGTCATCCGCAAAGCCAATACCTCCTTTGGCATTCCTTCCAGTTCTCTGATGCCAATGACTGGAACGAATTGCAAAAATCATTGAAGCTGGAGACTACCATCTCCCTCAATAACTTTAAGCATCAGCTGTCTTAGCAGCTTACCGATCACTGCACCTGTACACAGCCCATCTGTAAATAGCCCACCCTACTACCTCATCCCCATATTGTTATTTTTGCTCATTTGCACACACTGTATATAGATTTTCTATTGTGTTATTGACTGTACATTTGTTTATCCCATGTGTAACTATGTGCTGTTGTTGTTTTTGTCGCACTGCTTTGCTTTATCTTGGCCAGGTCGCAGTTGTAAATGAGAACTTGTTCTCAACTGGCCTACCTGGTTAAATAAAGGTGAAATAAAAAAATAAATAAAAATTTACTGGAGAGCAGTGTAGCTTAAGCAAGGGGCTATAGCAGCACACAAGTAGACTACAAATGCATGCTGTGCCGGGCATGCCTTGAGCTGTTGAAGTGAGCGCTACTTGGAGCGATATTGGAACCGGGAGAAGGCCGACGCTCCAGCCTTTGGGAATCTCGCTCCGCGCTCCAGGAAAATTGGGCGCGCTCTGCTACGCTCACATACTCTGATACGCACACGCACACATAACACACACGCATACCAACACAACACACACACTTTCATACCCATCGTATGCTGCTGCTACTCTGTTTTTATTCTAATTATTATCTATCCTGATGCCTAGTCACTTTACCCATCCTTTATGTAAATATCTACCTCAAATACATCGACCTCTGCACATTGATCTGGTACTGGTAGTCCCTGTATATACATTAGCATAATTCTTGTGTGTTTTATTCCTCCTGTGTTACTATTTATGTATTATTATTATTATTATTATTATTATAATTATTAACTCTGCGTAGTTGGGAAGAGCTCGTAAGCAAGCTTTTTTTAGCATGTGACAAATACAATTTGATTTGATTTGAAGGGCAGTCAGCGGTAGTGATGTATGAGCGTTAGAGGGACAATTACCTAATATGAAACAAAACATTTAGCATATGTAGGCCCACAGTCTAACATTTGAACATTTATAGAATTAATTCATGCTGTAACATTTAATAACTGACACTGGCTAAACTCGAGGTATTGTTAAACTGTAAGCTGTAGAAGTGTAGACATGATCCATTGACCGCCATCTGAGGCACTTCCTAGTTTTGACCATAAGAGGGCAGCAGACACTCACGCAATGATGTCTATGGAAAGCTGTATTTAATTACTGTGGTGGACTGGCTTTGTTTAAGCCTGGGCTCTGGCTTCAGTCTGCCTGCTGTAAGTCAGTCCCAATTTGTAACCTGTCAGCACAGCAGCCTAATCTGGCAACCCCGGCCGCCTCGGAGCCAGAAACCTGCTCAATAAAACGGCAAGGAAAGGTTTTTAAGTCAAACCTCAATGCTGAAGGGAGTTTGGGGTTAGGAGGAGGAGTGTGTGTGTGTGTGTGTGTGTGTGTGTGTGTGTGTGTGTGTGTGTGTGTGTGTGTGTGTGTGTGTGTGTGTGTGTGTGTGTGTGTGTGTGTGTGTGTGTGTGTGTGTGTGTGTGTGTGTGTGTGTGTGTGTGTGTGTGTGTGTGTGTGTGTGTATGGGTGTTCACTACATGAAGTAGTCTACTTCAGACATCTCGATGATTGCTCCCAAGGATATTGGAGTTTTCCTCCTGTGTATCCCTCTGTGGTGGGATGCTGAACTAGTTAGTACCAGAGCTACTGCTCCCTACCTCAACCAATTACCATGAGGAGTGTGGCCCTACCTCACAATACACCCACAGTGACAAACAACCAAGACAGCCTATCATCTCCAATGTTTAAAAAAAAAAAAACCCACCAGAGCTATGTCAATAATGGAAATAGGTTATTCTTAATTTCAACTTGTAGTACATACCCCAATCACAGCCGGTTGTGATACAGTCTGGATTCTAACCAGGTTGTCTGTAGTGACGCCTCTTGCACTGAGATGCCTGACATTTAATCCTAATAAACATTCCCTGTTTTAGGTCAGTTAGGATAACCACTTTATTTTAAGAATGTGAAATGTCAGAATAATAGTAGAGAATGATTTATTTCAGCTTTTATTTCTTTCATCACATTCCCAGTGGGTCAGAAGTTTACATACACTCAATTAGTATTTGGTAGCATTGCCTTTAAATTGTTGGATTTAAACTTGGATCAAACGTTTCGGATAGCCTTCCACAATCTTCCCACAATAAGTTGGGTGAATTTTGGCCCATTCCTCCTGAAGGAACTGGTGTAACTGAGTCAGGTTTGTAGGCCTCCTTGCTTGCGCACACTTTTTCAGTTCTGTACACAAATATTCTATAGGATTGAGGTCAGGGCTTTGTGATGGCCACTCCAATACCTTGACTTTGTTGTCCACAACATTAGAAGTATGCTTGGGGTCATTGTCCATAAGACCCATTTGTGACCAAGCTTTGTCTTTATCTTTATCTTGTCTTGAGATGTTGCTTCAAAATATCCACATAATTTTCCTTCCTCATGATGCCATCTATTTTGTGAAGTGCACCAGTCCCTCCTGCAGCAAAGCACCCCCACAACATGATGCTGCCACCCCCGTGCTTCACGGTTGGGACGGTGTTCTTCGGCTTGCAAGCATCCCCCTTTATCCTCCAAACATAACAATGGTCATTATGGCCAAACAGTTATATTTTTGTTTCATCAGATCAGAGGACATTTCTCCAAAAAGTACGATCTTTCTCCCCATGTGCAGTTGCAAACCATAGTCTGGCTTTTTTATGGCGGTTTTGGGGCAGTGGCTTCTTCCTTGCTGAGCGCCCTTTCAGGTTATGTGGATATAGGACTCGTTTTACTGTGGATATAGATACTTTTGTACCTGTTTCCTCCAGCATCTTCACAAGGTCCTTTGCTGTTGTTCTGGGATTGATTTGCACTTTTCGCACCAAAGTACGTTCATCTCTGGGCAAGAAAAGGTTGAAGACCCCTGCTTTAGAGCACAGTGAGCACCTGTTGCGCTTAACCCATGGCAGTTTTCGTTTTGGGTACAGATGAAGAGGCTGTGCTCCCTTCACGGAATAACCAGAGAGATGTGACCGGTCCCCCAGGCCCCATTGGACCCCCTGGACCCCCAGGTAAAAAACACTCACACCCCCGCTGGCATGGCATGAAGCCATAATGATAATTGTGTAATAATGTTATTAAGGGGAAATTAGAATACTACTTCGCAAAATCAGCTAGCTACCAAGTGTGACCTTTAATTGGATATTGGAAGAATACTTGGAAAACTATAATCTCACTATCATCTCCATTTTCCAACTCCTCAGGACGGCCAGGACCCACAGGGCCTGCTGGAAACCCAGGTACTCCAGGAAGAAACGTATGTACAGTATAACATTGGACTTTGATGTACATCCTGCAGCAGAATCCTAACTTGATATACAGTTGAAGTCGGAAGATTACATACACCTTAGCCAAATTCATTTAAACTCAGTTTTTCACAATTCCATTTCACAATTTCACATTCTTAAAAAAACTGGTGATCCTTACTGACCTAAGACAGGGAATTTTTACTAGGATTAAATGTCAGGAATTGTAAAAAACTGAGTTTCAATGTATTTGGCAAAGGTGTATGTAAACTTCCGACTTCAACTGTAGCTAGCATTAGGCTTTAACTAGCAATGCAAATGGCTCTGAAATACGAATAATATTACTACACAGATCATACATGTAACGTTAACTAGCTAGTCAGCCAGCTAACGTTAGCTAACAGTACACTTTAACTTGAAATTAAAATGACTTCCTGACAAAATTAGAAATGTGTAATATCTGAAAATGTAGCTAGCTAGACTATCTTACCCGTATACATAGATGGACGCTTCTCCCTCTCTGTCACACATTCCCTTAGTTTGAAGATGTAATCCGGAGACAGGTGTTTTATACAGCAGCCTTCTGTGTGCTCTCTTTTCAACTCCGTCTACATATTTGCAATCAAACGCCATAATTTTCTCCATCTCCTTAGCTATCATACTCTAATTCCACTGATTTTAAAACTCGGTCCTCCAGAAAGTGGAGAGCAACACTTACGCAGTTCTACTACGTGATATATATTTCTTTTAAAGCTGCGTTAGAAAGGATTACCTCATATTGTAGACAGAAGCGTGCTACATGGCAGACTCATCTCTCGGCATGTCCAGCCCACACATTATCTCAGCGAATCATGGCTAACAGGAAGGTTTGTCTTTTTCAGTGGCTAAACAAACTAGTCTCGTAATTTAATAATTGTATTTGTATTTACAGATGGCATACAAGTTTGTTATTAAGGCACATGAAAGTTGACATGTTCCAGAAGGCATTTCTGCCCAAAAACGCAGTTTATATTTAAATGGCTCTCCTGTGAAGTAGTGACATGCGTCATATGCTTAGTTTCCTGAAACAAGTCACATATGTGCTTTTTACTCTCGTAATTCATGCATTGATGTCAACGGGAGATTAATTCAAGAAGTTCTATCTCTGTGTTCCAGGCTGGTGTTGGTCCCTCAGGCAAGTCTGGGGATCGCGGGCCTAAAGGAGACTCCGGTGAAAGGGTGAGGCTTGACAGAACTGCCTTTAAAGAGACCCCTTTCATTTCCGCTCTGAAATGCTCTATGTACAGTCTATATATGACATGAGTCTACATCACTCATACAGCTTCTCTCTCCTCACAGGGACCCCCAGGACTCAGGGGAGAGCATGGCCAGCCAGTGAGTACACAGTGAGGGTGCAACATTTCTGCTCTTACACACATATACATTTTGTTACTCTTTGCCAACCACCTGTGTTTTTTCCATTTGTGATACTGTTTTTAGGGTGTACCAGGGTCAAAGGGTGAGCCAGGAGATAGCCAGGCTGAGGTGACCCTATACATTCCCTCTATATGATTGAATAGTCCTCAGAAACACATTTTCCATACCTCACGCTTTTGAAAAAGTGGGCATAGTAGTAAGCTGGCCTAGTAGTAGACCTTAATATATACAGCGGGTGAAGTAAGTATTGAACACGTCACCATTTTTCTCAGTAAATATATTTCCAAAGGTGCTATTGACATGAAAGTTTCACCAGATGTTGGTAACAACCCAAGTAATCCATACATACAAAGAAACCAAAACAAATAAGTTCAGAAATTAAGTGCTCACTGGAACATTCAGAAGCTTAGAAATGCGCCTATAACCAATGCCATCATTATGTTTTGCAACAATTAGGTTGCGAATGTCTTGAGACAGCTCTTTGCTTTTACCCATCATGAGATGTGTCTTGTGTGACACCTTGGCAATGAGACCTTTTTGTAGGCCATCAGTTGGTACTGAACCAGCTGATATTAATTTGCACTGACGGGGCTGGATTGCTTTTTAATTACTGATAGTTTTCAGCTGTTGTCTTGGCTTTCCATGCCTTTTTGAACCTCCCTTCTTCATGTGTTCAATACTTTTTCCCTGTGTCATTTCACATTATTACACATAACTTAATTTCGGTACTTCTTTGTTTTGGTTTCTTTGTATGTATGGATTACTTGGGTTGTTACCAACATCTGGTGAACATTTCATGTCAATAGCACCTTTGGAAATATATTTACTGAGAAAAATGGTGACGTGTTCAATACTTATTTCACCCACTGTAGTTCCTGATGGAAGCTGAATTTGAACTTGGGTAAACCTGAACTTGAAGCTGAACTTGATATAGTGATGTTGTTCCGTCCAGGGGGAGGGGGTGCAGCAGCTGAGAGAGGCTCTGAAGATCCTGGCTGAGAGGGTTCTCATTCTGGAACACATGATCGGCATTCACGGTGAGAGACACACCCTTACTCAGAGAACGACAGGGTCTCTAAGAATGACAGGGTTGTTAGAGATTTATACTTTGTCCACTTCCAAGTAATCACTCTCTGTCAGTGATAAGTAATTTTCTATTGGAGAGTTAAATTAATTAAATTAAATTAATCTTCCTTTGTCTCCATCCCCAATCCATTTCTCCCTCTCTTTGGTCATTTCTCAGAGAACCCACTAGAACCCGGTTCTGGCCTGGACATCCTGTCAGACCTGGTGCCCATGTTTAAAAACAAAAGGGCGGGACCCAATACCCTGCTCCACTCTCTCACCACGGGTGACCGGAAGCTGATTGGAGAGGAAAGAGTGAGGAGGGGGGACAATTAGATGGTCATGCCAATTGGTGTAGAGCATTGTTTGTATATGAACTGAGATTGGGTAAGAGACTGAGATGGACGTACCATGTGTTCTCTGGGCTAGAATATATTACCAGTCAATCCTCATTGAAGCACAGAATTCCATCAATCTGGGCTTTAGATGGCCTAGTGTCTGCAAAATGACCCTTTCTCTTACTCAGATCCTTGAATTTGACCTGTCTATAATGTGTGTATTTTACATTGACATTTAGCACTGTTGTCATTATCGTAGTCATGTTTTTTCAATGTAATTGTGTAACTTTGGTGCTGGCACTGGCCTCAACATGTGCATATTCTTAAAGTCTAGGTAGCAGATAATGAACCCTATCAGATATTTATGTAGTTGGTGCTGTATATGAACTAATATACATGGGTTCTAACTTGAAAAATGTGTTAGTTTACAAATTGTACAATTTATGTTCCATGCATATAAAATCCATGAAGACTGTATATGTATATGACTCACACGGTGGAGAAATAGCCTACTGTACATGGTAAGCTGTAAGTGGCACTTTTTAGTATGGACAACGGCTGTGAGGATTTTTCTACAATATTCACATCATAATGACACAATTACAATCTTTATAGAATAAAAATCTAATTTCATCAATTACATGTGGAAATACCTATTTGAGTGAACATCAGCAGCAGATGAAACAGGAAGTGAATTCGGTAACACTTACAATTACATTTGTAATTACACTGTAACAAGTATTGAAATAATGAACTGTAATAATTCATAGCTACACCGTAATAACCACATGTAACTGGTGGTAACTGCTTTACAGCGGTGTAACAACGAATTATTGTTATTACGCTTGTTACAAATGTTAAAGTTTCTGATAGCATCCCAACACACCATATTTCAGCCTGCACAAACCACATGATAAGTGTTAGCCAATTGAAAACCATTGACACAACTCTGCAATAAAGGGCTCTGGAGTCTGAGGCCCAGGCCCAATTGCAAAAACGGATTCACAAAAGGTTCACATAAAAAAATACTTTAAATTGTTCAATCATTTAACGGTGCATTTGACAAATGGGTCAATTACTTTACCATCAATTCAAAAAAAATGTGACACATTAATAAAATGTGAAGGTTAAAATGTTAGCTAGCTTGTCAAATTGTAAACTTATTTGTATTTGTATTAAATAGGGATCCCCAAGGCAGCAGCTACTCTAGCCGGGGTCCAAACACATTAAGGCACATACATTACACATAAAACAAAAGATAAAACAGTACATCATATTACATTATTACACCACTACATATCTACAATACAACATGTATAATACCACCATACAACAATATTACAAAGTACGTGTGTGTAGAGTGTGTATGCTGGTGCCCGTGTGCGTATGCGTGTGTCTGTACCTGTGTGTGTGTTTGTGTGTCTCTTCAAAGTCCCCGCTGTTCCATAAGATGTTTTTTCATCTGTTTTTTAAATCTAATTCTACTGCCTGCATCAGTTACCTGATGTGGAATGGAGTTACATGTTCTCATGGCTCTATGTAGTTCTGTGCGCCTCCCATAGTCTGTTCTGGATTTGGGGATTGAGAACAGACCTCTGGTGACATGTCTTGTGGGGTATACATGGGTGTCCGAGCAGTGTGCTAGTAGTTTAAACAGACAGCTCGGTCCATTCTTGACAAAATAGCGCCAATAGAGAGGGCGGCCATGCTCTTTTTATGTGTTATTTCTTACATTATTAGCCCAGAACGTTTTTTGTGTTATTACATACAGACGGAAAGAACTTTTGGATGTCAGAGCGGCGGTAACTCACCAGCATTACCAACATTACGACCAGGAATACGACATTTCCGAATCGTATCCTTTATTCGTACCCCCCAGGGCAATTTAACTGATTCCAGAGGCTGACTCAAAACATTGCCGGCAGAGAAGAGGTATTCGGAGTGGTCTTCTAGTCCGACTCAGGAGGCGTGCACACCACACACCGCTTCCAAGCATTTTACTCGCTAATGTTCAGTCTCTGGATAATAAAGTGGACGAGCTCCGGGCAAGGATTTCCTTCCAGAGAGACATTAGGGATTGTAACATACTCTGTTTCACGGAAACATGGCTCTCTCGGGATATACTGTCTGAGTCCATACAGCTAGTTGGGTTCTCAGTACATTGCGCAGACAGGAATAAATATCTCCGGGAAGTAGAAGGGCGGGGATGTTTGTTTCATGATTAACTACTCATGGTGTGATTGCGATAACATACAGGAACTCAAGTCCTTTTGTTCACCCGACCTAGAATACCTCACAATCAAGTGCCGACCGTATTACCTCCCAAGAGAATTCTCTTCAGTTTTAATCACAGCCGTGTATATTCCCCCTCAAGCCAATACCACGCCGGCCCTCAAAGTACTCCACCGGACTTTATGCAAACTGGAAACCACATATCCTGCGGCCACATTTATTGTAGCTGGGGTTTTAACAAAGCAAATTTGTGTTAATCTCATCCTTTCTCAGTACAATCTCCTGGACTGGCCTACAAATTACTATTAACACTGTCCATCACACAAGTAGCCTGTGAGAGAAGCTTCTCAACAGTGAAATTCATAAAAAAACTGACTCAGGAGCATTTTAACCCAGAAGCACCTGGAGGCCTTCATGCTAATGTGCACCGAGAAAGAAATTCTCATGCCTTTGGACAATTTTTCAGCAAAAGATCAGAGAAGTTATTTGGATTTTTACTAATTATCTTTGAAAGACAGGGTCCTGAAAAAGAGACGTTTCTTTTTTTGCTGAGTTATAAAAATATAGGACAAAACATACATCACGACAAGAGAGACTAAACAACACTACCCAAAGAGAGACCCAAGACAACAACATAGCAAGGCAGCAACGCATGACAAACACAGCATGGTAGCAACACAACATAACAACAACATGGCAGCAACACAACATGGTAGCAGCACAAAACATGGTGCAAACATCACTGGTCAGAGACAGCAGCACAAAGGGCAAGAAGGTATAGATAATAATACATCACGCAAAGCAGCCACAACTGTCAGTAAGAGTGTCCATGATTGAGTCTTTGAATGAAGAGATTGAGATAAAACTGTCCAGTTTGAATGTTTGTTGCAGCTCGTTCCAGTCGATAGCTGCAGCGAACTGAAAAGAGGAGCGACCCATGGATGTGTGTGCTTTGGGGACCTTTAACAGAATGTGACTGGCAGAACAGGTGTTGTATGTGGAGGATGAGGGCTGCAGTAGATATCTCAGATAGTGGGTGTGAGGCCTAAGAGGGTTTTATAAATAAGCATCAACCAGTGGGTCTTGTGACGGGTATACAGAGATGACCAGTTTACAGAGGAGTATGGAGTGCAGTGATGTGTCCTATAAGGAGCATTGGTGGCAAATCTGATGGCCGAATGGTAAAGAACATCTAGCCGCTCGAGAACACCCTTACCTGCCGATCTATAAATTATGTCTCCGTAATCTATCATAGGTAGGATGGTCATCTGAATCAGGGTTAGTTTGGCAGCTGGGGTAAAAGAGGAGCGATTACGATAGAGGAAACCAAGTCCAGATTTAACTTTAGCCTGCAGCTTTGATATGTGCTGAGAGAAGGACAGTGTACCGTCTAGCCATACTCCCAAGTACTTGAATGAGGTGACTACCTCAAGCTCTAAACCCTCAGAGATAGTAATCACACCAATGGGGAGAGGGGTATTCTTCTTACCAAACCATATGACCTTTGTTTTGGAGGTATTCAAAACAAGGTTAAGGGTAGAAAAAGCTTGTTGGACACTAAGAAAGCTTTGTTGTAGAGCATTTAACACAAAATCCAGGGAGGGGCCAGCTGAGTATAAGACTGTATCATCTGCATATAAATGGATGAGAGAGCTTCCTGCTGCCTGAGCTATGTTGTTGGTGTAAATTGAGAAGAGCGTAGGGCCTAGGATTGAGCCTTGGGGTACTCCTTTGCTGACAGGCAGTGGCTGAGACAGCTGATTATTTCACTTTATACACTGCATTCTTTGAGAGAGGTAGGCCCAAGACCCCTCAGAGACACCAATACTCCTTAGCCGGTCCACAAGAATGGAATGGTCTACCGTATCAAAAGCTTTAGCCAAGTCAATAAAAATAGCAGCACAACATTGCTTAGAATCAAGGGCAGTGGTGACATCATTGAGGACCTTTAAGGTTGCAGTGGCACAAGACAGTTGAATAGTGACAAGTTTTTCCAACACTTTTGATAAACGGCAAAATAGAAATAGGCCTATAACAGTTAGGATCAGCTTGATCTCTCCCTTTAAATAAAGGACTAACCGTGACTGCCTTCCAAGCAATGGGATCCTGCCCAGAAAGGAGAGACATGTTAAAAAGGTCGGAGATACGTTTTTCAGCAAGTGTCTATGACAAACCAGGACAGGTCGTTTCACTGAGCAGCCATTACGAACACAGGCTATAAAACAGTGATCACTAAGGTCATTACAGAAAACACCAGACTGATACCTATCAGGATTATTTGTGAGAATAACATCAAGAAGAGTAGCCTTTTCTAGGTGTTTGGAGTCATACCTTGTGGGATTGCTAATACTCTGAGAAAGACTCCAAGCAATGGGATCCTGCCCAGAAAGGAGAGACATGTTAAAAAGGTCGGAGATAAGCTTGGCGATGATAGGGGCAGCAACCTTAAAGAAGAAAGGGTCTAAACCATCTGACCCAGATGGTTTTTTGGAGTTAAGTTTCAGGAGCTCCTTTAGTTCCTCGGACTCAGTAACTGCCTCCAGGGAAAAACTTTGTAGCGGGGCAGGGGAGAAAGAGGGAGGTACATCAGGGATAGTTGCATTAGAAGACGCATTTGAAGGCGTGGCAGATGAGGAAATGTTGGACCGGCAAGGAGGCATGGCTGAGTCAAATAGGAATCCTGATTTAATGAAGTAGTCATAAAGAGCTCAGCCATGTGCTTCTTGTCAGTAACAACAAACTTTAAGCGACATGGGCAGCTGTGAGTAGGAGAGTTTATTCTCCAGTTTATTTAACTGTTTTCTAGAATTTCTTGGGATTAGACCCACAGAGAGAGAACTGCTTCTTAAAGTAACTAACTTTGGCCTTCCGGATAGCCTGAGTGCACTTATTTCTCATTTGCCTGAACGAGAGCCAGTCAGCCTGAGTAAGTGTGTGCCGGGCCTTTTCGCCAAATGCAAATCTTGAGGTGGAGTAACTCTACAAGATCACGGTTGAACCAGGGGCTGAACCTGTTTTTAATTCTCATTTTCTTTACGGTGGCATGTATGTTAACAATACCACTGAAAATATAAAAAAAGAAGGTCCAAGCATCATCGATAGAAGAGATCAAGATGATTCTACTTCTTTTTACAAAAGCCAGTTTATGAAGGAAGTTGCCATCTTTTTCACATAGCCTACATCTGTCTGCAGTTTTATTTTATGGGTGATCTTTTCCATGAAATACATGTACTTCAATTTACCAGTCTACGCTTCTGTAGTAGTAATGTCCTCATTTAACCAATGTGTTGTAATACATTTCTTTGCTGCAGACAAAAGGATATTCAACAGGTAGGCATTTTGAAACTGTTCAGGAATTACTCCAAGTAAACCCACTCTTTGGGTTATTTTTTTTCCATCAATGCCAATACTGTTTTCTATGCTTGATTAATATTTTAGGATATTGCTGAGCTCATTGCAGTCAGAAAACATCTGTTGCGCGACCAAAATATTCATACCCTTGACTTTTTCCACGTTTTGTTACGTTACAGCCTTATTCTAATCTGAAATTCAGACCCTTTGCTATGAGACTCGAAAGTGAGCTCAGGTGTGTCTTGTTTCCATTGATCATACTCAAGATGTTTCTACAACATGATTTGGAAAGGCACACACCTATTTATATAAGGACCCACAGTTGACAGTGCTTGTCAGAGCAAAGACCAAGCAATGAGGTCAAAGGAATTGTCCGTAGAGCTCCAAGACAGGATTGTGTCGAGGCACCGATCTGGGGAAGATAACCAAAAAATGTCTGCTGCATTGAAGGTCCCCAAGAATACAGTGGTCTCTCCATCATTCTTAAATGCAAGAAGTCGTTCTTAAATGGAAAAAGTTCCAAACCTCTTCCTAAAGCTGTCCGCCCAGCCAAACTGAGCAATCAGGGGAGAAGGGCCTTGGTCGGGGAGGTGACCAAGAACCTGATGGTCACTCTGACAGAGCTCCAGAGTTCCTCTGTGGAGATGGGAGAACCTTCCAGAAGGACAACCATCTCTGCAGCACTCCACCAATCAGGCCTTTATGGTAGAGTGGACAGACAGAAGCTACTCCTCAGTAAAAGGCACATGACAGCCCGCTTGGAGTGCCAAAAGGCACCTCAAGATTCTCTGGTCTAAACCAAGATTGAACTCTTTGGCCTGAATGCCAAGCGTTACATCTGGAGGTAACCTGGCACCATCCCTACGGTGAAGCATGGTGGTGGCAGCATCATGCTGTCAGGATGTTTTTCAGCGGCAGGGACTAGTCAGGATCGACGGAAAGATGAACAGAGCAAAGTACAGAGAGATCCTTGATGAAAATCTGCTCCAGAGTGCTCAGGACCTCAGACTGGGGTGAAGGTTCACAAGACAACGACCCTAAGTACACAGCCAAGACAACGCAGGAGTGGCTTCTGGACAAGTCTCTGAATGTCCTTGAGTGGCCCAGCCAGAGCCCGGATTTGAACCCAATCGAACATCTCTGAAGAGACCTGAAAATAGAAGAATCTGAGAAACTCCCCAAATATAGGTTTGCCAAGCTTGTAGTGTCATACCCAAGAAGACTTGATGCTGTAATCGCTGCCAAAGGTGCTTCAACAAAGTACTGAGTAAAGGGCCTGAATACTTGTGTAAATGTGATATTTCCTTTTTTTATATATACATTTGCAAAAATGTCAAAAAAACTGTTTTTGCTTTGTCATTATGGGGTTTGTGTGTAGTGTTAGGAGGAAAATAATCAATTTAATCAATTTTAGAATAAGGCTGTAACGTAACAAGATATGAAAAAAGTCAAGGGGCCTGAATACTTTCCGAATGCACTGTAGTAACTTAGGATCAGCTTTCGCTCCCCAAACCGCACCAGAAAATAACGGAAAACTGACCCAAGATCAGTACTGTATATAGGCAACTTCAACCCAATGTCATGCGGAGCGCGTTCCAGCTCGTCAACACAATTAAATCGAATCAAATGTTATTGGTCACATACACATGTTTAGCAGATGTTATTGCGGGTGTAGCGAAATGCTCGTGTTTCTAGCTCCAGAAGTTCAGTAAAATCTAACAAGTAATATCTAACAAATTCAAAACAATATGCATAATACATACTAATCTAAAGTAAGCAATCGGCTGCTGGGGAGGTTACTTTCTGCGTTGTTCGGCGCATATAAGAATATAAAAATAAATTAATTGGAGAAATGCTTTTCAAGGCACTATGAAGGTATATTCTTCTGTGCATGCCTCTGCAGAATCGGTGTATTTTGACCTGCAACTCAGATGCGCACATGACTGGGGAGCTCTGAGGTACCGGAACGCATAAAAAAATGCACCTTTATAAAAAGGCATTGTATGCATATACACTTCCTAATATTAAGTTCCACTCCCCCCATTTTGCACTCTGAAAAGCCTCAATTTGGCCTTTTATAAACGCATTTTTCATGACTGGAGACTGGCAGAATGTGTTTTAATACCGCACAAATTATCGAAATGACAGGCTACTTTGACACTGACAAACTGAGAATCTGAGATCAATAAAAACAACCTTGCCTTGAATCCATCAATAGCCTAGGCCTAGGTGTGTGTGGAGACACACACATTGCAGGCTACAATATGAGGAGCAAATTATAGTCCTAAAAATACTCACCCAATGATGTGCAGCTCACTCACCGGTGATGGCGATGCATTCATGCCCAAAGCCTAGCTCTCTCTTGTATTAATTTGTAAAATAATATTTAGAAAGTTAATCAAATATTTTGGTAGCCTACAGCATATGGATTTGAGTCTTCTATTTTCAGCAGGAGCCATTTGCTTTCCAAGATTGTATTTGAAATATTGTGAAAAGCCTGTTTTGTCTGCATGCTGTTCACTGACAGATTTGCCGCACATTCACGACCGTAGGCTATGCCTTATTGGGCTTCACACAATCCACAACTAGGCTATTGATGCTCTGTGGCTAAATTCTAGGCCTTCTCATGGTGTAGCAAGGCTATTCTGAATTGTTTCATTTCTTTCTGAACAGACAGCAGTAATTCTCTTACTTTGGCAAATGTATTTCAATTTATAAGGGGTGCTGCAGCTCCTCCAGAACACGTCGCGTGGCTATGATTCTATAAGGAAATAAATGATGAAGTGCAACGCTGGAGAGAAGAGAGTTGCAGACTCATGTGTATCAGAGCAGAGAGAGATAATATAAATTGAATCTCATTCTAGTTCTGTGAGAGATACAGGCGCGCTTCTCACACAGCCGCGGCCACGCATTGGTCTCAAACATAGGTTAGTTACAATGTTGCGCAAACCATAAGCCCTGGCCGGACCTACCCGAATACACTCTTAGAATATCAGGCCTGGGTTGAAAATCTATTTTTTTACATTACATTTTTTTGTGGAGAGGCAACTCAAATAAAATTTGATTGCTTTTATTGTAATTTTTACATTGCAAAAAGTGAACATTATTTTTCATGACATAAATAGATTCCGGAAGTAAACAGTCCAAAAACAGAGAGGTGCCGGATCCTGTTCCGGAAAGATCCTGCTCAAATTAAGCACTGTATAGGCCACAGTTTCATAGCCTACAGTCTATGGAGGTTTATGGTGGACACAGGGTTTTATTATAGCCAACATCTACACACCTGATTCAACTAGTTTGAGTGGTTAATTACTTTTGTCCACATGTGTCAAATTCATTCCATGGAGGGCTTAGTGCATGTTTTCGCTCCACCCTTGTACTTGATCGATTAATTAAGGTCACTAATTACTAAGGAACTCCCCTCACCTGGTTGCCTAGGTCTTAATTGAAAGGAAAAACCCAAAACCCGATGACACTCGGCGCTCCGTGGAATGAGTTTGACACCCCTGCTAAGTTAAGTCTGTTACTGTTAGCCTACTGTTACTGCTTGTTTAGAACAAAATCCTGCACCTACTGTATTTGAATTCTATTTCTGCACAAAATAACTTACATAGTATTATATTTATCTCAAAGCTGACATTTTCTGTACTCCCCTATTATTGGTAGTGCTAGTTCAACTTGTCTTTGCAAAGCCTTTAGATCTTGTGGAGCAAACAACGGATGAATAGGGACAACAAGACAGCAATGGTCCCATCCACAGTGCATGTGTATCCATCCAATGATCATCTTCTTATCCATCGTTCACATTCTTTACATCTTTGTACACCACCTGTAGTTCTTGTGTTGTAATCCACTTACAAAGGAAGTCTGTATACATCTGGCCCTTCTTTGGACACTGTGTTAACAAACCTCCAAACGAGCTTCAATGCCATACAACACTCCTTCCGTAACCTCCAACTGCTCTTAAATCCTAGTAAAACTAAATGCATGCTCTTCAATCGAACGCTGCCCGCACCCGCCTGCCGGACTAGCATCACTACTCTCGACGGGTCTGACTTGAATATGTGGACACCTTCAAATACCTAGGTGTCTGGTTAGACTGTAAACTCTCCTTCCAGACTCACATTAAGCATCTCCAATCCAAAATTAAATCTAGAATCGGCTTCCTATTTCGCAACAAAGCCTCCTTCACTCATGCTGCCAAACATACCCTCGTAAAACTGAGTATCGTACCGATCCTTGACTTCGGCGATGTCATTTACAGAATAGCGTCCAACACTCTACTCAGCAAATTGGATGTAGTCTATCACAGTGCCGTCCGTTTTGTCACCAAAGCCCTATATACTACCCACCACTGCGACCTGTATGCTCTCGTTGGCTGGCCCTACCTACATATTCATCGCCAAACCCACTGGCTCCAGGTCATCTATAAGTCTTTGCTAGACCCACCCGTAGCATTCGCCACCATTCCTTCCAGTTCTCTGCTGCCAATGACTGGAACGAAGTGCAAAAATCATTGAAGCTGTAGACTACCATCTCCCTCAATAACTTTGAACATCAGCTGTCAGAGCTGCTTATCGATCACTGCACCTGTACACAGCCCATCTGTAAATAGCCCACCCTTCTAGCTCATCCCCATATTGTTATTTTTGCTCATTTGCACCTCAGTATCTCTATTTGCACCTCACCATCTGCACATCTATCACTCCAGTGTTAATGCTAAATTGTAGTTATTTTGCCACTATGGCCTATTTATTGCCTTACCTCCCTAATCTTACTACATTTGCACACACTGTACATATATTTTCTATTGTGTTATTGACTGTACATTTGTTTATCCCGTGTGTAACTCTGTGTTGTTGTTGTTTTTGTCGCACTGCTTTTCTTTATCTTGGCCAGGTCGCAGTTGTAAATGAGATCTTGTTCTCAACTGGCCTACAAGGTTAAATAAAAACGTCCATCTTAATGCTCAGTTCAAAGTGTTTATTAAAATAAGTAGCCTACCTATACAGCTGTGAAATACAATTCTGTTTACTTTGCAGCTCCATATAAAGGATCTTCACACCTACCACCCTTCTATTCAGACTGCTCAGACTCCTTTATTCTCTCTCTTTCTCTCTCTTTCTCTCTTTCTCTCCATCCTCTTGATACAGATCTCTTGATCCATTCTATGGCTGCATTTTAAGTAAGTGGACACTCTCTCTTTTTATTAAGATTTGCTACCAGGTTGTAGTTTTAAAAATGCAAACCAACTGGAGAAGATTATCCCAAAAGTTGATCTTAAAATAAGTAACCAAATCCCACTGGCTCAGGTACTGCTTAATCTGTTAACTAGAGACGCTCATTGCACTATGCACCTGAGGCAATGGTAAGTAGCCTATATCTAGGCTACAATAATAGCCAACAGTTAGTATGACAGTTGGCCAAACTCTGTCTTTATTAATTGGCATTGTTAGTATAGTTTTTATTTCACAATCAACTTGTCAATTCAAGCCCCATGCCAGAGTGGGCCTCCCTGGTGCATTCCATCAGTCAAAGTTATGTGTATAAGGCTATTCTTTCTGACACTTTTGTATCCACCATTCATGCAGAACGGCTCTTGCTCCACCCGTAACATGTGTCCTAGTAGTAAAACATCAATATGAGTAGTGTCAAAGAAATGCAAGTTCTGTGGTGCAAAAATAAAGTTAGAGGCCCAAAACAATGAAGGCAACAGACGAATGGGCAAATAAGACAATGAAACATGGAAGATATGCAACCTTGGTTAATGCAGCAAACAAGCTAGTAAGCTTTATTATGTTTTCCTCTAAAAAGATTTCTGCATTTCTGCCTCATGTAAGACTGTAAATCAAATGTCAATTTCTGACTGATATTTGTTGTGTTTATGGAAGTTGTTTTGTCATTAATGGTTCCACAAGATAGGAGTGTACCGCCTGCTACTCCTCAGCCAGAGGAAGAAGGACAACATTTGGTCGTCGACTGCACCGTGTCCTCACAGCGGCATGATGAATCAGACCTCAAAGGCAGGCCATCCAAAGGTTGTATGAGGCAATTGTGAAAGGTATTTGGACAGAAATATGTATGTTTGTCTACCTAAAGACCCAACCACATCCGTCAGACTGTAATAACCAAATTCTTCCACTTATGCAATATCGCCAAAGTCTGCCCCTCCCTCTCCTGTTCTGCCGGCCGAAACTCTCCTCCATGCTTTCATCTTCTCCCGAATAGACTATTGCAACTCACTACTACCCTGCATCAACACAAGCTCCCTTCATAAACTCGAAATGGTTCAAAACTCAGCAGCCCGACTTTTCACCCACACTAAATCCTGGCAGCACATCATCTCCATCCTCCGTGAACTCCACTGGCTCCCTGTCTCCCACCGCATTAATTACAAGATACTCCTCCTGACCTAAAAAGCTCTCCCCCACCTTGCTCCCCCTTACCTCTCTGACCTTCTTCTCCCCTACCAACCCTCATGCTCTCTCCGGTCAACCACAGCTGGTCACCTTGTCATCCCCAGGTCCAAGCTCCAGAGTTTCAGTCTCCAGCGCTGCTCCTAGGCTCTGGAAGTCCCTCCCTCCAGCCTTCCGTGACTCTGAGTCCATCATCATCTTTCAGTCCCGCCTAAAAACCCACCTCTTCACCATGGCCTAACCCCACCAACCATTCTCACACACACCTCCTCTGTCTCACACGATCACACATACGCGCAACACGTGCTCTCTCATAATTATTAATTATTCTTCATAATTATTCTGCCTTCTGAAATCATTGACAGGTGGCACCATTGAATTATGGAGTCTATATATACAGTGGGGAGAACAAGTATTTGATACACTGCCGATTTTGCAGGTTTTCCCACTTACAAAGCATGTAGAAGTCTGTAATTTTTATCATAGGTACTCTTCAACTGTGAGTGACGGAATCTAAAACAAAAATCCAGAAAATCACATTGTATGATTTTTAAGTGATTCATTTGCATTTTATTGCATGACATAAGTATTTGATACATCAGAAAAGCAGAACTTAATATTTTGTACAGAAACCTTTGTTTGCAATTACAGAGATCATACGTTTCCTGTAGTTCTTGACCAGGTTTGCACACACTGCAGCAGGGATTTTGGCCCACTCCTCCATCCAGATCCTTCAGGTTTCGGGGCTGTCGCTGGGCAATACGGACTTTCAGCTCCCTCCAAAGATTTTCTATTGGGTTCAGGTCTGGAGACTGGCTAGGCCACTCCAGGACCTTGAGATGCTTCTTACGGAGCCACGCCTTAGTTGCCCTGGCTGTATGTTTTGGGTCGTTGTCATGCTGGAAGACCCAGCCACGACCCATCTTCAATGCTCTTACTGAGGGAAGGAGGTTGTTGGCCAAGATCTCGCGATACATGGCCCCATCCATCCTCCCCTCAATACGGTGCAGTCGTCCTGTCCCCTTTGCAGAAAAGCATCCCCAAAGAATGATGTTTCCACCTCCATGCTTCACGGTTGGGATAGTGTTCTTGGGCTTGTACTCATCCTTCATCTTCCTCCAAACACGGCAAGTGGAGTTTAGACCAAAAAGCTCTATTTTTGTCTCATCAGACCACATGACCTTCTCCAATTCCTCCTCTGGATCATCCAGATGGTCATTGGCAAACTTCAGACGGGCCTGGACATGCGCTGGCTTGAGCAGGGGGACCTTGTGTGCGCTGCAGGATTTTAATCCATGACGGCGTAGTGCGTTACTAATGGTTTTCTTTGAGACTGTGGTCCCAGCTCTCTTCAGGTCATTGACCAGGTCCTGCCGTGTAGTTCTGGGCTGATCCCTCACCTTCCTCATGATCATTGATGCCCCACGAGGTGAGATCTTGCATGGTGCCCCAGACCGAGGGAGATTGACCGTCATCTTGAACTTCTTCCATTTTCTAATAATTGCGCCAACAGTTGTTGCCTTCTCACCAAGCTGCTTGCCTATTGTCCTGTAGCCCATCCCAGCCTTGTGCAGGTCTACAATTTTATCCCTGATGTCCTTACACAGCTCTCTGGTCTTGGCCATTGTGGAGAGGTTGGAGTCTGTTTGATTGAGTGTGTGGACAGGTGTCTTTTATACAGGTAACGAGTTCAAACAGGTGCAGTTAATACAGGTAATGAGTGGAGAACAGGAGGGCTTCTTAAAGAAAAACTAACAGGTCTGTGAGAGCCGGAATTCTTACTGGTTGGTAGGTGATCAAATACTTATTTCATGCAATAAAATGCAAATTAATTATTTAAAAATCATACAATGTGATTTTCGGGATTTTTGTTTTAGATTCCGTCTCTCACAGTTTAAGTGTACCTATGATAAAAATTACAGACCTCTACATGCTTTGTAAGTAGGATAACCTGCAAAATCGGCAGTGTATCAAATACTTGTTCTCCCCACTGTATATGTGTCTTTAAAAATATAAATATTGTTTTGGAAGAATAGCTGTCAAATAATTTGCATAAAGGGAGGGATCAGGAAATCATGTGTAGACACATTCCTGAAAATGTGGCCACAATCAGAATGTGGACAAGTTCAGACAAAGGACGCATGTTATAAATCAGACTTTTGTCTCATGTTTTTCTTCCTTTTGTTTAGTCTGGTGTTGTTTAGTTAGATTGTTGATTGTTTGTTAGTTTCTACAATTGTATAGCTATATACGTTTCATGTATTATTATTGTTATTATTAGAAGTCGAGCATTTAGTTCAGGCAAGCAACATTTCAACACATTATTTTCATATATCCTGTGTAGAAGTTTATTTACAAACTGGATAGTTCCAGCCATGAATGCTGATTGGCTGAAAGTTGTGGTATATCAGACCGTATACCACTGGAAAAACAAAACATTTATTTTTACTGCTCTTATTATGTTGGTAACCAGTTTATAATAGCAATAAGGCACCTCGGGGGGGTGTGGTACAGTATATGGCCAATATAACACAGCTAAGGGCTGTGTCCAGGCACTCCGCGTTGCATCGTGCGTAAGAACAGCATTTAGCCGTGGTATATTGGCCATGTACCACACCTTCTCGGGCCTTATTGCTTAAGTATACAAGCTCACCTCTGCCAATTGGAAACTGTGGTCCACTTGTCTGTCCCATTTTCTTAATATGGCAATCAACACCTATTCACCAACACCACAACCCTCCTACTGTTGCTGCCCAGGACCTGTCTGATACAGTTGCCCCCCAGGAGACCACTTACACCCTCATCCTCACCCAGGTTGAACCCCCGATATCCCCCACCCCCCAGGAGACCAGCTACACCCCCATCCTCAACCAGGTTGAACCTCTGATATCCCCCACCACCCAGGAGACCAGCTACACCCCCATCCTCAACCAGGTTGAACCTCTGATATCCCCCACCACCCAGGAGACCAGCTACACCCCCATCCTCAACCAGGTTGAACCTCTGATAACCCCCACCACCCAGGAGACCAGCTACACCCCCATCATCAACCTGGTTGAACCCCAGATAACCCTCATCGCCCAGGAGACCAGCTACACCCCCATCATCAACCTGGTTGAACCCCAGATAACCCTCACCGCCCAGGAGACCAGCTACACTATCCTATAACAAGTTGAACCCCCAATAACCCCCACGACTCAGGAGACCAGCTACACCTAAACGGAACCAAAGAAGACAGGGAGAAAGTCCTGTTCACCCTGTCGCCCTCAAAAAACCCTCCAACCCGCTGAGCAGAATACAGTCAACCCCGACCAAGGAAGAGGAAATATGACTACATGCAAAATGGTAAATCAATATCTAACATATTGTTTATTCATAAATCTTAGTGATGTCAATAACTTAAATTATGTTTTTAATAAATTAATATGAAAATGCCAGTGATTGATGGTGTCCTACTTTGCAGGAGGCAGGCATACACTCTTAGAAAAAAGGGTTCCAAAAGGGTTCTATAGCTGACCCCATAGGAGAACCATTTTTGGTTCCAGTAAGAACCCTTGTTTGTAGAACCCTCTGTGTAAAGGGTTACACAGAATGGTTCTACCTGGAACCAAAGAGGGTTCTTCAAATGGTTCTGCTATGGGGAGAGCAGAAAAACCATTTAAGGTTTTAGATAGCATCTTATTTTCTAAGTGTTGTCTAAGGCATGTATGTAAAGTTAATGCTGCAAATGACTGGCATGCTAACTGTTCTGATGGGTGGTGATTGAATAAATGTATTTATTGTTTCAGAATGTCCAGTGCATCCTGGGAAAATTATTTTCCACATTCTAGAAATTCTTACCAATAGAACGTCAAAGGAGGTAAGTCATCGGCAGTACATTGAAATTCCTGTGACTGTATTTACAGGCTAATACTAGTGCAACACCACTTGTAGTTAACTTGCAGTGCATAGACCTTTTAGTTCTGATAAAAACATACATTTCTATTTCTATGTATTGCCTAATGAAGGGTCAGGAGCAGAAAGTGAGGTGGAAGCCATGCTCTGGATGGTACGTTTACTTCAACTAATCTCCTATAATACAGTGAGGATATACTGTATACTCAACACCATTATGTATTTGGACAGTGAATCTAAAATGTAACATTTTACTCTGAACTCCAGCATTTTGGATTTGAGATCAAATGTTTCATACGTGGCGATAGTACAGAATGTCACATTTTTAGAATTTAGAAATGAAAGCACTTTATGTATATAGTCACCCCAATTTGAAGAAGCCTTAAGTATTTGGACAAATTCACTTATAGTCAATGTTCCCTCAAATTCTGCGCGTTTACTGTGAACACTGAGGCTGTACCCGCTTTAAGTTACAGTTAACAGTGGCCATAATGTGGTCGCACCAGTGGCCTAACATTAAAAACCATGGTGAAAATGCTTCCTATAACATTTTAACATGGAAATAGCTGTTCTATCATTCAGCCTGTTGGCCTACATTCCATGAGATTTTTGAAAAATAATTAACCTTTTCACATCTTTCACATTAAGCGTTTATTTACTTGTCCTTCAGACAAGGAGGTGACTGAAAATGTTGTGTTGTTTGATGCTAAAATGCATTATTATTCCTGTACCATTATTACAGAGAATCAGACAAATTATGCTACCCTCTGCCTATTGGCTACTTAGCTTATTCAAGCCTGTCTCAAAATACAACACTGCCCCTTTAAGACAAAAATAGCTCTCTACCTGACTCTTTTCAAAGATGTCGAGAAACGTATATACATTTAGTGCTCTTGTAGAAATCAATCATTCCCTATTGCTCACTACAAATTATCTATAACTAGACTAAAAACTCACTATATAGCAAAGGATATGAACAAAATGTGCACACATGGCTACATGCATGTTAATTTGTGTAACTCACGCCGGAGATAAAATGCAAGCGTAATCCGATGCAATCATAAGTTAGATAAATGCCATCCTTTACTCAGGTATTACATGTTACAGGTCACAACATCCTAATTAGACACTCATAATGCACCTGTTTATCTATCCTAGATCGGTGCCTCTGGGTTGGCATTATGCCCTTTTCATATAGAATTAACTCAAGCACTTCATACCATTTTAATACCACAGTGAAAATATCTACTTACATTTTTTTTTATTCTTCTTTTTAAATAATTCATTGCCCATCTCTTAAGGGACATAAGACCGCCCCTGCGGTACGGGGAATATGTTAGCCCTTGTCCTAGTGTGGCGCACTGGTAGCATATTGGTCACCTCTGGGATGTTGGGCACCTCTGGGAGCCTCAGGGCCTCTTCCTCCTCTTCCACATCCTCCTGAAATTGTGAAGGCACGGTCCGGCAGAGATAACTGCCCTGGTGGAGTCTTCCCCGTCTCCTCATTATGTGTCCTACCCACACCATCCAGAGGATATTCACAGTCTTCCCATGTGGAACTCCTGTACCCTATGCTCCGAACTGGGCGTATTCCCTTCAATACTTTCGGCCCTTTACTTCCACTTCACATGACCTTGCGCTGATGTGCCCTATGCATGTGGCATCCCTGGCGTGAGGTGACAGGAGCACTCTGACAGCTTGGCCTTGTTTTATTCAAGGCTGATTTTTTGCATGCTGGTCATAGTAATGTTTTGACTTGTCCTGACGTGCACGCTTGTGTGCCTGAACATCCCTAATGACCATTGATGCGAGGAGCTTGGGAGTTGTTGGCAACAGAGAGCGAATGCGTCTAGACATTAAGCCCTGTACAGGACTGCTGCCGAATCCCTCTGTGAGAGTATTTCTCCATGCCAAAATGGCTTGCCACACATCTGTGCCTTCCTGCATATCCTTTTTGATGAGAATCTTTGCTATTTTCACTGCTGACTCCGCCTTACCATTACTCTGACTGTGGTAGGGTGAGGAGGCTTTTGCCAAAAAAGCAAAGTCTTGACTTTTGAACTCGGGCCCATTATCCGTAACTACACCACTTTCAGGTATGCCATATCTGTGATGCAAGCGGCTGTTGTGTCAATCCCTTTCTCCACCTCCCAAAAATCTGAGTAGTCCACTATAATCAGAAAAGGAACGTTCTTGACTGTGAACACATCCATTCCCACTTTAGACCAAGGACGTGCTGGTATGTCATGTGGCTGCAGCGTTTTCTTTTGCTGCTTAGGTAGATTAGCATTACATATGCTGCACACAGCCACAAAATGTTTAATTTCTTGGGCCAGAATACTGAGTCTCTTGCTTTCCTGAGACTGGCTTCGACCCCTGATTGCCCTGCATGGATACGAGAGAGAATCAATCTGGCGTAGAGTTTCTGGCACTACCACCCTGTCACCTTTGTAGACGACCTCTTCCTGCATTGTGAGTTTGTCTCTGTATGTCCAGTAGTCCCTCACCAGGATGGATGTACTCTTGAGTCCGGCCAGCCTCTTAGGATAAAAGATTTGATATCATCCCGTGTCTGCGGGGAGATGTTTTGATCAGTAGCATGATTCAGATCTTCAAACTTGTCTGATAAGTTTGTCTGATATTGCAGGTGACTAGTTATTGGTAGTGCTGCCCTGGACAAGAAGTCTGCAATGTGAAGTTCCTTTATTGTATACTACCTGTAGTTGATAATGCTGAAGCTTTAGCATCACCCTTTGTAGTCGCTTTGGGGAAGACAGAAGAGTTTTATTTTTAAGATAACCTTGTGATCAGTGTGCACCGTGGTAAAGTTCATACCATGAAAGTATTGATCAAAACTGTCACAGGCAAACACTATGGCTAGGCACTCCTTTTCAATTTGGGCATATTCTTGCTCCGTGGGTGTCAATGTCCTTGAAGCTAATGCAATGGGATGCCCCCTCTGCAGCAGTGCTGCCCCTAGGCCTTTGTCACTTGCATAACATTGTCGGGTCACTTCCTCAGAGGTCATAGTACCTCAGTATTGGTTGGTTGCTTACCAATGTCTTGATTTGCTTCTATGCAGCATCATGTTGAAGAAGCCATGCCCACAGCACATCTTTATTGGTCAGCCAAAGCAATGGCTCACATACGTCAGACAGATGAGGTAGGAATATTTTGTAATATTTACAAAACCAGTCAGTCACTGCACTGCTTTTGCGTCTGTAGGTGGCGACATTTGCTGTACTGCCTAAAAACATGTCCTGTGTATGGAATACTTGTGAGACTGAGTTTAACATTGTCTTTATCTGTTTCAGCTTTAGGTTGTAATCATGGGCCTGCACTCCTTATTCCATTGTAGCACCACAGCCGTATACCAGGATGTCATCAGCTATGACGCTTATTCCTGGCGGTCCCTGAAGTGCATTATGTTGCTTTCGCTAGTTTCACTCTAAAAGGTAACCTTGTCCACCGGTATCTACCATTGGGGGTCCAAAATGTGGTGAGGTAACTACTCTCTTCATCCAAATGTACCTACCAGTACCCATTTTTTGCATCTATAACAGAAAATATTTTTGCTTTTGCCAGGCTTAGCAGTACCTCTTCAATGGTAGGCATTTGGTAATGTGCCCTACATAAGGCCTCGTTCAGGTCACTAGGATCGAGGCAGACTCGTATTTTGCCAGACTTTTCCAACACAACCATATTGCTGATCCACTTAGTAGGTTTGGTCACCTTCGTAATGACACCCTGTTCCTCCGTTGAATCAACAGCCTTTAGTATCTTTTCTTTCAGTGGAATGGGGATTCGGCTGTGGAACTGGTCTGACAGACTCATCCACCACCAGGTGGCGCTCACCTGGCAGAGCCCCCATCCCTTCAAAAGCATCCTCAAAACTGTTTCAGTATTGCTTCTGAGGTGTTCTGATGGGACCTTTTATTTTTCTTTAGTGCTGTTGGTGGTTGAGCTGTGGCAAATTAAGCTTTTCACACGTTTCTGCTTAAAGGAGAGGCTTTTGCAAGGTTTTCAACACTTGGAACTTTAGCACATATATTTCCCCATCATGATTGGCTTGTAGTTCACACTCCCCTACTGGTGTGATAACCAAGCCATCGTACAGCCTTAGCCTTGCCTTGCTTGGTCGTGGCTTTGCATCTCCGTCCTGCATTACTTGCATAAAATCTCTGTCGCCGAGTATATTAACAGTTGAGACACTGTCTAGCTGGCATTTGATAGTGCTGTTTGGATCCTAATCACAGTTATCACATGTCAGTGGGGCAAGCTTTACGTTTGAAAAGATTTGACATCTCATGTATAGCATGTTAGCTTCTTCATCGTCATCATTATGATCACTGCATGTATCCTGTTCTAGCAGATTGGCAGGCTTACTTTGTCTTTGTCTGCAACATGGTTCTTTTTTTCCACAGAATTAGCACAGAACCCATACGCTGGACATTTGGCTCTTGTGTGTGTTATCCACAGTACATGCACCCATCTTTAGTATTTCTACGCCTTGCATCACTATCCGACTAATTTTGTTTCCATTTTTTGTCGACATGGTCTCTGTATTTGTTCTGAGTGGCATAATTGTCAGATTCTGCCTGTTCAGGAACAGTGTTCATCTTTTATAATTGGATCTGCGTCTGTTCACTTGCTGTGCGTATATCTGTGGCTTTCAGTGTGAGATTCGCGCAGCATCCTTGACCCGAAATCACATGAATCAGACAATTGACGAAGCCTCGTCATATTGACCCGACGTCTCTGTATGAGTTCGTTCACGTGTTAAAAATGTATCTCATAAATCACGTTACGAGTGGGTTCAAAATGTCTTTGTAAAACGTCATGCATATTCTTAGAATCGTTCATATCCTCTTCCCCCGGATCTAGGTGAGGCTGAAGCATATGGCACTCTCTTCCAATAATACTGAAGCATATGGTACTCTCTTCCAATAATACTGAAGCATATGGCACTCTCTTCCAATAATACTGAAGCATATGGCACTCTCTTCCAATAATACTGAAGCATATGGCACTCTCTTCCAATAATACCGAGCAGTGTTGCCACTCGCACATGCAGGTCTTTTTTTATCTAAGCCAGTAGCGATTTCATAATTATCCCACTGATCAAGGAAAAACAACCAGTTTTGATACAAATCGCCTTTCATGTCCATGGCGCTAGGCACCGGAATTTGACAGAGTGACATTGCAGGCTCTTCGTTCTAGCTTATTTGTTCCACTTGTTTGCGTTTATCCGGCATCGATTACATTGTCTACATATCTTATTCTCTTTTCCGTAGCGCTTGGCTTTGGGTTCATTTCTCTGACACAATATATGTGAATAACTCAAGCATAATCCTTTACTCAGGTGTTATGCTACAGGTCGCGACATCCTAATCAGACTTCTTCTTCTTGGGTGGGGTGTAAAGTCTTATTCAACTGGCTGTGTCCCACCCTTAATCTTGTAAATATAGCCTCCTCTCTTCTGTCCCTTCCTGCCATCCTCCTCTCCCCAACTTTCCTCTGTACTTGAAATAAATGCCTGCCCTTTAGTATCTCTATTCCACTGCTCCTGCCATTTCTCCACCATCACTGTCCATATCAGGCTTTTTGCCTCTGCCTTGCTCTTTGAAACTATAACATCAACATCCCCACTACTTAGTACTTGTTTAGCCAGTACATCAACTGCCTCGTTCCCCTCCACTCCCACATGGGCTGGGACCCATGTAAATATTATCTGCATACCCATTTGTTTACTTCTGCCATGGATTTGTAGTACCTCATAAACAAGTATTGTCTGCTACGTGATATAAAGGACTGGAGACTCCTTAACACTGCACATGAATCAGAGCAAATAACTACTCTTTCTGGCTTAAGTTCCTCCACCCACTGCAAGGCCAACAGTATGGCCATCATCCCCATCGTATATACAGCCAGATTATCTGTAATACGTTTCCTGACTTTCACCCCACATTCCTGCACTACAAATGCTGACCCAGTACGTCATGTCCTTGGATCTTTTGAACCATCTGTGTAAATGGCCACAAAATCCTCATACACAGTATCAAGACGTCTCTTAAACAAATCAGATGGATCAACACCCTCCCTATCTTTCTGTAGTCTCTCCAATACTTCTAGATCTACTACTGGAGGTGGGAGTAGCCATGGTGGACTTACAGGAATAGCTACCGTTGGACTAAACTCCCTTCCATACATTCCCATCTCCTTCGCCTGGGTATTACCCACCCACCCAAAGCTTGTGTTCTGTCTTCGCTCATGTTCCCAGCATGCCCGTAAAATCCCTTTCGCAGGATGAGATACCCCATGTCCCTGTAGGTTGACCCAATAACCCTCTCCTAGTTTCTCCCATATAACCTCAAGCATACCTCATCTCCCACCTTCCTCCTGGTAAAGAACACGATCATGATTGAGAACAACAGAGGACTAATCACTAAATGCATGCTTTTCTATCGAACGCTGCCCGCACCCGCCCACCGGACTATCATCACTACTCTCGACGGGTCTGACTTAGAATACGTTGACTCCTACAAATACCTAGGTGTCTGGTTAGACTGTAAACTCAATTTCCAGACTCACATCAACCATTTCCAATCCAAAATTAAATCCAGAATCGGCTTCCTATTTCGCAACAAAGCCTCCTTCACTCATGCTGCCAAACATGCCCTTGTAAAACTGACCATCCTACCGATCCTTGATTTCGGCGATGTCATTTACAAATTAGCCTCCAACACTCTGCTCAGCAAATTGGATGTAATCTATCACAGTGCCATCCATTTTGTTACCAAAGCCCCATATACTACCCACCACTGCGACCTGTATGCTCTCGTTGGCTGGCCTTCATTATATATTTGTCGCCAAACCCACTGGCTCCAGGTCATCTATAAGTCTTTATTAGGTAAATCCCCGCCCTATCTCAGCTCACTGGTCACCATAGCAACACCCACCCGTAGCATGCGCTCCAGCAGGTATATCTCACTGGCCACCCCCAAAGCCAACATCTCCTTTGGCCGCCATTCCTTCCAGTTCTCTGCTGCCAATGACTGGAACGAATTGCAAAAATCATTGAAGCTAGAGGTTCCTATCTCCCTCACTAACTTTAAGCATCAGCTGTCAAAGCTGCTTATCGATCACTGCACCTGTACATAGCCCTTCTGTAAATAGCCCACACTACTACCTCATCCCCATATTTATTTTTATCATTTTCGCTAATCTTGCACTCCAGTATCTCTATTTGCACATCTATTTGCACATCATAATTTGCACATCCTTCATTCCTGTGTTAATGCTAATCTGTAATTTATATCACCACTATGGTCTATTTATTGTCCTACCTCCCAACCTTATTGCATATTGCACTACATTTTGCACTCTGTATATAGATTTTCTATTGTGTTTTTGACTGTTTGTTTACTGTGTAACTCTGTGTTGTTGTTTTTGTCGCACTGCTTTGCTTTGTCTTGGCCAGGTCGCAGTTGCAAATGAGATCTTGTTCTCAACTGACCTACCTGGTTAAATAAAGGTGAAATAAATCAAATAAAATAAAAATCACGTTCCCCTGCGGTGTACCATTATCCACCATGTAGCTGCCCGAGAGAGACTTCCCCACCCTCACCTGGATAGACCTTCCAAACAGGAAATCCTTCATCCAGTTGTACTTTCCTCCTCCTATCCCCATAATATAAAGCTTGATTAACAACCCCTCCTTCCACATCATATCATACGCCTTCTCCACATCCAAAAATAGAGCTACAACAGTCTCCTTGTTCACCTGAGCCTTCCTGACCTCTGCTTCTAAGCAGAGCACTGGGTCCATTGTTCCCCTACCCTTCCTGAACCCACTCTGATGTGGTGATACTAGTCCCCTGCTCTCCAGGAAGTAAGTTAGCCTCTCCGTAATCATACGCTCTATAATCTTACATACAGTACATGTGATGTTAAGGCTATTGACTTGTTGGCCTCGTTGGGTCCTTCCCTGGCTTCCTGATTGGTACCACTACCGCCTCCTTCCAACTGCCTGGTAGTTAGCCCTCCTTCCACACTCTGTTGTACAACACCAATACCTTATCCAGTGCCTCATCACTAAGATGGGCCAACATAACATAGCACACCTCATCTTTCCCAGGTGAAGTTAACCCAGCCTTACCTATTGCCCTTTTCACCTCTGCCATGGTAAATGGTTCATTCAACCCATCATTTACATCCTCCCTCCAGGATGCTCCTCTCTTGTTGTCTCTCTCCCCCTCTGCCCCTCCTCTGACTAATGTGCTGAGCTATACACTTGGACAAACGCTTTGGCCATCATCTCTGCCTTCTCCTTATCTGTTACTGCCACATCCTTCCCACTCGTCAACACTGGAAAATCCCACTCCCTTCTGACCCCAGTCATCCTCTTAATCATCCCCCACACTTCTCCCACTGGTGTCGCCCTTCCAATGTTGTCACAGAGCCGACGCCAACATGACCTCTTTGCCTGACGTATTGTTCTCCTCACCAGGACCTGGGCCTGCTTATACTGAATCAGATGTTGGAAGTTATGTGTCCTTTACTCTAAATGCCCTGTTCCTACTCCTCACCATTGCCCCACACTCCTCCGTCCATCCTAACCAGACATTGTTTATCTATCCTAGAAAGGTGAACCCACTAGCGCAATCTCTCTGGGTTGGCATTGTGCCCATTATCTCAACACAGTCCAGTTCAAAATAAATGGCACAGATCCAAAGATGGTGCTCATGCTCCCAGGTGATATTTATTTATAATAATGTTTCGACCCTTAGGTCTTCATCAGGCATCCATATCCCAGACGGGGTGGAAGTTCCTTTATATAGGGGCAGTACTCAGTGACATCACTTCCTGAAACAGGAGGTAAAAAATAACATAGTTTCACAATATTAACATTCAATGTATCAAAATATATGATCATACACAAGGAATGTGATCAATATTTACAGTAGTATTTATATATACTGTATATACACATACAATATTCAATTAGTATTAAAAAAACAATAATTTGGACACTTATAGGATGTCCAGCTTGTACAAAATGAACAGCAACCAGATTTTTTTGTCTTGCCTATCCATATATTGCTGCAGTGCTCACTGATCCGGGTCTTACGCTTTTAACACACCGACTGCGTCATTGCGCAAAGTAGTATGCAGCATCATCTAGATATGTGTGCAATAAAAGTTCAACATTCACCTTCTGCTACCATTTCTGTCAACCCGTTTATGCATACAGTTTGATGCATACGTTTGATAAATCCAACGTATGCAGCACACAGAATGCCCTGTAACTGCAACGCTGCAAGGCAAGTGCAGCGTTCCATTGGAAATGAATGTACCTTTGGTGTACCAAAATGCAATGACGCAGTTGGTGTGTTCGAAGCGTTAAGGCTTCTACGGGTTTTCCCTATGTAAGATAGACAACAAGGACATTTCAACATGTAAATAACGTTGGTGTTATCTTTGTCCTGCGCGGGGGTGGGTAAATTAGTTGCATTTCGCTCACATCTGCTAAATATTTCTATGACCAATAACATTTTATTTGGTTCAAAATGGCAACAGTTCGCAGGGAGTTTGGTTTGGTGTTGGTCAATCCCCAATTAGAGGCAGCTGTCTTGAGTCTAATTGGGGATTCTATTTATGTTCACATGATGTCCACTTGCGTGTGGATCATTGTGTTGTCTGTTCTATATGTTCTAGTCACCAGTTTACGGTATTGCGTTTGTTGTTTTTGTTCGTTATTATTAAATAAATATGTCTGCACGTACCTTTCGCTCTGCGCCTTGTTCCCTAACCACTAACCACTAACCGTGACAATTACAACGTTTGTTTATCCCATGTGTAACTCTGTTGTTGTTGTTTTTGTCGAACTGCTTTTCTTTATCTTGGCCAGGTCGCAGTTGTAAATGAGAACTTGTTCTCAACTGGCCTACCTGGTTAAATAAAGGTGAAATAAAAGTATTTTTTTAAAACAATCACAGGGTAGTTTAGCATTTTTGGGGATATGATATTTATGCCTCTGTAACTGCGTCACTGTCCAAATAGTTTTGTAGCTCACTGTATATACAGTGTTGTTTTGAATTACAGTGTTGTTTTGAATAATGCACAGTAAGTGAATTTTTGCCTACTCTACCTTGTATCTTTTCTATCTAGTTTGCCTTGTGGTGCGCACTTTTTGCCACATTGCAAAGAAAATACGCCATGGGAGACGCACCTGAATGCACTCATGACTCATAACAACTTAGCTAGTCATGTTGGCAATAGAATAGGCTTTCAAATTATGCCCACTGACCCCCTTTTGAAAATGTTAGTGGATGTTTTTGGATTATCACTGGCACAGCTAGGAAAGCAAAAAAAAACAAAAAAACTAATAGTTTAAGGCTCTTTGAGTCATAAACGTGTTTTGGAATTACTTAGGAACTGTGGACAGATTTTATAGTTGTTTAAGGTTAACCTGAAGCATGGCGTTCTTATCCGTCACCAAACTCCTATTCTGTAAGGTTAACCTGAAGTATGCCGTTTTATGTGTATCCCTATTAGCACTCTTCTTCTTGCACTTAACCTCTGTGAACCCCTGTGACCTGAGGGTGTCGGAAATATGCATCTCACATAGAAGATATTGTTAAGCATTACCTCTGATCCAAGTCAACTCTTCATTTCAACACAGCCTTCTTGGAGTTTAAATGACACAATGCCTCGTTCACACACCATAGTCCTTCTTATTAGGTTTTTATTGTGGGGAAAGTGAGATTTGGAAAAGGAAACAGGTCATGTTTACAGGGCGATGATGTGTAGTGGGTAGTCCAGGGTGATTGGTTGAGTGATTGAGAGTTTGTGATTGACTCTTTTACTCCGCCTCCTTGTCCTCTCCGTGGGTAATAACGTAGCACAGGTTCTTGTAGTCCAGATTGCCTGCGACGTCCAGGGGGAAGTTTGCGAACATGTCTTCAACCTGTAAGGGTGAAGCACACAAAGGTCATGCAATGTCATGGGTTGAAAAACTGGTTGGTAAATGTTTTTACCTAATGCTAATAATACATTAACCTAGCCCTTTTGCACTCCATGCTGAATTTGGTTTGTATTGTTAGTTGAAATAAAAGGGAACACACATGCAGCTCAAGTCACGATGTGGCCTTCTTTGAATAAGCCGAGATGTGACCGAAATATCCACTCTTTTTGTGCTTTATGCTATGAAACAGAACCATGATACACACACATGCAAAATTAATGTAAGTTATTTCTGTGAGTACATCAATATGCTTTTAAGAAAGAAATGCCATTGTCTCCAAGGGACTCATAATAGTGCTGCGTAAGCTCACTGTAAGTAGATTGGGCTCCTGTACATAGTTAGAATGAGACAGTGCTCTAGATGGATGCTCTGATCAGATTCACTGTCTTTGTGATGGAATACAGGATATCTTTTGTGAGTAACAGATGGTCTGAGGGAAGCGTTTGTTCCATAGCTTTACTGGGCCCTGATGGGGCTCAGGGTCAGCGATAAGTGGGTTAGAGATATAGTCTTTGAAATGGACCTGTGTGATGGATGGGACTCTGACAGGAAATGAGGTATGAGTCAACCAGTAAAAGTAGACGGATTTCAAACACAAATCCCATTGAGCCTCAGAAACCTGGGAGAAGGACATTACCTCAGCTTCGGTGAACTTGTCCGCCTGAGACATTATGTAATATTTGATACTGGAAAGGAAAATGATGACTTGTTAGGTGCAGTACATCAACCATGACGGTGAATTCTTATATCACAGAGTTGGCTCCAAGAAGTGACCATTTTTTTCTTAATTATTTCCTAAAACACGTGACATTCCACAAGAAAAGATCACATTTTTCTAAAAGAATCTATAAAACTACTGAAACTATCATTGATGGGTAATTATCAGCAACTACAAAAGAGAAGTTCAATAGATTAGAATGGAGTCTTTAAAAAAAAAAGCAATTCTAGTGCTTTATCCATTACTGTAGTAGCTATTGACTTATTGAATAATTCCTAAAGCAGTTAATTTGATCATTTTAGGAATTGGATCATTACTAACTGTACTGCATACCCATGAGGGGAAAGAGCTACAGGTACTGTGGTAACGTTTGATGTTTTAGAATTAATAGTCCTTACTCCTCTCCCTTGAGGACTCCCTGTCCCTCGGGGTCGAAGATCTTGAAGGCATTAATAATGGTCTCCTCAGGGTCAGTACCTGAGAGAGGACACTTTTTTCAGACATACAGCTGGTCTGTCTAAACAATGCACCGTGAAAAGATATTACTGAGGAAAATAGTAATTTGTCTCAGGTCAGTCTGAATATATGATTGTTGTAAGCAATAGCTAGTCATAATGTTTACGTTTTCATGTGATGCACCATATATGACATTTGCAAGCCTTTGTAGGCCATACAGTGGTGTTGCCTGACCTTTCAACTTCTCGCCAAACATGGAGAGGAAGATGGTGAAGTTGATGGGTCCAGGGGCCATCTTTAGCATCTCGTCCAGCTCATCATTACCCACGTTAAGACGGCCTGTAGAGACATACAGGACAAGAAGAGATACAGGTCAGAGGTCAGTGGGACCACTCACATGACCAGGTGGGGACAATGGGAAAGTACAGCAGAACCAGAGCCATGTATTATTTAGAGAGTTAGACATTCAGTTACATAGCATCAGAGTATATAGTGGGTTTGGCCAGGTTTTATAATGGCTGCCATGTTAACACCTTTATTCTCAAAATGTTGGTGATGTAACAATAGTATGAGAGCGCCTCCGACAGATCCCTATGGAATAATCAACTGTAAACAAGCAAAACAGAGCAGCGAATTTAAGAGACTATTTATTGATTAGCGTTCAGAATAATGTGTATCCAAGTCTGTACTGTGTTGTGAACTTGTGGTGTCAACAAATTTCATATATGGTTTCACTGGACATCTTCATAGGTTCATTGAAAACGATCATGAGAAAGTGGCACTCTCTGTACATTTATGTAATGTTAATGGGCCGCTAACATAGCTGCCATAGAATGTTGTGTCATGTAAGTTCATCACAATGTAGAAACCTTAATGGCCCAACTCTCTAAATACATGACTCTAAGCAGCACAGGTGTTATGGTCAGAGGTTGTTATTTGGATCAGTCATTCTCAATATAAATGTACTGTAACTACTGTAACTTCTTGTCCAAGGAAGATAACTTCACCACCAATTGTATACTGCAAAGGGCCACTCGCTAGAGGAGTAAGCATTAGCCTTAGCTCACCCAGTGCACAGAATGTGTCCCTCAGGTCACTCTTGTCAATGAAACCGTCTCTGTTCTGGTCCATAATGGTGAAAGCCTCCTTGAACTCCTGGATCTGGGCTTGCTCAAACATGGAGAACACATTGGAGCTGGCCTCTGCTGCTTTCTTCTTTGCCTTTTTGGGTGCCTGAGATACACAGAGAAATGGCTATTACTTTGAGGTTATGATGAATAACAACAGTGTGCATACATTGTGGTACAGATTTCATACATTGACTTTGATGTTGAACTATTTGTCATGTAATATAACAGTAATAATATAATTACTGTTGTAAACTGTGTGGTTCGAGTCCTGAATGCTGATTGGCTGAAAGCCGTGTTATATCAGATCATATATCACGGGTATGACAAAACATTTATTTTTACTGCTCCAATTAAGTTGGTAACCAGTTTATAATCGCAATAAGGCACCTCAGGGGTTTGTGGTATATGGCCAATATACCACGGCTAAGGGCTGTGTCCTAGCACTCCGCGTTGCATTGTGGCTAAGAATAGCCCTTTGCCGTGGTGTATTGGCCATATACCACACTCCCTCGGACTTTATTGCTTAATTATATTACATAAGTTATAATAATAAGTAATAATAATTACATAAATTACATTTACTGGGTTTTGTTCATTTCAAATGCACAACCAAATCTATGAACATCTAACATTGAACTACAGAGCACAGCATGCGGTCACAAAATGACATGGTTATTAATATCTCTAATTAAAAGTATAACTTTTAAAACATGCAGAGCTTTCAATATTGAAGAGCCACTGTCACAAACTTTACAACACTGTAGTAGAGGTCAAGTGTTGCAATCAACAGAGTCGGCACCCCAAAAAGTGATTAACAATTTGAATGGCGTTCTTGCTATTGACATTGACTGGATACACTGTAGAGATGGTTAGGGCATATTATTATTAGGTCCTACTTTTATAAGACCTAGTAATCACAGTTCTTAGTAACCTTCCAAGATTTTTTTTCATCTTATCATTCAAACATGTTTGGTACGCAATCAAGCTCCCCCATCACTACAGTTTGGGATTTTCATTAAAATTGGCAAGAAATGTACTCCGTCAATTAACCCCACAGCTGTTATCAAATATACAAGAGTTCTCTCTTTGACTACCTCACTAAATAGAGTCTTAACAAATCAATTTAAAAACATCAACACCTGTCTACTTCTGAAGTAAGCTTAGATTCTCCATGAACTCTAAGCATCCTATACACCAGGAAAGCGAGACACTTAGTTAACCCCAAGGTGAAGAAGAAGACAAGTAGAGAGCAGAGAGTGAGGGAGGTGTCATTCTTACCATTATGTTATGAGCTTCTCAGTTGTTCACTTACACTTGAGAGGACACTAAAAAGTGACTCTGGTTCTTTATATAGCGACACACTTGGCTCCTCTGCCCACCTGCTCTATGTTTAGACAATGGGGGGACATTACCCAAGGTATGCCAGCCATATAGAGGACTGACACCCACCGCCCCCAGCCACCCATTGTAATTGACCCATGCAGGGGTGCTGTGGCTCTGAACTGTTTATGTGACACCTTATCTTAGGACCAGGGGCCCACGGTCAGACAGTAAAATCCGGTCCCTATCCTCGAGGAGGGGGGATGTGGGTAGATGTGAGTATGTGTCAATGCCTCAGACTTCACAGGTCCTGTAGTTAGGCTGGGTGCGACACAGCATCTCAGCCCGCCAGATTACCACGGTAATGAATTGATGCCCTTGTCTAGTTTGCGGTGGAAGGAGGCGCTTTGAATAGCTCTGATGTGGCTTTTCACTAATAGGAGGGTTGGACACCATGGAATGGCTAAGGTCACTGAGGTCACCGGGCTTTGTTGATCATTAAACCATTGTATTGTCTCAAATTTAAACGTTATAATCAACCCCAAGATCTTTAGGGAATTGAACAATTCGTTTAGCAATCACTACAGAGATGAGTGCAGAAAATAACATTGACACAGCTCATGTTAGCTGCACTCTCAACATACTGTAGCTCACTATTATAAACATTTGTTTCTGAAACAGTATTTTGGGACCAAAGTATGTAATTATTGGCAGCTTATAGGTGTCTGGGTTGTATAAGCCAAACACCAGATTCTTGATAGAAACATAAGCCCTTCAAATTGAACAGTCAAGCAAGAAAATAGCTCCTATTGACCTCAATTGTACATATATGGTCAACTGTTGTGCTGGCGGAGCTTTATGTTTGTGTGGAAAACAGGTGACCATTGCTCTGTCAGACCGCAGTAACTCATCTCCACAGCTAAGCAACCTTGGAGAGAGGCCTGTTGTAGCTGAGTGATGTGTGTGTGTGTGTGTGTGTGCAGTAAAATATATTTTTATTGTATAATGCGCCTCACAGAATGGGCTTGGGGAAACTGTGGAGAATGTCCTATTGCTGTGGTCCCTGGCACGCCATTGCGTGAACCAACAGGGTGAAGATATTTTCCCCCAGAGGACCACTGGGGCGTTGTGTCCATGTTGGGTGCTGCTCCAAGCAGAGGGAGCGGAGAGGAGTCAAGGTCTCCAGGGGCAACAATGCCATGGACACTGCATTCCTCCAATAACACAGACGGCTTGGGCTCCTTCCAGGCATGTGACAGACGCATAAAACTGGCTAGCGCTGTGAATCACATCATTATTCTTGCACCCTCAAGGCCCTCCCCCATTGCTACCCAGCCCTGTCAATCACTGTATTCATATCATCTGTGTGGCCAACAGGACCACACTACCAGGAATGTCAATCACTTATATAATTCTCCCCATACTTTTTCATGCATCTCTCAAGTAAATGTTTTGCGTGTGTTGGTTAATCTGAACCTCCTGTGGCGCACTCAAATTATTATAGGCCACTCTATCAGTCAGGTCTTTGGCGCTCCCTGGTGATTAAACTGCAGTAGGTAACTGTGAAATTGACAACGCGTTCACACAGACATACACCCTATTCTAAATTGCCTCCTTAACACTTCTGGAGATCTGAGAGGATTGCATAAAAGTAAGCAATATGGCAAAACCTCTGCCAAGGAATGCAAGCTTGAATCATTAAAGAAGGTGAATGAAAGGGAGAACTCAGAGATTCTGCAGAGATAATGCAAGATAAGGCAAAGGTACAGTACTGTGCATTATTAACAAAGCTTTTTTGGAGGGTGAAAATATGTTTATGACTGTGTATACTGTAAGTGGTTTAGCTATTTCCTACAAAAGGATATTTACCTCAGCTAAATTGTATTTTCAAGTGATTGTCAGTAGATGGCAACATATTCCCAGAGAAAGGCACTCATGCTTGATCTCAATTTACAGTAAAACTAAACATAACCAGGTAGAGAGTGGATGAACCTCCATTTTAGATGTTAATCCATTCACCTGTTTGCATATTTAGGTAATAAGTACCTAATTATAAAAATAATGGCTATTTACCCATTTCTGTCTGATATATAGTAATGCAAAATGATATGACATGAATAAGCTAACAATTTACTCCAATGATGAACCTCTACTTCTACCAATGATGAACCTCTACTTCTACCAATGATTAACCTCTAATTCTACCAATGATGAACCTCTACTTCTACCAATGATGAACCTCTACTTCTACCAATGATGAACCTCTACTTCTACCAATGATGAACCTCTACTTCTACCAATGGTGAACCTCTAATTCTACCAATGATGAACCTCTACTTCTACCAATGATGAACCTCTACTTCTACCAATGATGAACCTCTACTTCTACCAATGATGAACCTCTACTTCTACCAATGATGAACCTCTACTTCTACCAATGATTGCCCTATAATATGATTTACATTCCATCTACACACAAACACTCCCACAGAGAAGCACACAAACCTTGTTGGGTGGCTTTCCCCTCGCCCTCCCAATTCCATTCATTTCCGATGTCTTCTAAAAGGCTAGCATTTCCTTAATTAAAATTTAATCCAGAATGCCGTCTCCTTAAAACGAGGACTAGCCTCCAGAGGAGTTTTATTTGATTAAAAAAAGACGAGGAGGAGAAGCGGGGAGTCCTGAGTAGATCTGCGTGTGGGGTAATTGGGCTCCCGAGGGGGCCCTGCCTGAGAGAGGGAGAGAGGGAGAGAGAGAGAGAGAGAGAGAGAGAGAGAGAGAGAGGGGCGGTAGTGGTAGCACCAGGCTCTGGTGGATTAGGAAAACAAATTGCCAGTGGGGGGGAAGGCGCTGAGGAGAGGGGAGGAGCATATAGCCGCAGGAGTCCTCTGGGGCCCTCAACTCCCAATGCCCTCCTCAGCACCGCACTTCACAGCACTGCACGCCTGGACTACTGTCTACTACAGCTCCCTCTGCTGCACTCTCCCTCTCTTCCCCTGTATGATTTCCGCTCCCTTCTTTCCCCTTTCTCTCTCTCCCTCTCTCCTCATGTGTTAGCTATACTTCTGCTCCCTCCTCTCCCTCTCCCTTCTGAGTTATACTTCCACACGGCACCGCTCCCTCTTTCCTCTTACTGTACCTGTGTTACACTGCTTCCTCTGTTCCCCATCTCCCCCCTCTGTCTTCCTTCTCAGTTCCCTCATGGCCTGTGTTCATTCAGCATATCACAGCTATTGTTGTGTTCCATTGGCACAGCAATGCTTTGTTTGAATTAGCCCATGGCACAATTTCTATATTTGTATCTCTACAGTTTCAGTACATCATGTACTGCCATTTTGAATAGGAATAAAACGTTAAGAATTATGATGTGTGTAGGCTATGATTAATGCCCCTTTGTGTGCTATTCACTGCTGTACATCCTCCTCTACATGTTAAGCCAACTTTGGTATTATTCTTCACCGCAGCACACCGCATTGGCAGGTTGATTAACTATAATTTTCCATTTTAATTGGGGAAACCCAAACATAATGAATCATCAGAAAGCCCCATCGACCCCACAGCCACCCCCACCCCACATCTACCCCCACCTTTCTCCTTCTTTCCTCTCTCTCTATTTCTTTCTTGTCTGACAGGAGACGTGGGGGAATGCTCCTTCATCAAGTTTGCCCATCCATGTCTGTTCAGTTCCTATCTTCCCCTGCACAAACACAATCGTCACATCGATGGGCCTCCTTGTTAAGTCAAAGATAGCTCCCGGAGCTAAGAAAGAGAAAAAGAGGAGCTAGCTGGTCCCTGCAATACTGATGCACTCACATGCATGATTACCTTTAAATGGACTTCCCTGATGAGGCCAGGACTGATGGCGTTGTGGATCTACGAGACTCACTCAACGTTTACAGAGAGAGCGAGGGACAGAGGAAATGAGCGAGAAAGAGGGGAAGAGAGACAGGAAGGGTAGAGAAAGCAATAGAGAGAGATGGGGGAGGAGGGGATGTAGAGAAAAGGAAAGAGTGAAGGACAGAGAGAAGATGAGGAGAGAGAGAGAGAGAGAGAGAGAGAGAGAGAGAGAGAGAGAGAGAGAGAGAGAGAGAGAGAGAGAGAGAGAGAGAATAAGGCCAACATAGTAATTTAAATAAATATTATATGTGTGGGGAGAGAAAAAGTGATACACGCATTTAAATCTGAAGTGCTTTCAGAAACAAAATCTGGATTGCCTTTGATAACTGTAATTTCTTCTCTTTAAAGCCTCCTTCTAGAGATAGGACAGTATTCATTTGTTCAACATTTCTGCACAAGTCTAGCTTAATTGAAACTCATATTTTCTCCATTCAGAAATGTAACTATATGGATTGGATTGAATAGAGTCATTACTTTCATTACGAGTTGAGCATTTCATTGGAATAAATTCTCTAAAAGAGAAAGTGAGAAGGTGATGTGAGATACATATGCGAGTGTCATAGCTATATATTCTCCATGATTGTCATTGTGTGTGTGTGTGTGTGTGTGTGTGTGTGTGTGTGTCATCTGTCTGTACTGTACATATGAGTGTTTGTTTGCCTTTGTATGTTCTCCTACTTTACTCATTCAATTGAGATTGTTCTAGACCACTTCCTGGGCCTGGGAGGGTTCTGGTGGGGAAAGTGTATAACAGACATGGTGAGATAATACTGACAAGGTATCACGCTCTTCCTTTCACTAACGATACCCATGTCTGCAATGGAAAAGGGAAAGCTGGCCTGTCTTTCAGGTTTGATTTCTAATCACTGTGCACCCCACCCAGCCCAAGCATTAACTGATGAAATGTAGGCGGGCGAAAGGGGAAAAAGTCACTCATAAACGGATAGCCATGAATGAGCTGACAGGAGTTTTATGAGGGATTTTAGGAGGTTTGGACTCACTATGAATAAATAGACTATCGTATGGTTGGCTTAGGTGTGAGATTCCTCCAAATGTACGGAATTTGATATGAAGTAGTCAAAGATAACTTGTTTTAGTACATCAGTTCATCGGCTGCATTAGTTGGCAGGAAATGTTGTAGTTTAATAGAATCCACAGATGTTTTACCTAAAGGCATTCATGTACAATTTGCTTCTTAGAATGATTAATTAGATAACATAATGTCTGTCTGAGCGGGTGGGATTATACATTTCATACGTTTAGGAGAACAGACTAGTTTGGTCTGCATTCCAATGGTGTGCTAGGTCTTATGGGGGATCTTAAATACATGTACGGTTACATGCATCAAATGACGGGGTCTAACAAGTATGCATTTCCCTCTCTACAAGTGGGCTTGCATGCGGTGCCATGGGATTGTGTTAAACGTTAAATGTGTCTGGTGTTTCTCGTTACCCAAGAGCCCCTACTTTTCAACAAGTTATTTTGCCACTTATGTGCCAAATAACTTTAAGAGCCAGGGATTTTCAACAGAAGTAATTGTGCCTGGCCAAAACAGCCTCTGATTCTATGGTAACTTAGACAGGCTATATTGTTTCCTGCAAATGCAACAGAATGGATATTTCCCAGCTTATCATTGAAGCAAACATTCTTGTAAAACTACATACAAATAGTCTGGAATTTTTTTTGCTTCTATTACAGCTAAATGTATAATTATACACTGTGCAGGGTTTAGCAAAAGTGCAAAATACAAATGCAAGTTTATGTTATATAAATATATGTATATTATGTAAATATGCGTTATCAGCATAACAATGTGGAACAGAGTGTGAATAAGGGAAACAATATATATGAAAAGATAACACTACATTCAGGCCTGCTGTACCAAGGCAAATAAATCCTTCTGTCAATAGTATGCAGTGTAGCAGTGAACAATACTTGGTTTTATAATCACTGTGATTAAATTATTATTTTATTGTAGACTTTAAAATGATTCAAACTGAAATCCAGCTATATTAAAGTTCTTAAATGTGTTAAAAGTTTTGCATGAGTTACTTGACATGTGTTTCTTTGCTTTATAATAACCCCCAAAAATACATCAAAGTTGTGATTAAATTATTTAAGTTGACTTTAGGCTATTTTTCTAAATACAAGACTGAGAAAAGGTGTTGTGAATGGATTTTAAAGAAAAAATAAGGAAACTTTCCAATCGAAAGTAGAATAGTATATAACAGCACAACATGAAAACAATAGATTACAACAGACTGCTTGTGTTCCCATTCAGATCTACAGGGGCGCTGTTCTCCCAAATTCAAGTTCAAACTCAAGTACACATTGCTGAGAGTATTGATAAAACATTCGGCCATGTAGTCAAATATTTAACATATATGAATGTTTTTACAATGCAAACTATACATCACAGTCACTACATTTACTAAATGAAGTCAATGTAAAATATTTTGCGCAGGTAAGAATTTACAATAAAATAGTTGTAACCAACTATCACAGAGTTATTCTTAAAAACCTTAAAGTACTTTATGTTTAATTTGATTCCTTTCTAATATCAAAAGTTAACAACCTCAAAATAACGAGTTCCAACTTATAGGCCTAATTAAAATGCATTAAATCAAATACTGTTTTCTTTTTATCAACAGATATCCCCACTATAAAACGACCAATCAATTGATTGGTGGTGTCATGTTCGAGTAAAAACACTTCAATAAATAAGATCATGTTTACATGAAAGAGAACTGACGGTTTACAGCATATTTGTATGACTTAAAACCTGACTGCCGCAAAAAAATTGTAACATGATTAGTGTAAAACTAAATATTATAGAATGATAATCTTAATCCAACAATTAATACATGCATTTGATCAATGGATGATAATCTTAATCCAATGGTGAATAAGTAGCACACAGAAATTAAACTACAGAAAGAATATCATAAATAATAGTCTACATGTAAAACATGAGTAGGCTAATACTACATTTATCATGCATAGTCTAACGGATAGTAGGCTATATGAAATAGCAATATTGGCAATCACATGTCGAAAAATGAATAACATCAGTCCAAAAAACACACTCGTCAACACATATTTCTGTATTGTTCACGAGCTACATGAAAAATCCATCCCATGTTTTAGCTGTTAAAGAAATTGCCAACTCCCGTTCAATAATTCTATTCCGTGGCCCTATTCAATATCACAGGTTCATGTTCAATAACTCCATTCCGCGCCCATGTTCAATAAGCGATGTCTCTGTTCAATTGCTCCGCTCCGTGTTTTGCGCGCGCTCCCCCTCCTTTCTACTGAACTCCAGCCCCTCGCTCTCTCTGTATCAGCCTCTCACTCCGTCTCAATATGTCTCAAGATGGCGGCCAATGCGGGATCGATGTTTCAATATTGGAAGCGTTTTGATTTACAACAGCTGCAGGTCAGCCTTTTTCCTTTACGTTTCTCTGCTTTCTTGAAGTCTTATGCGTGGAAACCCGTTGTCGAGTTGTGGCTTCGCTCTTGAGCCCCTCTTTGCCGGTGTTTGTGGCCGCTTTTGGAGCTCTCTTCTCCCATTGATTAAAGCGGCTCTCTCGTTGATCGGAAATTGATCCTCTTTGTTCAATTCCCATCGATCAGACATCATGGCCGCGGGGAAGCGGTCACTATGGCAATTCCGGGAGCAAAGGCGATTCCACACTCATGGAAGACTATTCTAGTGCAAAACTGGCAACTTAATACATTTGAGAGGATGTATTTGATGTTCTTGATGCGTTTTGTTTGAATAATGTGGTTAAAGAAAATAAGTGCATTGGTTGTCTCGAGCTCTCGCGGGTGGCGCTGTGGTGCTGAAACGAGTTGGGTGCAGAAGAGTTAGGTGACTTGTGTTATCTTTAATGTTCTACACTGGGAAATGTTGCGTTTGAATAAGAAATATACCAAATGTTTTGACAGCATACATTTCATAATACCTGTTTATAGTTATTATTTTCGAGAAAAGCCTGTCGCGAAGCCTCGTGCCCAGTGTGGGGCTCTTTAAAAAAAAAAAAAAAAAAAAAAAGATATTTTAGGGAAGTGTCTAGCCTGCATCTAGGCAACTCTGGTGCTATTTTAATAACAAAAAACAGTTAGCTAAGGTCAAGTTTATGTCGTGGTTGTGTTAATATGTAGAAAAATAAGTGTTTTTAAAGGAAGTCCAGTGAAATTGTGATTTCTACTCTTTATGCGTAGCCAACGCTGTAGACATGGATATTCTTACCCAAGTTCAAGTTTGCGTGTTTTTAATCTGTAATAGTTTACCATTAACTAAATAAACAAGTTGTATGCTTTATTTCGTTTGAATTGTGCGCTCAATAGATTTGCAATGCGTTAAGAGTGCACTAGACACTTTTGCTTCCGTAAGATGTTTACATGCTTTATAATTTATAGTTATATGAGCATAGACTAGTTTAAATTGAGCACGTATAGTCAGGCCTACACACATTTTATAAAATGATTATTTAAATTGATTTCAACAGATTAAAGTTATCTAAGACTGACATTTGAATTGACCGTTGACTAATCGACAGCAGCAACTTGGGTGTCATTTTTGCATATTAGGCAAATGTGATTGGTTAATCAATAGGCCTATAGAATGAAGGTGTTATCGAATAGTCCCAATGAATGTGAATCGCTAATGTGTTCGTTTTCATGAGGGATGCACTCAATTTGTAGGCTATTTGTTACATTTTAAACAAACAACCACTACCAATCACAACATACGTATTTATTAAGCCTATATATTCTAGTTAATATTTGGTTACTTTTTCTTGTCTTATATTCTCTGATTGGTACATTTCAATGAACCTAGTTGCTTACTAAAAGCCGATTCAACTCAAATGTCGTGCCTTTGTCGTTTTTGCATGTATTTTACATAACCTAATGATTCTCAAATTAATATGGGGTGTAATATCGATTCAGGTGGCCTAGGCTACGATCAAAGGAATGTTTGAAATGTACACGTCACTCTGAGTCTCACGGGTTTTGCACATCATGTCAGGAGTGGTAATGGGACAAAGCGTACCCTTTTCAATGGACAACATTTCCATCCCAAGATTAGAGTGAAGTCTATTTAAAAGGTGCCGAAAATGTGTTTTATTGTTATTCATCCGTATGCCGTTTATTTTCGACCATTGTTTTCCATGCTAACGAGTGTCCGCCATAGCCAAGGTCTTCTGCGAACAGGTTGATCTCAATCACAGGGATGTGTTTTCTCAGCTATTGTGCCCGGTGCGAAATTTGCCATCGCCTCTTGAAATAATGTTACGTTTGAAAAGGCAATGTGGGTGTATGTGACGGTGTATTTGACGGCAGGCTCCAGGCTCCTACTGTTCTTTCCCCATCTGAATTTGTTCACTCTATATTGCATTCAACTGGTTCAGGGATTTTCGGGAGGGATATTTCCATGTAACCTAGGCTCTCCCAAAATATATTTTTCGGTCTAAAATATTTTTTTGTAGAAAATAGTCTTATGCCTTTATGACTGATTTATGATTATCACGCGAGGTGCGCTTTTGGTGCCACGAATATAATGCCTGATATTGTACCCACTGTAGCCTAACCCCCCTGATAATTCAGAGCTGCACATAGGTTGTTATTGTGTCTTTATTTAAATGGTTAAAGCGTTCTGCTTCACATTCTGTCTAGCAATAAAGTCAACATTGATTACATATCATTTTGAAATTGTCATTAAGTTCATATGACTTTGCCTACACTGTTATCTACACTGAACAAAAATGTAAACACCATGAGTGAGCATTTATCCTTTGCCAAGATAATCTATCCACCTGACAGGTGTGGCATATCAAGAAGCTAATTTAAACATGATCATTACACAGTTGCACCTTGTGCTGGGGACAATAAAAGGGCACTCTAAAATGTGCAGTTTTGTCACATAACACAATGCTACAGATAACTCTAGTTTTGAGGGAGCGTGCAATTGGCATTCTGACTGCAGGAATGTCCACCAGAGCTGTTGCCAGAGAATGTAATGTTAATTTCTCTACAATAAACCACCTCCAGGAAGGCCTAAGTTACGGACAATGAACATAATTGCATTTTATCGATGGCAATTTGAACACACAAAATTACTGTGACGAGATCCTTAGGCCCATTTTTAAGTATAAATCAAATGGAATTTGTAATATACCATAGCTAAGGGCTGCTCTTATGCACAGCGCATATATTGAACATATACCCCAAACCCCTGAGGTGCCTTATTGCTATTATAAACTAGTTACCAATGTAATTAGAGCACTAAAAATAAATATTTTATCTTACCCATGGTATACGGTCTGATATACCACGGCTATTAGCCTATTAGCATTCAGGGCTCGACCAACCCAGTTTCTATTTAAGCAGTAAGGTCCGAGGGGGTGTGGTATTTGGCCAATATACCACGGCTATGGGCTGTTCTTAGGCACTACGTGTCGGGCCTTGTTGCTTATTTATACAAATGGTATTGTTGAATACTCATTTATGATTGGCTTGAAGGGCATTCTAGAGTGTGCATTATTTCCTTATAATGCACAGTATATTGCACAGTAGAATTCAATGGCTATAGTTAATTCTTACTTGTTCTATGGTTGAGCTACTTTTGAAAGCAGAAGTCGAATTGAAAACATTACTGGCATTGTTGAATTAGACTTTCATAATAGCAAGCTAGGACTGATGGTTTGGTTAGCTAAACTAGCAAGTCTGTTTGTTTGGTTACCAAGGCAACTACTGTCGCATTCTATCAAACTTGCTAGCTACTTCAGTGGATGTTGAACACATTTCTACCTGCAAATGAACACATTTCTAGAGGTAAATGTGCTCAATTATAGCCATAGTATAAAAGGGATAGTCAGCTCGGGGCTCTGTGTTTTCTGGAAAATAATGCAACTTTGTGGATTGTTCCACTCTGCTAGCGCATCATTCATTATTTTCCAGAGAACGCATAGCCCCTCATTGATTATCCCTTACTAATTGGAATGTCAACCCAGTTAAATAGAATTCTGAAACAACACAAGTTAAGAAATGTATTCTCAAGTTCAGCTATAATTTGCCTATAAAGTTTATAGCTTAAGTAGGTACATTTAGGTAGATATACCTGGTATTATTTTGCTTAATATTGTTAATCTCTCACACTGAATGTTTTGTGGGGTATTTTTTATCTGTTTAGAAAGAGTGAACCATGAATCTAGTCAGAAACCTTAACTACTATTATCAATCATTCTAAACAAAAGGCTTCTTCATCTGTGTGCTTCCCAGAACATAAGACATGTTAATTACACATGTCTACCTATGGTATCCATTTAATGAGTATGCGTTGACTCTTGTCACTTTACACTGAGTGTGCATTGACTCTTGACAGCCATACATAGTTCTTGCATAAAGTAATCGTCACGAAGGGTTATGTTAAGAGCCCTGCAATAATCATGTTAAGACCCATCCGATGATATTAGTCAAGACAGCTGCTCGGCAGAGAGGAGCGAGACGAGGTCCTGTCTGGAGGATCCAGACCCGACAGCAGGGTGGACTCTGACGATTTCACCTCTATTATTGATGACAACTTATTTAATTTGCTGCAGTATTGCAACCGGTGAATCTTTCTATCAGCAGCAGCCACAGCCTCTTTTAATCGGACTCACAGAATAAAGAGTTGCTAGTTATACCACATGTATATGTTACAAGTAATAAACCAGTACATTGTTTCTGTTTTTATGGACTTCTCAAATTGGTGCATTCCACATGGGAAAGACATTAAGCTTAAAGACAAACCTTAAATGGCTCGGCAGAAATAGGATTTCTAGTCTATGGGCCACTATCCCAAACAAGGGAACTGCTGCTTTCCACTCAGTGATCACCTGGAAAGCACATCAGATAATGTGAATCCAAGATGTTGTAGTAAACCCAATGGTGATGTTATTTTTTACCACCAGACATTCTAAACCGGTTTATTTCCAACTGGCAAGCCTATGTCTACAGCTTGTCAGTGTTACAGGCTTTGAATGAGTTACAAGGATCAAGATTAATGTTTCTTCACAGGCTGTACGGGTACTTTCATGCAATCCTGTCTGAAAGACCACCTACAACAACTAGGGATCGCGACCCGATGTGAGAAAGTCTAAATAAAAAAACACTGCATGGTTTATAGAACCGGGGTTACGTCAGTAACCTCCGGTAGCCGCTAGATGCGGTTGTAATAAACAGAGCGGTTTCTGTTTTCTTCCTACAAATGTGACTATCTTTTGAACAGTTAAAGCTACAAAATATTATGACCTCATCACTGAAAGATAAGACTCTCAGGAACACGTCTTCTGTTTCCCTACAATGCCCACAAGCCGCACAGGACTAATTATAACAGAGTGGAGACAAGACACTAAATCAAACTGGGGGAAAAGAACATCAATGTTCTTTTCTACACAAAGGACCTTACAAAATTGACTGATCTCCCCAATACCTTTGATGCATATATCACTTCACACCATCCCTCAGATTGAAATACTGTCATAAGTACTGATTTGTAATAGACTGTCATAGCCCCCCCCCCCCCCCCCCCATAAAATAAAAAAAATAAGTAGACGTTGATTACATAACTCTTTTGACATGATGGGATCGCAAATATTTTTTTTATCAGAATGGGGTCAAGGGCCGAAAAAGTTTGGGAACCCCTGACCTTCATACTAGGGTTGGAAATTGCCAGGGACCTCACGGTGCAATTTTATCATGATACTTAGTTGCCGATATGATATGTATTGTGATTCTCATGATGCTATATGTATTCCTATTCGATACTGCAATTTTTGATGTTTCAAACATATTGGTCACTATGTGTCTCCTGCAGAGAGACAATACCATGGGAATTTGAGTTTTGATCAGTCAGGGAAATAAAAGTCTAAGGTCATTCAACAAATAAACAGGGAGACTACAGGATACGTACACTACAGATAGTGCATGTGCAAAGATCAGAGTTGGGGGCTGAGAATTTGAAGGAAATTAGCACACACACACACTACCCCTACAAGCCCGTCTCTCAGGTGTGGTAGCTTTCAATATTTCCCAGCTCATCTCAGACAGACAGCCCACTGGAGCTTGCCCTTTGATGAAGCTCGGAATAAAAGGGTTTCTTGTCAGCCATTTTTTGGGACATGTTCTCTACGCTGCTTACAGTAGGCAGCTCAGTGTGAAACTTTGAAACGGCGCCATTACAGGGCTGCCTTTGAAGTTGAAAGGGCGCCCACAGTTTGCTATTCCTGATTAAGTTTGATTTGGCTGTTTACGTTCTTTGTGGCCCAAAAGCTGCCTCTGTCCCACCATGTGCCAATCCCATTTCTCAAGTGAGCCTTCAGACAGGGCCTCCTCACAAGGCCTGCTCTCCTCTCCATGTCAGATTGTCCGTCTGGTCTTCATTAGCCACTTTGTTCAGAATCCTCCCCGTGAATGAACAAATGGTGTTTATCTAATCTATATTATTATTTTCCATGGCTTTTATCTGCCAAATGTCGCAAATCTGTTTTTGATGTAGTGCTTTATTGAATTTATCCATCTGAGGCGCGTGTCGTAACATCTGTAATTATAGCATGTTTTACAGTTTTTCCACTGAACATTTATTTTAATTTATATTTCTGATGTGGAAAATGTAAAAATGTCTGGTTATTATTTTCCCAGAATTAGCTCAGGTTTTAATCTATTAACGCCTTTAAGGCAGACTGTAATATCTTTATGTTGAGTGAGCTCTATTCTGTATATTGGGCCTATGTTCTATTATAGGGAGAGCATGGATGTAGTGTCTGCTTTGCAGTAGCTAGCTAAGTGTTTGTTACCATACAGAGATGTTTGGTTTACTTGAGAGAAGAAACTTGTCTGGTACAGTATTCTTGCCCTTAGACCAGCCTCTGAGCTTATTTTTCCACCTCTCCACATAGCCGTCCATTCCCATATAGTTTCTCAGCCATTTCAAAGGGTCCCGTGGCATTGGGCGGCCCCTCAGCATACCACCTGTGTTGATTCCATGTGGTTGGAAGGTGTCCAACTGTAGGTGAGATGCTGTGAGGTATTCGGGCCTGTGTGTGGTCCTGCATTTTACACGTCAACATATGGAGATTAGTGAAGGAAGCAATGTCGCCCATGACCGCGCCATGGAGATTTGAGCTCCCCTGCGCCCTAAACTTGTGCTGGCCTGCCGTTGGCTGTAAACATATGTTTGATATTTACGATGTGGCAGACACAGGCTGGCTTTGGCTCCCCTGTGTTATTTTTAACCCTCAGTTGCCACAGAACTGCCACAGACATGGGTGTGTTTTGTCGAGATATGCTCCACTGAGAATAATTTGATGGGAGGATTATTTTCCCTGTGCTCTTCAACATAGAACAGACTATTGACCCAGATCTTGCTTTAAAGATGCCTTGATGCCACACTAGAAAGAGCCACTCTAAAATATTTAGTTAAAGTTTCTATGAAGTTGTTTAATCTATGTCGAAGTGAGAGCTGTATGCTCTCTGGTCTCTCAGGTCACATGTTTGTACAGCAGGATTTTAGATATACAGGCACCTGAGTATGAATCACCCATGCTGAAACAGGCAAGTTCCTGACTAGCTCTGCCACATGTCAGTGAAAAAGCAGGAGCCTGCACTCAGGACTAAATTTAGAAAACTCCTTAATGTAGAAATTAAAGGAGAACTGTGCCTCAGCGCTCTGCTACCCCTCAACCCCCCACCACATACTCCCGTCCCCTGTCGATTCCCCTGTCAGATCCACACCACTTCAAACCCCAACGAGCTTGTAAACAAGGCACAAAACAAGACAGACATTTGCATGTCCCCATCCAAATTTAGCCCATGCGTCTTTGACTTTTTTTTTTTTTTTTTTTGCCCTGGGAGTTCATAATTGCAAAGGAAAGCTTGATATTTATGCGTTTCCACATAGCATTTGGGACCTGCAGTATTTTTTTGGACCAAATTCTTTGAGGCAACAAGCTTCTGTCCCGATCAGTCTGTCAGTGTGAGCAGTGCTGAATGCTCACAGCTGGAACTCCTTGTCTCCCTGCACAGTTAAATGCTGTATGACGTACTCGGCGTAACTTATGTTCAGTATCTTTTTATCCCTCTTGTGTGAAGGAAGACTAGCCAGACATGCCTGTAAATGCTTAGAAGGAATCTCATCGCCTGTGGTCATTTTTATAATGCAGAGTAAATCTTTCTATTTTGTTTTATTTTTTTGAAATTTGGATCGCAGATGGATTAACAAATCAATTGAAATGTAACCCTTGTCTGGTCATAGTTTATTGTTCTGTAGCGAGCTGTGCTCAGCTTATGTGTTTTATCTCCGCTGTCAGACAAATGGGTCCAGACCAATGATTTATATAAATAATAGATTACATATATTTTTTTTAAATGTAACTAGGCATGTCAGTTAAGAACAAATTCTATTTTACAACGATGGCCTAGGAACAGTGGGTTAACTGCCTTGTTCAGGGGCAGAACAACAGATTTTTGCCTTGTCAGCTCAGGGATTCGATCCAGCAACTTTTCAGTTGCGGGCCCAATGCTGCTGAGTGGTGCCGATTGACAGGTTGTGCTGTTTTTAAGCCACTGCGCTTTGATCTTGGCACTCCCACACCATTAAAAAATATATATTGGAAGCTATAGAAATGTATTTGTTAATGTCTACATTTGTTTTTGCCACATTTATTCTATTACAGACACTTTAATGCATACCTTTTAAATTATATTATGTGTGCAGAACATAAACATTTAAAAATCGAAAATATATACACTTTAAGTTGAATTTTTTTGAAAGTACTGTTTGTGTCCAGGGTTTATATACATTTTACATTTGAGTAATTTAGCAGACACGCTTATCACCTCACACGTTGAATGTGGAATGAGGGAGCGCTCGGTTTGTTGTTTTGAAAGTCTCTGAAAAATGTTGGTGACTAGCTACCTTTTGAATTTGCATCCGGCTTTTGCAAAACAATTTTCCCCACTTGGAGCTAGTTCCCAGTTGTTTTGAACGCACTGAAGTGGAAGTCGGAGATTTCCGAATTCCAAGTTTTGAACACACCATCTGATTCTAACTATGGGTTGCCAGCTCAGACAATATCTTCCCCGACTTCCCCCTCATGGACAAGGCTAGGCAGTAGGCTTGTATTTGGGGTGAGGATCTGATAACATTTTTATTTGCTTTGTGATTTGTCAAAAACGGTAAGCGACTTGTCAAGTCATGTGCAGCGGTTCTTGTATACACTGTAACAAGTATATAGAAGAAGTGTAGTATCTTGAAAAGTGGCCAAACTTAGTTTAATATTTGTCTGGCAAGGGTTGCAGCCATCTTTGACTAAGTTTATTTGTGTCTTATAGTGAATGGCATTCTGGGATTAGGGAGGTTTCACTTGTCAAACATTAAACAAACATGTCTGCCAACATTAAGAATTTAGCTGCTGTTAGTTTTGCTGCAGGGACCAGTCATCAATGATCACAAATATGTGATCGTACGAGTCAAAGGGTTAAGGACAAGATGGCTGTTCTGGAGAGAGCCAAGAACTTGAGAGGAACCAACATTTTGGTTTAAGCTGTGTGCTAGAGGCGGGAAGAACTTATCCCAGCTATGAAAACTGCCAGAGAGAATGGGAACATTACTTACATCCGCTACGAAAGGCTCATTGTCCACCCTCCTTCCCAAAAGCCTGGGAGGAACGAGACAGCCTCAGGGTCACTAGCTTCAGCTCAACATCACACACATTTATTTTGTTTCCATATTATGTCCATCTCCAATAAGCTACCAAGGAAAGTGCTAAGAATAGGCCATATTAAAATTCTGTAGACTTAGAAATAAGTTAATGAAATCAATAACTTGCTAACATCGGATAGGATTCATATACTGGAACTCAGTTACATAATTCCTTTGATTAATAATTCCTTCGGGCTCCCGAGTGGCGCAGCGGTGTAAGGCACTGCATCTCAGTGCTAGAGGTGTCACTACAGACCCTGGTTCGATTCCAGACTGCATCACAATCCGGCCGTGAGTCCCATAGGGCAGGGCACAATTGGCCCAGCGTCATCCGGGGTAGGCCATCATTGTAAATAAGAATTAGTTCTTAACTGACTTGCCTAGTTAAAGGATACAGCAGTAGCAATACAGGGATTTAACAACAGAAAAGGAATGCCTATGGGGGAGGTTTTGCTATATATGTTCCGAGCCATATTCCTGTTAAACTTAGATCTCATGTCTTCACTAATGCTGCAGAGCTTAGCTCCAAAGAAATATCAGTTTCCATTGACTGTAGTGACCATAACATTGTGGCAATAATAAGGAAAGCTAGTGCGACAAAGGTTGGGCCTAAAGTAATTTTATATATTTTGTTGAAGTAAAATATGTATGTTGGTCTCTGTAAGAAGTGAATCCAAATGCAGCACTGGAAGTATTGGTAAAATTATTAATTCCAATTGTTTACAAGAATGCACCTGTTAAGAAACTAACTGTGGGAACTGTTAGAGCCCCCTGGGTTAATGATGAATTGTGATGGTTCAAAGAAATGATTCAAAAGACTTTAAATCAGAAAATTAATTATATGACCAAACAAAGATAAATTACAAACACAATGGAGAAATACTTTGGAGTACCTTTAAATGATATCATGGGCAGAAAACTGAACTCAATTAATCTCCATAATTCATTGAAGTTGATGGGTTTATAACAAAACCTTTCGATATTGCCAATCATTTCAATGACTACTTCACTAGTAAAGTGGAAAAACAACATTGAATAGTGAACCATTTGTATTTTTGTATAAAATATCTAATAATGAAAGAAGGATTGTGCTTTTGAATTGGGTCAAGTTAATGTGGGGGAGGTGGGACAAATATTGTTATCCATCAATAATGAGCCACCAGGTACAGTGCCTTGAGAAAGTATTCACACCCCTTGACTTTTTCCACATTGTTGTGTTACAGCTTGAATTTAAAATGTATTACATTTAGATTTTTTTTGTCATTGGCCTACACGCAATTCCCCAAATGAATCTGATATTTGCTGTACTGTCACTGATTGATTGATTGTACGGTAACACATTACTTGACACCCAGTGTCATAGCACGTTATGACATGGTCATAACCATCTCATAACAGCTGACATGTCATAATCTGTTTTAATATGGTCATAACACTGTCATGACATATACACTACCGTTCAAAAGTTTGGGGTCACTTAGAAATGTCCTTGTTTTTGAAACAAGGACAACACCTCCTTTGGCTGCCATTCCTTCCAGTTCTCTGCTGCCAATGACTGGAACGAATTGCAAAAATCATTGAAGCTAGAGGTTCCTATCTCCCTCACTAACTTTAAGCATCAGCTGTCAAAGCTGCTTATCGATCACTGCACCTGTACATAGCCCTTCTGTAAATAGCTGACACTACTACCTCATCCCCATATTTATTTTTATTATTTTTCGCTAATCTTGCACTCCAGTATCTCTATTTGCACATCATAATTTGCACATCCTTCATTCCTGTGTTAATGCTAACCTGTAATTTATATCACCACTATGGTCTATTTATTGTCCTATCTCCTAACCTTATTGCATTTTGCACTACATTTTGCACTCTGTATATATATTTTCTATTGTGTTTTTGACTGTTTGTTTACTGTGTAACTCTGTGTTGTTGTCTTTGTCGCACTGCTTTGCTGATTCTTGGCCAGGTCGCAGTTGCAAATGAGAACTTGTTCTCAACCTACCTGGTTAAATAAAGAAATAAAAAAACACAAAACCTACCACACAAGGCAAAACATTCCATTACACCATAGCCTATGTGAAAACAGTATGTTTATGTTATATATATTTAAAATGTACCATATTAAATTATAATTGTAATTACTCACACAATGATTTCAGACATGCACCTACCCCAATGCTCTGTTGATGATGACTGGGATGAATGCAGGAGGAGATTTCAGGAGCAGGACAAGACACCCTCTTTTTGACTGATGACTAATATAAGGGCATGTAAGTGATAGGCCTATCTGGTTTATATGATTATGATGGTCATAATGCTTCTTGACAGTGTCATAAAGTTATGTCAGCTATTATGACATGTTTATGGCCCCGTCATACACTGGGTGTCAAGGAAAGTGGTACAGATTGTACAATGTACACACATAGGACTTCAGTTTGTATGATACGGGGGTTGGAGCCATGTTTATTTCGACATTATAAAGATAAACTTTTATAAACAATGGAAACACAGATGTTGATCTGAGCCTTGCTGTTGGAAAACCACATTAGTGTCCGACTTTCAGTTGTCGCAGATGCACCTCCCCCAACTTTACTCCTCGACTTTCATCTACAGTTGGTTGCTTACCCTTACCACTCAAATGCACCCATGAAGTCAAGAACTATGTGGGACACTGGGCTGAAGGGAGTTGTGGTTTTCATTTAAGCAAATATTTAACCTAGTTCAGCACAAAAACGTGGTAATTAACTACAATGACCATAATCTATTGCACCTGTTTTTTACCGGCTCAAACAGAGACGTATCAGAGAGGAAGAGGCGAAGGGAAAGGTTTCACTCTCACCAAAATCTGTCCAAAATAAGCCCAATGCATTTCTATGGGCTTACTTTGGACCTAAGCTTGTCAACTGCCTTCCCGCCTTTGGGACAACGTCGCCCATGGTTAGGGTGGAGACATGAGAATCTCGTCATTATACAGCGGGTGAAATAAGTATTGAACACGTCACCATATTTCTCAGTAAATATATTTCCAAAGGTGCTATTGACATGAAATGTTCACCATATGTTGGTAACAACCCAAGTAATCCATACATACAAAGAAACCAAAACAAATAAGTCCAGAAATTAAGTTATGTGTAATAATGTGAAATGACACAGGGTAAAAGTATTGAACACACTTACTGATATTTATTTAATACTTTGTACAAAAGCCTTTGTTGGTAATGACAGCTTTAAGACGCCTCCTGTATGGAGAAACTAGTCGCATACATCTTCAAATCTTGAAGGTTCCGTGGGCCTCTTCTATGAATCTTGATCTTCAGTTCTTTCCATAGATTTTCAATGGGATTTAAGTCAGGTGATTGGCTGGGCCATTCTAGCAGCTTTATTTTCGTTCTTTGAAACCAATTGATAGTTTCCTTGGCTGTGTGTTTGGGATCATTGTCTTGCTGAAATGTCCACCCTCGTTTCATCTTCATCATCCTGGTAGATGGCAGCAGATGTTTGTCAAGAATGTCTCGGTAAATTTGCCCATTCATCCTTCCTTCAATTACGTGAAGTTTGCCAGTACCATTTGCTGAAAAGCAGCCCCACACCATGATGTTCCCACCTCCTCCAAACATGGTGTGTATTATGACATCCAAACATTTCAATTTTGCTCTCATCTGACCACACTATATTCTCCCAGTATTTCACTGGCTTTTCCAACTTTAAACGTGCCTTAACATGCTTTTTTTTCAGCAATGGAGTCTTGCGTGGTGAGCGTGCATACAGGCCATGGCGGTGGAGTGCATTACTTACTGTTTTCTTTGAGACAACAGTACCTGCTAATTGCAGGTCTTTTTGACGCTCTCCACAAGTGGTCCTTGGCTCTTGGACAACTCTTCTGATTATTCTTTTCACTCCTCTGTCAGAACACCTGGTCGAGGCAAATTTATGGTGAAATGATTGTCTTTCCACTTCTGTATTATGGCCCCATACAGACCGCATATACCATGAGAGAGGAAAGTACACAGCACAACGACAAGAGGGACAGAGACAGGTTGTGAAAGTATCCCTTATCTACTTTAAAGATATGGATCTAACCTAACGTAGCAGGCGTAAAACGTGTAGTAATATTATTTAGTCAGACAGCTCTGCAGCATACTTTAGCAGGCTAGCTAAATAGGAAGACTAAAGACAGTACAGTATGGGTAGCACATAGATACAGTGCATTCGGAAATTATACAAACCCCTTGACTTTTTCCACATTTTGTTACGTTACAGCCTTACTCTAAAATGCATTACATACATTTTTTTCCCTCTTCAATCTACACAGAATACCCCAAAATGACAAAGCGAAAACCATATTTGTAGTATTTGTTGAACATTTATAAAAAATAAAACATTCCTTATTTACTTAAGTATTCAGACCCTATGTTCTGAGACTCAAAATTGAGCTCAGGTGCATCCTTTTTCCATTGATCATCCTTGAGATGCTTCTACATCGTCATTGGAGTCCACCTGTGGTAAATTCAATTGTTTGTACGTGATTTGGAAAGGCACACACCTGTCTATGTAAGGTCCCACAGTTGAAAAAAAAACAAGCCATGAGGTCGAAGGAATTGTCTGTGGAGCTCCGAGACAGGATTGTGTCGAGGGACAGATCTGAGGAAGGGAACCAAAAAATGTCTACAGCATTGAAGGTCCCCGAGAACACAGTGGCCTCCAACATTCTTAAATGGAAGAAGTTTGAAACCACCAAGACTCTTCCTAGAGCTGGCCGCTCAGCCAAACAATCGGGGGAGTAGGGACTTTATCAGGGAGGTGACCAAGGACCCAGTGGTTACTCTAACAGAGCTCTAGAGTTCTTCTGTGGAGATGGGAGAATCTTCCAGAAGGACAACAATCTATGCAGCACTCCACCAATCAGGCCTTTATGGTAGAGTGGCCAGCCGGAAGCCAGTAAAAGGCACATGACCGCTTGCTTGGAGTTTGCCAAAAGGCACCTAAAGTACTCTCAGACCATGAGAAACAAGATTCTCTGGTCTGATGAAACCCATATTGAACTCTTTGGCCTGAATGCCAAGGAAACCTGGAACCATCCCTACGGTGAAGCATGCATTTCGCTACACCCGCAATAACATCTGCTAAACACGTGTATGTGACCAATAAAATTTGATTTGATTTGGCAGCATCATGATGTGGGGATGTTTTTCGGCGGCAGGGACTGGAAGACTAGTCAGGATAGAGGGAAAGATGGATGGAACAAAGTACAGAGATCCTTGATGAAACCTGCTCACGAGCACTCAGGACCTCAGACTAGTGTGAAGGTTTACCTTCCAACAGGACAACGACCCTAAGCACACAGCCAAGACAACGCAGGAGTGGCTTCGGGACAAGTCTCTGAATATCCTTGAGTGGCCCAGCCAGAGCCCGGACTTGAACCCGATCAAACATCTCTGGAGAGACCTGAAAATAGATGTGCGGAGACACTCCCCCTCCTGACAGCGCTTAAGAGGATAGGCAGAGAAGAATGTGAGAAACTCCCCAAGTACAAGTGTGCCAAGCTTTTAGCATCATACCCAAGAAGACTCGAGACTATAATCGTTGCCAAAGGTGCTTCAACAAAGTAGGGAGTAAAGGGTCTGAATACTTTTGTAAATTTGATTTTTATTTTTTATACATTTACAATAATGAACCTGTTTTTGCTTTGTCATGATGACTGTTACTGCCTGAGCAGAGATGAGATGACATAAAGGAATGAAAAATAATAATAAAATCAGTAATATTCACAACTGAAATATTTTATTATTTAATAATAATTTCAACATTTTCTATTGATTTCTACCTAATGTGGACCTAAAAGAGACAATGGAATAATAGTTTTAGAAATGTAATGTTCATCTTTTGGCTTTGGAATTTCCATTAAAATGCTCTAAAATCATTGTAATGTCATTATTTCATAATGCATTTAATGTAAAAAAAAAAATTAATCAAAAAACATATTTTTTACACTGAAGAAATATAGAAATGCAACATGTAAAGTTTTGGTCCCATGTGTCATGAGCTGAAATAAAAGATCCCAGAAATGTTCCAAATGCACCAAAAGCTTATTTCTCTCAAATCATTTGCACAAATTTGTTTACATCCCTGTTAGTGAGCATTTCTATGTAATCCATCCATCAAGAAGCTGATTAAACAGCATGATCATTACACAGGTGCACCTCGTGCTGGGTACAATAAAAGGCCACTCTAAAATGTGCACTTTTGTCACGCAACACAATGCCACAGATGTTTCTTTTTTTGAAGGTGCGTGCAATTGACATGCCGACTGCAGTAATTGCCAGAGAATTTGCTGTTCATTTTCCTACGATAAAATCATTTTAGAGAATTTGGCATTCCGTCCAACCAGCCTCACATAGACCACGTTTTATTGATGGCAATTTGAATGCTCAGAGATACTGTGAAGATCCTGAGGCCCATTGTTGTGCCATTCATCCGCCGCCATCAGCTCATGTTTCAGCATGATAATGCACGGCCCCATGTCGCAAGGATCTGTAAACAATTCCTGGAAGCTGAAAATGTCCCAGTTCTTCCATATCCAGCAACTTCGCACAGCCATTGAAGAGGAGTGGGACAACATTCCACAGGCCACAATCAACGGCCTGATCAAGGAGATGTCTTGCTGCATGAGGCAAATGTTGGTCACACCAGATACCGACTGGTTTTGTGATCCATACCCCTAACTTTTTTTTGTTTTGTTTTTTAAGTTGTGTGACCAACAGATGCATATCTGTATTCACAGTCATGTGAAATCTATAGATTAGGGCATAATGAATTTATTTCATTTGACTGATTTACTTATATGAACTGTAACTCACTAAAATATTTTAAATTGTTTCCTGTTGCTTTTACATTTTTGTTCAATAATAATCCAACTGAAACCGAACCAACCTCAAAAAGCACTAAACGCTCAGCACTATTATCATTGTATCAGTGTTTTGTGGACCCCAGGAAGAGTAGCTGTTGCTTCTACAAATGGATCCAAATAAATAAATAAATGTATTTACTGCATTCAACTTTATATAGCTAGGTGGGAAACCACATCTCAGTCATAGTAAGTAAATGTTTCCTCAATAAAGTAGCTACCAGCAAGGAAAGTCATGTATTTTTATTCTGTACAGTCTTCCTTTTCACACTGTCAATTAGGTTAGTATTGTGGAGTAACTATGATATTGTTGATCCATCCTCAGTTGTCTCCTATCACAGCCATTCAACTTTAACTATTTTAAAGTCACCATTGGTCACATGGTGAAATCCCTGGGCAGTTTCCTTCCTCTCTGGCAACTGAGTTAGGAAGGACGCCTGTATCTTTGTAGTGACTTGATGTATTGATACACCATTCAAATTGTAATTAATATCTTCACCATGCTCAAAGAGATATTCAATGTCTGTTTGTTAAATTTAGGTGCCCTTCTTTGCGAGGCATTGGAAAACCTCCCTGGTCTTTTGTTGAATTTGTGTTTGAAATTCACTGCTGAAGGACCTTTTTAGATGATTCTATGTGTGGGGTACAGGGATGAGGTAGCAATTCAAACATCATATTAAAACTATTATTGCACACATTTTTAGCCCTGAAATTATTTAGGGTTGCTATAGACATTTCAGCTTTTCAGTTTAAATTAATTTCTCAAAACAATCCCACTTTGACATGATGGGGTATTATGTGTAGGCCTGTAACACAACAAAATGTGGAAAAAGTAAATGGGTGTGAATACTTTCTGAAGGCACTGTATATCTCTCTCCCTCCCCCCTCTCTCTCTGGGAGCTGGGGTTTCATGGGGGGCCCCTTCTGCCTCACATAGTTTTACAGAAACCCTGACGCCAAATGCATAATTAGCCTTGAATGCGCTGTCCATTTCATGCAGGGAGGGAGGGTGGGTTTGATGGAGGGGAGGGATCCAGGGAATTGGCCCCTCTTCACTCACTTCCCACTGGCTCTGACGTAGAGGCTACACTGCAGAGCATGCACACGCACTCTTATTGCCCCCTGCCTTCATTCACTCCCAACTTTTTAGTTTACTATGGACTTTTGTTTGACAATCTTTTTTTGTCAGCCTCAGATAAGCTAATGTCTGGCAGCCACAGTCTCAGTTTCACTGTTTGAGAACTGGCAGAAAAATGTATCAATACTGAGAGTAAGTGGAGGAACGTTGTCATGGGAAGGAGTGGAGCTTGAATAAAGCATTTATCCATTATTAGTGTCGCACATAGGCACATCACGGAAGAGACACTTGTGTATAAAGGCTTGAAGACAAACTCGCACAGCTTGTCCTTGCCCCTTTTGATCATCTTTATCTAGCCTACTCTGAGGAAATGCAGATTGTGGATAGTGTTCATTTTCATTGTGAACACCCTGAATATGTGTGCACTCCAGAGATTGAGGTATGATGTCTGTGCGACTCCACTTCTATCGCCTAAGCCATGCTGTCCCCATTTAACACAGGTAAATTTAGGTCTAGACGATACAAGTCAACAACTTCTATCATATCACACCATGATATATGCGCGTGTGTGTGTGTGTGTGTGTGTGTGTCTATATATATACACACACACACACACACACACACACAGCGGGTAAAATAAGTATTGAACACGTCACCATTTTTCTCAGTAAATATATTTCCAAAGGTGCTATTGACATAAAATTTTCACCAGATGTTGGTAACAACCCAAGTAATCCATACATACAAATAAGTTCAGAAATTAAGTTATGTGAAATGACACAGGGAAAAAGCATTGAACACACTTACTGATATTTATTTAATACTTTGTACAAAAGCCTTTGTTGGTAATGACAGCTTCAAGACGCCTCCTGTATGGAGAAACTAGTCGGATGCATTGCTCTGGTGTGATTTTGGCCCATTCTTCCACACAAACAGTCTTCAAATCTTGAAGGTTTCGTGGGCCTCTTCTATGAATCTTGATCTTCAGTTCTTTCCATAGATTTCAATGGGATTTAAGTCAGGTGATTGGCTGGGCCATTCTAGCAGCTTTATTTTCTTTCTTTGAAACCAATTGAGAGTTTCCTTGGCTGTGTGTTTGGGATCATTGTCTTGCTGAAATGTCCACCCTCGTTTCATCTTCATCATCCTGGTAGATGGCAGCAGATTTTTGTCAAGAATGTCTCGGTAAATTTGCCCATTCATCCTTCCTTCAATTATGTGAAGTTTGCCAGTACCATTTGCTGAAAAGCAGCCCCACACAATGATGTTCCCACCTCCAAACTTCACTGTTGGTATGGTGTTTTTAGGGTGATGTGCAGTGCCATTTCTCCTCCAAACATGGTGTGTATTATGCCATCCAAACAGTTCAATTTTGCTCTCATCTGACCACACTATATTCTCCCAGTATTTCACTGGCTTTTCCAAATGTTGTGCAGCAAACTTTAAACAAGCTTCAACATGCTTTTTTTTCAGCAATGGAGTCTTGCGTGGTGAGCGTGCATACAGGCCATGGCGGTGGAGTGCATTACTTACTGTTTTCTTTGAGACAACAGTACCTGCTAATTGCAGGTCTTTTTGAAGCTCTCCACAAGTGGTCCTTGGCTCTTGGACAACTCTTCTGATTATTCTTTTCACTCCTCTGTCAGCACCTGGTTGAGGCAAATTTATGGTGAAATGATTGTCTTTCCACTTCCGTATTATGGCCCCAACAGTGCTCACTGGAACATTCAGAAGCTTAGAAATGCGCCTATAACCAATGCCATCATTATGTTTTGCAACAATTAGGTTGCGAAGGTCTTGAGACAGCTCTTTGCTTTTACCCATCATGAGATGTGTCTTGTGTGACACCTTGGCAATGAGACCTTTTTGTAGGCCCTCAGTTGGGACTGAACCAGCTGATATTAATTTGCACTGACGGGGCTGGATTGCTTTTTAATTACTGATAGTTTTCAGCTGTTGTCTTGGCTTTCCATGCCTTTTTGCACCTCCCTTCATGTGTTCAATACTTTTTCCCTGTGTCATTTCACATTATTACACACAACTTAATTTCTGAACGTATTTGGTTTCTTTGTATGTATGGATTACTTGGGTTGTTACCAACATATGGTGAACATTTCATGTCAATAGCACCTTTGGAAATATATTTACTGAGAAAAATGGTGACGTGTTCAATACTTATTTCACCCGCTGTGTGTGTGTGTGTGTGTGTGTGTGTGTGTGTGTGTGTGTTTATGTATTTGTGTGTGTGTGTGTAGGTAGGTAGGTAGGTAGGTAGGTACTTTATTGATCCCCGAGCGGGAATTTCTATGTCAAGCAGCTACAACAACAAAACACAGGGCAGGTGCAATATGCCACACAAAAGTACACAAAAGAAAGCACAAACGAAAGTACACAAAAGACAGATACACGGTACATGATACATAGAGTGGCAGTATAAAAAAGTATAGAAATACAAGATATCTGGAGTGCAAAAAAAGCTATAAAAAGACATTGCATAGTATGGTGGTTGGCTGAATATGTACACTATACATTGGTGGATGTTGGATGGTTAACTATACTATACAGGTCGATGGCAGAGAAATACTTCAGTAGCTAAAAATGCATATGATATGAGCGAGGGTAATAATAGTAACAGACTGGCTAAATGAACAGGTCAGTGAATATTTTGCATGGTTAAATTAGCTGTACAGGTAAATATACAGTAATATTTACAGATAAGTGAATACTTGCATGGTTACACAAACATTACAGGTAAATGACAGGAAGAGATACTTAAATAGTTAAATGTGTGTATGATATAATTTGGGGTAACAATAGTAATTCCCTTAAAATACAGGGTTTAATTACAGACAACTGCACGTATTGCACATTCGATAAACTAAAAGCAATGAGAAAAGGTGCAACTGACAGGATACTAATATGCATTCCTAAGTGAATGCCTACGTAAGTTTGGTCCAAGAATTACTAGCAATATTGCATGTGATATGATATAACAACTGTACATGAGTATGTATATACAGACCTGCATGAATAAATAGGTCCTGAGTGATTGAGTGATGACGGACCAGAGTTACTCACGGATGGATGCATAGTTGTTAAACTGGGTCCTAGCACCCCAACAGTTCCAGATCTATGTTGCCAACGGCACGGCACCCCGGTGAGGCATTATATAGTCTAATAGCCGCCGGCAGGAAGGAGTATTCCACACAGTTGGTCAGCACAGACCCTAAGCACCCTTGGGCTGATGCCATCAGGTGGTGACCCAGGGTTTGTTGTTTGATAAACAGCGTACTTTCCTGGTGGGTACAGTGTTGTCTACACAAAAATTAATATAGTCTGTTATGCAATCAGTAAGTCCATCCATGTCCTCCCCATGAGTCTCACAGAGCACATCCCAGTCTGTTGTTTCAAAGCAGTCCTGTAGGGCCTCATTCGCCTCCGGGGACCATCTCCTAGTGGTCGCAGACTGCTGTTGGATCATAGGGCTGTAGAGTGGGGTGAGGTGGACAAGGTTGTGATCCGATCTACCGAGGAGAGGGAGTGCAGTGGAGTTGTATGCATCCTTCACATTAACATATAACAAGTCCAGAGTTTTATTATTCCTGGTTGGGCACTTGCCCTAACCGACTTGCCCAAACTATAGTTTGTTAACATGAAATCTGTGGAGTGGTTGAAAAATGAGTTTTAATGACTTCAACCTAAGTGTATGTAAACTTCCAACTTAAACTGTATTTAATACATTTTTGTGTTTGTTGTGTTTGTTATGGTCTGATCCACTGAATTCATACTCAGAGAGAAAATAAAAATGACTACTGGGACTTTGGCTCACATTCTGTGGTCCAGAAAATAAAGTAAGGTAATGTAAAATGGCTTGTAAGAGAGTGAAAAGTATCAACGCCTAAATTAAAACCGTAAGCATACAGTGAAAACAAGGGGGTTGTTGCTTTGATAGGAAGGGGAAAAAAACCTAGAGCAGCAATTTTATCTGCTTCTGTGCAAAAACATCTGGAAACAGTTTGGATAAAATGAGGGAATCTGAAGAACTTGAGAATTAAGAGCTATGGGAAGGGAATCGGCCCCCTTCCCCCCCATATTTTCATGTGTGGCGAACAGGACAGGACATTGCAAACTGGCTTTGCAGGTCCTTGATGATAAAACTGAGATGTTCTTGCCTGATTCTTGCTCTTCCAAAACAAGGTCATTTTCAGACCAGTATTGTTCTGTCAGACACAATTGCATTTCTATAATATTTGTACTATGAAATAAGCAACTAAAAGATAAGTTGACAAAAACTGAAGATCCACTGTAGGCTTATTTGTTCCATTTCTGTTTTTACCATATAACATTGTGACCTATTTATTTACTCAGGGTTTTGTTGCAGTCATTCTGCAACCATCCTTATTATACTTAGGCAAATTGTAACGGTTGCTTTAATGTGAACATTTATTAGCTCACAGGAAATTCGCTGGTTGAACAGACATGTACTTTTATTGCTTGCTATGGCAAAGCCTCTTAGATGGCCTGCTCAGCCAATTTAGAGCAGATATTTTCAAGAAGCACAAACACTGAGATCAAAGCCACTAACTTTGCTGCACATGAATCTAATGAGCTGCAACTCTCTGACTCTCTGAATCTCTGTCTCATCTTGTCCAATACCCCTGTGCCTCCATGGATTACTGATCTTGTCAGTGGCAAAAATGCAGTCTTAACACAGCCCACATAAAATAATTATACAGTTTACTATTGAATAATACTGTACTTACTATAGAATTCTGTAGTAAATCAAATTAGTTTATTGGTCGCATACACGGATTTGTAGATGCTATCGCAGGTGCAGCAAAATGGTTGTGTTTCTAGCTCCAACAGTGCCGTAATACCTAGCAATACAAAACAATACACACATAATTCAAAAAGTAAAAAGAAAGACATTAAGAAATGTTACAACAAATCCAATTAACAACCCAAATAGCACTGTAACAGTAATCCAAATGCAATCCATACCTATCTACGCTGGATGAATTTACCTAAGATATACTAGGAATCGTAAACTGTAATATACTATAGTACACACTGTAGTATCCCTTGATCATGTGTAGTACTTACTATAGAATGTTGTAGAATACTATAATAAATACTACAGTATTATCCACAAAAGAAACACTGGTAAATACTACAGTAATGTCAGCAAATTTTTTTTTAGCATATACCCTACCCCATATCCCAATTTGTGCCACCCATAATTGAGATACCTACATGCCAAGTATAGAACATATACAGTGCATTCAGAAATATTCAGACCCCTTCCTTTTTCCACATTTTGTTACGTTACAGCCTTTTATTCTAAAATGGATCAAATACATTTTCTTCCCTCATCAATCTACACATGTAATATCCCATATTAGCAAAGTAAAAACAGTTTTTTAGAAATATTTGCAACTCCAAGTGATTTTCAATTTGTAAATCTGTTCCAAAGTATTCCCACACATAATAGAGAGATATATGTGATCATATACAAATGTGAGCAAGGTTTGAAATTATTGTTTTAATAAAATATGTTCTGTTTGAGCTTCTTGTGATCAATTTGCAGTCTGCAAATTATTTGTAATACTTTTTCGTCCCCTGGAACATCAGCTCAGGAAAAAGAAATACTACAGTAAAATACGCAAAAACACTACATTGAATACTGTAGTATTTATACCATAGTATACTATAGTATTTTTTCATTTGGGAGTAATATTATTATGCTACTTTAGTCAGTCATTGGTGTTTTCCCCCAAACCTAGGTAACAGTCAGATGATATGCACACAGCTGCTACCTGAATTTGAATCTACAAATGTCTGCAAATTAAATACACTTTTTACTTGATTTTCTTGTACACTACCACCCAGTGTCTCAATCAATCTCAATAAAGTGGAATTAGAATTTCAATGACTTTCATCCACAGCTACGCTTCACTGGCTAATGGTCTCCTAAAACGTCTTCACCTCCCAGGTATGTTTCTTGAGAGAATATTTTTCAGTATGTGGGCTGAGTTGACTTATAGATTTTTTTGGGGGGGGTGTAGTAACCCCTCTGTACATTTTTTAGGAGTGGGCCAACTCTTACAGGGTGAGTATTTCACTCACATGCCATGTTTAATCAGAGGAGGGCAGCTCGGGGGGCCATTAAATCACACCATTTGTGCTCAGGAACGACCCTCTCGGCTCCCACGAGGAATGATTGAAAAGTCAGACTTTACCCGTCAGAGCCCGGCAAATGTGCATAGAATTATAACGCCACAGCAACTCCTCGGCAGCCGTCCACAAAGACTGTCAGGAAACGCCAGCCAGTGGGAAGTTCGGATGGGTGACTTGTGAATAAATAGGCCAGATGTAGCCTACCTCCTTCCATCCTCTGTTTGATCCAAGGGATGTTGATAATGTGTTTTGTATGTGCATGTGAGCCCTCTCTCTCTCTGTGTGACTGACTCTGGATTTTTACTTAAGAGGATGGGCAGGTGACCAGGGAGGAGGGGGCTATGTTCTGTTCTTGCTTTCACTCGGCTCTGGTGTCCACATTAGCCATGAATCAAGGTTGCGTCAGGTTACACAAGATGTCAACTGTCTGGGAGTACAACCGGCTCTCTTTTTCTTTGGCTGGCAGGGTTACCTCACTCTGATTGCCAAGTTAGAAAGTGCCTAAGCAGCCCCTTTCTCTGTATCAGTCAGCCCTCTAAATATAATACAGCACAGAATGTTTTGTTCTGCACAGAGTACTGTGTTTAGTTTCTCATTAAGTAGGGCTGCATTGGAAATAGATAATTCTGTCGAATTTGCATCATCTTCCGTCAAACTATAGCCTACTCCATGATGACCTTGATTTTATGTCCATGACAAGGCTGTTAATCACAAGCAGTGAAAAGATATGCCATCACAGTTATGTTTACCAATTAGTGGATATGATATGATGTGTTTTAGGCCTAATTCCTTATAGATATTTGACAGCTTGATGCTGCCACCCCCGTGCTTCACAGTTCGCCTTGCAAGCCTCCCCCTTTTTCTTCCAAACATAACGATGGTCATTATGGCCAAACAGTTCTTTGTTTGTTTCATCAGACCAGAGGACATTTCTCCAAATGGTATGATGTTTTTACCCATGTGCAGTTGCAAACCGTAGTCTGGCTTTTTTATGGCGGTTTTGGAGCAGTGGCTTCTTCCTTGCTGAGCGGCCTTTGAAGTTATGTCGATATAGGGCTCAAGTTGTTTACATGTTTACATTACACTCAATTAGTATTTGGTAGCATTGCTTTTAATTGACCTGAAGAGGGATGCACATAGACTACTCAATAAAAGGGGGGAAAAACTCTGGAAAAGTCATTTCTTAAACTCTGGAAAAGCACTCTATTATGCCACACAATTTACATTTTTAAATATATACACTGGGGGCCAAAAGTTTGGAATATTACTAATTCAAGGGTTTTTCTTTATTTGCAAAAATTTTTACATTGTAGAATAAAAGTGAAGACATCAAAACTATGACATAACACATATGGAATCATGTAGTAACCAAAAAAAGTGTATATTTTGTATTTGAGATTCTTCAAATAGCCACCCTTTGCCTTGATGACAGCTTTGCACGCTCTTGGCATTAACTACCAATTGGATATCACGAAATTGGGGAGAATTATTATTGTTGTTATTCTTTTTTAACCTTTATTTAATTAGGCAAGTCGGTTAAGAACACATTCTTATTTACAATGACCACTTACACTGGCCAAACTCGGACGACGCTGGGCCAGTTGTGCGCCGCCCTATGGGACTCCCAATCACGGCCGGTTGTGATTCGAAACCAGGTTATCTGTAGTGACGCCTCTAGCACTGAGATGCAGTGTCTTAGACCACTGCGGCACTTGGTAGCCCATGGCCCTGTCCACATCCATAAGTATAGTTCAACATCTTCCTTGATCTTGATATTTTTAGGTCATCCTTATAGTCAGAAAATATGTTAGTAGTCTGAAATCGTAAGCAAACTTTCTTTACGGTTTGCAGTGTTATGAATATGGACATATTATAATAACAATTCTTCAATGTCCATTCACAGAACGCATCAGTCCGAACCCATCAGCCCGCCAGAATCAGTTGCTATTTGAATATGGCAGGTTAGCTGTCAATAAGATTCACCCATGTTAACTTCAGAGGATTTTGTCAGGCTGATAGATTGGACATTAAAGATTGAAGTGCAGAGAGTGGTGTGCTGTTCATTGCAGCTGACTGCCCCAGTGCTGTGTCCCTGACTGCCGCCGCCTCCTCCTTTCTCCCCTCCTCTCCTCTCTCGCTTCGCTGTTCCCTGCCCCCAGCCTGAACTGCCGCTGCTGTCTCAACCCAGCTATAACATGATACATTTTTCATCTCCCTGCTTTCTGAATTATTAACCTGGCTGAATTGATTAGCGTCCTGTGACGGAGCGCTGGCATGTCTTGACTGAGTGTGTTCATGACATGCTCACGGACAGGCACTGCTATACTGTCTACGCTACAGACACAGGGGCCTTTATCGTTTTTTTTCTCTTACAGTACTAGCCTATACCAATGCTGAACAATAAAAGGAGGCAACACATGTCACGACTGTGATGGATGGTCATACTGGTCTGGCTACCGGTATGTCGGTTTTTACTTTTTACTCAATCAAAGTAAAGTAAAGTGCATGACCTTAACTGATTTACATATTTTTTGTGTGTTGCAAATTAAAGTGGAAATGACAGCATTTTAGCAACATGAAATCTCATTAAAATCTGTTCATCAACACCCCCAGGAAGAATCTGATGCAAATATGTATATACCACAGGAGTCCTCTTACATTTGGGAACTTTACAGTCCTATTGATCAAACAACCATGATAAGGCTATCCTTCCCTCAGTTGCCTATGGACATCAACAAGATCAACAACTAATGTTAGCCGGAGCGAGATGAGGGAACAGTAAATAAACCCTCTCAAACATTTTCAGCTAGTTGCCGTCAAAATTGCATTGATAAAAACAATGGGGAATAGTTGCTTGCTCGCCTTTCTTCAGCTTGCCACGTTTGATCGATGACAAATACATTTTATTGACAACTAAGATATATATGCTAACTGTGGATAACAGCCGTTCAAGTTCAGCATCGCTAGCTAGCAAAGTTATTCACATTTTGTGCTAGCTAACCAAATTTCTCTTGCATCTCTTGCTGTAGCCACATAAAAGCGATATGGGTGGGAAAAGTCGTCCACTCACCCACATCCTCCCAGCACCTAGCTAGTGAACGTTAGGCTCCGGGTTTTAAGCTTGCTAAATAGATAGCTTCAGTGTATTCGGAAAGTATTCAGACCCCTTGACTTTTTCCACATTTTGTTAGGTTACAGCCTTATTCTAAAATTGATTAAAACATTTTTTTCCCCCTCATCAATCTACACACAATACCCCATAATGACAAAGCAAAAACAGGTTTTTAGAAATGTTTGCAAATGTATAAAAAAAAAACCATCACATTTACATAAGTATTCAGACCCTTTACTCAATACTTTGTTGAAGCACCGTTGGTAGCGATTACAGCCTTGAGTCTTCTTCTACAAGTGGATGGATTATTTTGGCAAAGGAGAAATACTCACATTTCTGCAATCTTTTATTTCAGCTCATGGAACATGGAACCAACACTTTACATGTTGTTTATATTTTTGTTCAGTGTATATGCCTAGAATAATGCTGTGTTAATGTCAGTATTGTCTTGTAACTTAACTTCACATACAAGGCATAAAGCTGAACATCAACTCATTGCCTAATGCTTGCTTGTATATTTTTATTATCTTTATTGAGTCAGATAAACAGTTTTAATAGGCTTTTTGCTTAGTCTTATTATGGATCACATGTGTGGTGTGTGTGTATATATAATATGCATAAATAAATTTTACCCCACTACATGTTCAACTAGGCTACGTCAGTTGTTTGATTGGGAACTATACTGAACAAAAGTATAAAACGAAACATGTAAAGTACGCACAAAAAGCTTATTTCTCTCATATTTTGTGCACAAATTAGTTTACGTCCCTGTTAGTGAGAGTTTCTCCTTTGCCAAAATAATCCATTCACTTGACAAGTGTGGCATATCAAGAAACTGATTAAACAGCATGATCATAACACAGGTGCCACTTGTGCTGGGGACAATAAAAGGCCACTCTAAAATGTGCTATTTTGTCACACGACCCCAAAAAATGTATCACAACCGGCCGTGATTGGGAGTCCCATAGGGCGGCGCACAATTGGCCCAGATTCGTCCGAGTTTGGCCGGTGTAGACCGCCCTTGTAAATAAGAATTTGTTCTTAACTGACTTGCCTAGTTAAATAAAGGTAAAAAAAAATTATAACAGTAATAATTCTCTCCAATTTCGTGACATCCAATTGGTTGTTACAATATTGTGCCATCGCTGCAACTCCCGTACAGACTCGGGAGAGGCGAAAGATCGAGAGCCGTGCCTCTAAAACACTACCCCGCTAAGCCGCACTGCTTCTTGACACACTGTTCGCTTAACCCAGAAGCCAGCCGCACCAATGTGTCAGAGGAAACGCCGTAAATAGCGCAATAGGACAAAGACATCCTGGTTGGCCAAACCCTCCCCTAACCTGGACGACACTGGGCCAATTGTGCTCCACGTCATGGGTCTCCCGATCACAGCTGGCTGCGACACAGCCTTGGATCGAACATGGGTCTGTAGTGACGCCATAGACCACTGCGCCACTCGGGAGGCCCCACTGTAGCATTATTCTATCACACAGTCCTCGATACTGTATGAGACAGATTTATATTTTGGCCCCTCAGAGGGGGAAGGGCTGACTAGTCCTTGATTGTCCTTTGTGCTTTCCTTGTGTTCCTGGACCATTTTCCATGCAGCTCCAGGTGACAGAGAGCACATAAATTAGGGCCGAGCCTACAAAGATTTATCTTTTGGTGAAGTGAAACACTGTGTTTCTCCATCAGAGTTGATTTAGTAGCACAACTGTACGCTCACACAGATGCTCACTTCTTGTCCGACACATTCTGAGGTAATTCAGTTTATGTACTGTCAGCAACCTAGACTGTCAAAGTGAGAGATTGTCTAAGCTCTCACTTTAGAAGCGCACTAATGGCCCATTTTACAGTTAATTGGCCATTCTACAGTTAATGGAAGTGGATTTTGTGCTTGAAAGTACAGCTGATTTGAATTCTAATAGACTGCCCTGTTGTTCCACTGATGAGTTATCATATGCTGATGTGGCTCATAGCAATTCTTAGCTGTTTCTTATTGACCCGTAGGCCATACCTATGGCTGACAGTTCAGCACATCCTTAGCAGTAACCTCAGAATGGTGGATAAAGGGGATTTAGCCTGGTTTCTGCTTGTTACTAAGGCATACTAGGATAAAACTGAGGATGGGATCCAAATGGGGGCTGAGAAATTAGAAGAGCTGTGGGAGATAGCCCTGTGTCCTCTGGGGGAAAAACCTCCTGTTTTTCTGACTTCCCGGCTCAGAATAGTCTGGCTGACGAGAGAAAACTGGCCTTGAAGAATGGAAAGTCGTCGTGTGTGTTTCCATTTTTTGACATGACCAAGTACAGGCCCAGATGTTTAGTACATTAAAAGTGGGGCGCAATTGCAACAGTGTTAAATTTAGAGCGCTGTAATCATACACTTGCGTGAGTAATGGGGTCCTGTATCGCTGAGGCGCATAACTACTTTTCCCATGCACTGGATCAAGGTGTTACATCAAGTGGCAGCTCCAACTATTCAGCACACTAGTTTCTTTATATGGACACAGACTGAAAAAGTAGAGTCCAATTAGGTTGAAAAGCTACATAGTCCCTTAGGCCCAAATCCTAACTTGAGATAAGTGCGCCTAACTTGGACTCTGACGTAGGTCTAAATCATGCATTCATGTGAATGGGAGATATGCACTAAAGTTGGAGTTTGTGTATTCTCACATTTGGATTCGGCCCAAATAGCTTCAAACGTTGCCTCTTCCCCTTATCCGATTAGGTGACAGTCATAGGAGACATTGCCTTGACTCGACCCCCTCTTCTTGGGTTAGCCCAGTGACTCTCAGCCTTCTAAACCTGTCACGTTTGTCTGAGGGGAAGGTAGAGACTGCCACATTAGCCTCTGCTAAGCCTTAAGTTTAACCGCCCCACAGAGCATTAAGACCTCAGCAGTGCTCTCCCCTCATTTTCCTCGCAGCTCAGCTGGAGGAGTTCTCTCTCTCTCCCTCCCTCCCTCCCTCTCTCTCTCTCTCTCTCTCTCTCTCTCTCTCTCTCTCTCTCTCTCTCTCTCTCTCTCTCCCCCCCCCCCCATCTAGTCTTGCTAACACCAGCCTCTTTATGTCCTTGAGAGTCTGTAAAGGTTGTGTGAACTACGTTTCTATTCAAGCATTGATTGACATGGTAATAGACCAATAGTATTGGCGAAAAAACTGACTATGTTAAATTGTGATGTGCCACAAACCTTCAAATAGGTATGTAATGAGACATTATATTAACTCTTTATAGTGTTTTATTTACATTCCCTGTCTTAGGTCAGTTAGGATCGCCACTTTATTTTAAGAAGGTGAAATGTCAGAATAATAGTAGAGTGATTTATTTCAGCTTTTATTTCTTTCATCACATTCCCAGTTGACATACACTCAATTAGTATTTGGTAGCATTGCCTTTAAATTGTTTAACTTGGGTCAAACGTTTCGGGTAGCCTTCCACTTGCTTCCCACAATAAGTTGAATTTTGGCCCATTCCTCCTGACAGAACTGGTGTAACTGAGTCAGGTTTGTAGGCCTCCTTGCTCACACATGCTTTGTCAGTTCTGCCCACAAATTTATCAGGGCTTTGTGATGGCCACTCCAATACCTTCACTTTGTTGACCTTAAGCCATTTTGCCACAACTTTGGAAGTATGCTTGGGGTCATTGTCCATATGGAAGACCCATTTGTGAACAAGCTTTATCTTCCTGACTAATGTCTTGAGCTGTTGCTTCAATATATCCACATCATTTTCCTTCCTCATGATGCCATCTATTTTGTGAAGTGCACCAGTCCTTCCTGCAGCAAAGCACCCCCACAACATGATGCTGCCACCCCGTGCTTCACGGTTGGGATGGTGTTCTTCGGCTTGCAAGCCTCCCCATTTTTTCCTCCAAAGATAACAATGATCATTATGGCCAGACAGTTCTATTTTTGTTTCATCAGACCAGAGGACATTTCTCCAAAAGGTACAATCTCTGTCCCCATGTGCAGTTGCATACCGTAGTCTGGTTTTTTAATGGTGGTTTTGGAGCAGTGGCTTCTTCATTGCTGAGCGGCCTTTCAGGTTATGTCAATATAGGACTCGTTTTACTGTGGATATAGATACTTTTGTACCTGTTTCCTCCAGCATCTTCACAAGGTCCTTAGCTGTTTTGGCACCAAAGTACGTTCATCTCTAGGAGACAGAACGTGTCTCCTTCCTGAGTGGTATGACGGCTGCGTGGTCCCATGGTGTTTATACTTGTGTACTATTGTTCGTACAGATGAACGTGGTACCTTCAGGCGTTTGGAAATTGCTTCCAAGGATGAACCAGACTTGTGGAGGTCTACAATTTTTTTTTCCGGAGGTCTTGGCTGATTTCTTTTGATTTTCCCATGATGTCGAGCAAAGAGGCACTGAGTTTGAAGGTAGGCCTTGAAATACATCCACAGGTACACCTCCAATTGACTCCAATGTCTGATTTTCTGTTTAAAGGTACTATAGTTTGCCAAAACGATAGTTTGTTAACATGAAATCTGTGGAGTGGTTGAGAAATGAGCTTTAATGACTTCAACCTAAGTGTATGTAAACTTCCGACTTCAACTGTATCTCCACCTTTCAGTATCACTCAGTAGCTTCCACCCATGCATTCTAACTAGCTAGCTACTACTGTACTACCCATGTTGACTTCTGACAAGTTTCCTCCCTGACCCCTAATTTTGCATGAACATTAAATACCCTAAACATTAATAGATCATAGTCTGGCCCAAAAAGATCAGACTACAGCAAGTATGACCAACAAAACCAAAAGATGTGAATCATCTTTCATCAAGTCAACCTAAAATGTATTTCTAATGCAACATTTGCTAATGTAAAGAGAAAGAAAACCGAGAGCTTGCACAACATTAACTTTGTTTTACAGGATGATATAATGCATGAAGCAAACATGGAATGACTGTGAAATGTGAATGTGTAAACTCGGTGAAGGTCTAAACTCGGTGAAGGTCTAAACTCGGCGAAGGTCTAAACTCGGCGAAGGTCTAAACTCGGCGAAGGTCTAAACTCGACGAAGGTCTAAACTCGACGAAGGTCTAAACTCGACGAAGGTCTAAACTCGGCGAAGGTCTAAACTCGACGAAGGTCTAAACTCGGCGAAGGTCTAGACTCAGTGAAGGTGTCTTTTCTTCTCTGTACCCTGTTGCAGTGGAACAATTCTTGTTCTGCCTCATAGTAGCATGATTCTGGATAGCTGAACTCCTGTAAATAGCAAAAGGACATTTAGATGTCTATAGGACCGTTTTCCAACCAACATTGGAAACCGTGAGTGTTTCCAACATTGTAAAACACTCAGTTGGCAATGAGTTTTTCCAATTTGAGACCCTAAGGAGGATGAATGATCTGTCGAACTACAGCAACCTTGTATGAATTTGAGACTGAAAGGGTGGAGGTGTTTCCCTTACACAGACACTGAGACAACAACTGCAACTGGACAATAGAATAAATAGAGTTGAGTTCACTTAATGCCGGGTGCATTGTCTGTCATGCAAAACATTAAGAACACCTGCTCTTTCCATGACACAGACTGACCAGGTGAATCCAGGTGAAAGTTATGATCCCTTATTGATGTCACTTTTTTTATTTATTTTTTATTTCACCTTTATTTAACCAGGTAGGTCAGTTGAGAACAAGTTCTCATTTGCAACTGCGACCTGGCCAAGACAAAGCAAAGCAGTGCGACAAAAACAACACAGAGTTACACAGTAAACAAACATAGTCAAAAACACAATAGAAAATCTATATACAGAGTGCAAAATGCAGTAAGGTTAGGAGGTAGGACAATAAATAGACCATAGTGGTGAAATAAATTACAGATTATCATCATTAACACAGGAATGAAGGATGTGCAAATTATGATGTGCAAATAGAAAAACTGGAGTGCAAGATTTGTGAAAATAACAAAAATAAATATAAATATGGGGATGAGGTAGTAGTGTGGGCTATTTACAGAAGGGCTATATACAGGTGCAGTGATCGATAAGCAGCTTTGACAGCTAAAGCTTAAAGTTAGTGAGGGAGATGGGAACCTCTAGCTTCAATGATTTTTGCAATTCGTTCCAGTCATTGGCAGCAGCGAACTGGAAGGAATGGCGGCCAAAGGAGGTGTTGGCTTTGGGGGTGACCAGTGAGATATACCTGCTGGAGCGCATGCTACGGGTGGGTGTTGCTATCGTGACCAGTGAGCTGAGATAGGGCGGGGATTTACCTAATAAAGACTTATAGATGACCTGGAGCCAGTGGGTTTGGCGACGAATATATAATGAAGGCCAGCCAACGAGAGCATACAGGTCGCAGTGGTGGGTAGTATATGGGGCTTTGGTAACAAAACGGATGGCACTGTGATAGACTACATCCAATTTGCTAAGTAGAGTGTTGGAGGCAAAACTTGTTAAATCCACTTCAATCAATGTAGATTAAGGGGAGGAGACACGTTAAAGAAATATGTTTTTAAGCCTTGAGACAATTGAGACATGGATTGTGTATGTGTGCCATTCAGAAGGTGAATGGGCAAGACAAAAAATGCAAGTGCCTTTAAACTGGGTATGGTAGTAGGTGCCAGGCACACCGGTTTGTGTCAAGAACTGCAACGCTGCTGTGTTTTTTTTTTTACGCTTAACATTTTCCTGTGTATATCAAGAATGGTCCACCACCCAAAGGACATCAAGCCAACTTGACACAACTGTGGGAAGCATTGGACTCAACATGGGCCAGCATCCCTGTGGAACGCTTGCGACACCTTGTAGAGTCCATGCCCTGATTAATTGAGGCTGTTCTGAGGGCAAAAGGGTAGGGTGCAACTTAATATTAGGAAAGTGTTCCTAATGTTTAGTATACTTTGTGTATGTCATCACTATATTGGTAGGTTAATGTTAGTCAATCATTTCGAATGAAAAGGTCTCTGTAGCCTAGCAGGCCAGTGTATTTGTGGCACACCTTGTATGTCAGTGGCGGACGGCTGGCTTGGATCTCTAATGTTTTCCATTATCTGTTGTCATCCACAAAACCCTCTTGCAGGTACTACCTTCTTCATCTTCTCTTTGTCCTACAGCAGGAGAAGAGCAAGCGAGAGAGGGGTGAAAGAAAGAGGGAGGGGTTACATTTTGAAAGGCCGTGCTGGGGGTCATGATGCCTGTGCTGAAGGACAAGTGGGCAGACATAGCCACAGACACCTACATGGGCTTCTGTTGTTAAGTTAAACCAGCTCTGCCACTGCTTCTTGCAGTACTTGAGGAACACCTTGTTTCCATAAACCATTACATAGACATTCCCTTCCTAAACCAGACTGTATGTCTGTCTAGCTTAGAAAGTATTCATACGCCTTGACTTATTCCACATTTTGTGTTATAGCCTGAAATGTTTTTTCTACACACAATACCCCATAATGACAGTGGAAACGTTTTAGAAATGTTTGCACATTTATTGAAAACGAAACAAAGAAATATCTAATTTACATATGTATTCACACTCCGTCAATACTTTCTAGAAGCACCTTTGGCAGCGATTACATCTGTGAGTCTTTCTGGGTAAGTCTCTAAGAGCTTTCCACACCTAGATTGTGCAACATTTATTATAAAAAAAATCTTCAAGCTCTGTCAAACTGGTTATTGATCATTGTTTGACATCCATTTTCAGGTTTTGTCATAGATTCTCAAGTATATTTAAGTAAACTGTTACTCAGCCACTCAGGAGCATTCACTGTCTTCTTGGTAAGCAACTCTAGTGTAGATTCTGGCCTTATGTTTTAGGTAATTGTCCTGCTGAAAGGTGAATTAATCACCCAGTGTCTGGTGGAAAGCAGACTGAACCAGGTTTTCCTCAAGGATTTTGCCCGTGCTTAGCTCCATTCCGTTTCTTTTTTTATCTTGAAAAACATCACCAGTCCTTAACGATTACGAGCATACCTATAACATGATGCAGCCACCACTATGCTTAAATAAGGAGAGTGGTACTCTGTTGTATTAGATTTGCCCCAAACAGTATTACTTTAGTGCCTTGTTGCAACAGGATGCATGTTTTGGAATATTTTGTTTCTCTATAGGCTTCCTTATTTTCACATTCACTGTGAAAGTTGATAGGTTACATGTAAGCCATTCATATATATATATAGCTCATGCCCAGCACTTATTTAAAGGAGTATTGAATAAGTTATTGTTTTCTTGCGCAGTTTATATTATCAGAGGACCTTGGAGTTCGCCAAAAAATATTAGGTTATTATGGCTGGAATTTGACTCTCGTGCCATGTAAAAATTACTGATGTGGCAGATTCGGACGGGACAAAAATACCTTATTTACAAAAGTATTCAGACCCTTTGCTATTAGACTCGAAATTGAAATTGCATCCTGTTTCCATTTATCATCCTTGAGCTCTTTCTACAACTTGGAATCCCCTGTGTTAAATTAAATTCATTGGACATGATTTGGAAAGGCGCACACCTGTCTATATAAGGTCCCACAGTTGACAGTGCAAGTCAGAGCAAAAACCAAGCCATGAGGTCCAAGGAATTGTCCGTAGAGCTCCGAGACAGGTTTGTGTCGAGGCACAGATCTGGGGAAGGGTACAAAAAAATGTCTGCAGCATTTAAGGTCCCCAAGAACACATTGGCCTCCATCAACCAGGAACCAGCAAGACTCTTCCTAAAGCCAAACTGAGCAATCAGGGGAGAAGGGCCTTGGTCAGGGAGGTGACCAAGAACCCAATGGTCACTCTGACATAGCTCCAGCAAAGTACAGAGAGATAAAAACCTGCTTCAGCAGAGCGCTCAGGACCTTAGACTGGGGGCGAAGGTTCACTTTCAGGACAACGACCCTAAGCACACAGCCAAGACAACGCAGGAGTGGCTTCTGGACAAGTCTCTGAATGTTCTTGAGTAGCCCAGCCAGAGCCTGGACTTGAACCTGATCGAACATCTCTGGAGAGACCTGAAATTTGCTGTGCAGCGACGCTCCCCATCCAACCTGACAGAGCTTGAGAGGATCTGCAGAGAAGAATGGGAGAAAATCCCCAAATACAGGTGTGCCAAGCTTGTAGCGTCATACCCTAGAAGACTCAAGGCTGTAATCACTGCCAAAGGTGCTTCAACAAAGTACTGAGTAAAGGGCCTGAATACTTATGTAAATGTGATTTTGTCCACATTTCTTTTTATACATTTGCAAACATTTCTAAAAACCTGTTTTTGCTTTGTCATCATGGGGTATTGTGTGTAGATTTTAGAATAAGGCTGGAATTTAACTAAATGTGGAAAAAGTCAAGTGGTCTGAATACCATGCAAACAAACATTTCTTACTCATTACTTTTGTACAAATACAAAACTTTCATTCAATCATTCACTGGTATGTCATCTCTAATTTCCATTCAGACATTACGTCGAAGTGCCATTCTATACCGTCGAAGTACAGTTCTAGGTCATTGTACATACCATATGTAGATTATATGGCCTTCATCCACAACGATTCTTACGATTTTGGAGCTGAATAGGACTGAGGCCAACACACTGGTCTTCCTCCAACCAACTCTCTGAACTTCCGAAGACAAGGTCGCATGTAAAATCCCTTATAGCGTTCTTGTCTTCCTTCACAACCACCGCCCAGGGCAGTTGCTTCACGGATTTGGTCCTCCGTCCAACACTGCTTATTTTTAAAATGTAACCTTTATTTAACTAGGCAAGTCAGTTAAGAACAAATTCTTATTTACAATGACGGCCTACTTCGGCCATACCTTAACCCGGACGACGCTGGGCCAATTGTGTACTGCCCTATGGGACTCCCAATCACTGCCGGTTGTGATACAGCCTGGAATCAAACCAGGGTCTGTAGTGACTCCTCTAGCCCTGAGATGCAGTGCCTTAGACCTCTGTGCCACTTGAGAGCCCGCACCACTTTATCAGGGACACGACTGTTAGAGTTGGAGGCTGTTTTCATTGCTTCTTGAACAGTAGAACTAGCTAGCTAGCTGGTAAATGGTAATATATCCTCCCCTCACACAAATGCATCAAGTTGCTCCTATTTTAAACGAATCCCTATTTTGGTTGTTACTATATGGTAGTGTCATCTCTATATCTACTTTTCAGAAATTTTTCTCCCCACGGTTTTAGTTAACTAGCTAGGCTAGCGCTATCCTAACTTTAGCTTGGCTTGTTTAGCTCTCGGGGGCTTAGCAAATTGACAAGGAAGCTTGGGGGCTGTTGCGCATGCAAATAGCATGCATATGAGAACCAATCAAAAAGTATCTCAACATTTGAGCTAACCTCTCCTTTTACAAGCCCGAGATACCAGACCAGTGAGCTCTTTGTGTAGTCACGTGGGTCGCACGTCAGCCAGGCTAGGCTTAATCAGCATTACTAAGTGATGTCAGAGGGGACCTTCAGGGCCTCAGACCCAGTCATAGTTCTCACCCAGCGCTGGAAGTAACTGTTCCCACTGAGGGCTGCCGGCGGGCTGAAGAGAGGAACTTTAATCTCCCCCCTGTCTCCCCTGGCCCTCTGAGCCTCCCTTTCCCCTCCTCCTTAGTCCCCAGACAGACATTCGTCAGGCAGACCAGGGGGCAGGTCCTGCATCTACACACCAAAACAAACAAGTCCCAGATGGGGGGCCCAGGGGAGTCGGACCATCCCCTTCCTTGTTCTCCCCGTCAATGGTATAACTCACAGCTCTCTGGCATGGAGGTAGACTCTGGCTGAACTCTTGCCTTTGCCTGAAATAGTTATTATTAGTGACCTGAAAACCTCCAGGAGTCCTGGAAATGAAAGCCAGATGCCGTTAGTGGCTAGAAAGTTATAGATAGATAGATAGATAGATAGATAGATAGATAGATAGATAGATAGATAGATAGATAGATAGATAGATACTTTATTGATCCCTGAGGGGGAAATTTCTTTGTCAAGCAGCTACAACAACAAAACACAGGGCAGGTGCAAAATGCCACAACGAAAGTACACAAAAGAAAGGACAAAAGACAGATACACGGTACATGATACATAGAGCGGCAGTATGAAAAAGTATAGAAATACAAGGTATCTGGAGTGCAAAAAAAGCTACAAAAAGACATTGCATAGTATGGGTGGTTGGCTGAATATGTACATTGGTGGATGTTGGATGGTTAACTATACTATACAGGTCGATGGCAGAGAAATACTTCAGTAGCTAAAAATGCATATGATATGAGCGAGGGTAATAATAGTTTACTTAATAGACAGACTGGCTAAATGAACAGGTAAGTGAATATTTTGCATGGTTAAATTAGCTGTACAGGTAAATATACAGTGGGGAGAACAAGTATTTGATACACTGCCGATTTTGCATGTTTTCCCACTTACAAAGCTTGTAGAGGTCTGTAATTTTTATCATAGGTACATTTCAACTGTGAGAGACGGAATCTAAAACAAAAATCCAGAAAATCACATTGTATGATTTTTAAATAATTAATTAGCATTTTATTGCATGACATAAGTATTTGATCACCTACCAACCAGTAAGAATTCCGGCTCTCACAGACCTGTTAGTTTTTCTTTAAGAAGCCCTCCTGTTCTCCACTCATTGCCTGTATTAACTGCACCTGTTTGAACTCGTTACCTGTATAAAAGACACCTGTCCACACACTCAATCAAACAGACTCCAACCTCTCCACAATGGCCAAGACCAGAGAGCTGTGTAAGGACATCAGGGATAAAATTGTAGACCTGCACAAGGCTGGGATGGGCTACAGGACAATAGGCAAGCAGCTTGGTGAGAAGGCAACAACTGTTGGCGCAATTATTAGAAAATGGAAGAAGTTCAAGATGACGGTCAATCTCCCTCGGTCTGGGGCACCATGCAAGATCTCATCTCGTGGGGCATCAATGATCATGAGGAAGGTGAGGGATCAGCCCAGAACTACACGGCAGGACCTGGTCAATGACCTGAAGAGAGCTGGGACCATTAGTAACACACTACGCCGTCATGATTAAAATCCTGCAGCGCACGCAAGGTCCCCCTGCTCAAGCCAGTGCATGTCCAGGCCCGTCCAGAGGAGGAATGGGAGAAGGTCATGTGGTCTGATGAGACAAAAATAGAGCTTTTTGGTCTAAACTCCACTTGCCGTGTTTGGAGGAAGAAGAAGGATGAGTACAACCCCAAGAACACCATCCCAACCGTGAAGCATGAAGGTGGAAACGTCATTCTTTGGGGATGCTTTTCTGCAAAGGGGACAGGACGACTGCACCGTATTGAGGGGAGGATGGATGGGGCCATGTATCGCGAGATCTTGGCCAACAACCTCCTTCCCTCAGTAAGAGCATTGAAGATGGGGTAGTGGCTGGGTCTTCCAGCATGACAACGACCCGAAACACACAGCCAGGGCAACTAAGGAGTGGCTCCGTAAGAAGCATCTCAAGGTCCTGGAGTGGCCTAGCCAGTCTCCAGACCTGAACCCAATAGAAAATCTTTGGAGGGAGCTGAAAGTCCGTATTGCCCAGCGACAGCCCCGAAACCTGAAGGATCTGTATGGAGGAGTGGGCCAAAATCCCTGCTGCAGTGTGTGCAAACCTGGTCAAGAACTACAGGAAACGTATGATCTCTGTAATTGCAAACAAAGGTTTCTGTACCAAATATTAAGTTCTGCTTTTCTGATGTATCAAATACTTATGTCATGCAATAAAATGCAAATTAATTACTTAAATCATACAATGTGATTTTCTGGATTTTTGTTTTAGATTCCGTCTCTCACAGTTGAAGAGTACCTATGATAAAAATTACAGACTTCTACATGCTTTGTAAGTAGGAAAACCTGCAAAATCGGCAGTGTATCAAATACTTGTTCTCCCCACTGTAAGTGAATAAATATGCCTTTTGAATGGGGAAAGAGTGAGAGGGACTGACATGTTTTTCCATGTTTGGGATGGAAGAGCAGCCCTGACTGGAGGGGGAGGAAGGTCTCTTGGCCAGGGGTGTGTTTTCCTCTCCCCGCAGCTCGCACATCAGTAGCCACAGCCTGGGTCTGCCCTGCGGCTACCGGAAGGCCACCTCTCCTGTGGTGCTATACTGCCGTATGTACTCCACTGATGTAGCTAGAGACTGGAAAAGAGATGAAGACTTCTATTCTCCTTCTGAAACACTCCAAGTTCCCTACTGCTAGAGAGAGAGAGTGTGTTGAGGAATCTGTGGGTTTTGTTGAAGCCCTTTAGACTATTCTGCTGAGATAGCATCTCTGGTAAAAGTGGCCATATCTGCCCTTGCCCTTGTCCAGGTAAACCACAGTTCTTTGATCTTGCGTAGCCTCATTGTTCTTTGTATCAGTCACCTCTTTGGAGATATTTGAGGTGACTCTTCCTGTGCTGGCATTTTCTAATGCTTGTCAACCCAGGACTCCAGACAGACACTCTGCCACACAGTGTTTTTACAGGTGCCCCTATGGTGTAGGAGAGCAGGCCAAACCGTAGAACAATAAACCGTCCCTGTCACCACTTTCTCCCAGGTTAAACATAATAAAGCTCTTAACAAGGGTGCGAGGCCTCCTTTAGCATTTCACCTCTAAAAATGTTGAGGGTCTGTGTGTGTGCAGGAAAGTGTATACCCATATGAAAGTGTATACCCATCATAGTGATGTCGGTGAAGAAGTTATGAATGACTTATCGGTTGTACGTGGACGCGCATTGAACAGTCCTTGCACTTTGTAACCGAAGCTCACAGTGAAGTATAACACTGCATACAATGGAAAATGGCTGGAAAAGAGTGTGTCCCTATTCAAGGGGCTCCCTCTGCATTTGCACTGTGATATATTGTCCTCTGATATGGAAGCATGAAAGGAGTTTGGAAAGAGATCCATTGATCTAAATTGGATTTGTTCTTTGACCTTATCCAGGGTGACATTATTTTGAGACCAGAATCCTTGTAAAACATTAACAGCCAACCAGCCAGACAAAACACTGGTATTGTGTTTATCTTAACCTGTGTTTGAACTTGTAAAACATATGTGAGATGCAGTTTTCCCCTCTCCTCTCTTACTTGTAGATTAACCCCTTTTTAAAGAGCGTGAACCCCCATTTTCTCTCAGGGAGGCATGTCTCTCAACCCGTTACATAAAAAACTGAATAATGCCAAAGCGAGCCAAAAAGTGAGTATTATGCGATTTAATATCAGCTCATCTAAACCATTGCAATCCCTCATTGAAGCATTTTAATTTTTATCTTTGGGGATAATCAGACGGTTCAGATTAAGTTTTAATCCAGAGCCTTACTTACTGTGCTCTCGCCTATGTTAACTCAGTTAGGCCCCCACGCCAGGACCCAGATTATTATGGTGTAAATGCATCCAGGAACATCCATTATGTATAGATCCCTGATGCATTATATTGGAATGTAACATTAAAGGGATACTTCTGGATTTTGGCAATGAAGCCCTTTATCTACTTCCCCAGAGTCAGATGAACTCATGTTACAATTTTTGTCTCTGAATCAAGTATGAAGGAAGTTAGAGGTAGTTTTACATGCTAATGCTAACTAGCGTTAGCACAATGTCTGGAAGTCTAGCATGGTAGCAGTTACCATAGACCTCCAGTCATTGCGATAACGCTATTTGGCAATTGCGCTAACCCTAGTTAGCAACTTCCTTCAAACTGCAACCAGACACATAAAAATGGTATCCACTAGTTCAGTTTACTCAGGCGAAGTAGATAAAGGGCTTCATTGCCAAAATTCTGAAGTATCCCTTTAAATCTCCCCTTCGCACCCGCTCTTTCGGGGGCAGGGAGTTCAGCTCGTTGATGATGCAGAAAATATTAGCTACATTTTAATTTGACCATTTTTTTATGCATTTGAGAGAAGCCCCTGTGTTAGGGTTTTTATTCCATAATGGCCTCTCTGTATTCCTGACTGATTTTGCTATGCAACAGGCTAAAAACAGGCCATTTCCTCTACCAGAATTGCTGAGGTCAGTGCAAACTGGGTTAGCTTTTGAGCCAAAATGGAGCCTGCTCCTCAGCATTCACACCTTAAACTCACTTGCCTGGCCTCCCAAAGAGCCAACCTGGAAAGAAAGTGCCAGTGTATTCTGCCCAGGCCACTGCTACCTTGCATCCCCTGAAAGAAACCCTCTTCCCAGCCTCATTCAACTGCCTTGTAGTCCTATTTCACTGGCATCATGAAGACTAACCCAGCGTTGAGGAATCTGGCCTGAGGCCTGTAATTGCTCCCCCCTTCACTGCCCTGGATCATTTTAATATAAAACCAGTGGTTACGAGGTGAGGGCTGAATACATACAGGGCAGCACCAAAGGCATCCTCAGGCTTTAGGCTACTCTCCCTGGTCGTTATAAAGGCCTGTTCTCCCCCAAACTAGGATTTATTTTGCCCTCTCACAGAGACCCCAGACGAAGAGCTAAAACGGCTACGCTGTACTCTACGACCGTGGATGTGATTCAACTAGCAATGACTACTACGGTATCCGACCTGCCTCTGTAATAGGGACTGTATGTTATTGAGTGAGATATGGGATCGAGACAAGCGGTGTACATTAGGCATTCTATTTCCTATTATTCTGTACGTAAATGATGACATTCGAACTCGCAACCTTTGTGTTGCTAGACATTCGCGTTATACGCCTAACCATCTACCCCAACCAACCACCCTATTTTCGTTTTTGCCTTAAGTAACTATCTTATGTAATCATACCAAAATGTAACTAAACATAATCATTTGAGTGTCCCGGAGTTATGTTTACTATGTTATGTCTAGTCTACGAGACCAGCCTGTCTATTTCAGTCTTGTCGATTCATAGTGCCTTCACAGTAAAATGTTAGTTTACATTCCTATTCCACTTGAAGCATGTGATCTGCCAGCTCCGCCCACTATGGGGTTCTTTGAAGGTTCAGGCAATAGCTACCACCAGCACACAGGAAATAGGTTTGATGGGAGCAAGCGTGTGTTTTTGCTGAGTAATCGGTTGGAGCGTGTGTGTGTGTGTGTGTGTGTTGGATGTGTATATGTGGATTTGGCAGTGGCGCGATGCCCTGGGAGGCATTGTAGTGAAAGGGGAGCCCCTGGAACGGGCAGCGAGAGCACTGTCACAACAAAACACGCTCGGGGGTAACCGCAAGCCAGACGCTCTCTTTCTTCTCATCTGGTCTAACACCATGTTTCCCATGTTCCAACCAGTTTTCACTGGAGCCCTTCCAAGGCAAAGGGGAAACCCCCCTCTGCAATGTATTCCCTTCCTTCCTATTCTACTGGCTGGGCCACGTCTGCCTTTATTAAGACAGACGGCTGGTGAAACGGCAAACTTGAATGTTACGGGGAATACAAATTCTTGAAAATAAACCCCATGTTTCACTGTTTCTTCCCCCGTTCCCTCCGGCTCATTGGAATGGAGTGAGGCCTGCTGACAGGTAAGTTCCCCAGCTGTTCTCTCTCCGCTAAGAGGTTCTACCTCAAAAGTCCCACTAGTTGAGTAGCACAATTTTAAAGTTGTTCTTAATTACTGATCTTAAGTCAGTTTTTCTGTGTAGCCTGGGCCTACCTCTTTATGGTGCAGCTGAGGTGTGGGCTAGGGTAAGCCGATCCTAGATCTCTGCTAAGCGTAAAGTGGAACCTATCCAGAGTGAGACTCGAGAGGTGTAACTGGGCTACAATAGAGCTCCCTCCTTCTCTGTCCTGTCTTCTTCCCCACAGCTCCACTCTGCCAACATGGTGCCCGCCGCCATCTGGCTTCACTTTGCACCCTTTTGAAAACAACGCACATCCATTTCTGGCTGCTTATTTAGGCCTACTGTTCTAAAACCTCTTCTCCCAAGCCCACAAGGGCACCCTCAGTCTGGCACGTGACCTTACATTGCCTCGGCAGATGCTCCAAAAATGTCTCCCATGGAGAAAGGAGGACTGAGGGGGTGGGAGTTTTAGTCGGTCAGTTATTTCTCCAAAGATTGGCATGTCATTTGAATAATTAACTAACCCAAATGAAAAGGTCTGGGTCGAGGGGGAATAGGTTTGGTTAAAATGGCCGCACTAGCATTCTGTTCAATGATAAATAGTTAAAGCGCTTGTGCTAGCGCAGTCTGAAGGCTCCAGCACATTTCATGCATTATTAAGCTAATGAGAGCTGAGGTGTTCCTGTGCTCCTCTCTCTCTTCCTTTCTATCCCCACCTCTAAAAGCACAAAACAAAAGATCCCCTTGCTTTCATATTTCAAATTAGGCTCCTGGCGCTTATCTCAGACGCAAGCCTGTGAATTAAGATGTGCCTGTATCTCTATTTAACATTATATAATAAACGCTTTAGTGTTATAGGCCCACATTGAGTCAAGAACTGTGATGTCCCTATAGATTTCCTGGACAAGCTTGAGTTTTTTCCTTTATTTTCTTTCTCTTTTTATTCCGTGTAAGAATATGTTTGCGTTTTTTCACTCTCTCAAATAGGTCTGGCTGTTCTAACCGTTTGATAGTGTAGAAACTCACCTCAGCATGTTTAAAGGGACTTCACTAATCTGCGCTGGGGGAGAGAGAATTCCGAACACAAAATACGGCCAAATCAGATGAATGTGCAGAATGACTGTGGGTATAGATGGGGGGTTTGAATCAGCATGCAGGCCAACATTTTCCACATAGGATCGGGAATGTGTTTTGCTGACAAATGTTTGTCTGTACTTTCCCTTTTTAGTGTGAATTTGGCCTTTGGTTGAGAATGGGATGGTGGTAAATTAACGTCCCAGAGTATTATGATTAGCGATTGAGGTAATTTCAGGGAGGGCTGGAGATTTGCTGACAAGTGGATTGGAAGCCTCGTTCTGTGAAAAAAGGCCCTAGTCAGGGGTTTAGAAGGGGCGGAGAAAGGCTCAGAGACAGATACATAGCGTTACACACATATACACACACACACACACACACACACACACAAACTGTTTTCTTTCCATGACACTGCGAATGAAAGAAATGTTAAAATCTATTAGTCTGTGTGAGTCATTTCTGTGACGTGGGTTGTAGCGTGCTATACAGGTGTTGTGCTGAGTAAGTTCAGGATAGGAAAACAAGTGTTAATAGCTAGTGATGGGGGGAAAATCGATACAGTTACATATCGCAATATTATTTTTGGACTATATTTGACTGTAGGTTGCGTTAGCTAGTGCTAGTCGTCTGTACCTGCGTTAAAACGCCTGTATTTTCCATCCTATAGCTTGTTCTCCATATTCTTTTTAAATAGTGAGCCAACATGTTTGCAGCACTTTTTAGTTTTTCCTGACTAATCAAAACAAATTTTCTCATGTTCTCTCTTGTCTCTCTGCAGCGGGCATATAGTGAGCAATATGTTTGGAACATCAAATCGCAATAAAATCACAGTATCGGATTGCCCTACATATAGAATCGTGAGAATCGCAATTAATATTATATCAGCACCTAAGTATCGTGTGTGTGTTTGTGTGTGCTTGCATAGTATAGGTTATAGCTACAGCCTCCTCTCCTCTCGATCCCCCAGATGAATTCCAGCGCACACGTCCGTCCCGCCCCCACCCTTGCCTCTGAGAAGGCCAAGAGGAGGCCTTCTCAGAGGATTGATTACCTGTTGGATCCCATTTCCGTGGCGACTGGAGATGTGCGCCGTAGCTAACAGTTTCCCTATCCACCCTATCTGTTCAAGCCGCCAGGGCACGTCCCAATCCATTTGCCACTGCTAGACTGCTCTCCACTCCTGAAACGCAACACAGCAGCCCCCGTTACCGAACCCAATCCTACGGAAACAAACAGACAACCCAAACAAATCAGGAATAACACCTGCACTGTTGGGTTTAGATTTGGTTGAGTGCACGCTTGGAATTGCACTGTTGATAGTGATTGGAACTCTATTGTATAGCCTTTTTAAAATGGCTGCCCAAACAGAAATGTGAAAATGGCACTCTGTCGCATCTAATCCCTGTTAAGTGAATGATTAGCTGTCCCTGATATTCATCATTTTTAACTAAGAAGTGGTTGTGTTAGATGTCTTGGGTGGTTCTTCCCTTCCCTATATACTATATCAGGTAAAACTATGCCTTGCTAATTAAATGGAGCTGTATGTTTGGCCTGGCATGTGTAATAATGTATAGCTCTAGAGGATGTCTGTTTCTGGATGAAAGCAGATCTGGCCGATTCCTTGTTTTGTACACTTCCTCCCTTGCCGCCTGTCAAAGGTTTGGGATTATCAGGTGCTTCTCAACCCCCCTGGTCTGTGTTGGGCTGATAGTACGAATTGAGAGGGTGGAAGTAGCTTGACGAACCGGTTTGTACATGAGATTGGATACATCAAGGAACCTTATTATTTGTGAAATGAGAAGCTCTGAAGTAGCCTACCCAGCACTTGAGTCGACTGTGGGTGACGGTGGGGGTACAGATTGCTATTCTGTGTTTGACCACTCGTACAGAAGCAAGTATGGCCACTCCTAAAATGGTCTGCACTAACAGTGTTCTTTCATCATTGACGACTGGAGTATCTACTCCCATCCTCCTCCTCCTCTCTCGCCCCTTGTACTCCCATCTCTGGATTATGAATTGCAGCGGCAGGCAACTGTGGAGAGAGGGAGAGAGGCTGCTCCACAGATAAGGGAAGGAACGGGGGGGGAGAGGTGTTCAGTCAGGGCTTGACAGGTCCCTGCAGGAAGGGGAGCTCAGGGTGGGGGATTGAAAGGTAGAGGGGAAGCTAGTGGTGTTGGGGGTGGGGGGGGACATTTGTGGTTACCCCCCTCTTTTGTCAGGTATTATCTGATTGTGCTGGTCCTTAATTCACATCTCTTAGTGCAGCGGCCCAGCTCCTCGGGCTCTCAGGGAGCTCCACAAGCGATAAGGGCTGATCTCAACCAGTCAGTCGGAAAAACACTTCAACCTCTGGTGGACGGAGCAGAGAGAGCGGTTTAAGCCCACTAATCTGGCCCAGTCCCCGCATCCACTGCGCTAATTGGCCAGCTGAGCGCTCGTCGCTTGTCTCCAGCCCTGCAAATGGATGTTTTCACTTTTTTTTTTTTTTTTCACTCAAAATGGATGTCGTGGGAAGAGAAGCCCCAGTCCGAAGCTAATGCATTTTCCATTTTGTTTAGCCATTTTAATCCTCCAATTTGTATTCCCTTAATCTAAGGCAGGGTGCGACGAACATGAACTTGACCTTCACCGTGACTGGTTGAGCGATCCGTGCAGTTCCGTTGAACTCGGAATGACTTGACCCTTTGGCGGTTTCCCCCGTCTGTTTCCTCCCTAGGCCTTATCTGTATGCAATTATTTTGACTGCTTCAGTGCTTTCTAGAATCTAATGTTGTTTCTTTCTCTCCCTGTGCTTTTTAATGTATCTCTTTTGACTGGAGTTTAATGGCAGAAGATTCAGATGAGCTTAGTGGAACCATTTGTTGTTGCATTATTCTCCAATAGTCCTGTCTCCATTGTCTTGTTGCTCATGTAGAAAGTCGAGCTCTTGTCATTCCTGAAACAGTTTGCTACCTCCAGATCCTATCTCCGGTTCTCAATATCCCTACCAGCCCATCCCCCGTTAAATTACGTTAAATCCTCGTAGGGGCCCTTTGTTGTCCAGACCTCCCTCCCTATCCTCTCAATGTCAAATTAAATTCAAATCAAACGTTCGGAAGGCCAATCCCGCTACTGTAATTGACCCTCTATTTTCAGTGCTAGCCTGGTGTCTCTTGTAGTAGCTCGATTCTTCACTACACTGAATTGGCTTATTTGTCTATCCTCCTTATAGTGTCTCTCCCCTGCCTGGCCGGGTTCTAGGGGCATGTCTGCCTCACTAGGGAGATATCTGCCTCATTCTGAGAGTTTCGCCTCAGGGAAAAGAGAGGCCTGTTATAATCATCAAACAAGGGTTCATTCAGGAAGGTCAGATAGTAACATTGGCTCAGGGAGCCCAAACCAAAACATCCTAGGCAGATTCCTGCAGTTTACTGAAAAATACCCAAGCTGTATCGATAAAGAAAACAACTCGGTGAGCAGCTGGCCTGCTGAGACGATAAGTTTGTTTCTTATAAAGTCAAGGCAGACTGCTCCTCAGAGGTGAAGAGTTTGTACCATGGTTATTATACACAGCATCATGTACACACGTGCACTGATGTGAAAGCCTCTAGCTCTATATTCTCAGTTGAGTGAAAGGAGATGATCTCAGGCATTGTCTCAGCATAGCCTACCTCTGAATCTACACCTTAGCTTAGATGTTGTAAAGAGGCTAGTCGTGCTGCACTAACTTGTTCCCCTAATGTGTCCCATTAGTCCTCCAGTGCCAGATGAGGAACCCTAATAAGTGCACTGATAGGTCCACACAGGCCTTACAGTGGAGTGCGTGATGGTGGGGTCTGCGCATTGTGCTTTGTGAGAACCAACACAAACCCAAACAAAGGCTGTGTTTCACAAGCCCTGGTGTGACGCGGAAAAGGAAACCTGACTCCGACCGCAGACCACAGCGCACGGCCCGCTTGTCTCCTCTCAGAGCAGCCGAGCAGGAAGCACCGTCTCCAGCAAAGAGAATGACGAGCGAATGCGCATTCACATCTTCCCAACCACCGCCTCTACTTTTACTACTTCTCCCACCCACACTAGCGTAGCAGTGATCTTTTCCAGCGCAATAGTTTTTTCGAATGCCAGCCTGTTTGCCAGCGCGTCTCGTGTTTACAGTACACTGTGAGAAAGCAGAGGCTGGGACTCTGAGGGTGCTGTGCCAAGGTTAAAGCAGGGCAAGGGCACGGCACAGCCTCTACCAACCATCGCCCGACCGCCACTACTACAGCGCACACATCACAATCCAGGTCACAGCCAACCCACTGCATCCCGTCTGCGTCTCGCACGCTCTGGCAACAATCACCCGCTTGTTGTCTCCTCTGCCCCGGCGTAAACAAGCCAGCCCAGCGCTCCCCTCCTTTTGTTCATTCATTGTGCGCCGTGGCTTTGCTAATATTCAATTATAATTCTGCATCGTAATTAATGCCGCGCATAGCCCCAGCCATCAAAGTAAACACATTCCTCCCCAACCCATGTTAAAATGCTAATGCATGGAGAAGGGGCTGAGCAGCAGAGCCTGTGAATGAGATACCGTCGGAATATTCCTCCATATAATGCAGCACTTGTTCGCCCGTGTACTGTTACCTCACTCTGAATCAAGGCTTTTGTGGAGACCTTGGTTGCAGACTTGTAGCCAGAATGTTAGGCCCTTACTTCCCCTGAACCAGAATAAGTTAGGCTGCTAATAAAGTTTATTACTGGCAGGTGACTGTTTTGTTGGTCACTTTTTATTTCATAATGTGTAGGCCCGGTCTTTATAGTGGTACTGTGTAACTTTGCCATCATGCATAGTGAGAATACCTTGGTTTTTCTGTTGGCCAATTACACTTATGGAGGGAAACCAGACCTTATAGCCACCAGCGAACACTCCCGAGGAAAATGATTAGGTGCAAACACTGTTTACAGTCACCATTATAAAAAAAAAAATGTTCAACTGTATTTTGCAAACAGTAACTACATCAAATTACATCCAAATAATTTATTCTGCCGTTTAACAAAAACTATAGTGTCTAGATCCGAAGCACGACGAGATTGACAGAAAGATCATTGCATTAAAATTGTGGCTGAAGGTAAAGTGGATACCTAGTCAGTTGCACAACTGAATGCATTCAACCAAAATGTGTCTTCCACATTTAATTCAACCCCTCTGAATCAGAGAGGTGCGGGGGGCTGCCTTAATCCACATCCACAGTGCCCGGGGACCAGTTGTTGTTGGGTGTTAACTGCCTTGCTCAAGGGCTGAACGGCAGATACTGGCTCAATGCTCTTAACCGCTAGGCTATCTGCTGCCAAGATCGACCATCCACGCAGATGCAAGCTTGTTACTATAATCTTTTAATCAATGTACTTTTGTAGTGCTGAATTTAGATAAGCCTGTGGAAGTGGAATTAAACACAGCCACCTCCAGTATAAGTAACTATAACACTATATGAACTCAGTATCCCCCTGTACAGGCCCCCTGTTTTTTTCTTACTCCCCTCTTTAGTTTCCTCTGTCTCAGATTTATAGGGGCAAGTTATGAGAGGCTGTATTTCACAGGCTCTGCCTGAAGGGTTCCTCTTCCCTGCACAAGGCCCCGGCTCCTCCATTGTTTTGCTATTGATTTTATAATCGGCTTCAGTTAGCTTCCTGACAGGAATTTAAGGCTGTCTAGCCGCGGTCACATGCTCCAAAAAAAAACACCTACTGACGGGTGATGGGACTTTAAACCTGGCACATCAGTCAAAAAATATATTGTCGCTGTCTGATGTAAATCTTGTAACTACATTTCTGCCAATTGAAATGTTTGTACATTTTATTGAAAGCAATAACCCCCCTCAATGCACTCTGTACATTTCATGACTCTTGGACCAAAAACATTTATTTAAAATAGCTTCTGAAGTTTCATAATTGTATGTTCGTTAATGGGATTTATTTTCTGTTTTGGAGATTAGGTTTTTATCAGACAGCGACGATGCGTACATTTCAGCAAAGGGACACCTCATACGAAGACTGTGGTTATCATAGAAAAGCATGGTCTCTGTGATAAAGGTGTTTTATTACGCAGAGAATCCTTCTCCTAACAAAGACATCACACGACGGCACATTTTTTCTGTTCTCCCCCCGACCTCTCAATAGAAAACAGTGTTGTCTGTCTCCGTCAGCACTGTGAAGGGGTTCATTCTCTTTACAGGGTAATAGATGGAAAGATGGCGAGAGCTTGTGGCATCTTGTCACAGGCATTGGGAGCGTACACAGCACTGCGGGCCTCGGTGTGACAGTGAGTTGTTTGTCTTGGCGGAGCGGTGCAGTGCGGTGAGCAGTCTGGCCAGGGTTGTGTATGTGGCACTCCGGTGTGAGTTAACAATGGCAGAGATGGCGGGGGGAGGCTCTACCTATTTTATATTCCTCCTATTGCCCAGCCTATTCCCACTGAGGAAATGAAGGACAGGCCATTTGTTTTTCTTTCTGCTCTCTTTGTTCCAGTGTGCTGTCTTATGCTGTTTGAAATCTGCACTCGTCTCTGTTAGGAGGCAGACATGATGTATGCAATCAAACAGTTACCCGGAGTGAATATTTGTCTTACTTAGAAGAACACGGTGTGCTTGCTGCTTGCTTGGTGGTTATTTGTTTCTCCAACTTTACCCCAAGGACTCTGCGAATGTTAGCCTGGCTGTCAGTAAAACTGAACTCCCCTCTCTCTCAAAGAGGTCTAGTTTAACTCTCCTCTTAGCAAGCTGTATAATTTCTCTAATTAGTCGCTGTAAAGCTTGGAAAGTATTTGAGGAATGTGGATATCGATGTGGGTGGAGGCTACCAGCTACCACCAGCTCCCTCTACCAGTGTGTGTGTGTGTGTGTGTGTGTGTGTGTGTGTGTGTGTCCTACATCTGTGTGTATGCACAGCATTACACCCAATTGTAAATATAGATGAGCTAAGAACGTCTGCCACCCGCTCCCATCCTCCCCCCCACCACATCCTGTATTTTAGCAGCATTGGCTTATCTCTGCATTGTAATTGAGGGAGATTTTAAAACATGGGAGGGTTTTCAGTCTCCTATCTCCCAGTTAACCCTCTAGTGTACAACCAGCCAGTCAGTCAAATACACCCCCCCCCCCTCTATGAGCCTGTCTGTCATTGGCCTTCTCCTCCATGCAACCATGGTCAAGTCAATGAAACTTAATTAATGGCCAGGTCGCAGTTGCAAATGAGAACTTGTTCTCAACTGACCTACTTGGTTAAATAAAGGTGAAATAAAACAAATAAATAAAAAATTGGTTTAGCAGGTTCATTGTCTGGCCAACAGGTACATTGTGGGGACGTTAAAGGCCTTGAGAGAACGGCTGTGCTCTTGACTGTCCAGTCGGACACTTCGTTATGCCCACACTCATTGTGTCCCCGACGTTCCAAATCAACCTAAACCTAAGCTGCAGATCTCGACCGTAGCTGGCTGGGCCACTTCCACTACTCTACTGTGGAGTTCAGTTCTCTAAGTCAAGCTGAGTGGGGGCCTTCTCAAGAGGGACAGCCCTCTTGTTGCATAATAAATCAGTGGGGGAAGAGAGATTGGGAGTCTTGTCGGAGAGCGTGCGAATCAGTCCCCAGTCATTACAGGGCTTGAGCGCATTTGATTTCGCAGAGAACCCTCCAGGATTGTGAGTGTGGGCATAATGATTCACCCATAGACCCTAGCAGAGCAGAGCACCACAATCTGTACAGCAGCACTGTGTTTAATTCACACTAATCAAGTTTCTGTCCTAAAGAGACTTTTCTCCCCCCTCCTCCACTCCCCTTCCTACTTCTCTCTCTCTCCCGGTTCATTCTCGTAATCAAATCCTTCACAACTGAAGAGCCCTCCATAAAGCTTGTGATTAAAGACTGATTATAGCGAATACATAATGCTCACATGTAAACAAGCCTCACGCAAGGTTGATGTTACAACACGCCCCACTGAGCAGTACCAACAGCAGGCAGCACTGGCCCCTCAGACTAGTCAATCAAACTTTTCTGGTTGGGGCTTCCATAGCTACAGGGGCGGGGGTGTTGGGCTGCTGTCAAGTATGTGGTTTCTGATTGGCTCAGTTGGAAATGGAGGGAACGTCTAAACCTTAGGCCTGATTTATAGATCACTTAGATTGAGAGATCAAACAATGTTTGGTTGCTCAAGCAACATGGTGGTAATTTGCAAATTGGTCAAGTTGAATGGGGACTTTCTGCTAGCCTAAATCACAGCGGCGTAGGCTGTGCCCATTAGCTAAAACCTGGTGCAGGTCTCATGCAAAATGAAAAACATTTGAGATCAGCCAAACCCATGTGTCCATTGCTTCAAATTACTGTTTTTCTCGAAAGGGTTGAAGTATCATAAATGCCATGAGTCATCACTTTGTTTTTACTTTACATTTCCAGTTAATCACAAAACACATTCTTCTTAGTTTCACAACCCAGACACACTTCATAGGGTTCTCAGATAGGAGTTTTATATTGACCAATCTATAGGCCCATATAGGGGTCAGCTGATGCATTCCCATTCTCAATAAATTGGGTTTTATGACTAGCCCAAGCCATCATTATGAGTTACTAACAGGCGGAATGCAGTGCCATAAACCTCTGTACTCTTACCCCAGAGTGAATGAGTGTTTTCATCGGTCAACAACCACCTTATTGTTCTTACCGTAACGCTACATGCTGGGAATTAGCATACAAATGTATGATAATGGCCTTCGTGTCACTTAATTGGATGGAGTGGTTCAGTTTTTGCCCGGAGGTGGTCAACTCCCTCTGAGAACCAGCACTCATTCTGAGAGACTGTGCTCAGAATGTACTCTGTGGGGGTTGTTACAAAGGACTCCAATGACATTTCAATGACCACTGCAGTTTTTTTAAAGAACAGTCCTCTTGTTTATGAGGTATGGCTGGTACTACTCAGATAATATCTTCTCATTGCCTTCTCTTATTTGAGCACCATGCGCTCCAGGGTCCTACTCCACTGCATTGGCTGGTTTTGATTGGTTGGTCTGGCAGTCAATCAGGCAGGAGGAAGGTTAGAGCCAAGGTGAGCTCTGTACAGGCACAATGATGCCATTGTGGGCAAGCTTGGCTAAGTGAGGTCATCCTGGTAGGGAAATGTTCATTAACACACACGTGCTCCTAGATCACACCGCAGTTAAAAACGATTAAACCCCCAGATAAGAATACATAAATATGAGCTTATTTATTTTGCATAGTTATGGAGTCAATAAAAATTACTTTAAAGATGCCATTTAAGGTGTTCCTTCCTTGTGGGGACACGTGTTGTCCCTGTCTACCACCACAGCACACTGTCAGTCTCCCCCCTCCCGCTGATGTATGATTCACGGTCTATTAAAACATCCGTCACAATTCTGTCACCGGGGCGCTGTTAATATGATTCCCCCCTTCTCCATGTAGATTGAACTGACACGTCAATCTATGGCCCCCAGTTTATTCGGCTCAATGCACACTTCACTCTGACCAGACCATTAGGAGTGCTTTAGTATGCTTTACCTGCCGCTTCAAGTCAACCGATTAGGACTGAAGGTTGAGTTATCTTCCACACCGAGACACAAACGTACACACAAACATGTCAAGGTGAAGTTCACACCAGCCTTGCCAAATACGTATTGTTGATGGATTTTAATCGGACCTCCTTGTTCCAAGACTTCCGGGATCATGTGTAAACGACAGCCTAGCTTTTGAGGCTAGGTCAAAGAGTATGATTAGCCTAGCGTGGCGACAAAGCAAGGTCTGTTTTAACTGGTGGCATTAGCGAAAACAAAACAAAAGGCTTTGATAAAGGTGTTAGCGCACCACCTCACTTCAATGCGAATAGATTAGACCTCTTAATGTTAACAGCAGCTGTTGGAGCAGCTAGGAAAAAGAGCAGACACTCGTGTTTGCTATTTGTCTAAAGCTCCTTTGAAGTGGTACCCAGAGCTAGACAGCTCCCTTTTACACTACTGCTCTCTCACTCACTTCTCCATGTGTTTTGATAATAGCCCAATGCTCTAGTCTAGTTAGCATGGGCCGTCTTATTAGTAAAGCTGCCAATGTACTGTGAATGCCTATGTGCTAAAGTATTAACAAAACTCAACTGCACTATGCACCCTCACTCCTATACAGTACACACATATACTCATAGAGCTTTGCAATCTTTGACTCATATCTGTGAACATGGACTGAGAAAAGAATAGAATGCCTGTCCACATATTTAAAGAACAGTAGATTATCAGGACCTGGGAATTAACCGATAAGGAGTTTTTAAATAAAGCGATACACCAGTGCCAAGTCATTTCAGCCAAGTCATTGCCTCAAAATAGAATAGAAATACGTCGGCCACTTTCATAACTGTAATTCTGGAAATTAGTTGCACCTCATTAACCTTGTGTAACGTTTTTGTTTTTTCTTAGCGCTGTGCAGTAGTACATTACATTTCCAGACTGCGGTGTGTGTGTGTGTGTGTGTGTGTGTGTGTGTGTGTGTGTGTGTGTGTGTGTGTGTGAGGCACAGAGGTGATTGCAGACTGGTAGTCATTGGTGGTGTTGTCGCTCAATGAGTGCACCTGAACAGAAGGGTTGTTTCAGTCCTGGCAGCGTGGCGTGTTCCAAACTCCATTATACAGAGGTCATACAAGGTAAAAGCCACACACACATACAGAGACAGACTAGGGAGGAGGGATGTGCGTCTTTCCCTTTCAAAACTATTCGGTACGTGTCTAGATATAAGGCTCCAATACGATACACGAACGATATACGTTTTAGTTTGAAATAGGCTTGGGCGATATCCAGATTATCATAACTTCATACCTACCTTGTGCCATACCGAGATATTCGGTAATACCGGCAATTTTTTTATTTATTTAATTTTATTTCACCTTTATTTAACCAGGTAGGTCAGTTGAGAACAAGTTCTCATTTGCAACTGCGACCTGGCCAAGACAAAGCAAAGCAGTGCGACAAAAACAACACAGAGTTACACAGTAAACAAACATAGTCAAAAACACAATAGAAAATCTATATACAGAGTGCAAAATGTAGTGCAAAATGCAGTAAGGTTAGGAAGGTAGGACAATAAATAGACCATAGTGGTGAAATAAATTACAGATTATCATCATTAACACAGGAATGAAGGATGTGCAAATTATGATGTGCAAATAGAGATACTGGAGTGCAAGATTAGTGAAAATAACAAAAATAAATATGGGGATGAGGTAGTAGTGTGGGCTATTTACAGAAGGGCTATATACCGGTGCAGTGATCGATAAGCAGCTTTGACAGCTGATGCTTAAAGTTGGTGAGGGAGATAGGAACCTCTAGCTTCAATGATTTTTGCAATTCGTTCCAGTCATTGGCAGCAGCGAACTGGAAGGAATGGCGGCCAAAGGAGGTGTTGGCTTTGGGGGTGACCAGTGAGATATACCTGCTGGAGCGCATGCTATGGGTGGGTGTTGCTATGGTGACCAGTGAGCTGAGATAGGGCGGGGATTTACCTAATAAAGACTTATAGATGACCTGGAGCCAGTGGGTTTGGCGACGAATATATAATGAAGGCCAGTCAACGAGAGCATACAGGTCGCAGTGATGGGTAGTGTATGGGGCTTTGGTAACAAAACGGATGGCACTGTGATAAACTACATCCAATTTGCTAAGTAGAGTGTTGGAGGCTAGTTTGTAAATGACATCGCCGAAATCAAGGATCGGTAGGATAGTCAGTTTTACAAGGGCATGTTTGGCAGCATGAGTGAAGGAGGCTTTGTTGCGAAATAAGAAGCCAATTCTGGATTTAATTTTGGATTGGAGATGGTTGATATGAGTCTGGAAGTTGAGTTTACAGTCTAACCAGATGCCTAGGTATTTGTAGGTGTCCACGTATTCTAAGTCGGACCCGTCGAGAGTAGTGATGCTAGTCCGGTGGGCGGGTGCTGGCAGCGTTCGATAGAAAAGCATGCACTTAGTTTTACTAGCGTTTAAGAGCAGTTTGAGGCCACGGAAGGAGTGTTGTATGGCATTGAAGCTTGTTTGAAGGTTAGTAAACACAGTGTCCAAAGAGGGGCCAGATGTATACACTGAACACAAGGGGTACACAATTTCCAAACCCAACTGAGCCTTTGTAATCCAAAAGTGTGACCAATGCGAACAAGTAAATGTAAATCCCATAGAGAATGCTAACTAAATGCTAATGAGCACATTGTGAACATTTTATACAGTCTCTGACCTATTGTATTTGCAGGACAGACGTCCCAGCTCATAAAATTATACAAGTAACTCAAAAATGCTACACGCACAAAACAAATATTAGACAGCAAGGCAATTGATCCAAGAGGGGATTCCCTGTTACCAAGCAAAGCTTAATTTTGGAAGAAGCTAACCACCTTAAATTAGCAAACCAAATGCACAACTACAGAGCATTTAGCACATTTTAGACAGTTAACTTAATAGCTATAAGTGATCTAGCTGGCAAACATTTAGTTGTGAATCCTATACTGTCCTAGATAACCTGGTACGTGCTGCACAACCGTGAGTGACTCACAAGGCTCCAGTCTCTCGTAGTTGAGTGCTTGTAAACAAACACCACGTGACTGGGAACTACTGGTCAGCTTCATAATGTAAAATTATGTGACGGGTGAAATGAAGATCGCAAGCTTCTTTATCTCCAAACGTATTGCACAAGTTGACTGCAGGTATTTACTTAAAAAGTAGCTACAAATATTTAAATGTATTTTTAACATCTAATAAATATTTACAAATACCCCGATATACGGTATAACATCCAAGCCTAGTTTGAAACGATTTGGTGCGATTCGATGCACTAACATTTTGTTGCATAAACACATTATTTTTCCAATCTAAATCTGCTGCTGTTGGAGCTCATGAGCTGAGACTCTCTCTCTCTGTCTCTCTGTCTCTCTGTCTCTCTGTCTGTCTCTCTGTCTCTCTGTCTCTGTCTCTCTGTGTGTGTGTGTTTAAATTATGTACAGTGCCTTTTAGAAAGTATTCACACTGGATCCACTGAGATTAACTTGTAAGAAAACAAAATAATAGCAATAGGAAATATAAATAACTCATGATCTACAGCAATCCTTTAAGGATGCTTAATAAGTGACAACAAATATATAAAGAAAACTTTATCCCATTACTCAACAACATTAAAGCAGATCTCATTAAATGGAACAATCTTCCCATAAATCTTATAGGTAGAAATAACTTATTCAGAATGGCAATTACACCACCGAAAACATTCTTTAAAAAAGTATACTCGGTCATAAAATACTTTTTTATACGGGCAAATACAACTCAGAATAAAAAGGAAAGTTTTACAACTTCGTAAATCTGAGGGTGGTTTTAAACTTCCAGACATGGAATTGTAACTACTCGCCACACAGGGCTTTTACTTGCAACATATAGTTATTGTAAATGCACTAAAGAGGAACAGTGGGTACATATTGAAGATGCGCATGCTCAGAATCTTTTCACATGTTTATTTTTCAAGGATAAAGCTAAGAACATTAACAACTTCATTGTTGTTAATAATATTAACATAAACCTATGGGTATGCATAAGCTCTAATATGCGTATAGGTGTTTTGAATTAATCTTCACATTAGAAAGTGCTGTCCATTTCGCTGTGTTAGGCTTTGAAACAACGTCCACAACGACCATGTTTTACACTCAGTTTCAACCGGTTGTTGAACTTCTTTCTTCAAATTGATCATCACAGTGAGGTGAGTTTTTTTAAAAGCACAATACTGTTTTGATGATTGCATTTGCATTGATGTCAGCGTGATTAGAGGGACAATAGAGTGCTGAGTACCATGCCATTAGGACCTGATGGTCGCTAGCAAGTTGGGTAAAAGGAGATTACTGGGACTCAACTGTCACATAGAATTTTACTACAGTCGTGACTTATGACTGTCGGTGTGGCGGTAATACGGTCACCGCAACAGCCCTAGTCACAAAAGATTAGGTATTTTTGGGAATGTAAAAAGAAAAGAAAATGACCAATGCATGCTACATTTGTATCGGTTTGGGGTCCGCAGACGCAATATTATCTTAAACATTTTACTTAAACATTTTAATCGGGGCCGATGCGTATCAGTGAATCGTTTCATCCCTACTGGGAAGAAATCAGCTCCAACAGTGTAGTGGCAATATCTGCTCCCCTTCCTACTGGGAAGAAATCAGCTACAACAGTGTAGTGGCAATATCTGCTCCCCATTCGTTTTGGGGAGTGCTACACAATACCTTTGATAAATTGGCGCCCGTTTTTAAGCACATCGCTAGCGGGTGATGAAATTAGCTTTTTGAAAACCTGCACCTGCTTACACTCACAGAGCAACTTTGTTTTGTCTACTGTTACCCAATTAACTTTTGTTTAGACTGTCAGCCTAGCACGATAATCTAATTGGAAAGATTCAAAGCTGCATCTTGAAAAGCTTTTTGCATGAATCTGAAGTTGGTCAGCGGTTCTCCACAACAATACCAGCTTTATAAAATGCCCTCTGTCTTTATTGGTTTCAATCACAGTAAATGTTTCTATTGGCCCTAAACAACGCCCCTCCTTCAACTACCCTTAATGATCTTGAAATAAAATTTGTGATCTGGAAATTAAATAGAAATCTAAACTTGATGGTGTTCAGAGATCGATGGGAGGGGTTGAGTGGAGCTGAAGGATGGGACTAAAAACAAACAAAAGATAACTATTGTAAAATGTATATAGTATGTATAAGCTGGAAGTAGAAGCCTAAGAGTTGTCGTCCATTAGTTTACTCCAATTAGGGGAGGGATGGTGGGGTTAGGGGAAAATAATAATAAAGGAAATCATATACTGTATATATATATGTGTGTGTGTGTGTGTGTGTGTGTGTGTGTGTGTGTGTGTGTGTGTGTGTGTGTGTGTGTGTGTGTGTGTGTGTGTGTGTGTGTGTGTGTGTGTGTGTGTGTGTGTGTGTGTGTGTGTATATGTATGTGTGTGTATATATATGTATGTGTGTGTATATATATGTATGTGTGTGTATATATATGTATGTGTGTGTATGTGTATATATATATATATATATATATATATATATATACACACAGTGGGGAGAACAAGTATTTGATACACTGCCAATTTTGCAGGTTTTCCTACTTACAAAGCATGTAGAGGTCTATAATTTTTATTATAGGTACACTTCAACTGTGAGAGACGGAATCTAAAACAAAAATCCAGAAAATCACATTGTATGATTTTTAAATAATTAATTTGCATTTTATTGCATGACATAAGTATTTGATCACCTACCAACCAGTAAGAATTCCGTCTCTCACAGACCTGTTAGTTTTTCTTTAAGAAGCCCTCCTGTTCTCCACTCATTACTTGTATTAACTGCACCTGTTTGAACTCGTTACCTGTATAAAAGACACCTGTCCACACACTCAATCAAACAGACTCCAACCTCTCCACAATGGCCAAGACCAGAGAGCTGTGTAAGGACATCAGGGATAAAATTGTAGACCTGCACAAGGCTGGGATGGGCTACAGGACAATAGGAAAGCAGCTTGGTGAGAAGGCAACAACTGTTGGCGCAATTATTAGAAAATGGAAGAAGTTCAAGATGACGGTCAATCTCTCTCGGTCTGGGGCACCATGCAAGATCTCACCTCGTGGGGCATCAATGATCATGAGGAAGGTGAGGGATCAGCCCAGAACTACATGGCAGGACCTGGTCAATGACCTGAAGAGAGCTGGGACCACAGTCTCAAAGAAAACCATTAGTAACACACTACGCCGTCATGGATTAAAATCCTGCAGCGCACGCAAGGTCCCTCTGCTCAAGCCAGCGCATGTCCAGGCCTGTCTGAAGTTTGCCAATGACCATCTGGATGATCCAGAGGAGGAATGGGACAAGGTCATGTGGTCTGATGAGACAAAAATAGAGCTTTTTGGTCTAAACCACTCGCCGTGTTTGGAGGAAGAAGAAGGATGAGTACAACCCCAAGAACACCATCCCAACCGTGAAGCATGGAGGTGGAAACATCATTCTTTGGGGATGCTTTTCTGCAAAGGGGACAGGACGACTGCACCGTATTGAGGGGAGGATGGATGGGGCCATGTATCGCGAGATCTTGGCCAACAACCTCCTTCCCTCAGTAAGAGCATTGAAGATGGGTCGTGGCTGGATCTTCCAGCATGACAACGAACCGAAACACACAGCCAGGGAAACTAAGGAGTGGCTCCGTAAGAAGCATCTCAAGGTCCTGCAGTGGCCTAGCCAGTCTCCAGACCTGAACCCAATAGAAAATCTTTGGAGGGAGCTGAAAGTCCGTATTGCCCAGCGACAGCCCCGAAACCTGAAGGATCTGGATGGAGGAGTGGGCCAAAATCCCTGCTGCAGTGTGTGCAAACCTGGTCAAGAACTACAGGAAACGTATGATCTCTGTAATTGCAAACAAATGTTTCTGTACCAAATATTAAGTTCTGCTTTTCTGATGTATCAAATACTTATGTCATGCAATAAAATGCAAATTAATTACTTAAAAATCATACAATGTGATATTCTGGATTTTTGTTTTAGATTCCGTCACCCACAGTTGAAGAGTACCTATGATACATGCTTTGTACCTCTACATGCTTTGTAAGTGGGAAAACCTGCAAAATCGGCAGTGTATCAAATACTTGTTCTCCCCACTGTGTGTGTGTGTGTGTGTGTGTGTGTGTGTGTGTGTGTGTGTGTGTGTGTGTGTGTGTGTGTGTGTGTGTGTGTGTGTGTGTGTGTGTGTGTGTGTGTGTGTGTGTGTGTGTGTGTGTGTGTGTATATTTACAAAAAATGAATGGGGATTGGAAATGATTCAGACAATTACATTGATGGAAGCCATGATCTATCTGCAATATAAATACTGATCTACCCCCTAATTATTATTATTATTTATTTAAATTTTTTAAATAAAATGTGTGATCCGGTCTGTTTTGAGAGTAGCTTAGTTGGAGTAGGCGGGGAGTGTGAAGGGTTGTCTGTCTCCTAGTAAACACTGTCAGGAACCTCTCTACTCTTCCGAGGAGAAAAAAGGAGTGATTAAAAAAAAAAAAGAGAGAGAGACGGCCCCTCTAATATTCCCCTCCGAGCATGCAGCTGATAGCATCTGGCACAGGCGAGCACTCGAGGGAGCACGGTAATGTGTTCCATCAGCGTTTACTACTGAACAAATTAACTAAGACAAGCACCGCTGCCTGAGCCAGCAAAATTCTTTCATTAGCAAAATTATGAAGCCATTATGGAGCACAATTTGGTCCTTTATTCAAGCGCTGCTGCTGGGAGAGAGAGGCGGCAGGGCTCAATGCAGGTAGACGGCAGAATGGGGGGGGCTGGACATAGGGAGGGGGGCAGGGGTTATGAAGTGTGGGAGGGGGATAGTCAGCATTTGTGACGGTGAATTAAAGGGATAATCCACTGCCAGAAATAAAACAATCATGAAACTCTTGTCAATTTGCTGAAAGCCTACAGTTTAAGTCGAAGGTTTACATACACTTAGGTTGAAGTCATTAAAACTCATTTTTCAACCTCTCTACAGATTTCATGTTAACAAACTACAGTTTTGGCAAGTCGGTTAGGACATCTACTTTGTGAAAGACACAAGTAATTCTTCCAACAATTGTTTACAGACAGATTATTTCACTATATCACAATTACATACAGTAAGTTGACTGTGCCTTTAAACAGCTTGGGAAATTCCAGAAAATTATGTCATGGCTTTAGAAGCTTCTGATAGGCTAATTGACATCATTTGAGTCAATTGGAGGTGTACCTGTGGATGTATTTCAAGGCCTACCTTCAAACTCAGTGCCTCTTTGCTCGACATCATGGGAAAATCTAAAGAAAAATTGTAGACCTCCACAAGTCTGGTTCATCCTTGGTAGCAATTTCCAAACGCCTGAAGGTACCACGTTCATCTGTACAAACAATAGTACGCAAGTATAAACACCATGGGACCACGCAGCCATCATACCGCTCAGGAAGGAGACGCGTTCTGTCTCCTAGAGCTGAATGTGCTTTGGTACGAAAAGTGCAAATCAATCCAAGAACAACAGCAAAGGACCTTGTGAAGATGATGGAGAAAACAGGTACAAAAGTATCAATATCCACAGTAAAACAAGTCCTATATCGACAAGGAAGAAGCCACTGCTCCAAAACTGCCATAAAAAAGCCAGACTACGGTTTGCAACTGCACATGGGGACAAAGTTCGTACTTTTTGGGAGAAATGTCCTCTGGTCTGATTAAACAAAAATAGAACTGTTTGGCCATAATGACCATTGTTATGTTTGGAGGAGAAAGGGGGAGGCTTGCAAGCCGAAGAACACCATCCCAACCGTGAAGCACGGGGGTGGCAGCATCATGTTGTGGGGGTGCTTTGCTGCAGGACGGACTGGTGCACTTCACAAAATGCATGGCATCATGAGGAAGGAAAATTATGTTGATATTTTGAAGCAACATCTCAAGACAGTCAGGAAGATAAAGCTTGGTCGCAAATGGGTCTTCCATATGGACAATGACCCCAAGCATACTTCCAAAGTTGTGGCAAAATGGCTTAAGGACAACAAAGTCAAGGTATTGGAGTGGCCATCACAAAGCCCTGACCTCAATTCTATAGAAAATTTGTGGGCAGAACTGAAAAAGTGTGTGCGAGCAAGGAGGCCTACAAACCTGACTCAGTTACACCAGTTCTGTCAGGAAGAATGGGACAACATTCACCAAACTTATTGTGGGAAGCTTGTGGAAGGCTACCCGAAACGTTTGACCCAAGTTAAACAATTTAAAGGCAATGCAATCAAATACTATTTGAGTGTATGTACACTTTTGACCCACTGGGAATGTGATGAAAGAAATAAAAGCTGAAATAAATCATTCTCTCTACTATTATTCTGACATTTCACATCCTTAAAATAAAGTGATGATCCTTACTGACCTAAGACGGTTACTTTTTACTATGATTTAAATGTCAGGAATTGTGAAAAACTGAGTTTTTAAATGTATTTGGCTAAGGTTTATGTAAACTTCTGACTTCAACTGTATGTTCTATTAGTGGGTAAAATAAAACAATTCCCCATGATATTACAGAAAGAATGAGATAGGAATCCCATTGGGCAATGAATGGAGAAATGCCCCACCCATCTGACTGTCGACCAATCGCATTTACATTGTCATGGTGCGTCATGCGGATGCTAAGCTAATCGTCATGCAATAGGCAGAACTAATTATCTCTGTGGGAAAGCAACGTAACGCTTCTTTCGCTCTGGGCAGAGACGCCATTTATAGCTCAGTGGCAGAGACGAACTGCAAGTTGAACTATGATAGACACCTAATAGTTGATAATGTAGATTGTATAGGATGTTTTACTGCTAGCTAGCTACTTCACAATACTTAATATTGACTTTGGTGTTATTGTGTAGCTATGTTTTCTAGCTAGGTACCTAGCTAGCCAGCCAGCCCAGGGAGAGAACATTGCATTTTGGGTTTTTCAGTAGACTGCAACAGATTTCCCAAAACAGTTTTCACATATTAGTGTTGTTTAACACTTTTTAACATTGTTAATAATAGGAATTAGTGGTTTGGGGTGTATTATCCCTTTAAGCAGTTGTCTTGAACACAGGTGTGTGTGTGTGTGTGTGTTAATGTATTTGCGCTAGCATTCTCATTAGTCTGTGCCCATAGCTCCTACAATGACATATAGTAGAGACATTGGACAGAATATAGGCTAGGCTATTTTCAGACAGTTCTTCCATTATGAAAAGAGCTTATAGCCTGCTAATATCATATAGGCTGGACACATTCACTTAGCTGCTGTTAATAGATTTAGCTACCCTGTGTGTTTAGGGATTTGCCTCCCTATCTCTGTGGGTGTGTGCAAGCTGGGGCTGGGGTTGGGCTGACTCTGTGAATTCCTGTTGATAAAAACCTAATTACTCGCCCCACCCCGTTCTCCTGGACGGGCTTAGACGGGGTCCCAGAGACGCTTTAAAACTCTGGTTGGGAAGCCTGGCTCTAATCAATTTTAAGTGATTAGCCAAATCGTTTGCATAATGGGCTTAACGACAGCATCTGCTAATCAGTCTCAAGAACGTTAACTTGACAGAAGCTTTTTGGGGAACGGGGCGTTCCTTCTTTGCACTTCTCCGAACCACCCTCCTCCTTCCGCCCCTTGTTTGTCCATTCCTCTCTAGTCTAGATACAGCAGGAGAGGTAGCAAGGGAATACAGTTTCTGAGCGCTACAGTACAGCTAGCCAGCACGAATGCATTAGCTCCTAGGGCTAGCTAACTATACTGTATATTTTCTGTTAGCTTCTCTTCTGCTCACCTCTGCTCAGTGCCCCTGTGGCGAACCCTGGTTTCTGTAGCCTTTCTGTCATATGGGCCCCCCCGCCGCTAGCAGCCAGAGGCAGCAGAGTGGAGGTAACGTGCAGCGGGCCTGACCCTGGGTCAATGTTGCCCACCAACCCTTCACCACTGACCTGGGAACAGTTCCCCCAACACCCACCCCACAGAGCTGCAATTAGCATGACCACCGCGGGCAGCAACGTGCGTGGCAGAGGTGGCGCCACAGGAGTTGTTGGCAAAGGTTGATGTTTCCGTTGCTAGCAGCTACACCCCTAAGACTGGTGAGCAGGCGACGCATCAATCGATGTCACAGCATTAATGGACTTTCTTGAAATATGACACAAATTAGCTTTATAAGGCCTTTTTCAAGACACTAACTGTTTTTAATTGTAAAAAAATCATTTTAGGCTTGATGCCCAAGTAGTAAGTGTGGTCTAGTTCCTCCAAAAGGAACACAGTCTCTATTTCATAGACCTTCCTCTGCAGTGAAACAGCTCTTAGAGTACTTGCTTCGGCCTTTCTTTGATAATTCTTCCCTACTAGACTAGAGGAGGATCTGAGAGCAGATAAAAGGGGGTTGAGAGAGACTGAGAGAGCTGTGCTCTATCCAGTCTGCTGTGTGTACTGTATGCTCTAGCTACCCCCCCAGACATGGTGGTGGTGGTGGCTGTGTGGAGTAAAGTGGGGGCGGTTGTCTGGCTCGCTCAGTTCCAGCCTAATTAACTTGATTTGTTCCCTGCATCTGGCTTCCAGATGTCAGCCTCTTCTCGCTCTCTCTGTCTCTCTGTCTCTCTCTCTGTCTCTCTGTCTCTCTCTCTGTCTCGCTCTCTCTGTCTCTCTGTCTCTCTGTCTCGCTCTCTCTGTCTCTCTGTCTCGCTCTCTCGCTCTCTCGCTCTCTCGCTCTCTCTCGCTCTCTCGCTCTCTTTCTTGCGCTCTCTCTCTCTCTCTCTGTCTCTGCCTCTCTCTGCCCCTCTCTCTCTCTCTCTCTCTCTCTCTCTCTCTCTCTCTCTCTCTCTCTCTCTCTCTCTCGCAGAGACAACACACACACAAACCTCATCAAAGGCCCACCTGAGACTGCTTGTCAGTCATTTCACACATCCAAATCCAATGGGGAAATATGTCTTCCTCTGATACTAACTATAGATTCTCGTGGCTTACATTCTGCAAGTATAGGCCTATATAGATTCAGCTGTACGGTGTGGATATTCTAAGTATATTATCCTGGCTTTGCCATGCTGACCTAGAGTCAGTGTTTATATCTTCTCCTGGCACCTCTGTCCCAATATTGATAATCTGGGATCTGCCCTATGACATTTACATGCTTAGCGACCATAAAGGCTTCTGGTATATTTCTGCTGGAGCCCGTGAGAAAAGCTCTTTTCTCTCTCTCTCGAATAGAGATTTTTATAAGTGCTTTTATGGCTTTTTTCACACTTCTGTCTGCAGAAGATGTGCTGAGAGGGAGAGGTGTGTGTGTGTGTGTGTGTACATTTTATGTGTGCGTACACTGTACAGTATGTGTGTCTGCAACTGTGTGTGTGTTTATTTTCCATAGGGGAAGTTATTTATTTTCCAGTGAGTAGTTATGGAGCCTGTGCTAGTGCCATGTCTAGGTCTGTCTCTCTGTCTGTATAGATGGAAAGGACAGGAGATGAATCCTCCTTTGAGGCTGACTAAGACCAGTCTATGTCTCTCTCTTTCTCTTCTCTCTCATGCTCCCCCTCTCCCAGTTTGGCACTAGTGTTGCCAGACTACAGGGGGTCAAAGGGAGAGAGAAAAAAGAGGAAGGGGAGAGAGAGTTAAAAGAAGAGGGGTTTCTTGTTTGTCTGCTGGTGTAAATGGCAGTCATCCCCCACAGAGCCCTGTGTAATCATTCTGTCGTCTCTCCCCCTCCCCTTCTCCTCCCCCCTCTTGGTCCCACAGAGAGAACTGGACGCCACCGCCACAGCCCTGGCCAACAGACAAGATGAGAGCGAGCAGTCCAGGAAAAAGCTCATCGATCAGAGCCGCGAGTTCAAGAAAAACACACCAGAGGTGAGTATCTGCTCTGCTTCTGCCTGCTCGTCTTTCTACACACACACACACACACACACACACAACAGCAGAGGCACGACAGAGAGGACATGTCTGTGTTGGACATGCAGCATCATAGCTGTACAGACGTGCGTGTGTGCGTGTAGACCCCGTTATCAATGCGTCTATTGTCATCCGATGGGCCTCATCCCCTGTCCTGGTGGCGGGGTTGGGGGTGGGGTTCGTCGGGGAAATTATGTCCATTCAAGCGGAGGAGACAATGTCCTCTCATTGTTCACTGGCCCTCCCCCCCGACTATTCTTTCAGCCGGTTCCACTGGCGTTTCGTGTCATCGTGGGCTGTGTTTATTTACCTTTTGGACACAGTGTCCTTTTGATTGGCTGAGCTCCTCATTGTTCCTCATTGGATTCCACTTCCCATGCGGTCCAGTTAGCCCGTACTTACGTTAGCCCATGCTAGCATAGTTCATTAAAGCACCATTCATTACATGTCATTACGTAGGCTACTCAGTGCCCCCTCTTGTAAACTCCTACTCTATTCAGGTTTGTCAGTACAATCTGAAACCCTCTGGGCATCCCATCAAAGGATGACAGTAGTAGTCAGTAGTCCCCAGCCACCCCCTTAAACTGAACTGTATTATTCCACTACGACCACCTTTTAGGGAATATGCTTGTCGCATGGTTGGTCAAAGCTGTTCTGGCCAGTTTCGACCTGCCCCACTGCTTTTCTGTAAAGTCATGTCCTGAGAATAACTAGCGATGCGTGTGAGGAGTTTTAAGGAGTGAGCGGTTCTTTATTTACTGAAAACTCTGTTGTGGATCTGATTAAGCCGCCAAGGCTTAGGTATGCTGGCAAGGCCTCGACAACGATGGAACATAGTCCAATAGAGGCTTCAATTACCGATATGTCAACATATTTTGCCACAAGAAAAACAGTGGCGCTTTGAACCTGGTCTTTCATGACGACATTGTGATTCTAAAAATGGCAACCGAATTGAAGGCCCACACTTGTAGATTATACTATTTTAACCAAAGAAACACAAGAATACTCTTATCCCTTCTACCCTTAGCTCCCTCGACTGTTCCCATTGAAGAGTGACCACTATTTAGCATATTCTCCTCTGCCTCGTCTATGATTCATCCCTCCTACCACCACTGCCATCGTTTTTACAGGTTACCATTTTCTCATGCTCCTAAAATGCATCGTAGCGATGACATAAGCCCTCTATTCAGACAGAAAATGGGCCAATTTTGTGCCGCAGAGTTCCTCGGGGGTGGATTAGTTTTCCCCCTAAATCTTGTAAACACCAGGAATGCGTGACACTCCAGCTGTGCGGAGTGGTGCGGTCATTGTGTCCACCCGCCCGCCTAGACCTTTTTGTATGGCTCCTCCGTCACCATGGCTCTCCTCTCCTCAAACAAAGCTGAGAGAGCGCAAGAGGGGGAGAAGAGTGAGAGTTGACAGCGGGAAAGAGGCGAGCGCAGGAGAGACCATGCAAAATAGAAAGCAAACAAACGAGAGCGAGAAGACAGACTGCAGGTGGGAGGACCAACGAGTGGATATTACCAGGCACTTCAGCTTAATTTACTTACTGTAGTTGATACAGAAATGTATCTGTTCAAACAATATTTAATGTTAAATGTATAACAAAAAATACTCATCAGATATACTGAGTGTACTAGACCCACCCGAGTCAGCCTGTCCTCAGGGCTCATTAATCTGTTAGGTGGCGTTAAAGTAGGCCCCTCTGCCGGCCAGGTTACTGCCATTGTCATTTCAGTGTGTCCGACCTGCCCTTGAGTAAGGCAGTCAACCCCCAACAACAACTGCTCCCCGGGCGCCGAAGACGTGGACATCGATTAAGGCAGCCCCCTGCACCTCTGATTCAGAGGGGTTGGGTTAAATGTGGAAGACACATTTCGGTTGAATGCATTCAGTTGTGCAACTGACTAGAGCAGGGCTGCCCTTCCCTGTCTGGTCCCTTCTAAACACACACACAAGCTCGTACGTGCGCGCACATGCAAAAAAACTTGCGTGCAGACACACAGACGCACACACACACACACACACACACACACACACAGAGCAGCGCACCAATGCTATGTGCTGTGTCAGCAGCCGTCGTGCCATGCCTCATTCTGGGCCCTGATGACCCATGGTGCTCTGGCACACAGAGGCAGACCTACTGCACAGCAGACACAGACACAGAGGTCAGGAATGGTGTGACTTGGAGAGCTTGAGGACAACACCTGCAGAGGGAGAGGGAGAGGAGAGGAGCTTCCATTTGGCTCATTTAAATCCCTCCTATGCAGAAAGTCTGAACGCCATTCTGAGATTTTTATTCAATACCTCAGCACTACACCCCCAGGTTGTTGTTGTAGAATATTCTGAATAGATGTACCAGTTGAAATGAATAGTAAATGGCAGATTATTCTTACAACAACCTATTGGATAAGTTGTGTGTTGGATTTTGAATAAGTCTGTGTGTATGACGTCCCATTGGCAGGTGGTTTCTCTGGTGACTAGAGGCAGTCCTTCTGCAGCAGACAGATTGAGGGTACACTGTCAGTGTTTGGTACAATCATTGGCTCACTGCCCCAGAGGCGCCTTTCTTAGTCAGAGGAGTACGGCCCCAAAGTCATGAACTGCTGAGTCTACTAAGAAAGAGAGTGGACAAAGTGGCTTAGTCACTTTCAACATAATGGTCAAGTTTATGTAACTCCTTGCTTTTGAGTTCGTAATAAATTCTGTTGAAAATGTCCATTTAACCTCAAAGGAATGATGGATCACTTCGTAGAATTGGGTCTTGAATAGGAGATGACACTGATGTGAGTAGAAATTACTGGGGACGTAATGTACAGAACGTCTCTTTCATTAACAGTGACATTGTGTCAGTTCTGTTAGTCTATCCCCCCTCAGATATGGCTTGAGTACTTTATTTGGGGACTTAAGAAGAACCCAGAGTTATTCTGACTGCTCAGAGGTGGCCGCTAGCCAGCCTTGATGAATCATTTCCTAAAATGAAGTCAAGAACAGATACAAGGATTTGATAGTAAACACTATTGATATATATTTGTTCAGCTGATGAAGTGCTCCACCAAACAAATACAGTGTGGTCGAGAGAAGAGCTGGGATAAGAACGTCAAGGCCATTGTGCTCCTCTCCCCAGCTAGCTCTATCTTTGATCACGCCAGCCATTGCTGCTGCCCCTCCTCCCCCTCTCCCCCTTCCCCCAATCCCCTTTTTCTTCCCTCCTTTTTTTTGTCCGAAACTTCCTCCCGAGTGTTGATGAATAAATGAAAAATAAAAACCTGTTTTGTCTCCGGCTCCAATAAATCAGGCTTCTTTTCCATTGAAACTGTCCAGGGCTACAATTTATGCTTGAGCTTAATAACCCGTTACTAAATTAATCGTGCTGGGGTTTTGGCTGGAAGGCTGTGTTCTATGGGATTCTGTGAACTCTGTAAGAGAGAAAAAAGAGAAAAAAATAACCGCTCTGGTTGCCAGAATGGGCCCAGAACCCAAGGTACAAAACATCAAGGGGTTCCGGCATAGGGGTGGAAATTTCATCCCTCTGTCGCTTGGAGCTAGAAAGCTACCTTAATTACTGAGCTGTTCAGAGGGGGCTCAGGGTTGCTAACTCACTGTAGTGTTTCATCTCGTCACTCGGAGAAGGGGAGTTTTGGCCACCCTCTCAAAGAGCTTAGTGTCTCTTCCTCCTCTGCACTCCTGGTGAAGATATTTTTGGGTTGTTCGGTTCACCTCCATTTTGGCTCAGAGTGCAGACTTGGCTACTGTTGCATGTGACGTCATCTTACAAACCGTTTTTGCTGTTTGAAGACGGTCAAAGAAGGTATTGATTACCTCAGTTTTCTATTACAGATTCCGCCCGATGACTTCTAAAGGAGTTGTCTGATTTCTACACCTCTTTAATGCATGAGTGTTCCCGGTCCTTTATTTTGTCAAGTGAAATGATGAGATGGAACAGGTAGTTTAATGAACGAGGGGATTTCTAGCGGCATTATCCCTGTTTGACCTCACGGCTGTACAGTGTTGCACGTCCGATAGAGGCCTGATGTGTCCACCTTACACCCCTCTTAAAGAGACACGTCCTTCCTCTATTTTTTTTAAGGTATACACTACCATTCAAGTGACCCCAAACTTCTGAACGGAAGTGTATGTTTGGCATTTTTATGCTTTATTGGATAGAGACACAGTGGGAAAGAGAGAGTGTGCTAAAAAAAATGGTATAAGTGCACCGGAGGCAGTGGTTAGACTGCTAGACGACCCTAGGCCACACGTTCTTTCTCGCTGCTGGAAGGTGCATTTGTTTTCCAACAATTCAATTACAGGGCCTGTTTCTTCTCCTGTTCAATAGGCTTTGTCGCCATCAGAGAGAAATGGACTAAACCCAGGGACACGCTTTGTGAATAAGATAAAAGGGCTTTCAGTAGATTAAATCATTCCAGACATGTCTCTGTGGAAGAGGTTCACCTGATTCTGACAGAGTTCTTAGTCCTTTCAAAGTTTGTCAGATGATATTTGATTTTGATTTTTGCCTCGTGACATAAGATGCCCTTTTGTATCATCTGAGTAAGAGTCTAACCAAATGGCATCACCAGAATTGTGGGAAGATGTCATAAGTGCTTTTGTCAGGTTGACCTACTGTTTTTCATATGAGAGTTGGTAGCTAACAGGTGAGGACTGAGAGGATTGAGCCGAGTGTCTGACCTGAATCGAGAGAGGGCTTCATTTAATGACTGTCATCTGTTTGTTTTGTATCCTGAAATAGACACAGGTTTCCAATGCGTACTCTAACCGACCAGGGACGTGTGTTTGAAGCCAAAATGTATGGCATAGGACTTGTACAGACCGTATTCAAGAATACCAGAAATTAATGTTACTCACAGGTCTTTACCTCAAAGTTTTGTTGTAGATTTTCAGTCCCCACAGTAGTTAGATATAAAGCACATCAGGATGAATGCCCTGCATTTGGTAGGAGGGCCGTCGTCTGCTAGCGCATACTGTACGTGTAATTACACTGAGTATACACAACATTAAGGACACCTGCTCTTTCCATGACATAGACTGACCAAGTGAAAGCTATGATCCCTTATTAATGTCACTTGTTAAATCCACTTCAATCAGTGTAGATTAAGGGGAGGAGACAGGTTAAAGAAGGATGTTTAAGCCTTGAGAGAATTTAGACATGGATTGTGTATTTAAGTGCCTTTGAACTGGGTATGGTAGTAGGTGCCAGGCACACCGGTTTGTGTCAAGAACTGCAACGCTGCTGTGTTTTTTTTACGCTTAACATTTTCCTGTGTATATCATGAATGGTTCACCACCCAAAGGACATCCAGCCAACTTGACACAACTGTGGTAAGAATTGGAGTCAACATGGGCCAGCATCACTGTAGAGCACTTTCAACACCTTGTAGAGTCCATGCCCCGATGACTTGAGGCTGGTCTGATGGAGAAAAGGGGGATGCAACTTGATGTTTGTTATACTCAGTGTATCTCTGCCATCAAGCGTCCCTCAGTGGTGCCCCATAAATGTGCCCACGTATGCTAGTGATCCTTATCCCTCTCTGGCTGTGGCTGTGTTGAAACATGCTTTGGAGTGTTATTTGCCCATATGTGGACAGTTTGGGCCGGGAGTGTGAAAGAGGCTTTATGTGATAAACTGCCCTGAAATGGTTGTCTGAGCCGCTTCCACAGTAAAACTATTTAAATAAAGCCATATTCATCCCCCGCCTGTCGAGCTCATATATTTCCAGTTCAGTAATGTATTAGAACCATTGATAGCAGGCCACGTTTTGTGAAAAATATTTCAGTGAATTTAACCACATGTAAATACCTCTACCAGCCTAAGTTGGCCTTTTGATAGGAACTCCATTCCGAGCATTTAATGGTAGCCAAACCCCATGCATACTAAAAGGGTGTTTACAAACCGTGTGAAAAATACGAATCCTCTTCTCAACAACATCAGTAAAATGAGCATGTTGGACATCACAAAATAGCACTGGAGCCATTCGTGGAGACTCTGTAGGAGGCAGACATGTCTGTTTTTAGACTAGTGTTTATATTGATCTGAAATCAGAATTGACTAAACATGGGAGCCTATGATCAGGTTTAAGGCGCAATGTTGTGGTACAGTACCTGGAAAAAGCCCATATGTACATGATCCAATCAATGGGAAAATCAATCATGGCGGCTGGGAGGATTATTTTTGCTCAGTCTGGTGGCACCTGTGTTTGTTTGGTCCCTGAGCTTGGGCCATTGGGGGTGTCTTCTCCTGTTACAGTTGCTCAGCTCTCCACCCAAAGAGCCTTTCATCACCTTGCGACTGCGAGCCCGCCAGCCAGCCTGCCAGTCGGCCCCATCTGCCTGCCTGAGAATGTGTGTGCAGTGCTGGGGGATTTCTGAGGCTGCCATGGCCTATCAGAGGGAGCAGCAAAGTGAGCGTTCCTGACAAAGTGAATATAGTAATTAGGGCTGATCCGTTGGCACGGCGCCCAACCCCTGGCTGACTGGCGTCTCGCACAGTTAATTATAGCCCTCCTCTTTAACACGACGCAGGGATATTTACCAGCCAGACAGCCAGCCAATGAACCAACGAGAGCAGAGCGAGAACCTTATCCGCCAATGCCTCCTGTTCGCCTCTTTGCCTTCAAAAACCCCAGCTATTGATTTCAGAGGCGGGCTTGGTAATCCAGCCTGACTGGGGAATTTGGTGGGAGGATGGAAGGAGGACAGGAGGGAGAGGTCTGTCTGTCTGACTGACTCTCCCAGTCTCCCACACACAGCTCGGCGTGGGGCGAGTTGACGATGTATGCCAAAGGGACATCTCCTGGATGAGTGCTACCCAGAGTACTGTACTCTGTAGGACAGCAGTCTGTCTGACGCATAGAGTCTGCATCTCAGCTTTGCTAAATGAATGGGCCGAGTGGGTGAGCGAACACTAACTGCGTAATGCAGAGACGTATACATAAATAGAGAGAACATTATCCCCGTGCCCGTGCTTAAGTGTGGGTGAGGGTCTTTTGTGTGTGTGAGGGGTTCATCTGAGAGCCACGCCATCAGTGATGTACACCAGCACACCGTAGAGTGACCCCTCTTTCTGACCCCTGCCCAACATCAAACCCTGTCTCTGGGACACTCTGTGAAAAGAGGGGCCTCCACCCCTCCTACATGCAGCTGTAAATCTGAATTCCAGCTTCGCTCCAAGACCCCAAAAGGAATGGAAATGCTTCCAGTAATATAGCTAATCCCTATAGAACTTTCCCATGCAAAGACACTCATTCATTATTACAATTACCCTGAGCACTGTGCTCACTGAATACAGTTGACTTTTTGTCTTGAATGTCACTTAATGTAACAGTATACCCAAATTAATTTCACAATATGTCGCAATGCATTGAAAGGTTATGCCAGATCTAATCTTGCATGATTGATTCTGTGCAGACGAGTTTTACTGTATTTCCAACAGTTAGAAACGGTTAGGCCTAGTTCTCACGCAAATGACTAGACTAATTGTAATTTTAGTTGAAAATATGTTTTGAGGTTAAATTGGCATACCTACAAGTGTCTTCAGAAAGTATTCACACCCCTTGACTATTCCAAATGTTGTGTTACAGCCTGAATTTAAAATCTATTAAATGTAGATGTTGTGTCACTGTCCAACACACAATGCCCCATAATTTCAAAGTGGAATTATGTTTTTAATTTGTTTTACAAATTAATAAAAAATGAAAAGCTGAAATGTTTTGAGTAAGTATTCAACCCCTTTGTTATGGCGAGCCTAAATAAGTTCAGGAGTAAAAATGTGCTTAACAAGTCACATAATAAGTTGCATGGATTTACTCTGTATGCAATAATAGTGTTTAACATTATTTTTGAATGACTACCTCATCTCTGTACCCCCGCACATATAATTATCCATCAGACGCCACACACTAACCACAAAACCTTATACCAAACCAGCAAAACATTATACATCTCTTGCAAAAGCAAACAATTCTTGCAAAACTCTTCAAACTCTTTGTGTTTTTGCGTAACACAAACCATAATTTGAATAAGCACACGAAGCACCAACTACGCACTGATGGTATAAATGAAAAACACTTGTGGCTTTTGCTTTTTCTGTGTGCAGGGCATAGCAGTTTGCAATAACAATTTGTCATACATGTATTAAACACACATACACACAGGTATCCAAATGTGTAAAGTATGGTTGTGTATTCCGAACAAAACATGCTATCAATACAAATAATTATTTTCTCAAAATGTTCTAACACTAGAAAAAAGTGCAGTAGAAGAAAACAAAGAACAGAAAATAAATGAGGCTACATCTCACCTTCTTTGTGGGTCTGGCCATAAGACTTCATCCACATCACATGCGATGTTGTCTTGAGCTAGGCAGCGTGGAAAGTATCGCCTGGAGTGCCGTATCCAGGCCTGGCATGACCCCTGATCGATGTCCCCACAAGCCTCCTCCATTGCCTGTAGAAGGCGGATGCGTTGGTGGGGCCGGCGATCATACGCCTTCCAACGCCATGCAGAGAAGAATTCTTCAATTAAATTGTTTTTTTTTTTATTTCACCTTTATTCAACCAGGTAGGCCAGTTGAGAACAAGTTCTCATTTACAACTGCGACCTGGCCAAGACAAAGCAAAGCAGTGCGACAAAAAACAACAGTTACACATGAGAATAATCAAACGTACAGTCAATAACACAATAGAGAATCTATATACAGTGTGTGCAAATGTAGTGCAAAATGCAGTAAGGTTAGGAGATAGGACAATAAATAGGCCATAGTGGCGAAATAAGTTACAAATTAGAATTAACACTGGAGTGATAGATGTGCAAATGATGATGTGCAAATAGAGATACTGGAGTGCAAAATGAGCGAAAAATAATAAATATGGGGATGAGGTAGTAGTGTGGGCTATTTACAGATAGGCTGTGTACAGGTGCAGTGATCGATAAGCAGCTCTGACAGCTGATGCTTCAAGTTAGTGAGGGAGATAGGAACCTCCAGCTTCAAGGATTTTTGCAATTCGTTCCAGTCATTGGCAGCAGAGAACTGGAAGGAATGGCGGCCAAAGGAGGTGTTGGCTTTGGGGGTGGCCAGTGAGATATACCTGCTGGAGTGCATGCTACGGGTGGGTGTTGCTATGGTGACCAGCGAGTTGAGATAAGGCGGGGATTTACCTAGTAAAGACTAGGATTCAAGAACGGAGAGTATGGGGGGGGAGGTTGAGTGCGATGAAAAGTGGGTGATCTGTGAACCAATTGCGGACCACAGCAGCCCGGTGAAAACTTACATTGTCCCAGATGATAACGTACCTGGGCTGCTCTGGCCCCTGGTCTTTAGGGATTAGTCTGTTGTGGAGGATGTCCAGAAACGTGATAATGTGTGCAGTGTTGTATGGGCCTAGGATTGCATGATGGTGAAGGGCGCCGTTTTTACTAATAGCCGCACACATTATGTTGCCACCACATTGTTCCGGTACGTTGATGATGGCACGGTGTCCGATGATATTTTGCCGCGGTCACTTGTTTTTGCAAGGTTGAAACCTGCCTCGTCCACATATATTTGCTCACGATGCACTGCATCTGCTTCTAGCTCCATGACTCTCTGAAAGAGACAAGACAAAACAGTGTAGCACAGTACGAAAAGACTGGGATCAGTCAATATGATGTAGCACCGTACTCTTCCAGATCCAGTACCAATGATAGGACAGTATAGCTTATCTGCACACATTCATATCTCAGTTGTTTTACACCGTCTGAGTTTCTTTCTAAAGAGAGCACAGCTTTGAATACAACATAGCTTTGCTGACATGGCGCGGCACAGCTTTATTATTACTATATCTACTTGAAAATAACGTTTACCCCCTCCTAAAATGAATGTATTATGATTATATTAAATTAACGGTTATTGTCCATAATTGTCAATTATACGATTATTGTGTCAGCCCTAGCAGTGATTGGTTTAGAGCCCTTTGCCCCCAGAGGTTTGGAGCACAGAGCCAGCTGGGGGAGTCAGTGAGTCGCAGGTCAGTCTATGGTGTTTCCCACAGCCCTTCCTTCATCTGTCAGTAGTGGGCATTTTGGGCCTCATGCACCAAGCGCATACCTCAGTGTGCCGCCATACCTGATGGTTTCTCACAGCTGGAACGCTGAGCCTAAAAACCCTCTGGAGAAAAACAAAAACTGTGGAACATGTGGACTGCTGATGCGTTTGCCATCAAAATGCATCATTTCTCTCCCTCTCTTTTTTAAGCTCACTTGTTTAATGCACTGGTACATTGCATATCTGCCTAAAGGATTTGGTCCATCTGGTCAGCTAATGCTGGGGTTGATGGAAGAGTGGAACTGACAGGAGTTGAGCGTGTGCCATTTCCTCTTCCTCTGGGGCTGTGATTGCTTTCCACAGACTCTCTGCGACAGAAAGAGGTGGGGCTCTTGGGTTTGGAGGACCGCAGGGAGCCTGATGGGCATGGGGGCATCCCTCACTGCAGCTCTGACAGCATTCAGTACAAGACACTGGATGCCAGCCCAGTCGTCATGCCATCCTGTTGCAGGATATGGCTAAAGGAAGGTTCTTTCCGTTTTGGTCCTTATGAAAGCACCCATTTTGGCTCCAGTTCCCCATGGTGGTATTGCCCATTGTCATGTACTCTGAAGGCAGTCAAACAACAATAGGAGGAATCATTGTTAGACATGAGGTTGGCCTTCGAGTGCTCTCATTACAAACTAAGGTGTAAGGCCTCTTATGCTAGCAGCTACAGGTACACATGTGACATTACTAGCTTCTCAAATGACATAATCTAGTTCATTCAACACATCTTGGTTTAATAGGTTTCCTTCTACATAAAACAGATTGTTTTTGTTGTTGTATTCTAATGTCTTACTGGCCATTTACGCACTACAAGCGGCACTCGCCTAGCTACCCTAGCTTCACCCTCATGTGGGTTCTAACAAGCTAGCAAGCAAGCAAGCAAGGTACTGATATGTATCAACAGCCATTGTCAGCCAATCCTGTAGGGGTTGGAAGCTATGGTGAGCTTCAATTGGTCACTCGCATCGTGATATCGCAGAGGATTTGAATAAAGTTCCGTTTTCCAACTTTAGTCTTGCACTGTTCAGCTCCCTCACGCATGATCGCATCGCTCGGCGGTACCCCCGTCCACTCTGCTTCTCTCCCTTTCCTTCCATAGAAAGTGAATGGCTTCAGATGTTTCACCGCGTGATGCAGCTTCCGAGTGTAAAACGCAAGAGTTACAAGTGCACAGCCCAGACACATGGCATTTCCTCCAATTGAAAAATGCACCCGCTGACCGACAATAACACAGTGGCACTCACTTTACATTAAAGCACCTCAGCACTACACTAGATGTTAGCTGGCCCTCCGGTCTACACTGACCGAGGGGGGGCGGCGTGGGAGCTTTGTATCCAAATGAAAAGGAGGGGGGCCAGAGTAGTCTCCAGATCAGGCGATTAGAGTAGGAATCGGAAATGGTTCCGCCTAGCCCCCCAGTACAGTACAGAGGAATGATTGCACAGCGACTGGGAATGGGCCTCTCCCTCTGGAATTCAGCTGCACTCCTCGGCCCCCCTATCCCAGCATGCCGAGGGGGCCTGGCCATCTGTTTTCCTGTGTCCCCCCCCTCCTCATTCCAGCAGACAAGGCCCTGGACAGCCACTAATGCAGCTGGGTCTTGGTCAGTATGGGATGAAGCAGCTCATAATATGCTCAAGCACACACATACACGCCTGTATGCACACACGCAGTTCGCACCCGCAGTTTGCACCCGTGAGATTTGTTTGTTTTGCTGTCTGAGAGCCATGTTTTTTTTTGTGTCTGAACGTATTTGTTGTTCATTTAATGTTTTTACCTTGAATTAATGTGCAGGCCTACAGCTGTTCGTTGCAGATTTTCATGTTAAACTCTGAACAAAACCTGCTCGATTTTTATTTCACTTTTTATTTTTTTATTTTTTTTTTCATCCATGACATAGACCAACCAGGTGAATCCAGGTAAAAGCTATGATCCCTTAGTGATGTCCCTTGTTAAATCCACTTCAATCAGTGTAGATGATGGGGTGGAGACCGGTTAAAGAAGGATGTTTAAGCTTTAGACAATTGAGACATGGATTGTGTGTGTGCCATTCAGAGGGTGAATGGGCAAGACAAAATATTTAAGTGCATTTTGTAGAAGGTGCCAGGCGCACCGGTTTGAGTGTGTCAAGAACTGGAACACTGCTGGGTTTTTCCACACTCAACATTTCCCATGTGTATCGAGAATGGTACACCACCCAACTTGACACAACTGTGGGAAGCATTGGAGTGAACATGGGCCAACATTCCTGTGGAACGCTTTCAACACCTTGTAGAGTCCATGCCCCGACGAATTAAGGCTGTTCTGAGGGCGAAAGAGGGTGCAAGTAAATATTAGGAAGGTGTTACTAATGTTTTATACACTTAAAATCAAATCAAAATGTATTTGTCATGTGCGCAGAATACAACAGTTGTAGACCTTACAGTGAAATGCTTACTTACAAGCCCTAACCAACAGTGCAGTTTAAGTAAAAAATAAGTATTATGTAAACAATAGATAAGTAAAGAAGTAAAAAAAAATGTAAAATTACAGTAAAAAAATAAAAATATATACCCATATATTAGTGTCAAGATGTCACCCAAGACATTTATCCATATTTGTGGGTGTAAAAACGAAAGCACGATTCAAAACCCCTTGGGAGTGTCTGAGAGAGACTGTCTTTTTCCAAATATGCAATTTTGTGTTAATCCAAGGCTATAATTTATATTTTTTTGTATGTATAGTTTGTTTGTTTTGCGTTTGTATATGACTATGCATGTCTAGTAGTGTCTGTCTCGTTGTATCTCTGCTTGTGTATGTGTGTTGCTTTGTCTGGGTCTTGTGTGTGTGCACGTATGTGTGTACATACACACACTTAGGCGGTCACATCCTCATTACCCCCTCCCCGTCCTCTCTGCGTCATCTCCTCTGTGGGTGGTCGAGGAGTGGGAGCTCCGAGATCAGGTTTCAAGGCGGGCTGGAGGGAGGCTGGCTTCTGTCACTCAGAGGAGGCTCAAAGCTCCGTCCGGGTCGTCTCCCCTCCACACACACTACAGACACGCACACACTACAGACACGCACGCACTACAGACACGCACGCACTACAGACCCCCTGTGTTACCACTGCCTGTGTTTTATATTTACTTGGGCTCCTCTTACAGCCAGTCAACAGTGTGCTTGCCTTTCCTGTGCTTTTCACCGCCAGCTCTCACTGGCCCCTGTATGTCCCCACTCACTGGCAGCAATTGTCTCTGTCTCGCTGTCTGTCTCTCTGTATCCTTTTTCTTTTTCGGTATGTTTTTGTTGTTCTTTCTCTCTCTTTCACACACAACATTCTCTTTGTTCAATCTGTCTGTATCTCTCTCTTCTTTTCTTCTTCCTCTCTTCCTCTCCTCCATGCTCCAGTCAGTCACTCAGCGGTTAGCATTGGGTGTACAGGTGCAGTCTTGCCCTAATGCCCCTCACCCTTGTGTTACAGGGAGCTGCTGCGACTGCAGTGTACCCACGAAATGTCTCTAATTTAAATACTTCCTTTAAAGGATCAGTGCTATCAACAATGTAATTTTTCTGTTTTTGTATATATTTCTGTATATTTCCACACTATGAGATTGGAATAATACTGGGAAATTGTGAAAATTATGATAATACCCTTTTAGTGGAAAAGCTGTTTGAAAAGACCACCTGAAATTAGCCTGTTTTGGTGAGATGGAGTTTTGGCTGTAAATCAGTTAAAGGCCCCGTGTTTTATATATATTTCCACACTGAGATTGGAATAAAACTGTGAAATTGTGAAAATTATGATAATGTTTCAAGTATTAGTCTTATGTACAGCATACACATGGTATATACGCTGTCCGATGAAATTCTTACTTGCCGGATCCTTCTTAAGAGATAATAAAATATAAGAATACAAACATAAAGTAAATGGCTCAGTAGAATATAATAACCATTTTAGCATCAGTATAATACAGGAAGACACTATTTATACTACAATATTTACACGTGTTTTGTGATTGGAGGGCTAGTGTTTAAATTGTGCAGTATTTAGCAATCATAATAACAGTCTGGTCGCAGCAGTTGTGATGTGTGTGGCATGAATGTATACGTGTGTGTGTGTGTGTGTGTGTGTGTGTGTGTGTGTGTGAGGGACTGCGTGTTTGCTTAAGTGCAGAGAATCAGAACAGCTGGTCAGTCCAGTTCAAGTGTTCAGCAGTCTGATAGCTTCTAGACAGAAACTGTCTCTGAGCCTGTTGGTATCAGACCTAATACCCTTTTAGTGTAAGAGCTGTTAGAAAGAAACGCCTGAAATTGAAGCCTGTTTTGGTGGGATGGAGTTTTGGCCTGCCTGGTTACATCACCAGGCGGTAAATTAGTTAATAGACCAATAAGGAGTTTCAAACATCTCTGTCAATAACAGCTAGTTTTACGTTTTCCCCTCACGAATTAGATCAATCCCATAGAGTCCTAGAAAATGCCTTGGTTGAGATATTGCTCTTTGCTAAGAAGCTATTTTTATTTTCCATTGTCTTTTGCTCAGACGGTATGGCTGGGCTCTGTTTGGTACGTTTTTATTTATATATATATATATATACACACACACAGAAGAGGTGCATAAATCCTTCTGGCTCCCCTGAATGAAATGTGTGCGTCAAAGAGTTCAAGGTTGCAGCGACTATTACAGTGCTAAATGCAGTGTCTCTGTTGGGAAGCCTTTTCAGAACCCATTAACATGAAACACCCTCAGGTGGGCCACCCGAAAAGTCACATGTGCTCTACCTCGGAGGAGAGAATGTGTAAAAACCTGCTGGTACTTTCTCAAAGTCACTGTGAACTTCAGACTGTTGGACTTTTCGAAAACTCATCCCTCCTTGTGAAGGACACAAGTGGTTAGCAGTTAAATTCAAACACTACTCATAGGTTTTTTTTTAAAGGTATCATCCTCCATTTTGTTTGGATAGATATTGTGTTTCTGCTAAAATAGCACTAGCTAGCTATCTAGGTCCACTGTGTAAGCACATTTGGAAACCACAAGGCAGCTGGATGCTTTGAGGTGGTTTAATATCCAGACTTAACCCTTTACCTCAGCAAGAACAAGACAGAAGACTAGGTCAGTTTAGACTACAGGGATGTTGTGGTGCGTGTGCGTGGATTGGCCATTCTGGCAAATGTCAGATGGGCTGGAAATGTTTTTTGTTGTGTGGACTGGTCGAAATTGACACAGACAAAAACATTTTTGACCTCACTCAAAACGTCCTATTTTTTAGGCGGCTAAAACCATGATTTGGTCAAACAGTAAAGTGCAGTATCCTCACTACTCCTGTAAGGAAAGTGTCAACTCAATATTAGGAATGTGTTCCTAATGTTTTGTATACTCTGTGTATTTAGCGTTAGCAATCTAGTTGTTTTGATTTTCCACTTCCTCAGGCGTTGAACCTCAAATTAATTAGCCTACGATATTAGTTAGTTCACATAAAGATGTATGTAATTTATGTTTATTGAACAAAATTGTGGAGTCCTATTTTGACAGTAAAATAACAACTATAGTCTAATTGTCAACCGACAATTCATGACACACTGTATTAGGTTGCACATCAAAATATATTGAATCAGGCATTCCTTCTTTGATGTGTTATATGAAACTAGTTTTTTAAATACCTATGTAGTCTATATTTGATATATATGTCCACACTGAGTTTGGAATAATACTGTGAAATTGTGAAAATTATGATAATACCTTTTTAGTGTAAGAACTGTTTGAAAAGACACTGACATTTCAGTCCATTTTGGTCGGAGGGAGTTCAAAATATCTCTGCCGATAACAGCACGTTTTCAGTTCCCCTCTCAAACCCCTCCCAGGCAGTCCTAGCAAAATTCTTGCTTGAAAGATTGGTCCTTGCTAAGAAGCTATTTTTGTTTATTGTTGACCATGCCATTTGAAAACAATCACAGTAAGGTATTTAATTGTTACCCAGACATGATTTGATATTGAAATAAAAACCGCTGCATTGGACCTTTTAATAAAGCATTATGAATTACTTTATAAAATGATTACTCATGTAATCATCATGGGTCCAACCAAATCATGGGCTGGTGCCATCACAGTGATGTGGTGTGGACAAAATACCAATGCCCAGTCCGCCCCTGGTGCATCTTATATCAGTGTGTGGATTAGGTAAATGTGTGTTTCACTCATCGCACATTCTGCTTCGATGAATTACAATATGTAGCTGGCCATCCAGCAATGACACCCATCAGCCACCATCCAGCCCCAACTCACCCCCACCTCCCTCTATATCCCAAAACCATGGTGCTCTGTGCCACCCTCCCTTCCTCTGAGGTGGCTTGGCCACAGGTTATTAGCAAGGAGCAGCACTGTATTTTTAGCCAGCCAGAAACGCATGACTCAATGCGATCGCTGTTTGCTTGTGGCTGTAATGGAATTGAATTTTTTGCTGAATACAGCAAGTCTATTATTATGAATGATAATATTGTTTCTCGCTGTGGGAAAAGGTGTAGTAACTACATTTTCCACTGAACGGCCACTATGATTATCCACCTGCCGCAGGTTTGTTTGGGTAGGGGTGTGAGGCGTTTGGCTCCAATGCTGATATAAAAATAAACATTTAGAGGGGGTCACTTTTGAGCTTGAACAAAATGGCCGCGAATCATTGATGTGGCTTTAGTTCTAGGGATGGGTATTTTGAAATGATTTCACTATTCGAATAACATGAAGTACACCCCCGGACAAAAGTTTGGAATATTACTCATTCAAGGGTTTTTCTTTATTTGCACAATTTTTTTACATTGTAGAATAAAAGTGAAGACATCAAAACTATGGCATAACACATATGGAATCATATAGTGGCCAAAAAAGTGTTAAACAAATCAAAATAGAATGCCAAGAGTGTGCAAAGCTGTCATCAAGGCAAAGGGGGGCTATTTGAAGAATCTCCAATATAAAATATATTTCTATTTGTTTAACACTTTTTTTGGTTACTACATGATTCCATGTTTTATTTTTTTATTTATTTTTATTTTGACCTTTATTTAACTAGGCAAGTCCGTTAAGAACAAATTCTTATTTACAATGACTGCCTAGGAACAGTGGGTTAACTGCCTTGTTCAGGGGCAGAATGACAGATTTTTACCTTGTCAGCTCAGGGATTCGATCTAACCACTCGACTACCTGCAGCCCCATGTGTTATGTCATAGTTTTGATGTCTTCACTTTTATTCTACAATGTAAAAAATAGTGCAAATAAAGAAAAAGCCTTGAATGAGTAATATTCCAAACTTTTGACCGGGGGGGTGTATATTATTATATCGTATACTGAACCAAAATATAAATGCAACATGTAAAGTGTTGGTCCCATGTCTCATGAGGTTTGTGCACCAATTTGTTTACATCCCTGTTAGTGAGCATTTCTCCTTTGCCAAGATAATCCATCCACCTGACTGGTGTGGCATGACAAGAAGCTGACCTTGTGTTGGGGACAATAAAAGGCCACTCTAAAATGTGCAGTTCTGTCACACAACACAATGCCACAGATGTCTCAAGTTTTGAGGGAGCGTGCAATTGGCATGCTGACTGCAGGAATGTCCATGTTCATTTCTCTACCATAAGCCACCAATTTAGAGAAATTGGCAGTAGGTCCAACTGGCCTCACAACCTCAGATCATGTGTATGGCGTTGTATGGGCGAGCGGTTTGCTGATGTCAACTTTGTGAACAGAGTGCCCCATGGCGGCGGTGGGGTTATGGTATGGGCAGGCATAAGCTACGGACAACGAACACAATTGCATTTTACCGAAAAATACTGTGACGAAATCCTGAGGACCATTGTGAGGCCCGTTTTTTTAAAGATATCTGTGACCAACAAATGCATATCTGTATTCACAGTCATGTGAAATCTATAGCCTAATGAATTTATTTAAATTGACTTGTTTGAAAGTGTTGGATGTTGCGTTTTATATTTTGTTTTGGTATACATCCGTATAGTCGAAATACATTTTTAAAGGAAAACGTATATATTTTTTAACTTAAATGGGGACCTACTCGCGCTACTCAGGAGAATTGGTGCCCAGTACTAGTTGTTTCAGCACAGACGGGTGGGGGAGTGGCGCAATATGAGCAGGGGCTGGTGTGTCTGACACAGAGAGAGAGAGAGAGAGAGAGAGAGAGAGAGAGAAGCCAAACCGACTCAGCAAGTTAGACAAACTAGGTTATCTATTATCTCATCTGATAGTGTTTGTCTTCACTACATCAAATTGATGTAAAGAAGCTAGCTAGCTATACTAACCAGCTAAGTGGGGGCGGCAGGTAGCCTAGCGGTTAGAGCGTTGGGTCAGTAACCGAAAGGTCGCTGGTTCAAATACCCGAGCCGGTGAAAAACCTGTCTGTGTCCTTGAGCAAGGCACTTAAGCCTAATTTTCCTCGACAACAACTAAAAATATTGGTCTACTGAAAGTCGTTACATGGATTTTTCCATATATAGAAACACCCTATGTGTAATAAACTCTTCCCGCTCCTGCTGGCTTTCGCAAATTCTGCCATTACTCTCCTGAAGTTGCCGTTAATAGGCTACACGAGGAGTCTGCAAACTTTCTCATATGGAATGCCAATTTATCTTACCATTATTACCGATCTGCTTGCCAGTTATGATTTCATATGCACATTTTCGTGAAACAGTTTCATTTAATCTATAATAACATCTTCATATGTCAAAATCATTGTCATGTGGTTAATCAAAATTCTAACCAAAGCTGAATGAAAATTATTCAAACCTCAAAAGTTACTTCTATTACCATTGCCAACTATGTAAAAATAGCCTACATAAAGCCAACAAATAAAAACATTGCAGCCTTCAGGTAGAAAATATCTGGATAAAAATAAATATCCTATTAATCACATTGGCTACACAAGGCCTGTCTGCAACAAACTTGAAACATTGTATCAACTATTAACTTGGGTCTGGCCCGAATCTTGCGCTAGCGAACTTGCAAATATTGTATAAAATATTCTGGGCCTTCACAGTTTCCAGCACAAGTGAGCTCGGGACAGACACAGCTGTAGGCTATTTGCGCAAGGGATAAGAAGCAGTGCTTGACTTGGGCAGGAGCTCACAGTAGCTGAGTATCGGCACCTCAAAGCTGGAAAGATTTGTAAAATACATTGAGGAACTATTGTAATTCTCAATAGATGTAAAACCAGACTTTGTTTGCTTGCTGTTTGAGGTGAAGAAAGCATTACTTTGAGAAGCTCCACAGGTCATTAGTGGTGGTGCGTTAAGCCAATCAGAAATACTAACAGATCCCCAAAATAGGCACATTTTATTCAGTGCCTTCGGAACGTATTCAGACCTTGATTTGTTAGGTTACAGCCTTATTCTAAAATTGATTCAATTGTTTTTTTGACTGATAAGTGGAAAAAGTCTGAATACTTTCCGAATGCACTGTATATGTTTTGACCATGACAGTTTACAATCTAAGGTAACAACAAGTCATTTAGTCTCCTCAACTTGTTCAACAGCCACACCATTCATTACCAGATTCAGCTGAGGTCTAGAATTTAGGGAATGACTCTTACCAAATACAATGCTCTTAGGTTTAGAGATGTTCAGGACCAGTTTACCCCCCACCCATTCTAAAACGGACTGCAACTCCTTGTTAAGGGTTTCAGTGACTTCATTAGCTGTGGTTGCTGACACATATATGGTTGATTCATCAGCATACATGGACACACATGCTTTGTTTAATCTCAGTGGCAGGGCATTGGTAAACATTTTAAAGATTAGAGGGCCTAGAGAGCTGCCCTGCAGTACACCACACCCAACGTGTTTGACATTAGAGAAGCTTTCATTAAAGACAACCCTCTGAGTTCTACTAGATAGCTCTTAATCCACGATATGGCAGAGGTTGAAAAGACATCAAACATACGTTTTCTCGACAACAGGTTATGGTCAATAATATTGCAGGCTGCATTGAAATCTAACAGTACAGCTCCCACAACAATTTCTTTCAACCAATCATCAGTCATTTGTGTCAGTGTAGTACATGTTGAGTGCCCTTCTCTATAAGCTTGCTGAAGGTGTGTTGTCAATTTGTTTACAGAGAAATAGCATTGTATTTGGTCAAACACACATTTTTTGTAATGATAGGATAAATTGTAAGCTTCCCCAAACTTGAAACTCACACAAATAGTAGCTATTTTTAATTGTGCACCAAAACTATTTTTAACACACGATTGCATTTAGAATTGTTGCACAATGAATGGGCCAGCACAGGCCGGCCTGGCCAAGCCTCCTCCGTTTCTCATTACTGTACTGATGAGTCAGTGTCTGTGAATGCAGCCATCCGTGGACCCGAAGAGTGGCGTTAATGTGTTTAGTCTGTTTGTTCTGCTCCTTTACAGGGCGCCGCCGTGACCCTCTAATGGAGTCTAGGGCTCCAGTCCCAGCCTTGGCCCCTTCCCGCTTATTAAGTCTCTCTCACAGCGGTGACATTGGGGTGAAGGGAGTCTCTCGCCCCCCAACCCCCCCCCCCCCCCCCCACTGTGTCTTGCCCAATTTAGAGGAATCCTCACAGACATTCTTTGAGAGGTCTCTGGATTTTCACGACACCCCTCTGACCACTTACTTTGCCAATAAATAAAGAATACACTTTGTAGGGGGGAAAGTGCAGTCGGTGCAGGAACGGCACCCAGCGGTTCTCACTGGCTCACCTATTAGGCAGGTCTCAAGGTGCAGCAACGCTCCAGAGTTACTGGTAAACTTGAGTACACAGGGGGAGGGGTGTGTGTGTGTGTGAAACACACACACACACACTCTCTCTTTCTCTCCAAAGACGCACACAACGTCAGACCCCTATGCCAAGAATAAGCCCTGGCTGCGGCTGGCCCCTCTCCTGACCTTAAGAGTGCATAAATGTAACCTTGGTTGAGAGAGCTTGGCATATGAAGCCCTCTGTAAGTCAATCCCCCCAAATACGTGAGTCAGGAGCTCTCTGAGGTGAAGGTGAAAGATTTACTGAAAAGTTTTCAACTAGCAATGGGCCTTTTTATAGCTTTGATTGAATTTGTCCTATTGTTCTTAAAATATATCTATTCTTTGCTGCTGTTACCATGGGGGAAAGCTATTGCTTGATTATTACTTCACTATTTACTTACCGACTTAAGCGATATAGACTTTCTTACCAAGCAGATGATTTTCACATCCAATGTCTACCAGGGAGTCTTTTTCCTCGGTTAACGTTTGACACGCACCCCCTTTGTAATTTCCCCCAGAGATGCCTGCCAAGAAAAATTTTAACCTTGATTGAAAAAATAGTGCACTGCCGACGTCGGAGGAGGCTTATCCCTGTAACTGGATAGGACTTTGGGCAATTTTCGTTTCCGTTGCCCAACAACTGCCGTTGTCAATTAAACATTAAACGGGTTGCGTGTTTATTTCCCTCCCCTCTGTCCCCCCTGGTCGCTAGGACCCGGGCGACAGTCAAGAAGCCGTCTGTCGCGCTGCCTGCCGGCAATGCCCCAGTGCTCGATACTGATTTGCAATTATGAATAGCTAGTAGGTGAAATTGATGTTACATGTTGAGCGCTGGCTGTATTTTGCCCTCTGAGAATGGCGATACTGAGAAACAGATGGTTTTTCCGCTGTAACAAATTGCAGTGTATATATAGTCTTGGCATTGGGCTGACTTCACCTTCACTGGTGGTTGGGGCCCTGCTACTCGCTCGCTCGTGTGTGGCTGGTTTGTGCGGGCAGATAGAGGCGGACTGTTCAGCCTGTTGAGGAAGTAGGGATTTCCAATCCAATCAGGGGGGTTGTCTCATAACTTGTATGGGCATTTGATGCCCCCCTCATTTGGACCCCTCTCTGGTGACAATCCCCTGATGGCTCTGGAGGGGGGCCCGGGTGACAAATGGACTATTATTGTGCCGTGTCATCAGGTTACACTCTTCCTGCTAATTATACATTCCCCCACTAGCTGTCTCCCTACCGTACAGTATAAACCCTATAAACCCTTTCAGCCCACAGAAAGATGGCACCTGTCTCACCACTTCTGTTATGCCATGCCTCAGGGCAAACACCCCACTCTCTCATGTGTAACCCTGTCTTTTTTCGGTCCGTCTCTCTTGCTCTCTCGTTGTGTGTGTGTGTGTGTGTCATATCAGTATGAGTGTGTGTGTGTTCTCCATCTGCATTTATAGCTCTCCCCGTCCCTAAATATTTCAGAGGCGGTCCATGTTCGTTTCTGTGTAAATGTTTCTCCCTGACATTCCTACCCCCCCCCCAGCGAAAATCCTCTTTTCACTGTCTGCTTGGAACATTAACTCAGCACATCCCAAAGAGAGTTCCTCCTCCTCTCGATGTATCCACTCTTTCTCTCTTCCGGTCGTCCTCTAGAATAAGACTATCCTCAGTGTGACGACTATGGGTTGTTATTTATTCATCAGGTAATGGCCGACTGAGCTCCCGCCTCCTGACAGAATTACAGGGCAGCTGATGATCATCACGCAAAATGAAATAGTGTTTGAAGGTTTTACGAGGACTGGGGCTTGTTTCCACTGGGTAACCTTTTGAAGTGACTGCTAACAATTATGCATCCCCCCCCCCCTTCATCGTGAAGACCTCTCTCCGAGCTCAGTATGTTGTAGTTGGTACCTCACACAGATCGTTGCCACATGTTCCCCTGTCTGACACTTGGTCCTTCTAACGCTCCAGCTGTTGGCAAATAACGTGTGTGTGTGTGTGTGTGTGTGTGTGTGTGTGTGTGTATATATGTCAAAGAAAGCGACTGAACATTACAACCTGATATGTTAATGACATTGGGAAGTTTAGGCACTTCAGTCAGCCTGTGATCTCTGCAATACCAGCTGCTGCCTAGAACCGGGGAAGAGATGGAAGGAAAGAGGCAGAGGTTTACAGAGGAATAGAGTGGGGAAGAGGCTAAAAGTGCACTGCAAGGTGCAGAGGTGGTGCCTACGCCTTTGGTTACCTGAAGGCCCTCGGATGTAGCAAGGTGCCGACTGCATTGACACACACACACACAACTCAGCAGCAGAGGGGCATGCGTTTCTCCTCCTCCTCCCCCTCGTTCTGATCTGCATGGCTGCATCACAGGTTTTACTCCTGAAGCTATGGCTAAAAATAGGTCCTCAATAGCAGACTGCCAAACAGACCTGCTCATCAGAACTAATTGCAACAGAAAAGCCCCCTCTTCACCCTCTTGCCATCCTTCGCATTTGTTTACTCTGTATAGAATATCCTCTCTTCATTCACTGCAGTCCAAACACAAATGCTCAGACCTATATTTTCCCCCTCTAGTCTGTAAGATCATGCATTTTTCTGCCATTGAAATCATTGGGCTATTCGTGTCCAAACAGTGTAAAAAAAGAAAATACAATTCTGGGATGGAATAGCGCTTTCAGTGTAAATTTAAAGTGGAACTGAAACGCTCAAATCATCCTACAACATTGTTTTACATGTCGATGTTAGGTAACCTTGTTTAATGTGATGTTATGAAAATGCTTTCATAACAAGCTGAGAGCGATGTGGCCGCAACCATATTGAAACAACAATGGTAGCGCGTCCGCGCTAGTGGTGCGTGGGTCAGCTGTTTATTCATCTGCACCCGCCTCCAATTGTTAATAACACATCCGCAACGGCCGACTATATGTGATAAAGTGAAAATCTGAGACCCGCACCCTAACCGGCTAATATACAAAAATGAGCTGTAGGCTACAATCAGAGACGGCAGAACGATTTTTTGACCGGGACTGTAGGATTTTTTTGGGGGGCCTGATTTAGATACGTTTCTGCTTAGAATTTGCAACTTTTTTGTAGGCTATTTGTTAGTCAACTTGTCTATAATAAAATACATGCATCCTTTCTTCTGTCAATATATGTTGCCCCAGAAGACTAAATAAACCGTTGCTCACCAGAATAAGGTCAGAAATCGATAGAATCAATGCTTTAATCTATTTGACATCAGTAAACATATCTCTGTTACATCTGCTTCTTTCACAGAGCAAAGAAAAAATTGAGAGGTTTTCTGTGCACCTTTTCCAAATGACATCAGTTTGACCGGTCGTAAGGAAATAGAAAGCTGTGAAAACGACCCAACATGTTTCCCGTTAAGATTTCAGTTCGGTTTGGAGGCATATTTTATGTGGTTGAAATACGATCAGCTTTTATGATGCTGATAAAGACAGTATCTCTACACATGGTATCTAACTGCACATTCACATTATCTCCAAAAATCGTATTTCTCCACTGCTGTACCTGAGTCCAAATTTTGACTACATTTGGTGTATAATTTTACTGCAAGAAATGCTTAATTCTGCAGGAGTTATGCAGGCTATGTGAGAGGTTATATTCCTACAGTCAATGTCCAGATTTAAGTTTCCATTTAACCATATGAACAGTAGGCTACAGTTCCGTTGACGTGCCATAGGCCTATTTGAAATCCCTGTCTTGTGACTCGTGAATTTGTATAGTCTCACAATCATCACACATAACATAGCATGCACTGCCATCATCCTATTGTACCACTTCACCAAATCTTCCTCAAACATTACTTTTCTGGCCCTTTCTTCTCTTTATTTTCAACTCCATTTCACAGCTTTTCTCTTGTTGAATTTTTTCAACTTTTTCTGCCCATTCCCAAAAGCGTTTGGCGATTGTCGTGTAGGCTATTTGCCACACTAAAATTAGGCACTAGAGCTTAGGCTTACGCATTATGCCAGATAGCCTAAAATAATTAAAGAAAAACCTCAGTGTAGCCTATAGATATAAATTCCACAAGTGATACATTTATCGATTTTCTTTTTTAAAAGTATTATTTTGTCTTTATTTTCATGTAGGCGGGAGCATCGGATCTACTGTTACCCGACATTAGTAAGCGAACTAAATGCGTGAAGTCCACGGTAACAAAGCATATATATATATATATATTATTATATGTATTATTATATTATCATAATTAAGCAAGTAGCTAGTATCGAATAAGTGTTCTTTCAGCGAGTAAGGTCTAGCTGTCTTAAGCATTATAGTAGTTGACATGGGCATCGAATTGTACTGTGTTATCAGAAGTTAGACCGCAAGCTAGCTAACAGTAAATATGGTAAGTAAGCTAACTGCATGGTAATGCCCACAATAATAAAGTCAGTAAAATCCTGCAGTGAAGCAAACTGTTCTGCTAACGTCAATAGCTAGCAAAATATCCATCAATGATAGCTGAGCTTGCTGTGGTTTTGGACTAGCTGGCTAGCCCACCTAACACCTTACACAGTATATATTTTGGGGTAAATGTATCATTCATGACATATCACCTGGCTCGTCTCTAACAGGATAGTAAGGCACTTATTTTCAAATGTTTGTGTTGTCAAAATGAAAACATTCTTAATGAGGCTACTAACATGCATTGTAAATTGGGCTGCCTGTCAGAAAAATCATTCAGGTGATGTCATTGATGACACGTTATCAAGATGGCGGCACGCAGTAGTCAGATGAGGCAATTTTCTAACGTTTTAACTAAATGATTTTTCTGCAGTTTTAAGGGTAGGAACATGCTTCTTTACTCAAATGTTTCAGTAAATCTTTTAACGACTAAACCATATATACAGTATGTAGAACATTTAATGTATTTAAACTAACAATCACCAAAATTAAAGCTAGACAGTCAGGGAGAATAGGAAATTCCCAAAACAATGAATTTAGCAGTAGAGTTTTTGTTATGTTAGAGCAAAAGAACACAGCATTAGCCATTGCAAAATGCATAGAATTGCATACATTTAAACAAAAAACTGCAACATTTTCTCTCAGCTGCATCCCAATGTGTGTAGAATTGCAGGAAATTTGCTTTAAAACTGTATCTCGGCTCCATGGAGAATTGAATTTGTCCACGCCCAGTGAAAAATCAGTCTTCTCACGAAAACGTCTGTAGCGTCTGAATTCAGGACCGCAGATCTGCCAACTTCTGTCTCTATTCACACCCCTTCACTTTTTCCATTTTTTTTGTGTCATAGCCTGAATTTAAAATTGATTAAATTGAGATTGTGTCACTGGCTTACACACAATACCCCATCATGTCAAACTGGAATTATGTTTTTAGAATGTTTTACAAATTACAAAACAAATTCAAGCTGAAATATATCTTCATTCAAGCCTAAATAAGTTCAGGAGTAAAAATGTGCTTAACAAGCCACATAATAAGTTGCATGAACTCACTCTGTGTGCAATAATATTGTTTAACATAATTATTTTATTATCCTGGTTGCTGCGGTGGGTCATTCTGGATGTGAGTTTTTGCTAGATGTCTTAATGTAATGTTAATGTTGAGCGGCTTCACTGCAGGTAGATTGTTTTTGTTTTTTATTGAATATTAAAAACACAGACATTGAATATCCCTTTGAGCATGGTGAAGTTATTAATTACACTTTAGATACACCCAGTCACTGCAAAGATACAGGCATCCTTCCTAACTCAGTTGCCGGAGAGGAAGGAAACCGCTCAGGGATTTCACCATGAGGCCAATGGTGATTTGAAACGGTTACAGAGTTTAATGGCTGTGATAGAAGAAAACTGATGATGGATCAGCAACATTGTACTTACTCCACAATACAAACCTAAATGACAGAGTGAAAAGAAGGAATTCTGTATTCTTGTTTGCAATAAGGCACTAAAGTAATGTGGCAAAGGGATTAACTATATGTCCTGAATACAAGGTGTTATGTTTGGGGCGAATCCAACACAACACATTACTGAGTATCACTCTTCATATTTTCAAGCATGGTGGTGGCTGCATCATGTTATGAGTATGCTTGTCATCGGCAAGGACTAGGGAGTTTTTTAGGATAAAAAAATTAACAGAATAGAGCTAAGCACAGGCAAAATCCTTGAAGAAAACCTGGTTCATTCAGACACTGGGAGATAAATTCAACTTTCATTCAATAGGACAATAATCTAAAACACAGGGCCAAATACACACTGGAGTTGCTTACCAAGATGACAGTGAATGTTTCTGAGTGGCCTAGTTACAGTTTTGACGTAAATTGGCTTGAAAATCTTTAGCAAGACTGGAAAATGGCTGTATTGTCAACAACCAACCTGACAGCACTTGAATAAAAAAAAATGAATCATGTGCAAATATTATACAATCCAGGTGTGCAAAGCTCTTTGAGACTTACCCAGAAAGAGAGACAGCTGTAATTGTTGCCAAAGGTTATTGCAACATTTATTGACTCAGGGGTGTGAATACTTATGTAAATTAGATATTTCTGTATTGTTTGTAGATGGGTGAAAGTTTTTATTTTTAAATACATTTTGAATTCAGGCTGTAATATTTGTAAAAGTCAAAGGGTATGAATACTTTCTGAAGGCATTGTTAATTATGGATAAATTCATTATTTCCTAAGCTTTTTTATATCTCAGATATAGGACAGACACTTCAAAACATGCTTCATTTTGATCAAGATCTATTTTACCATGTATTGATATGTTATTCAATGCATTTCAATGGGCTAATAGCAGTAAGGCCAAATTCAGTGTTTCATCAAATAATTATTGTATATATATTTTTTGTATTATTACAGGGGTCCTACAATTCAAAATCAAATGGCTGAATGGGCCAACCCTGCCATTCAAAAACCTTGGAGAGCTTTTGTTTTGTTTGTGGTGTGGCGTGGCGTGGGGGCAGAGGATGGGTGTCTCTTCATTGGGAGCGGTGGTGATTGATCGTATTGTCTGGAGTTTTGAGGATGGTGGCCCAGCCCAGTGCAGCGTCTGTGGGGAGAAGATGCTGGCCATGAGGCTGGCTGGTTGACTGGCTGGCTGGCCAGCTCTGGGGACAGACGGGGCAGCCAACACTGCAGCCCTTTGTGTGGGGGACTATGGGAGAGTCGTGACCTCATTCCTAGACAAGCGTCTGGAGCAGGAGAGGGCAGCAGGGGGCTGGAGAGGGGTGTCTGTGTCTCTGGCCGGCTCTCACGTACCCCCTCCCCCCTGCCTCCCCCAATCCACTTGACCCTGAGACTACCCCACCCCCTCAACCCCCCTGTTCATTACGTATCCATTTACAACCACAGTAGTGAGGTGGATTGTTCCTTAAACTACCCATGTTTCTATCATTTTGGTCTCACGTTGTCGAATACACAGATATAGCCCAGGTTGGTCATTTTCTGTGACAAAGTTAGTGGTGGTATTCTTGAAATGTCTGGAGTGTCCCACACCAGGCTCTTTCCCCTCTGATTGCCGTAATGGTTGTTGGCCTTTGGCAGAAGAGCAATGAGGGGAGGTCAAAGAGCCTGGCCTTTAATTGTGAGTGAATCTGGCCCCCTCCAGATGGGGCACGGTGGATGGTGTTTGCAGAGGGAGGGGTCTGTCTATTGATAACAAAACGGATTGTGTCTGGGGGTCTCCAGAGACATAGTGAGATGTGTTGTCAGGGTGTCTGTATGTCTGTGGCCGGCTGTGAGGATAATGCATTGTATGCCAGTTAGGTGTTTGAAGTTCATTGTCTTATATTTGAGCAGTGAGTGTCTGGTATTGGGGTAGTGGTGTTTTGTAAAGTGTCTAGTATCAGAATAGTGTTTGTATAGCGTCTGCCAATGTTTGTAAAATAGCTCTGGCTTCTGGTATTGTGGAGACTGTCTAATGTCTAACTCCAACACATAAACTGTCTGATATTCTGTTCAGTCGATGTTTGTGAAACAACACGTAAAGGACTTGGTATTGTGATGGGGTTTGTAGAATAGGCCTAGTCTACTCTGTGAAGTGTCTGCTACTTAAGAATGCATTAGTAAAATAACCCATAAAGTGTCTGACATCCAAGGTTGTGTGTAAAACGTCTGGTGGTATTGAGTCACCATTTTGTAAAACAGCTCCTAAAGTGTCTGGTATCAGGGGGGTGGGGGGGTGAAGGGCTGGGGGGGGGGTTTACGTTGACAGGGAAGAGCTCTGTAATTGGCGCTCTCCCAGAAGTGGAGCGGTTCTATTTCCTGTAGCGGCGGAGGGCGGGCGGCGTTTCTCTTATCATTGGAGTCTCCTCTCATTCATCACTGCTTCCTGCTCTGCTCTCTTTGTCCTGCCGAGGTGTAGGAGGTGTAGCCTAGCCGTGCGGCGCCCAGCCTGGCCTGCCCGGGCCCCCTGGAATAAGAAGCAGGCTAATGCCTTCTGACTTTGTCAGATGGGCTCGGCAAACCCAATCAGCAGGGGAAGACGAGCAGGGGTCAGGTCTTCGCCCTCAACGACGGAGAGGAGAATGAACCCACTATCTAGCCCTATCTATTCCTTCCCCATTGGTTCCTTCAGAAAGATAGAGAACCAGTGTTGTTTTAAGCCTGTTATATGGAGGGATGCAATGGAGTGGAGACCAATTACTGCATTAACAGAATGTTTCATAACCCTACCTCTGACCTTTCCTGTTTACACGTTCCTGTTCTCCATGGGATTCTGTTCAATGTGAAAGGGACTATTATGCTCTCCGGTTGCATGGGTGATATGTCTGAGATCATTGAATTTATGTCAGTCTATCAGAAGTTGAAAAAGAAAGGGAGAGCCTCAGATGCAATAATTCTATAACCATCGTTTTGACAGACAAGCGGTCTTCATCAGGGTATAATGACAAACACTATGGGTCACTATTTTATATTCTTTGAAAAGTATGGCTTGATTTCATTGGTTGATTTACAAATATAAATAGAACATATAAAAAGCATGAATGGATAGAATACAATTTGGCTACATAGGCCAACAAACATTTACAATGGATAGCAAAAACACAATATTCACAAGAATGGCTTCAGATCATAGTCTACGTTGAGACCGAAGGGAGCGATGGTCTTTAAATTAAAGGAGAGGGGTTGACTGTGACCTTATTGTTTGACTTGAGTATATTGTAAATGTTGCAATACCTTGGTGTATAATATGTATACACTTATCAATAAAAGGTATACTGTACATTAGCACAGCTATAACCAAACGGTGAGCCGGCACTGCTACCACACTGACACGGTTCAGCAGTCACACACTGCAGCAGGCAGCCAGGCAGGCACCGACACAGGCAGCTCAGTCGCTCTGCTTCAGGACCCCAATGTCCTCTCCCTCCGCCACACAGGCTACATAAAGAGAACCTTAGCCAGCATAAGGTTATCATCAAAGAGAGTACGAGAGGGAGAAAATGAAAGAGACCGCGGTGAGGAAGTTAGAAAAGTGGAAGGAGTGGAAGGGATAGAGATCAAATTGTATTCGTCACATGCTTCGTAAACAACTGGTGTAGACTAACAGTGAAATGCTTACTTACGGGCGCTTCCCAACAATGCAGAGGGAGAAAATAGTGAAATAATAGAAAGTAATGACATTATTAAAAATAATAATAAATACTCAATGAGTAACGATAACTTGGCTATATACATGGGGTACCAGTACCGAGTCCATGTACAGGGGTACGAGGAAATTGAGGTAGATATGTAGGAATAAAGTGACTAGGCAACATGATATACTGTATATTAAACAGTAGCAGCAGCGTATGTGATGAGTAAAAAAACAATACTATTTAACTAACTATTTAGCAGCTGTTCAGGGTCCTGTTGGTTCCAGACTTGGTGCATCAGTACTGCTTGCCGTGTGGTGGCAAAGAGAAAAGTCTATGACTTGGGTGGCTGGAGTCTTTGACCATTTTTAGGGTCTTCCTCTGATACCGCCTGGTATAGAGGTCCTGGATGGCAGGGAGCTTGGCCCCAGTGATGTAGTGGGCCGTACGCACTACCCTGAGGTCGGATGCCAAGCAATTGCCATACCAAGCGGATGCAGCCAGTCAAGATGCTCTCAATGGTGCAGCTGTAGAACCTTTTGAGGATTTGAGGGCCCATGCCAAAAGCCTCCTGAGGGGTAAGAGGCATTGTCGTGCCCTCTTCACGACTGTGTTGGTGTGTGGACCATGATAGATCCTTAGTGATATGGACACTGAGGATCTTGAAGCTCTCAACCCGCTCCACTACAGCCCCGTCTATGTGAATGGGCGGCATGCTCGGCCCTCATTTCCTGTAGTTCACGATCAGCTCCTTTGTCTTGCTGACGTTGAGGTAGAGGTTATTGTCCCGGCACCACACTGCTAGGTCTCTGACCTCTATAGGCTGTCTTATCGTCGTCAGTGATCAAGCCTACCAACTTCGTGACGTCAGCAAACTTAATGATGGTGTTGGAGTCGTACGCAGCGGTGAGAGGAGGGACCCCTCTGGTAGGAATAGATGCTAAGAGAGCAGGGAACGCCAGATGCCGCCTGAGGAAAATGCCTTGTCAGTCATGAATTATTCACTCCATAATTTCTCTGGAACAGACCAACACAACCCTCCTCCATTCACGGCCCTGCATTAAAGATGCTGTGTGTGTGGTGGGGGGGTGCTGGCCGTTGGCGGAAGTGGGAGATTGTTTTAGCTGAGAGGTCTCTGAGGAAAGAGACATGTTAAGGCTATTTAGTCCAACTCTTTCACTGTCTACTCATTCACATACCCCCTTATCTTTTCCGTTTCATCTTCAGTCTATCTCAGTCTCTCTTTCACGCTCTCGCTCTCTCTCTCACTCTCTCCCTCCCTCATTCGCTGTCTCATCCTGTGATCTTTCCTCTTCTTGCCCTCTGTCATGTCGGGGCCGGCGGGACACTCTCTCGTGGGCCTGATGTGCAGGGCATTGGCTGAGTCACGAGCCCCCTTGCCCCTGACCGCTGACTCGTCTCCCCCCTGTAGCCAGCCTGCAGCCCAGACACAGGGGTTAACCTCCCCTGCCTGTGCTAGCATCAGCCAGGCCAGGCCACAGCCAGTGTGAGGCTTGGCAAGCAGCCGCTTGGCTTACAGACCCAGTGACAGAGAGTGGGGTAAAGAGATTGAACTCTTGCCATGGCAAAAGGATGGAGTAGTGGAGAGAAAGAGGAAGGTAGAAAGAGAGCGAGAAATCCATCCATGGTGCTAACCGAATGGTAATCTCTCGTGGACACATCTACGTAAACGTAACCGATACCAGAGAATCTGTCGGGAAGGAATGGGATGCGTGGGATAGCGAGCAGCAGTGGTTCCGGGGTTTGGGTTTTTCGTCACTGGTTATTTGGACAAATCACGATTTCGCAGGTGTTAGCATCTTTCGAATTTCTGAAGGGGAGGGTACATACGCCCTTCACTTGCAAAGAAAGAGGGTTCCGCTCCTCATTCCGGTTCTGCTCCTCGTTCTAGCAAGCATCTCTTCATCTCGTCTCATAGCATGTATGGATCCAGAACTTAATCGAGAAGCTGACCAATTACGCAAGACTTTAGTTCTGGGTTACCCAAGATTAATCCAGTGGTAGGGACGGCGAGAAAAGTAAAATAAAAAGGGAGAAATGGAGGGAGAGCGAGCAGCTCTCCAACCCATTTCCATCTTTCTGGCTTCAGTTCAAATACCATTTTATGCTCTCTACAGAGAAAGTGCCCTCGCTTGAAACCCTCAACACAGGCAAAAAAAAAAATAATGACGCAAATGCTGCAATATTACTAAACCCAGGCGCTTTCTCCTTCCTCTTCATGACGTAGACTAATGCTGTAGTAGAGAGCAGGGATGCGTCGAGATAGGAGCTAGTAGGCCCGAGTACTACACCCTCCGGGTCTCCACTGCTTATTCCAAGGCACTCAAACACATGACGAGAGCGACTCAGTGGGTCGACTATTGAAAGAGGGAGAGAGGGTTACTTAAAAGCTGAATGTGAAAAGAAGCCATTGTCTATGTCCCCGGACTGTCACTGGGGGAAAGAAAGGCTGGCCTAGAAGAAACCGTGTTCATGTGGCCGTTGTGCTTAGTTGGAATTTGTGAAATTCATTTTGGTATCAGACTCTTATCCTCTTCCCCTCTTCTTCTCCCTTACACTCCTCACCCTCTTTCTCTCTTTCTCCTCTCCTTTCCTCCTCTCTCACTCTCTCTCTCTCCCGCTGCTCCCTCCAGCTCTCTGAGACTGTGTGCATGTGCGTGCGTGTGTGTGTGTGTGTGTGGACCTGCAGGCTTGCCTCCCTGGAGTTCTGGGCTGGTTTCCAGGACTGTGAGCTCCCTGGTGGTGAAGAGAGAAAGGGGGAGGGAGAGAGAAGGGGAAGCCCTGCTGTTTACTTCTCTCTCTCTCTCAATATTTACCATACTACCGTTCCTGCATACTGTATGCTGCCTACAGGTTCAACTGCCATCCCTACTTCATTCGTCTCCATACACATTGCCATACCTCACCTTCAGGCCAAATCAAACATACCAACCAGCATCATCTACTGTACATGGCATATACCATAACATAATTTTCTAAATCAATTTCTACTATATTGCCAGTGCCACCACCATAACAATCCTTGTTAAGTGGTTGGAAAGGGAGAAGTAATCAACATTTTAAAACCTCGATTTGGATTAAGATTTCTACTTGAGTCGGTGGCGCAGGACATACTACTCACCCTGGACCAGGCCCTAATCCCCGACTCTCGGAAGAGAAAGATACGGCAATATTGAGGCCGATGAAACTACAGCGGCGAGTAAATAAACTGCCTCTGATTTATTTAGAATTCAAGGCACACTTAACCAGCATGACAACCACAGCATTCTCCAGCGATACGCCATCCCATCTGATTTGCGCTTAGTGGGACTATAATTTGTTTTTCAACAGGACAATGACCCAACACTCCTCCAGGCTGTGTAACTGCTATTTGACCAAGAAGGAGAGTGATGGAGTGCTGCATCAGATGACCTGGCCTCCACAATCACCCGCACAATTGAGATGGTTTGGGATAGGTTGGACCGCAGAGTGAAGGAAAAGCAGCCAACAAGTGCTCAGCATATGTGGGAACTCCTGCAAGACTGTTGGAAAAGCATTCCAGGTGAAGCTGGTTGAGAGAATGCCAAGAGTGTGCAAAGCTGTCAAGGCAAAGGGTGGCTACTTTGAAGAATCTCAAATCTAAAATATATTTAGATTTGTTTAACACTTTTTTTGCTTACTACATGATTCCATATGTGTTATTTCATAGTTTTAATGTCTTCACTATTATTCTACAATGTAGAAAATAGTAAAAATAAAGAAAAACCCTTAGGGATGGTATCACGTGACACTTGGCATTCAGTTCAAAGAGTTTGTGGGTTTCATCAGAACAGAGAATCTTGTTTCTCATGGTCTCAGTCCTTTAGGTGCCTTTTGGTAAACTCCAAGCGGGCTGTCATATGCCTTTTACTGAGGAGTGGCTTCCATCTGGCCACTCTACCATAAAGGCCTGGTTGGTGGAGTGCTGCAGAGATGGTTGTCCTTCTGGAAGGTTCTCCCATCTCCACAGAGGAACTCTGGAGGTCTGTCAGAGTGACCATTGGGTTCTTAGTCATCTCCCTGACCAAGGCCCACCTCCCCTGATTGTTCAGTTTGGCCGGACGGCCAGCTCTAGGAAGAGTCTTGGTGGTTCCAAACTTCTTCAATTAAAGAATGTTGGAGGCCACTGTGTTCTTGGGGACCTCTATGCTGCAGAAATGTTTTGGTACCCTTCCCCAGATCTGTGCCTCGACACAATCCTGTCTTGGAGCTCTACGGACAATTCTTTCAACCTCATGACTTGGTTTTTGCTCTGACATGCACTGTCAACTGTTAAGCCTTTTTATCCATCAGTCAGAATGTGAATATCAGTTTTATGCAGTAGGGCTCTCTGTATATCAAATTCGGGACAATTGCATTTGCAGATCTCAAGCAGATTGTCTTGGTGTGTGTGAGTGCGTGTGTCCCTGTCGAGATCCAGAAAGACTTGGGAGTTCTCTTGGCCAGGTCAAGAGTGTTATGTTGAAACCAGATGTTGAGCCTCTTTGTCACGTGGCCCCTTCTGGTGCGTCGCTTACATAAATGTCATCTGTACAGTAGCCAGTGCTGACGGGCGATTAGCAGGCCCAGCTGCTCCCTCCCCGGGAGTGGGAAAAGTCCAACACGCTAGCTAGCTAACGTTAGCCTAGCGTTTGCCTAGCTCAGCAAAGCATGGCATGGCCTGTGTCAGCCGGTCCCCAGAGTCTGACAGAGAGTCTCTTCTGAGGATTAGTGGAGGGAGGGAAAGAGGGGAAAGAAAGAATACTGGTGTACACATCAGCCAGTCAGAGGAGGCACACTTATCAAAATGGAGTGAGAGAAAGTGAGACGAGGAGAGAGGAAGGAGAGGATATGACAGAGACCCATTCATTTCAAAACTTTTAATTTCACATAGTTGTTATGCCTACCCTTAAAATACAGTGGAGAGAACAAGTATTTGATACACTGCCGATTTTGCAGGTTTTCCCACTTACAAAGCATGTAGAAGTCTGTAATTTTTATCATAGGTACTCTTCAACTGCGAGTGACGGAATCTAAAACAAAAATCCAGAAAATCACATTGTATGATTTTTAAGTAATTCATTTGCATTTTATTGCATGACATAAGTATTTGATACATCAGAAAAGCAGAACTTAATATTTGGTACAGAAACCTTTGTTTACAATTACAGAGATCATACGTTTCCTGTAGTTCTTGACAAGGTTTGCACACACTGCAGCAGGGATTTTGGCCCACTCCTCCATACAGACCTTCTCCAGATCCTTCAGGTTTCGGGGCTGTCGCTGGGCAATACGGACTTTCAGCTCCCTCCAAAGATTTTCTATTGGGTTCAGGTCTGGAGACTGGCTAGGCCACTCCAGGACCTTGAGATGCTTCTTACGGAGCCACTCCTTAGTTGCCCTGGCTGTGTGTTTCGGGTCGTTGTCATGCTGGAAGACCCAGCCACTACCCCATCTTCAATGCTCTTACTGAGGGAAGGAGGTTGTTGGCCAAGATCTCGCGATACATGGCCCCATCCATCCTCCCCTCAATACGGTGCAGTCGTCCTGTCCCCTTTGCAGAAAAGCATCCCCAAAGAATGATGTTTCCACCTCCATGCTTCACGGTTGGGATGGTGTTCTTGGGGTTGTACTCATCCTTCTTCTTCCTCCAAACACGGCGAGTGGAGTTTAGACCAAAAAGCTATATTTTTGTCTCATCAGACCACATGACCTTCTCCCATTCCTCCTCTGGATCATCCAGATGGTCATTGGCAAGCTTCAGACGGGCCTGGACATGCGCTGGCTTGAGCAGGGGGACCTTGCTTGCGCTGCAGGATTTTAATCCATGACGGCGTAGTGTGTTACTAATGGTTTTCTTTGAGACTGTGGTCCCAGCTCTCTTCAGGTCATTGACCAGGTCCTGCCGTGTAGTTCTGGGCTGATCCCTCACCTTCCTCATGATCATTGATGCCCCACGAGGTGAGATCTTGCATGGTGCCCCAGACCGAGGGAGATTGACCGTCATCTTGAACTTCTTCAATTTTCTAATAATGGCACCAACAGTTGTTGCCTTCTCACCAAGCTGCTTGCCTATTGTCCTGTAGCCCATCCCAGCCTTGTGCAGGTCTACAATTTTATCCCTGATGTCCTTACACAGCTCTCTGGTCTTGGCTATTGTGGAGAGGTTGGAGTCTGTTTGATTGAGTGTGTGGACAGGTGTCTTTTATACAGGTAATGAGTTCAAACAGGTGCAGTTAATACAGGAAATGAGTGGAGAACAGGAGGGCTTCTTAAAGAAAAACTAACAGGTCTGTGAGAGCCGGAATTCTTACTGGTTGGTAGGTGATCAAATACTTATGTCATGCAATAAAATGCAAATTAATTATTTAAAAATCATACAATGTGATTTTATGGATTTTTGTTTTAGATTCCGTCTCTCACAGTTGAAGTGTACCTATGATGATAAAAAATTACAGACCTCTACATGCTTTGTAAGTAGGAAAACCTGCAAAATTGGCATTGTATCAAATACTTGTTCTCTGTATATGTGAAATGTTTCAGTAATAGGTTAGAGGTTATATTGTGTCAGAGGTTATATTGTGTCACAGGACACACATGTGCTTTGCAAGTGTACACCTCTGCTTTATCCTGAGCGTGACTGAAATGTCCACTTGGGTGTGTGTGTGTGCATGTGGTGTGTGTGTGTGTGTGTGTGTGTGTGTGTGTGTGTGTGTGCATGTGGTGTGTGTGTGTGTACATGTGGTGTGTGTACATGTGGTGTGTGTGTGTGTGTGTGTGTACGTGCGCACACGTGTGTAGATGCATGCACTCCACTAACTGGCTGCTGCTAACTCGATTACAGTGGTCAGATCTGTTTTGGAGCATGCTGTACATACCTATAGGGTCGCCTCATGTAAGGCCTTTTTGTGCCCAGCTGAGATTTATTCAGGGGCGTATTTAATTTAATTATCAAACACTCCTGCTCTGTTCAAATAAAAATTGACATTGAAATTGGTCATAATCAGATACACTTTAACGGCGAGGCGTTGCAATCGCTCCACTGTAGGTTTGCCCAAGATGAGATTCATCATTGGTTGAGTAAGGTCGGAAAACAGAGCAGTTTGTTTTGAATGGATCGCTTATATAGTCATATTTTTGTGACTTCAATTGAAATTAGCGAGCGAGCGAATAAATGTATAATGCCTGCCCTCTTGTACGTTTTCCCTTTAATTCTTTATTCTTGTGGGAATTGTTCTATACGGACACACATTTATTGAACTAAACTAAATGATAACTAAATCGGAAAATACTCTGGAAACATTCAGTAACATGGTAAGAATATTCCTGGTAAATGTGGGGTAGGTGCAACATGACAATTACAAGGGTTTAAGTGAGATGACTAACTGGTGTCTCCGAGTGGCCACACCTCTCCAAAGTGTCATTTCAATGCACTTTTATGACTCAAAGAATAGTCTTCAACTATAAGGTGCCTCTTTGAGCTCTCATAGCGGTTTTGTTGAGGTACTAGCGCAAACACAATGTAGTTTTGTTTTGTTTGGAACACAACTTTTAAGATATGGAAATGTGAAGTACCCAGTTGGACTGTTTGGCTTGCTTGTTTGACATCAAGCTGTATTTATTATAATCCTCAGCGTCTCTTATTTGAAAATACATAGTCCTCTTAATTTACAGCATCACACTCAGACAACCAAACTTTTGTAAAAGTTGCCCAATTAGCGGGATGGATGGATGGATGGATGGATGGATGGATGGATGTGGTGTGCAGGACAGGGCAGGAACTGCTTATCGTGCGAGGTGCTCAAGTTCAAAACCGCTGTCAGTCAAAACCCATACAGTGCTGTGAAACGCAGAGCCAGAGCTTGGACGTCATGTGTTACTGTACAGCCACTGCGTTCCAATTTAGTCGTTCATCAATCCCCAAATCTGCCATTTTGAACCTGTGTGGGTACGAATGTAAAGGGTTAAAGCACAGAGCGTCCTCTCTGCTCTCATACAAGGTGAGAGGCTGTTGTTTTTTCTTCCCTCCTTTTTCCAGAGAACAAACCTTCCCTCAGGGAGGGTTTTGACAAATCAGGCTCCCCATTTTCATATGTTTAATGTGTTTCTATGCTCCGGATCTGGGAACAAAAGGCCACACTGCCTCATCTATCAGAGTTGACACCAGGGATTTTTGAGAATTTAGTGAAATTTGGGCCTGGCTTTTCTAAGAGGTTTCTCCTCCATACTGTTGTGATAAAGCCAATGACTGAGGTGTTAAAGACTATGGAAACGGAGGATGTGGCCATTTTCACCAAAAGGGAATATATTGTGTTTTGCTCTCCCACAAAGTAGCATTGTTATGAGACTCTAATCATTTTCCCTTTTTGTATTGCAGGATCTGCGAAAGCAGGTAGCTCCGTTGCTCAAGGGCTTCCAAGCAGAGGTGAGTGCTATTTAAAACTAGATAATTTTATACCTAGCTTTCCTTTATCCATTATGGATGTGTTTGTGTGTAGCCTACAGTACAATGTGTATGTAGTGAGGGATGGCGGCTATTTTGTTTTTGCGGGGAAACAGTGGCTCCCTGACGTACCCCATAAAGGCTGACATGTGCTGCTCTGGCTGGCCAGACTGCTGCTGGCTGGCTGCTCTGCTTTCCTGCTGGAGGAGCTTTCCCTTCCTCAGTGGAGCACTCGCCAGGGGAGTCCATTATTTGTGTCCTTTTATGAGGCTCTCTAGCTCCCAGCCATGTTTAAATTGCATCCCCTTAAAAGATTCCAGCCAAACCACTCCTGATCAGAGCTGCAGTCTTAAAGTCCAAGCAGACATGCCTTTCTCCCCCCCTTCATGGCTATGTGTCACATTGTCTGATGCAAAGCTCCTCTTGATATCTGCTGAAATGAACGTCATTGGCCTCCTGAATAATTCCTTGCATGTTGGGAGAAACTTGTTGCCTATTGTGTCTCATGTACTGAGTCTCTGATTTTCTGTGTGTGTGTGATATTGTGGTATCATTGCCTCAGAAATGTGAACACGGGGGTGTGGATTAAAGTAAATGAGCCAGTTTAGACCGGGGGTGGGGGGGGTTGGCAATGGCACTTTAACCCTCTAGTCTGGAAGAGGGTGGAGGGTGGGGGGCCTCACACAAGGGGGCGCGATGCCCACAATCCCTGCACTGGGTTTAAATCCCTGACCCTGAAAATCCGCCCTGACAGCCTAGGCCAGCCACAGGGAAGAGCGGCCCTGCTGATTTAACATTTTGTCCTGAGAGCCCTTGCGCCGCTCCGAAAGTATGGTAACTTCAGCATTGATTTAGGGGACTTTAATGATAATAATGTGAGCTGTGAGACTTGAGGCGGGAAGGGGGAGGAGGGGTGTGCTAGTGAGAGCTGTGTTTCTGGCGCCAGCTCTTAATTCCTCCTCCTCGAGTGCCACTCCTGCCGTAAATAAGGGCTTAGCGATTTGAGGGCTTTATGGAGAGCATCAAAACAGGCCTCCACTGCTATACTGCTACTGCTGGGCCTGCCTGCTGCCTCGGCTGTCTGAGGAACTGCCTGAATTACTACAGAGTCAATTAACTTTTAATATCTTTGTCAAATCAGGAAATGTTTTGAATTAAAATTCTATGAACCAATTATTGAGAAAAAACTGTATTGAATTTAGAATATGTACTGATCGTCACAATTACGAACAAGTCAGTGTTTATGTTTGTTTGAGGGACTTTAATTCTTCTCATCCAAAGTAAGTAGCATCCATAAAACTGTCAACCGTCTTAGGTGTTACCGACTGCAAATTTGTCCTCCGTCTTGCTCAGTGCATATTTAATTCGTTAATGATGGAGGACTGTAAGATTTTACCACTTTATGTCAGATTGCATTTTTCATTCGGAACATGTATTTGTGAGTCTCCCTCACTAATTTATGATATAAAATGTTTTGAATTCAGTCTGAACATTTACATATAAAGGGAGGAGCAGACATTTAAATTAAGTCTGGAGCTCGCTGCCTTGTGTAATGCTTGTGTCCATGACAAGTCCAGACTCCAGACAGAACATCACTAGTCGTCTGACCCATGAGTAATCCCTCTTCCGGGAATGCTGTCCTGTTTGTGATTTTTCGTGTTCCAGGATGATTTACCAATACAATCCTGTGTTACTTAGAATTTGATAAAGAAATGGTCCTAAAATGGAACCCTGTGGTGTACCTTTCTTTTGATCGGTTGTTTGCTACCTTATTTGTGTTTACAACAAATTGCTCTCATGCTCAAATATATTCTTTTAACTCAGTTGATGCATATTAGAAAAGTTAATTCCACTGTACTGAGAAATTTGATTATTAGCGAAGTCCCTTCAGAGAAAGACAAACTGTTCATTGTAATCTTGGGAGTGCGTCTTGAAATCAAACTGTCACACATGTTAGTTTTGATCATTTTGTGTTTTCTCAATCCTCTAAAACAAAGCCCATTCTCTCACTAAGAGGCATAAGAATTTGGCTGCCCTCTGAATGACTGCTAAATAAAACTCCTAACTGCTACTGCGTGCCATGACTCAGTAATTGGTCAGTTGCTGCTATAGATGCCGAAATATAGACCCCTGGACAGGAAATCCCCAATAAGAAACAGAGTGCAGATGGATTTAATAAAATGAGAGAGAAGATAAATAAAGTACAGTAACACCGGCTACTTTTAAAGATTTGCCTTGCTTCAAATCTCTGTCATCCTCAAACCATCTCAAAATGGCTATCGCCGACGCCTCCCAATAAAGACGCTTCTTAAGCGACTAAAAGCTCTTCTTTATAATTCAGCAGCGAGGAGCGCCATGTAACTTTCATCAAGTTAAAGGGGCTGGAAAGACGGCTCCCTGTACACCTCTCTCAGGCAGGGCAGAACCGCACTGCAGCCCGTCTGGGCCATTAGCGTTCATTGTGGTTGGTGCAAGGGATTCGTAAGGGCCCCCAGGCCTATTATTGACGGAGTTAATCGTCCCTGTTTAAATCAACCCAGGTTTAAAAATACCCATCACCCCACCCACATCACACCGTCCCGGCTCACAGGCACCAGCCTGAGATTCCTGCAGCCATTTTCATTTATCTCCTCTGGGAATAAATGGGACGGTTGGCAAGGACAGGCAAAAGTCCCTGACCTTCGCTAAGTCCCAACTTATCATCTCGGGAATTTGGGGCTTTCATTTTGTTTTCCATGAGCATCAGCTGGGTGAGATATAACGATATACTGTAGATCTCAGCAACTGCTTCTCGTGTGAAAGCAGTAGTGTTGACTGCTTAAATAGAGAGCAAAACAAATGACAAAATGGATACTCTTGGTGTAATTCAAAGTGGCAGATTTGTTAGATACAGAAGATACAGTACACAAGAATTTTGGCTCTCCATAGGAGGAATAAGTTCACTTTTTCTGCTCCTTCTGTTCATTATCCACAAGGCAGAGCATGACATGCGGTGCATTAGAATATCTGAGATGCTCCACGACTTCTGGAAGGCCTCAAGGGTTAGGGAGAGGGCCAAACCAGGCAGCCAGATCTGTTTGGGCTTTTTTCTTTTTTGTTTCTTTCTATTTTTATATTTTTGAAATAAGCGAGCGCTTCTTTTCCTGTCAGGAAATGAGAACACAATGGCGAACAGAGCTCAGCATGCAGCGCCCTCAGGCCCATGCGGACACACCACAGTAGGGGGAGGTGGGGGGAGGGAGGTAGGGGTGGAGAGCTCAATGGCATCCCCTCTTGGGGAGAGGGGGGGATCTATCTACTATTCTGCCACTACTGTCGCCAAAACCTCAGAGGGAACCCGTCCTTGCATGTAGCGTGTATATGTAATGTGTGACGCCACCAGAGTGTTCTCAGTTATAGCAGCAAAGGGGGGACAAACTCCATATTAATGCCCATGATTTTTGAATGATATTTTCGACGAGCGGGTGACCACATACTTTTGGTCATGGGGAGGCAGGTAGCCGAGTGGTTAGAGTGTTGGGCCCGTAACTGAAAGGTTGCCGGATCGAATCCCCGAGCTGACAAGGTAAAAAATCTGTCGTTCTTCCCCCTGAACAAGGCAGTTAACCCACTGTTCCTAGGCCGTCATTGTAAATAAGAATTTGTTCTTAACTGACTTGCCTAGTTAGATAAAGGTAAACAATAAAAAATAAAACAATGTAGTGTACATTTTACTGCCACAGCAACTGTATCTTGATGACACACTGTCACTGTAAATGAAAGAGGGAAGAACATCGAGTCACTCAGCGGCGTGGAAAGAAATCAGTCGCTAAGGAAGGAGGTTTAAATGTGAGTAATCTTTAGTATGCAGTGTAGGCTATTCTTTTATTTAAGGGCACACAGAATCAGTGTGACTCATTCAAACCCCCACCAAGCCTAGTCAGGCAACCGAATGCTACAGAGAGACCTTTAGGAGACGTGATGGCTGTGGCGTAGAGAGACACGTACAAAGTGGCATAGGAGTGGGACGAATGCAGGAAGTCGCTACTGATTTTGCATAATTGCGATGTAATTTTGGACGGCTGTCTCATCGTAAGGGCTCCGGGAACCCAGGGAGAAGGCTGTGAAGTTGGCAGCTCTCACAGTGCTGGGATTAGCGCAACACTCACTGACACAGTGTGTGTGTTAGCACAGGCGTACAGTAAAAAGGGGTGACTAGGAAGGGCCTCACCCTTTTTTTAGGTTATTAAGTGTTTTTTCAAGAGGATTTTGTGTGAATTGCCCATACCTGCCCCTGTCCTCAAACCCACTCCTCTCTGCCACCGTATCCTTGAATAAGGTATCCCTCCTATATATTTAGCTAGCCTCTCTCCAGTGCCCCTCCCCCCGGCACACAGAGAGAGGGGTGACTGTGATGATGACACAGGGTGGTGCCCGCTCTCTGTGATCGCCCTATGACATTGACGCTGATGCCAGGCGACGCCCGCTCTGCCCCGGAGGAGCGATGTGTCAGCCGTCACAGGCATCACTGTGTCGCCGCTCCGCTCGCCCATCCTACCCTAGATCCACTCGTCCCTTCTAATGAGATCTCTAATGTTGTACGAGGTAGAACTCTGCCCTAATAACAGATCTAGGATCAGATTACCCAACTCCTAATCCTCACCTCCAGCATTAGGGGGATTAGAAAAACATCTGACCCTGGACTAGTGGTTAGAGAAACATCAACCTACTTTTCTAATGTTAGGCGACAGCGATGGGGAAATTAGTAGAACTAGATGCCTACAAGTAGTGTTTTAGACCTGGCCCCCATACAACAACCCCAGGTAACACAGAGATGGCGCGAGCTAGCTGTTTCCTGTTTCCCTGGGAAGCCCAGACGATGCTCTTAAATCACCATCCTCTCAGACTATGATTCCCTGCTTAAAAGAAAGCTGCAAAGCTAGTAATGCCTCCTACCCAGTCCAAAAAGAAACGCACTCAAAAACCAGCATGCTATTTTTAAGTCCAGATCATTAGAGGGGTGTTATGGTATACCTGTGAGCTGGACACACACACACACACACACACACACACACACAATCATCTATGTGTCTTTTATGTGCGTTTGTGTGTGTGATCATTCAGAAGGCCGCACAGCCGGCATTGCCAGATGCCCTCCCCTGTCAGAATGGGGATGGAGCTGCATTGGAGAGAGAGAGAGCGAGAGACAGATAATCTGCACTGAACCATGGTCGCACAGTCACGCAGGGCCTTGGCACACACACACAAACACACACATTCACACACACGCCGGTGGGGGTGAGGGGGGGTAAGAGAGACGGGGGGGTGATGGGGGTAAGGGAGAGGGAGAGTGAAGCGAGACGGGGAGGAGAGGGAGCATGAGAGTGCGGTTAAGAGAGACTCGGGTGGGGGAGGGGGGGGGACTTGGCCCTGCCTACTTTGATCCAGATGTTTTCCAGCAAAAGCCCATCTGAAAATGTGTAATTTCTCTCCCATAGGAGCGAAAAGTGACTCGGGCTCACTGGCGTTTGTCAGTGACAACTGCCTGCCTCGCTCCATAAAACAAAACCTCTAACAGAGTCTTGGCAACCCACGTCCAAATTACTTATTTTATTTTATTTTTCCTTTTTGGAACTCATTGTTTGGTGTCTGTAAACGCTATATGTCTCTTCTGGACGCTTTTAACTTGGTGTGTGTAAGTTGCTGACTTGCAGTTGTACTGTCCCGTGTGGCAGTTGTTGGTAGAGCATGTTGCTTGTATTGCCAGGGTTGTGGGTTCGATTCCCACAGGGGACCAGTATGAAAATGTATGCATAAGAGCATCTGCTAAATTACTAAAATGTAAATGTAATGAAGGGTGGGAGGTGGTGTGTGTGTGTGGTGGGGGGTGTTCTGATACAAGCAGTGTGTTACACCTATCTACAGTGCATTCGGAAAGTATTCATACGCCTTCACTTTTTCCACATTTTGTTACGTTACAGCCTTATTCTAAAACGTATTTAAAAAAACAATTCCTCATCAATCAACACACAATACCCCATCATGACAATTTTTTGCAAATGTATTAAAAAATAAAATAAGTATTCAGACCCTTTGCTATGAGACTCGAAATTGAGCTCAGGTGCATCCTGTTTCCATTAATCATCCTTGAGTTGTTTCTACAACTTTATTGGAGTCCACCTGTGGTAAATTCAATTGATTGGACATGATTTGGAAAGGCACACAACTGTCTATATAAGGTCCCACAGTTGACAGTGCATGTCAGAGCAAAAACCAAGCCATGAGTTCGATTTAATTGAACGTAGAGTTCCAAGACAGGATTGTGTTGTGGAACCGATCTGGGGAAGGGTATCAAAACATTTCTGCAGCATTGAAGGTCCCCAAGAAAAGAACACAGTGGCCTCCATCATTCTTAAATGGAAGAAGTTTGGCCACCCCGCCAAACTGAGCAATCGGGAGAGAAGGGCCATGGTTAGGGAGGTGACCAAGAACCCGATGGTCACTCTGCCTTTACGGAAGCCACTCCTCAGTAAAAGGCACATGACAGCCCGCTTGGAGTTTGCCAAAAGGCACCTAAAGACTCAGACGATGAGAAACAAGATTCTTTGGTCTGATGAAACCAAGATTGAACTCTTTGGCCTGAATGCCAAGTGCCACATCTGGAGGAAACCTGGCACCATCCCTATGGTGAAGCATGGTGGTGGCAGCATCATGCTGTGTGGATGTTGTTCAGCGTCAGGGACTGGGAGACTAGTCAGGATCGAGGGAAAGTTGAACAGAGCAAAGTACAGAGAGATCCTTGATGAAAAGCTGCTCCAAAGCACTCAGGACCTCAGACTGGGGTGAAGGTTAATCTTCCAACAGGACAACAACCCTAAGCACACAGCCAAGACAACGCAGGAGTCTCTGAATGTCTTTGAGTGGCCCAGCCAGAGCCCAGACTTGAACTCAATCAAAAATCTCTAGAGAGACCTGAAAATAACCGTGCAGCGACGCTCCCCATCCAACCTGACAGAGCTTGAGAGGATCTGTAGAGAAGAATGGAGGAAACTCTCCAAAGAAAGGTATGCCAAGCAAACCCAAGAAGACTTGAGGCTATAATCGCTGCCAAAGGTGCTTCAACAAAGTCCTGAGTGAAGGGTCTGAATAGTTATGTAAATGTGAAATTACATTTTTTAAATAATTTGTCAGGGCATGATCTCTACAAGGTCTGGAAAGCGTTCCACAGGGATGCTGGCCCATGTTGACTCCAATGCTTCCCACAGTTGTGTCAAGTTGGCAGGATGTCCTTTTGGCGCTGCATCATTCTTGATACACACTTGATACACACTGCGTTGCAGTTCTTGACACAAACCGTGTGTCAACATTGGCCAGCATCCCTGTGTAATGTTTTCGACTTACACTTACATTTTTTGTCTGGCCCATTCAGTCTCTGAATGGCACACACACAATCCATGTCTCAATTTGTCTTAAGACTTTAAAAAAAGTGGATTTAACAAGTGACATCGATAAGGGATCATAGCTTTCACCTGGATTCACCTGGTCAGTTTGTCATGGAAAGCGCAGGTGTTCTTAATGTTTTGTATACTCAGTGTATATATTTTTGGGATGTACAGTAGTTCTTTACTCGCCCTCTCGTGCTTCCCCCCCTCCCCCCCCCCTCCTCATCCTCCTCCCATCCCCTCTACCGAAGGATGACCCAGTTAGCGGCGATGCCAGGACTGACTCGCTGGCTGGCTGCTCACACTCCCAGAGCAGTGGAGAAACGCACAGTAAGCAGGAAGGCTAAGGCCCGGACGTGGCTCCCAGGAGACATGTGACACCGTCGCAGACACACACACACACTCGCATACAGTACACAAAGATACAGTAAACACACACACACACACTGCCCCAGGGCTGCTCGGTGCAACCTCAACAACAGCCATGAACATGAAGCCTCTGAACTCCACAGTAGGCGGGAGTTAGATCCTGCTGTCAATCAATAGCTCACATAGCTAGGCCAATGGGACACCTTTCTTACCCCTCTTACTCTTATACACTACAGGTAGAAGTCTGCAAGTGTATAAAAAAAAAAGTGCTTGTTACTCCCTAGAGATTGGAAAGCTGCCGCGGTCATCCCCCTCTTCAAAGGGGGAGACACTCTAGACCCAAACTGTTATAGACCTATATCCATCCTGCCCTGCCTTTCTAAAGTCTTCGAAAGCCAAGTTAACAGATAACTGACCACTTCGAATCCCACCGTACCTTCTCTGCTATGCAATCTGGTTTCCGAGCTGGTCATGGGTGCACCTCAGCTACGCTCAAGGTACTGAACGATATCATAACCGCCATCGATAGAAGACAGTACTGTGCAGCCGTCTTCATCGACCTGGCCAAGGCTTTCGACTCTGTCAATCACCGCATTCTTATTGGCAGACTCAACAGCCTTGGTTTCTCAAGTGACTGCCTTGCCTAGTTCTCCAACTACTTCTCAGACAGAGTTCAGTGTGTCAAATCACTCATGCTGCCAAACATGCCCTTATAAAACTGACTATCCTACCGATCCTTGACTTCGGCGATGTCATTTACAAAATAGCCTCCAACACTCTACCCAGCAAATTGGATATAATCTATCACAGTGCCATCCGTTTTGTTACCAAAGCCCCATATACTACCCACCACTGAGACCTGTATGCTCTCGTTGGCTGGCCCTCATTACATATTCGTCGCCAAACCCACTGGCTCCAGGTCATCTATAAGTCTTTATTAGGTAAATCCCCGCCCTATCTCAGCTCACTGGTCACCATAGCAACACCCACCCGTAGCATGCGCTCCAGCAGGTATATCTCACTGGTCACCCCCAAAGCCAACACCTCCTTTGGCTGCCATTCCTTCCAGTTCTCTGCTGCCAATGACTGGAACGAATTGCAAAAATCATTGAAGCTAGAGGTTCCTATCTCCCTCACTAACTTTAAGCTTTAGCTGTCAAAGCTGCTTATCGATCACTGCACCTGTATATAGCCCTTCTGTAAATAGCCCACCCTACTACCTCATCCCCATATTTATTTTATTATTTTAGCTAATTCTGCACTCCAGTATCTCTATTTGCACATCATCATTTGCACATCTATCACTCCAGTGTTAATTCTAATTTCTAACTTATTTCGCCACTATGGCCTATTTATTGTCCTACCTTCCTAACCTTACTGCATTTTGCACTACATTTGCACTCTGTATATAGATCTTCTATTGTGTTATTGACTGTACGTTTGTTTACTGTGTAACTCTGTGTTGTTTTTGTCGCGCTGCTTTGCTTTGTCTTGGCCAGGTCGCAGTTGTAAATGAGAACTTGTTCTCAACTGACCTACCTGCTTAAATAAAGGTGAAATTAAAAAATAAATGGTGTATCTTGAAAAGGAAGTTTTATGTTTTATTAGTCATATGTACGGGATACACATGGTATACACCATCCAACTAAATGTTTACTTGCAGAACAACAGTACAGTGGATCATTTTGACTAATACATATTTATTTTTGAAATATTGTTGAATAAAGTTTATACTGTATTATTTTTCTCAGAAGAGTGGTACTGCTTTCTTCTGCCCCTATTAGATCTATACGTGAGAAAATTATTTGATTGACAGCGCACGGTAACGAGGTGGTTTAATGTATAGAGCACAGCTGGCTTCTAGGCTTACGTGTGTGTGTTCCATAGATCATATAAAAGGGTGTGTGTGTGATGGTGTACATAGAATTCTCACCACTAATATAGCTGCTTCCATGTGAGTGAAAGCTGATAAAAATAAAATCCATCAAATGTTGTGAGGGCCGATGCATTATTTGTGTCATATGACCCAAAGACGGCGTATAACCAACCATCAACCAACCATGCTGTTTAAATAGGTTTTGACAAAGACCTGTGTTTGACCACCTCCTCTCCCTAACTCCAAGGGCCATGGAGGAATATGGTAAAGTATTTGACTTGGTCTGTGATGTGTCTCCAAAGTGCGTTTCCTTCCCTTCATCTTTTAGACGGTATAGTATTTGAGAGGCAATCTGGAATTGATGTTGAGCCACACAAGCTGTTGATGTTATGTTCTATTGTGATATATGAAGTACCTTTGTGAATGCTGTAATGTTTTGCTGCGTGGCTGGGTATTTGTGATGCATAGTGTTGGTTTGGAGCTAATAATAACATCTTTGAGCCACAGTTAATGAAAAAGCAATGCTGTATCATTTCACCAGCATACTAAAAGCAATGTCATGGCTATGAAAAATACCTCCCTACCATAGCACTATACTCCTATACTTTAGTGCTGATGAACTTGAATGCAAGGGCTGTGGTGCCTCTTGGCCAACGCCAACTCACGTCACCCCCTAGCTGCCTTGGTGCGTTCCAGTTTTAGGAGAGCTCTGTCTGTCTTCCCAGTCCACAGCGGAGAAGCACTCAGTCCTCATCATGAACTGAGAGGTTTTGGAAGCTCAATATGTTGAAGCGGGTTATTACTAGTTAATGACGCTGCCTTTTTAAGACAGAAATGAGTGGTAGAGGTATTAAAGCAGGAAGAGATCTGAAGCTGTTAAGGACGGACTAATTTCTATATAAATGCAATCAGATTGATGTTGAACTACATTAGGGCTGTCCTCATTTAGTCGACTGGTCGATTGTTTGGTCGATAGGCTGTTGGTCAACCGAGATTCCTTTAGTCGAACAGTCGCAAAAACATTTTTTTCCCCCCCATGGTGCACAAGACACCCGTCTGATTCGCGCCTGTCTCAGTGGACTAATCTATTGCGGAGGCCACAGGGATGGCATGGTCCATCACTCTAAGACGTGTGGTACTAAAATTGTATATGGTTATATTATGTAAAAAGTAATGGTGCAACACTAATGAATCTAAAATTATTTTATAACAAATTAGCTTTCTCTCGCGTTGGAAATGGTTGCTGTCCGTGGTTCTGAAACATAAGCTTCAGTGCGCCGTAGAATTGGTGCATTTCTATGTTGCTACTGTATGTGCATAATAGCAAAGTTAACCAGGGATTGAGAACAATGCGGCGGAGGCAGCAGCAGCAGAGACGAGAAAACAGCCCTTGAGATGAAACCCCAACTTAATTAGGTCTACTGTATAATCAATAGCCTAACTGTTAAATGTGCCTAGCTTTATAAATCATCCATATATATCTACAGAAATAAGACAGATTAATTATGTTGCCTGTTTGAGTGTTTGTTTAATAGCTTACTGATTCCATGATCGCCAAGCCTCGTGCAACGGCAAAATGTTGCGTTCCCAGTGCTAGAGGCGTCACTACAGACACGCTGGTTCGAATCAAGGCTGTATCACAACCGGCCGTGATTGGGAGTCTCATAGACCGGTGTAGGCCGTCATTGTAAATAAGAATTTGTTCTTGCCTAGTTAAATAAAGGTTAAATAAAAATAAAATAATGAATAAAGCAATTTAACAGATTTGGTTGTTTTTAATCTTTGCTATGCTGTAATAAAGGCTTTTTGTTAGAACAGACTGATATAACCTTTAATTTATTTAGTGTTGTTTACACTGTTCCAAACAGGCAGAAACATAATACTGTAATCTAACAGCACCTGTTTGTCACACATAATATGCACCCAGCTCTAACTCCTCTATCCTAATTTATCTTGATCTCCTTCTTATTGTTATTATTTATAATTATTATGATCACCATAATAATAAGTAATGTCGTTATCATTAGTAGACTTTGTATAGTAGAATTGTATAACCACCATCGAGCCGTAGGTCTAAGAGCGCGTCTTAATACCGAAACTTACTTAAGGTTATATTTCAATATATAGGCTACTGTATCAGTCATTAATTAATTAATTCATTCATTCATTTATTCATAAATTCCTTCATAACAAATGGAACTTTAAGGCAAAACAATAAATAAACCGCAATTCATGAACGAATGCAACTGTTTCTAGTCTGCTGTAATAAAGGCTTTATATATATTTTCTTTCCTTTTCCCTCCTTTTTCTTCATCTCCAGTAGTTTCCACAACTAAGTCAAATGTCTTCCACAGATCTGTCCTCCCCCGTTCCTCCTGAGCAACCAGTAAATATTCGCCCATTTCTAATTTATTTTTCACATCCTCCGCATACATTTTGCTGTCACGTGTTACTGTGTTCGGAGTTTATTATAACCAATGCTTACATGTTTCACATAAAGAGAGCAAGGGTTGGGGGATTTTTTTTCCCTAAACAAATTAGGGGTTTCCGTAACAACTTTTCAGTCAGAAACAAGTTTTTTTTTTTTTGCCCCTTTCTTATTTCAATATGCCTTGTTTTTTGCTGTTCAGGCTAGCTATTATTGTTTTATTTCACTGTAGAGCCCCCAGTCCTGCTCAACTGGCCTCTGATAGCTCCTTTGTCCCTCCCCCCACACATGCGGAGACCTCACCTGGCTTAACTGGTGTCTCCAGAGATGCTACCTCTCTCTTCATTACCCAACGCCTAGGTTTACCTCCACTGAACTCACATCCTACTATACCCATGTCTATACATTATGCCCTCAATCTATTCCACCACGCCCAGAAATCTGCTCCTTTTATTCTATGTACCCAACGTACTAGACGTCCAGTTCTTAAAGCCCTTAGCCGAATACTGATTCTACTACTCCTCTGTTCCTCTGGTGATGTAGAGGTAAACCCAGGTCCTGTAGCTCCCAGTACTACACCTATTCCCCAGGTGCTCTCATTTGTTGATTTCTGTAACCGTAAAAGCCTTGGTTTCATGCATGTTAACATTAGAAGCCTCCTCCCTAAGTTTGATTTATTCACTGCTTTAGCACACTCCACCAACCCGGATGTCCTAGCTGTGTCTGAATCCTGGCTTAGGAAGGCCACCAAAAATTCGGAAATTTCCATCCCCAACTACAACATTTCCCGTCAAGATAGAACTGCCAAAGGTGGCGGAGTTGCAATCTACTGCAGAGAGAACCTGCAGAGTTCTGTCATACTGTCCAGGTCTGTGCCCAAACAGTTTGAGCTTCTACTCTTAAAAATCCACCTTTCCAGAAATAAGTCTCTCACTGTTGCCGCCTGTTACAGACCCCCCTCAGCCCCCAGCTGTGCCCTGGACTCCATATGTGAATTGATTGCCCCCCATCTATCTTCAGAGTTTGTACTGTTAGGTGACTTAAACTGGGATATGCTTAACACCCCGGCTGTCCTTCAATCTAAGATAGATGCCCTCAATCTCACACAAATTATCAAGGAACACACCAGGTACAACCCAAAATCCGTAAACATGGGTACCATTATTGATATCATCCTGACTAACTTCCCTCCAAATACACCTCCTCTGTTTTCAACCAGAATCTCAGCGATCACTGCCTCATCGCCTGCGTTCGCAATGCGTCAGCGGTCAAACGACCACCCCTTATCACTGTCAAACGCTCCCTAAAACACTTTTGCGAGCAGGCCTTTCTATTCGACCTGGGCCAGGTATCCTGAAAGGATATTGACCTCATCCCGTCAGTAGAGGACGCCTGGTTGTTCTTTAAAAGTGCTTTCCTCACCATCCTAAATAAGCATGCCCCTTTCAAAAAAACGTAGAACTAAGAATAGATATAGCCCTTGGTCCACCCCAGACTTGACTGCACTAGACCAACACAAAAACATCCTGTGGCGCACTGCATTAGCATCGAATAGCCCCCGCGATATGCAGCTATTCAGGGAAGTCAGGAACAAGTACACACAGTCAGTTAGAAAAGCAAAGGCCAGCTTTTTCAAACAGAAATTTGCTTCCAAAAAGTTCTGGGACACTGTAAAGTCCATGGAGAATAAGAGCACCTCCTCCCAGTTGCCCACTGCATTGAGGCTCGGAAACACTGTTACCACCGATAAATCCACGATTATCGAAAATTTCAATAAGCATTTTGCTACGGCTGGCCATGCTTTCCACCTGGCTACCCCTACCCCGGCCAACAGCTCTGTACCCCCGGCAGCTACTTGCCCAAGCCCCCCCCGCTTCTCCTTCACCCAAATCCAGACGGCTGATGTTCTGAAAGAGCTGCTAAATCTGGACCCCTACAAATCTGCTGGGCTAGACAATCTGGACCCTCTCTTTCTGAAATTATCAGCCAAAATTGTTGCAACACCTATCACTAGCCTGTTCAACCTCTCTTTCGTATCGTCTGAGATCCCTAGAGATTGGAAAGCTGCCGCGGTCATCCCCCTCTTCAAAGGAGGAGACACTCTAGACCCAAACTGTTAGACCAATAGACCAATATCCATCCTGCCCTGCCTTTCTTAAGTCTTCGAAAGTCAAGTTAACAAACAGATAGCTGACCACTTCGAATCCCACCGTACCTTCTCTGCTATACAATCTGGTTTCCGAGCTGGTCATGGGTGCACCTCAGCTACGCTCAAGGTACTGAACGATATCATAACCGCCATCGATAAAAGACAGTACTGTGCAGCCGTCTTCATCGACCTGGCCAAGGCTTTCGACTCTGTCAATCACCGCATTCTTATTGGCAGACTCAACAGCCTTGGTTTCTCAAGTGACTGCCTTGCCTGGTTCTCTAACTACTTTGCAGACAGAGTTCAGTGTGTCAAATCGGAGGGCCTATTGTCCGATCCTCTGGCAGTCTCTATGGGGGTGCCACAGGGTTCTTGGGCCAACCCTTTTCTCTATATACATCAACAATGTCGCTCTCGCTGCTGGTGACTCTCTGATCCATCTCTACGCAGATGACACCATTCTGTATACATTTGGCCCCTCTTTGGACACTGTGTTTACTAACCTTCAAACAAGCTTCAATGCCATACAACACTCCTTCCGTGGCCTCCAACTGCTCTTAAACTCTAGTAAAACTAAGTGCATGCTTTTCTATCGAACGCTGCCAGCACCCGCCCACCGGACTATCATCACTACTCTCGACGGGTCCGACTTAGAATACGTGGACACCTACAAATACCTAGGCATCTGGTTAGACTGTAAACTCAACTTCCAGACTCACATCAACCATCTCCAATCCAAAATTAAATCCAGAATTGGCTTCCTATTTCGCAACAAAGCCTCCTTCACTCATGCTGCCAAACATGCCCTTGTAAAACTGACTATCCTACCGATCCTTGATTTCGTCGATGTCATTTACAAACTAGCCTCCAACACTCTACTTAGCAAATTGGATGTAGTCTATCACAGTGCCATCCGTTTTGTTACCAAAGCCCCATACACTACCCATCACTGCGACCTGTATGCTCTCGTTGGCTGGCCTTCATTATATATTCGTCGCCAAACCCACTGGCTCCAGGTCATCTATAAGTCTTTAATAGGTAAATCCCCGCCCTATCTCAGCTCACTGATCACCATAGCAACACCCACCCGTAGCATACGCTCCAGCAGGTATATCTCACTGGTCACCCCCAAAGCCAACACCTCCTTTGGCCGCCATTCCTTCCAGTTCGCTGCTGCCAATGACTGGAACGAATTGCAAAAATCATTGAAGCTAGAGGTTCCTATCTCCCTCACCAACTTTAAGCATCAGCTGTCAAAGCTGCTTATCGATCACTGCACCTGTATATAGCCCTTCTGTAAATAGCCCACACTACTACCTTATCCCCATATTTATTTTTGTTATTTTCACTAATCTTGCACTCCAGTATCTCTATTTGCACATCATAATTTGCACATCCTTCATTCCTGTGTTAATTATGATAATCTGTAATTTATTTCACCACTATGGTCTATTTATTGTCCTACCTCCTAACCTTACTGCATTTTGCACTCTGTATATAGATTTTCTATTGTGTTTTTGTCTATGTTTGTTTACTGTGTAACTCTGTGTTGTTGTTTTTGTCGCACTGCTTTGCTTTGTCTTGGCCAGGTCGCAGTTGCAAATGAGAACTTGTTCTCAACTGACCTACCTGGTTAAATAAAGGTGAAATAAAAAAAATAAAAAAATAAAGTAAGAAACTAAATGGCTGAAAATGATGTTGCAGCTTCAGCACGGACAGTGCAATAAACACTTGCTGTGCTGTGGTGCCTTTTCAGTAGGGAGGGGAGCGAGACAACGTGTGCCAGTCACACAGCCACTCGCTGTCATTTTTTTTTAACACAGGTTGACTATCGGGCTCTTTCTTGAGTCATTTGTGTGTCTTAATTATTTAATCAAACAGTGTGCTTAAAGCATCAGACAAACTCAGTGCATATGTAGTTGATATTATTAAAACACGTGTATGTGTGTGTCAGTCTATGTATGAAAAAATAAGTTTAAACATTTTTTCTAATTGATCGGTCGATAGAACAAGACGACTCTCGGTCGACCAAGTATTCATACCCCTTGACTTATTGCACATTTTGTTGTGTTAGTCGGAATTCAAAATGGATTAAATATATTTTTTGGTATTTTTATATCTACACACAATACCCCAAAATGACAAAGTGAAAACATGTTTTTAGAAATGTGTGCAAATCTATTGAAAATGTGAAAACAGAATATCTAATTTACATAAGTATTCACACTCCTGAGTACTTTGTAGAAGCACCTTGGCACCAATTACAGCTGTGAGTCTTTCTGGTTAAGTCTCTAAGAGCTTTCCACATCTGGATTGTGACATTTTTGACGATTTTATTATTTTCAACTCTGCCAAATTGGTTGTTGATCATTGCTAGACAACCATTTTCAGGTCTTGTCATAGATTTCCAAACAGATTTAAATCAATACTGTAACTCAGCCACTCAGAACATTCACTGTCTTCTTGGTAAGCAACTCCAGTGTACACCTTCCTTATTTAACCTGTCTCCTCCCCTTCATCTACACTGATTGAAGTAGATTTAGCAAGTGACATCAATAAGGGATCGTACTGTTAACCTGAATTCACCTAGTCAGTGTATGTCATGGAAAGAGCACATGTTCTTAATGTTTTGTATACTCTGTGTATATTTGGCCATGTGTTTTAGGTTATTGTCCTGCTGAAAGGTGAATTAATCTCCCTGGTGGAAAGCAAACTGAACCAGGTTTTCCTCTATGATTTTGCCTGTGCTTTAGCGCCATTGTGTTTCTTTTTTATCCTGAAACTCCTCAGTCCTTAAAGGGATACTTTGAGATTTTGGATACCATTTTTTTACGTCTCTGCGTGCAGTTTGAAGGAAGTTGCTAACTAGCGATAGCAAAAATGCCTGGAAGTCTATGGGTATCTGCTAGCATAGCACGCTAGCAGATGCCCATAAACTTCCAGTCATTGTGCTAATGCTACTTAGCATTGGCTTGCGAAACTACCTCTAACTTCCATCTTACTGTACAAAGAGACACAAACATTTGACTATGGTTACTGTCGTGTTCTCTGAAAAAAGTTGGATCTCCTCTCGACCACTCTCCCCCCCATCTCTCTTTTCTTAACCAATCTCTCTATCTCTCCTTTCAGATCGACGCGGTGAGTAAAAGAAGTAAGGAGTCAGAGGCTGCCTTCCTGAGTGTGTACAAGAGATTCATCGATGTCCCAGGTAAGTCTCAGCTCAACCTTGTGTGGGTGCGTGTGTGTGTGTGGAATTTAGGATCCAACACAGGGATTTTCACAGCAGCTGAGGCACCCTAAACACATCTGTCTCTGGCGCCACACATATACACACACACACACACACACATACCTGATGATTTTTCCTGACGTCCTTGAGACAATGTGTCTCTAGGAGCCTGTGATCGCTGAGTAGTGGGGAAAATAGGAAGGGATGGGGAGGACATTGATGATTTCAACACACTGGTAGACAGTCACTATTGATACCAGTGTTGTTGTCCATGGTGATCTCCTGGCCAGTGGTTTTTCCCACCTAACTAAAGCACTGAGGGCCTTCTTGGCTAGGCTGAGTAATAGCGGGGCAGTCAACAGGGGAGGTTGACTGGAGTGTGTGTTTGTCTCTGACGGACTGGGCCTTCGGAACTGTCTCGTTCTTGTCTGTGTGAGTGTGTGTCTGTGGCTGTCTGGGAGGCCTCAGGCCTTGTCTGTCTGCAACACATTTTCTCCTTGGTGAACCTTATGGAAACACATGAGAACACACACAAACACACACACACACACACACAGAGGCCTGTAGGAGCAAGCCGGCCTGCCTGGGGAAACACTTAATACTTGCGTAAATTACTGCTGTTGTGGTTTGGAGATCCCAGCCCTGCATAGGATCTACAAACCACATGCATGCACGTACGCATTCACACACACACACACACACACACACACACACACACACACACACACACACACACACACACACACACACCTCAAAGCCTACCAAGACAGATAATCAGCACCTAGAGACCTTAGCCTTGGCTCCTTTACATCTGTCCGTGTTCCTAGCGTGTGTGTGGAGGGCGGGGTCTAGGAATGTCTGTGTATTATCAGTGTAATCTGGAGCCTGTCCATTCTTGTCTCCATGTCTATATGTCTGAGGACGAGTGATCACTTCTCCACTGATTCTCATAATTTGTGTGTGTTGTGTGGCTGTGTGATCACACACAGCAGCCGAGGCACCCTTAACACACCTTAACGTCAGTGTGTATCTACCCCTTTTGAGCTCTGCTGAACACACCTAGGAAAATACACACCCTCACACACTCTCATGCAGATGACTCTTGGCAATAGAATGTCAGAGTTGACAGGTGTCTCCACCTACTGTCTGCCCTCTCCAGCCTTCTCATAGCCTTTGGAAATATTCACACTGTTCTCACAGACAGCCCAGTGTTGTGTAGCAGACTGGAGAGGCTGCACTGAGCAGTTGGCACTCAGTCGCAGTCCTTCTGCTCCGAACACACACACACACACACACACACACACACACACACACACACACATACACACTGTCTCTCTCACTCACGCACACACACATTCAAACTCGCCCGTCCAGACAGTGCTGGTGCTGCCACTGCCTGTCTAGTGAAGGCACAATCTCCGAGTTATAAGTTCCAGGGAGGACGGGAAGAGAGATATTCTGTGTGACACACACTGTAGTCAGTCCGTCTGTTCTGGAGGGAGCAGCAGTAGAGTGCTAGGCACTGGGACTAGGCCGACAGAGACAGGCTAGATGTAATACAGCCCAGTACTGTGACCGCACTCATCATCACCCTAAAGTCACATTATGACCTTCTCTCCTGTCACACTGTAGTTCACATTGACAGACAGTCGTTTTTTTTTTATCATATGAGGTCATTCAAAGCACCCTTAACAAGAGGGTATCATCATGAATAATATTGAAAAAATTGATATGGAACTAAAAGATTAGTTCCCATCTAACCCTTCAAGAATGTCGGTACTACTGTAATTCTTTGATGACGAGAAATCGAAGGGGATTCGTGAGAAGCATAGCATGGGAACAGGCTGTCCATGGCTAGATCAGAACTTTTCTATCAGTCCAATGTTTTAGAATCTTAGATTAACATTTTGTGTTATGACGCGGGGTGTCAGAACACCGCGCACCATTGTTGACATAACAGATCTTTGATAATGCTGTTGTGTCCTCAGCGACTTGGCTGATGCTCTAGAATGTACTGCTTCTCCCTCCAAGGACGTTGTGGAGATAACTTGGTCCTTGTTTCATGTAACAGAAGGACTATCTTAGTGGGGGGAGGGGTTTGTCAGATTCAAAATACACTGGTGTGTTTGACATTGTGTGTGCGTTTCTTTCAGAAAGTACTCACACCCCTTGACGTTCCACATTTTGTTGAGTTACAGCCTGAATTTAAATTTGAATAAATAGCGGGGAGAAAAATGTCACTGCCTACACTGACTGCCTACACACAATACCCCATAATGTCAAAGTGGAATTATGTTTTTTGACTTTTACAAATTAATAAAAAATGAAAAGCTGTTTTGTCAATAAGTATTCAACTCCTTTGTTATGGCGAGCCTAAATGAGTTCAGGAGTAAAAATGTGCTTAACGAGTCACGTAATAAATTGTATGGACTCACTGTATGTGCAATAATAGTGTTTTACATGATTTTTGAATGACTACCTCATCTCTGTACCCCACACATACAATTATATGTAAGGTTTCTGTCGAGTAGTGAATTTCAAACACAGATTCAACCACAAAGACCAGGGTGGTTTTCCAATGCCTTGCAATGAAGAGAACCTATTTGTAGATGTGTAAAAATGTGAAAAGCAGACATTGAATATCCCTTTGAGTATGGTGACATTATGAATTACGCTTTGGATGGTGGTTCAATACACCCAGCCTCTATAAAGGTGCAGGCGTCCAGTCACTACAAAGATACAGGCGTCCTTCCTAACTCAGTTGCCGGAGATGAAGGAAATCGCTCAGGGTATTCACAGTGAGGCCAATGGGGATTTTAAAACAGTTACAGAGTTTAATGGCTGTGATAGGAGAACTGAGGATGGATCAACAACATTGTAGCTACTCTACAATACAAACCTAATTGGCATAATGAAAAGAAGTAAGCCTGTACAGGATAAAAAATATTCCAAAACATGCATCCTGTTTGCCCCAAGGCACTAAAGTAATAATGCAGTAAATGTGGCAAAGCAATTTATTTTTTGTCTGGAATGCAAAGTGGTATGTTTGGGGCAAATCCAATACAACAATGTTACTGTCCACATTTTCAAGCATAGTGGTGGCTGCATCATGTTATGGGTATGCTTGTAATCGTTAAGTACTGGGGAGTTTTTCAAGATAAGAAATTTATGGAATGGAGCTAAACAGAGGCAAAGTCATAGAGGAAAACATGGTTCAGTCTGCTTTCCAACAGACACTGGGAGATGAATTCACCTTTCAGCAGGACAATAACCTAAACCTACACTAGTGTTGCTTACCAAGAAAACAGGGAATAATGGCTGAGTTAGAGTTTTGACTTAAATCTACTTGAAAATCTATGGCGAGACCTGAAAATGTTTGTCTAGCAATGATCAACAACAATTTGACAGAGCTTGAAACATTTTAAAAGGAGTAATGGGCAAATGTTGCACAATCCACGTGTGGAAAGCTCTTAGAGGCTTACCCATAAAGATTCAGCTGTAATCGCTGCCAAAGGTGCTTCTACAAACATAATCAAATGGGGAGGGGTAAAATGGAAGCAAAAAGCAAATGTCTTTCATCTCTTGAAGATCAAACCTCTTCCTTTCTTCTGCTGTTTCCAGACTATTTCTGCCTTGAATATGCTCTTATACTCTCTTTCACTCTTCCTCTTTTTACCTCCTATTGTTTACCCCTCTCAACCACTCTTTTCATATCCCTACTCTTCCTCTCCCATTTCCCTCCTCTTCTCTCTTTCTCCCTCATTCTCTCTTTCTCTCAGGGCCAGGGGGGCTAATGCAATCATATGATTACATAATTAACACAGCTGTCTCATTAAAGAAAATCAACTGGAATTGGGGCATAATTAGTCATACGGCAATTAGCGGCCGTGTCGATGCCGGGCACTGATGAGGCCAAGACTGGCAGCGCCTAACGTGGGGGTGGGGGGGGGGGGGACTCAGGGTTAGAACACGCTGCCAGTCTCCATATCCCTCCCTTACCCCATTCCCATCAACACAATTTCTGACCTTGATTCAAAAGACGACGACAATCAGTCATTTACATTTTCAAGTCATCCGCAATGTGTTTTACTGTTTTGATTAATTCAGTTAATCAATATATACATAAATCATTAAACAGTTTCCATTGGCAGAGGACCTAGCAACAATAGACACTGTAGTCAAGTGTGTAGTAGTGCAATATATGTTTTGCAAGGATGTATATTATTTTCATACAAGACTGCTTTGGTCTGTTTACAGGAATGTATTGTTTTCCCATGGGTTTCTCCATCCAAGCCCCTCAGATAAGAAAGTCATCATCACTGTCCTGAATCCTATCTAGTGCCCCTCTTCCTATCTCTCTCATTCCTTCTCCCTCTCTTGCCCTTTGGCTTTTTCCCCTCCCTCTTACTCTCTTCGCCTGTCTCCATCTCCTTTGTCTGGGCTACTTGTTCACGTGACCATGCTGTGTGTGTGTGTGTGTATGTGTGTTGCAACCACAGCAGCGCTGTCTCAGCACTCCTGCTCTGCTCTGTGTGAATGGGGGCAGCTATACATAGCTCTGCTGCTCTGGCACACAACACACACACACACACACAGGACTCCTCATCAGTCAGCCTCGCGTGACTCGCCCTGGCCACTCACAGTCATTACCAGAGAAACACAACCCCACGATACACCTTATTGTTGCAGTGCATGGATGATGATTGAATGGAGTGAGAGCTAGAGGTTAGAGACTGAGAGAGTGGCAGGGAGTAGGATCTCTTCAATGAACCGATCTTCAAAACATGCAACACTAATGCTAGTCATATATACACCAAGCTGTTGAACTTTGAAGGTCTGCCCTGGTGTCAGACATGCTTTGTGTATGTGCAGAGACCAATCCTGTGTAGTATAATGATTAGTCATGTATATTGTTGATTTGTATAGTGGTTAGTGATGTCTTGTGATTTGTAATGCATGATGATTAGTAACATAAGTGTCCTCTTCCGTCCCATCAGACCCTGTGTCGGCCCTGGAGGCTGCCCAGCAGCTACATTTGAAGATCCAGAGGATGCATGACATCGAGACAGAGAACCAGAAGCTCCGCGAGACTCTGGAAGGCTATACCAAGGAGATCGCTGAGGTCAAGAACCACGGTGAGACTGAGACACACACTCTTATTTTGTTTTATTTTGGGTATATAAGTTTTAATATTGCAGATAGATTTTGGCCTTCTATCAGAGAGAGAGAGAGAGAGAGAGAGAGAGAGAGAGAGAGAGAGAGAGAGAGAGAGAGAGAGAGAGAGAGAGAGAGAGAGAGAGAGAGAGAGAGAGAGAGAGAGAGAGAGAGAGAGAGAGAGAGAGAGAGAGAGAGAGAGAGAGAGAGAGAGAGAGAGAGAGAGAGAGAGAGAGAGAGAGAGAGAGAGAGAGAGAGAGAGCATTGTAGAGTAATAGTGAAGACATCAACACTATGGAATCATGTAGTAACTAAAAAAGTGTTAAACAAATCAAAATATATTTTATATTTGAGATTCTTCAAATAGCCACCCTTTGCCTCTCGGCAAGTCCATATTATGGCAAGAACAGCTCAAATAAGCAAAGAGAAACGACAATACATCATTACTTTAAGACATGAGGGTCAGTCTATACGGAAACTTTCAAGAACTTTGAACATTTCTTCAAACACAGTCGCAATAACCATGATGAAACTGGCTCCCATGAGGACCGCCACAGGAATGGAAGAGCCAGAGTTACCTCTGCTGCAGAGGATAAGTTAATTAGTTACCAGCATCAGAAATTGCAGCCAAGTTCAAGTAACAGACATCTCAACATCAACTGTTCAGAGGAAACTGTGTGAATCAGGTCTTCATGGTTGAATTGCTGCAAAGAGACCACTACTAAAAGACACCAATAAGAAGAAGAAACTTGCTTGGGCCAAGAAACACGAGCAATGGACATTAGACCGGTGGAAATGTGTCCTTTGGTCAAGAGTCCAAACTGGATCTCTGCATGTGTATTTCCCACCGTGAAGCATGGAGGAGGAGGTGTGATGGTGTGGGGGGTGCTTTGCTGGTGTCTATGATTTATTTAGAATTCAAGGCACATTTAACCAGCACGGCTACCACAGCGTTCTGCAGCGATTCGCCATCCCACCTGGTTTGGGCTTAGTGGGACTATCATTTGTTTTTCAACAGGACAATGACACAACACACCTCCAGGCTGTGTAAGGGCTATTTTACCAATAAGGAGAGTGATGGAGTGCTGCATCAGATGACCTGGCCTCCACAATCCCCCGACCTCAACCAAATTGAGATGGTTAAGGATGAGCAAAAACCACAGAGTGAAGGAAAAGCAGCCAACAAGTGCTCAGCATATGTGGGAACTCCTTCAATACTGTTGGAAAAGCATTCCAGGTGAAGCTGGTTGAGAGAATGCCAAGAGTTAAAACTGTCATCAACACAAAGGGTGGCTATTTGAAGAATCTCAAATATAAAATATATTTTGATATGTTTAACACCTTTTGGTTACTATATGATTCTATAACTGTTATTTCATATATTTTTTTATATATTTGTTTATTGAACAGACAGTATTCAGTAACAATAAGAACAATGCACACAAGAGATTACTGTTCAAATTTCAAATGTTCTTCCCCCCCCCCCCACAGTCTTATCCCCAAGTGTACTCCATTTAATTCTGTACCAGTTTGACCCTACCACCCCCCCCACACACACACACACAAACACACACACACACACAAACAGACACAGACAAAACACCTACAAGCAGCAAAGAAGAAATTGAAAAATTGAAAATAACAGTGATAAGAAAAAAGAGACATGGGAAGAAGACATAGAAACCTAAGGAGAAAGTAAACGTAACATGAAAGAATAACATTAAGTAAAGAAAAGTAGCCTAAAAAATAAGGAATTGAAAAAGGGTAATTAAATAAGCAATTGAGTTATTTCATAGTTTTGATGTCTTCACTATTATTCTACAATGTAGAAAGTAGTCCAAAAAAAAACTTGAATGAGTAGGTGTTCTAAAACCTTTGACCTGTGTGTGTGTGTGTGTGTGTGTGTATCAGTGTGATCGACTGGGTTTGAACCACAAGACATTGTTGGCTTGCTGAGCTAAAGCCACAGGCATTACCTCAAGGAGCTAACACAATCAGAATGTGTTTTTCCCCATAAAAGGGCTTTATAACAGATAAAAATACTTCAACAGCTGTCTGGGTGGCTGGTCTTAGACGATCCCGCAGGTGAAGAAGCCGCTTGTGGAGGTCCTGGGCTGGCGAGGTTAAACGTTTTCTGCGGTTGTCAGGCCGGTTGGACGTACTGCCAAAATCTTTAAAACGACGTTGGAGGTGGCTTATGGTAGAGAAATGAACAGTCAATTCTCTGGCAACAGCTCTGGTGGACATTCCTGCATTCAGCATGCCAATTGCACGCTCCCTCAAAAATTGAGACATCTGTGGCATTGTGTTGTGTGACAGAACTGCACATTTTAGAGTGACCTTTTATTGACCCCAGCACAAGATGCACCTGTGTAATGGTCATGCTGTTTAATCAGCTTCTTGATATGCCACACCTGTCAGGTGGATGGAGTATCTTGGCAAAGGAGAAATGCTCACTAACAGGGATTTAATTTGAGAGAAATAAGCTTTTTGTGCGTTTGGACATTTTTATTTAAGCTCATGATACATGGGACCAACACTTTACATGTTCCGTTTTGTTCAGTATAGATCATTTTTTGATCAAGGCTCACCTCCATAGCCCTATTTATGGGAAAGTAGCCCCTGGGCAGTCTTTTCAGATGAAGCCCAATTGTAAAGGCCTCTAAAGCCTTTACTGATTTTTGTCTCCTTTTCAGAAAAGCAGAGGAAAGAAGGGAGGAGGAGGAGGAGGGGAGCTGCTTTCTCTGTCTTTTGAATTCCCCTCCCACCAAGAGCTAATTGACCCAGCTCAATAGCGGCAATATTTTATTTTGCCATTGATTTTCTCCCCCATGCCACGGCTAAGCTGCGGATCTCCCACCTCAGCGGTGGTGGAGTGGAGAATCCCCCCTCACTCATTCTCTGTATTTTCCATCTCTCTCTTCCTTCCTCTCTCTCTCTCATATCCCGGCCCAGCCGAGGCCATTGATCCCCTGCAACCTAAATGTTTAAAGTTCAATTTAACAGTTAAGGGGGAAAAGGGCTCCGAGGGGACTCATCGCCATTGATTATGTGTCAGGGCTGAAACGTCGGAGGTTAAATCAGAGGGAGAGGGAGGGAGGGAGAGAGAGAGAGTGAGAGAGAGAGAGGGGGAGAGAGGGGGAGAGATCTGTCAGTAATACACTGTGATCTATTAGCAAGCGTAAGGGCTGTGCCTATACACACAGTGGAGTGAATCCCCCCGTCCTCCTCCTACTTGGAGGATCCCTCAGTGTTATTGACAATCCAGACCGAGCACATCAGGATGCTTATGGCTTGGTACCCAATATCATGTTTCTCTTACCTGTTATCCTATCACTTACTGACTTTTTGAGTTCTCGCTCTCTCTCTCTCAGAGGTCACAATTAAAGCACTTAAGGAGAAGATAAGGGAGTATGAAGAGACCCTGAAGAAGCAGGCCAAGGAGCTGGGCCAGGAGGAGGAGAGGAGAGAGAAGAAGGAAGAGGGAGAGGAGGAGGGGCAGCTTCACAACAACCATGCAGAGGAGGAGAGGTAAGCAGGAGCGCCGCCTATAGCCCGTACCCTGCCCTGCCTCTACTCTGCTAGTAAGTACTGGCTGTGGAGGATAGGCTAGCTAGTGTTGGCCAACGGGCAGCGACTACTGGCTACAGTTTGTGTATGAGTATGAGCGATGGTTAGGCCCAGACTGAATACCCTTACAGCTGTTGTCTGCATATTCAATCAATAGATATGTTCCTGTACTAAAGCAGTATTTAGTTAAATATTTCCATACTTCCATGGTGAACCAATGGTTCTCTTAGTAAATTCTGTCCCTTCAGTCTGTCTAGCCTTAACGATGGTCAGTCTCTTATGTTTGCTTTGTAGATAAGTGGGTGCGCTGGAAGGTTATCAGATACGTCAAGGTTGCTGTGAAGGGCACTGAAACGAACTCCCTATCACGTTGATATTTACACTTTGATTCAGCACTGGAGCTGAGCAGATATTGAATCCGGAAGGAGAGAGAACCGGCACTCATTAGTTTTTTACATTGTTTTACCCCATTGCATTCCTATTGAACTTGCTCCTAATCATAACTGAATGTGAGATCTCAATTTCAACTCAAACCGGCTCTACCTCAACCCCATGTCACACAATGTTATATGATCCCATCAGTGTATCCTGATGGAGGCATATGGGCCTTTACACAAGGCTTGTATTGGGACCAACCAACCCTTGCTATAATCCCTTTGATGGAGGCATATGGGCCTTTACACAAGGCTTGTATTGGGACCAACCCTTGCTATAATCCCTTTGATGGAGGCATATGGGCCTTTACACAAGGCTTGTATTGGGACCAACCAACCCTTGCTATAATCCCTTTGATGGAGGCATATGGGCCTTTACACAAGGCTTGTATTGGGACCAACCAACCCTTGCTATAATCCCTTTGATGGAGGCATATGGGCCTTTACACAAGGCTTTTATTGGGACCAACCCTAGCTATAATCCCTTTGCACCGTAATACCTTTTAATTCACCACTGTTTGTTTACTCCTAAACCCCCCTGGCAAGGATGGTAATACCGCACTGAGCCTCCTGATCATCACTGCTGCCAGACTGTCACTCACAGGACAGGGACACAGCTCTGACAGGACAGGACTCTGTTATCTGTTGCTTCAGAGGGAAACAATACAGGCCCGTTGTAACTTGTCACCGCCGTCACCCTTTTTACAAAGCCGACACCGTAGAGCACGACCCCATTCTGCTACCTTGAATTATTCTGTTTCCTAGTCGCCCACAAATAGCTCCTGGGAGGAAAAGAGGGAGAGAAAGAGAGATTGTTTTGATTGGTCAAAATCTGCACAACCATTCAATGGGCTGGCTGTGTTGTGTTGATGCAGGGTCTTGCTGGGGGTTTCTGCCTGGCATCAGGTGGTGTTAAGAGTTGTAGTGACTGTGGCAGTAAGGCCAGATCACAGCAGGACAACTCTCCACTGGGCGCAGGGTCATGAGTGGTAGGCACTAAAATGATGCTTATGGTGATTGGACACTTTGCCCAACTCCCTGAACACACTAGCATCTCACCAGCTCTATTTTTAGGCCACACACTGGCCAGGTCGAGGATATGTATCATCTGGTGGTGTCTCACACACTATTAAACCTAAATATAGAGAGACAGTAGACATCCCAGATTGTAAAACAGTATGTCTTCATTTGAATTTCCAAATCTGGCAACTACAGAGTACCTACCCATACATCTGATAAGCAAGAGATATCATGGATAGTGGTTACCAATGAGGCCCAACCTTGATAATCATTCCCTTTTGGAGATTAACAGTCTCTTATAACAAACCATCTCCCAAGGACAAACCGACTCAACCCCTCTCATATGGTCCTCAGTAACAGCTATCCAGTCAGGGTTTGGGGTGTTCCCCTCCTCTTTAACACTGAGGTAAATTGATGAGTAGTCTGCTGGTGCAGGAGAGCTGGTGGCATGAAGAAAGAGGCCCTATGTGTGGCCTAGGTGTTCCCGTCTTAATAATAATAACCCGCAGACAGAGAGGACAGAGCAGAACAGAGGGTGTCTTCACCGTTAGTTTGAGCCAGGTAATATGGTAACCTGTCCTCTTTTTTTTCTGAAGTGCTGATAGGCTGAATTGGAACCTTCACGTTGAGTGATTCGATGCTAACCTCTTACCTTATCTGTATCCTCTTGTTGCTCGGCTAGCAGTTAGCGGCTATCCCGCTAACCTGTTCGCTCCTTTTGGTTGTGATGCTAGTATGCTAACTTGACCCTTGCCATTAAGTGATGCTACATTAGCCTTTTGAAATGCTGCTAAGCAAAAATGTTGTTTCTTACCGAGGTGATAATAAGCTAGCCTGTTCCATCTCAAAGCTAACTTGTATCTCTTCCTCTGTCCACACAGTCAACAACAGGATTACCAGGAGTCTGTGGTGTCAAAGCTGGAGGAGGCAGACAGTAAGGCCCAGTCTCTACAGACAGGTAAGCAGTTGTTAACCTTCTACACCCAGTTATAGTCTCACAGGCCCAATCCTAACTTGAGATCCACACGTATACTATCACAAACCTTTGCATAAATGCTCCCAATGTGGCACAGCTATGGCTCGCTTGGTGTCAACACACTCCTCGGCTAGCAGTATGTCTTTATGTTGACCCAGAAGGCAGCATCAGATGGTGGATTCTTTTGGCTGGCTGGCTGACTACTGCCTAGTGAGTGACAAATCCAGGCCTGTCAACACTGTCCCAGTCCCCGCACTATGCAGGTTTATGCTTAAAATATAATTTTATCACCATACGAAATTGGTGGCCAGGTTGGCCAACCAGGCAGTAGACCCACCAGCTTAGTTACATTTTCATAGCCTAATAATAGATACCCTTAGAAACAGTACCATTTGGTACATGAAGATACTAACAATTTTATTGGGTATTTAAGAAAAAGTAAAAACAAACTACCAGAAAAGTACTAACTAATAGCATATAATTTACTTACAAATAGCAGCTGTAAGAGGACTGTAAATTAAAGTTAGGTTGTGAAACCTAAGATGTGGCTTTTCTAGAAGCCTCACCTCATGTAACTGGAGGCAGAAAGGCCTCACTCAGTCCTTACAGGAATATATAGAGGGCAGTATGTAGTGCCTAGCAGTTGTACTTCTTCCATCCCAACCACCGCTGATCTTCATTCAAAATGGTTGATTTGTTTTTTCAGCACTTGAAGCAACTCAGGCAGAGCTTTTGGACCTGAAAAGCAAGTATGACGAAGAGTCAACATCAAAGTAGGTCCCAGTTCCTTTGCTTCACACTGTTGCATCTGTGACACACACACACACACACACACACACACACACACACACACACACACCCTCTCGAAATCCCCAGAGTCTTGGTTGCTGTGCGCCTTTGATTAGTAGATAAAACCACTGTGGTTGCCATCTGCAGTAATTGCACCTGAATCTATGGAAAATCTGATCCTCTGTAATAACCCACCTCGTTCTATAATCATATATCACATTTACCCCTGCATACTCAGTCATTCTCTCATCTGATCCTAGATCTGTGTACTGTAAGTCATCCAGCCCTGCCCACCCTAAAAGGAATGGAATATAATGTCTATAATTGCTCACCATAACGATGCTGGGTAAAAAATATTCCCCAAGATGTATCACTATTTGGCTCTATGATTCATATCAAAGTATTCATAATGCACATGGAGGCTTTTTAGCTTTGTTCAACCTGAATGAGTGGGAAGGGTTGTTGTTGTAATAGTAAGGAGGAGGGTGGAGTAGTCTGGAATCGGTAGATAGTTGTTAATTACAAGGTTGTTAATGTGTGTGTCTACTACGTACACTGTGGGTACATGTACTGTATGTACATACAAGGTGTACTCTATGTACCACTGTGTGTGTGTGCGTCGGCTGGAGTGGTGTAAAGCTTGCCGCCATTGGACTCTGGAGCAGTGGAAGCGCGTTCTCTGGAGTAATGAATCACACTTCACCATCTGGCAGTCCGACGGGTGAATCTGGGTTTGGCGGATGCCAGGAGAATGCTACCTGCTCCAATGCATAGTGCCAACTGTGAAGTTTGGTGGAGGAAGAATAGTGGTCTGGGGCTGTTTTTCATGGTTTGGGCTAGGCCCCTTAGTTCCAGTGAAGGGAAATCTTAATGCTACAGCATACAATGACATTCTAGACGATTCTGTGCTTCCAACTTTGTAGCAACAGTTTGGGGAAGGCCCTTTCCTGTTTCAACATGACAATGCCCCTGTCCATACAGAAATGGTTTGTTGAGATCGGTGAGGAAGAACTTGACTGGCCTGTACAGAGCCCTGACCTCAACCCCACCGAACACCTTTGGGATGAATTGGAATGCCACCTGCGAGCCAGGCCTAAGTCCCTGTAGCAATGTTCCAAAAGAGTGGAGGCTGTTATAGCAGCAAAGGGGGGACCAACTCCATATTAATGCCCATGATTTTGGAATTAGATGTTCGACGAGCAGGTGTCCACATACTTTTGTAGTGTACTAATGTTTCAAATAGGACTAGCTTGTGCATCACTATCACTAACTATCACTAGTTAACAAGGAAGAAATCTTAGGGTGAGCGCTGAGAAGAGCTTGAGAAGCTGCTAGAGCCTTTCGCAATCCACACCGACCAGCCAGTCACTGTCTTGATCTGGTGCCGTGCCGTCTCAACCTTGAGGCAGACTTTCGGTCAACTACTGTTGTAAAACAGTTGGCACAGGTCCTTCTGAAGTCATTGCGTGAGTGATACGTATGCATACTGAATCCTCTGGCAACCATCTTCAATCCAACCACTGCATCAGCCTTCCTGATGGACCAGAGTGTGTCTCTGGCACTTCGCTAAACAGAGATGGAGCCACTGATGAAGGAAGCCGAGTCTTTTGTACTTCAGCAAATTAGAGAGTACAGCCATGTAGCAGCAGGACCCCAGAAAGATGCCAGCTCGATGAATCCAGAAAGCATCTCGACCACAGTACTTCAGAAATTGCTTCCCCGCAACAAAGATTGTGTCTGAGGGTCAAACTGGCTGGGCATTAAGTGCCCCGTGTGAGCTGCGGAAATACCTGGAATAGGTACAGAGTCACCTCTCCACTTCTGGCAGGTAAGGATGGTTGTTTTTTCAAAGCTGTGCCCTGTGGCACTGGATCTGGTTTCTGCCCCTGCATCCCAAGCCTTCATGGAGAGGTTATTTTCTTTCTGTGGATTAAGAAACCAAACAACCACCTATCTGGAACGCAGAGTCTTGAAGATAAACCAGAAAATGTTGTTTGGTTGAAACGCGCGCTGGCTGGCTGGCTGGCTGGTCAGTGATACATGTTTAATATTACATAAAGGGAAAGGGGCATACCTAGTCATTCAACTAACATATCATGTCAAATGTGCCATGACTTAATTTGTTGTTTTTTTTCCTCTCTCTTTCTGTCAGATAAGGTAAAGGTGCTTGATTCGTGCATCTACTACTAAAGTTAAAAAGCGTTGGATTGGTGTAAACATGGGCAAGAGCGTCTCCTTCCACCATATTTCTTGCACCAATGTAAGGGCTTATCCTTTAAATCCAAGTCACATTAGGACTGATTTATATTTTAAACCCAACCAAACCTATGTCCTGGCCAAAAGCACATAAATGGCTCCTAGCCTCCCACCCATAGGCTACTTTCTGTCCCGAACACTAAAACTGAAGACTGAAATTAAATAATATAAAAAACTAAATAGAAATGTTTTTATCAAACTGAAACTAAATAAAAACGAGTAAATCAAAAACTAACTGAATCTAAACTGAATTTCAAATAAAAATGCCCATACAGTGTACAAAACAAACTAATATGGCAGACTCTCTCTGACTGTTATATCTGTGTCTGTGGCACTGCCTGTGGTCCCGGGACAGGCAGTGCGCAGGATGTAATTTGCGTGTCGGCCTGTCAGTGGAATGCTGCCTGTTGCTGCGCCCGGCCGCACACACACTGCTCTTCTTGGTCTCGCGGGGCTATTTCAGGGTCCCTATCCCACCCAACCAGGCTCCTGGAAGCTACTTAATTATAGCAGTGCTAACCAAATTAAAGGTGCTGTTGCCAGGCCATCTACGCAGATACAAACAATCACACCCGGGTCGCTTTTGAAATGCCCATGGTATCGGCCGGAGCTGCAGTGTCAGTCACACGTACACAGTTTCTGGTCAGTAGAGAGAGACACAGAATAGAGGTGTATTCTGGTCAGTAGAGAGAGACACAGAATAGAGGTGTATTCTGGTCAGTAGAGAGAGACAGAATAGAGGTGTATTCTGGTCAGTAGAGAGAGACAGAATAGAGGTATATTCTGGTCAGTAGAGAGAGACACAGAATAGAGGTGTATTCTGGTCAGTAGAGAGAGACAGAATAGAGGTGTATTCTGGTCAGTAGAGAGAGACAGAATAGAGGTGTATGTGTGTACTTGCTCACGTCTTTCGGATAGGGAATGGGTTTGTGTGTGTGTGTGTGTGTGTGTGTGTGTGTGTGTGTGTGTGTGTATTTGCACATGCTTTGCATACTAAGAATGTGCTCCTTGAGTTCAGCGCTTCCTGTCTGGCAGACAGTGCTGTCATAGTAAGTGTGTGTGTGTCGCCCTGATTGTCTTTCAGAACTAGTGAACCTTGTCTCTTCTCGACGCTAAACACCAGCGCTGCTCTGTTTCAGAGGAACAGAACAAGTTCCCCTTCTCACACTCTCCACATTAGAGTGACAGGTTATTGCTACAGCTAGCGCTCTTGCTCTCTTTCTCTTTCTCATCTGTCGCTCTCTCCCTCTCTCTCTCACACACACACACCCACACACACCAGCGCAAGACTGTATATTCTCTCTGAGATGCAGATAGCTCTCTCTCTCTCTTTGTCTCTCTGTCCCCCCCCCCCCCCACCCTTCCTTTCACAGTGTAACCGAATCTGGGCCACTGTATTCTTCTCCTGGAGTGACCCTGCTGCAAAGCAGTTTCTACCCGCCATTCAATCCTCTCTGTCTGCATTGTTTGGAGTCTGTGTTTAGAGTTGCCCTCTGTGACAGGCCAGCACTGTTGGGGCTGTAGCTACAGGCCTGGAGTCTGTGCTTAGTTGCACTCTGTGACAGTTCTACTGCTCTGGGCATATTGTCACAGTGTGGAAATGCCTGGCAGACGTTGGCAGTTTTACCTAGACACTGACAGGGCTTGCTACAGTGACATCTCATGTGGTCTAGAATATAGAGAGTGTTGTGGGTAGTCTTATGCTGACCTGTAGTCTGGTGATGTAAACTACGGTTTGCACAATGTGGTCTGTAGTCTCATAGTCTATAATCTGGTCGTTTAGTGTTCTTTGCTTCCTCATCCGGGACGAACCCCCCCAGAAACTAATGCATCAATTTGGGGGCAACTGGGCCTTGGTGTCTAGTTTATTAGCTGTCTTTCCCTAGTCCTGGTAGACTAGTTGGTGCTCAGAGGAAAGCACTGCTCTCTCCCAGGTGAGGCTAGAGTGTACAAATATTGGCTGCATAATGTTTCTAAATTAAATACACACACATTATAGGCCGAATGTTTTTGTTACAGCTGCCAATTTAGGACAAGCGTTAGTGTCCAGCTATTTAGAATGTAACACTAATCACGTTGGGAAAACACAAGATGTGTGGAATTAACTAAGAAAATAGTTTTTCATTCATTGAGATATGTTGTCTTCTTTGAGGCAGAGAAGAGAGTAAGTGGGATAGAGGGTCCCGTAGAGAGGGAGGGAGGGAGGGAGAGAAAGGGAGTGGGGATGGCAACAGTTTATTGAAGCTCTGTGGAGGTCCCCCTCATGATTATACACTCTGGGTAGGATGAGCGCCAATCTTTTAATCAATCAAATCAATCAAATGTATTGATAAAGCCCTTTTACATCAGCAGATGTCACAAAGTGCTATACAGAAAGCCAGTCTAAAACCCCCAACAGCAAGCAATGCGGATGTAGAAGCACGCACATACTTACTTCGTATTGACAGAATACCCACATACAGTACACACACCTTCCAACTCCCTACAGAAGCACAGACAGATCACCCACGTCCAGTGTACACACAATACACACACTCTGTTTAGTGCTCAGACAGAAGGCCTTGTACCTTATCAATGGCTCCTTGTTCAGTCTCTGAGGGCGAATTATATTGGAGCTGAGAGCTCGCCCTGGAAACCAGTCCCCCACCACCACAGTACCAGACAGCACTCTGTAAAGACTGGGTGTCCCAAGATCATACCTCTCCTCCTCCTCCTCCTCCTCCTCCTGCTTTCTCACTTCCTCTCTGGCATGGCCATCCTCCTCGCCCTCATTTCCATTCCTCACATAACTTCTACAGTATCTGTTTTCTCTCCTCTTCCTCCCAATGAATGCACTATCCTCCCCTCTTCATCCTCTACAAGACGGCACACCGTCACACCGTAAAGCTTAGTATGATATCTTGGACTAGGTGAAGTTGGCGAAAGACTAGAGAAAGAAAAAATATGTCGTTTTCTCAGCTAAAGCTTAGCATTAGCATCCCTGAGTGGAAAACAATAGGAGTGGTGGTACCCCTGTTAGCATGCTCCAGACAGCAAGACTAAAATCCCTGCCCAGAGCACTTACACTCCGCAGGTAGCCACTACCGACCTCTGGGCTGCCTGTTTACCCACCAACTACCCCCTCCCTCTCTCCCTTTCCCTCTCTCCCCCTCCCTCTCTCCCTTCTCTCTTTCGCCATCGCTCTCCCTCTCTTCTTTTCCCTTTGGGGTCAGGTGCAGTAATGGTCACAGCTGGGAGCCAGACCCATGTTCACACACGCACGTGCACACACACAGTTTCTATGTTTTATGTGGATTGCTCTACTCCTGGTGTCCATATTTCTATTGTAGGTTTTGTTATCCATGCTGTGAATCCCTGCCGTGAATCCATGCCGTGAATCCATGCCGTGAATCCATGCCGTGAATCCATGCCGTGAAACCATGCCGTGAAACCATGCCGTGAAACCATGCAGTGAATCCATGCCGTGAAACCATGCAGCTTCATTCTCACACACGTGCGCCCGCCGCGCACTCACACATTCACACACATACTCTTACTAGACGCGTTTCCTTCCGCCTGGCCCCTCTGTGTGTCTGCCTGTGGCCGTCACTTCCACCTCTCTTTAGTAGAAAGTGTGTGTGTGTGTGTGTGTGTGTGTGTGTGTGTGTGTGTGTGTGTGTGTGTGTGTATGGGGGGAAGGTTGAGCTGTAGACGAGACAGCAGAGGGTTCTCGTCGACTTGTCTCAACGGGGGCTAGCCGTATGTTAAATAAACATAAGTTTGTGTGTCGTGTGGTAATGAGCAGAAAAGTAAGGAGGAGACCAACGGGAGTCCTCGGAGGCCTCCTCAATCCCACAACCCCAGTGCTTTGATCTGGGGCCTCCTCAATCCCACAACCCCACAGAACTCGGAGAGAGACGACTCCCTCTGTCACACTCCGTCTCTTGTATTTACCCAACACCTCATGCTCTGTCCATCTGCAGCTTATAGAGATATTTTACATAACGGGCATATGATGTCTATGTTAATGCATTGTTCTGGTTTGCATAGGTCTAGATGCATTAGATTAACTTATCCTGTTTTTTTTAGTTGCTTTGAGACCTTTTGGTACATAAATAGCTTGTGGCATTGTGGCAAATGACTGCACTGTTAATGTGTTGTAACACTGGAGGATAATGACCACACTAGTTCTCAGACATATCAATATTAACATACACCTCTGTTTGATGTCCTGAGAACAGCTGTGACTGGCTGTCTTCATGTCTGTAAAATTGGGCTCGGGCGAGACCAGCAAAAACCCTGTCTGTGCTATTGATTTTGATTTAGACCCTAGCACGTCTGACTTCTCAATTGGATTCCTGCCTTGATGAGTTGATTCCTCTGTAGTGTTCTACTCTGGTTCTTTGGGTTTCTGCCTTGATGAGCTGATTCCGCTGTAGTGTTCTGCTCTAGTTCTTTGGGTTTCTGCCTTGATGAGCTGATTCCGCTGTAGTGTTCTACTCTGGTTCTTTGGGTTTCTGCCTTGATGAGCTGATTCCTCTGTAGTGTTCTACTCTGGTTCTTTGGGTTTCTGCCTTGATGAGCTGATTCCTCTGTAGTGTTCTACTCTGGTTCTTTGGGTTTCTGCCTTGATGAGCTGATTCCGCTGTAGTGTTCTACTCTGGTTCTCACAAGACGGCTTTCTCTCTCCCTCTTTTTCTCTCTTCTTTCGTTCTTCACACACCCTTTTCTAATAGCCGCCTCGTCTCCTTTTTTTGCTCCTCTCTCTTTCACTTTCTACCTGTTTATTTCTCTTTTAAAGTCCTTCTTTCACACTCTCAACCTGTTTATTTATCTTTTAAACTCCTTCTTTCACACTCTTTACCCCCCCCCTCACTTTATTTCTTTATTTCTCTCCCTCCCTTTCACACACCCACATTCTCTCTCTTTCTCTTTCCCTCTGTTCTGTAGTATAAGAAGGTAGGGGCTCCAGTGTACAGTAGGAGTGTTTGAGAAGGAGAGAGAACTGCTCAAGCGTGGTAATGGAACGCATCAATTCGCTACGCCGTTTGGGTACGACCCCCTCCCTAACCTCCCCTTCTCCTCCTCCTTTTCTCCTCCCTTTCTTTTCTGCGGAGGAATGTCACTGTTTTGGCCCAGGCCCTCAAGGTGTCTATTGTCCCCCCTTCCCTCCAACCTTGCTCTCCCCCTCCTCTCCTCCCTCTCTCCTCTCTTCCCTCCCTCCCTCCCCTTCGCCCCGCGTCAAGCCTGGGGCTCTCCGTTGATGCAGAAAGAAGCCCAGGCATCAGTGTTGGCGTGCCGCGATCTGAAATTTTCATGCACTGCTTTACAACACAGACGCCCTATATACACACACACACACACACACACACACACACACACACACACACTATCAGCGCGGCGGCTCCTGGCTCAGTCTCCCCGAGCCTTCCCCATTTACCACTTGGCTGAGCAGCGCGCCGCAGCCCGCCCGCCCGCCCAGGCGCAGGCACTGGCGCAGGCACTGGCGCAGGCCCCGGATCAAGCGTAGACTGACTGACTTATCCCTTCTCCACACATACACTCACACACAAACACTCTCCCTCTAACTCTCACACGCTCCCACCTGCTCACCTAGAGGAGCCATTTTGCTTTTGTTTTCAATTGTGCCCTGTCTGTGTATGAGAGCGAAACAAGCACTGCTGTGATTCACTCGTGAGGGTGTTTTTACGTGTGTGTGTGTGTGTGTGTGTGTGTGTGTACAGTGGATGCTCCTCCTAGCGGTGGGCTAGCGTGACAGTAGAACACAGCTGATACACACGACTTACCTGGTCTCCTAGAGTGTGGGCGCGCCTTAAATTGGTCCGGAATTGGCGGCAGAGAGAAAAAAGTGCTGTCCATGGAGCTGAGAGAAAATGTTGCAGTGTGAAAGCTAATTTCATGCAATTCTCTCTGCATTTTGCCATGTGTTGTTATGCTCAAATATTATAAGAAAACGAATGGTGACCCCAATCGGGGCCCCTGTACTCCGCATGCCGCTTCAGTTATCCAGCCATGCCAAAAATACTCCTAAATTTGATGTTTTGGGAAATGTAAGTTCTCCTTGACTGTCTAGCTTTTATTTGGATGATTTCTAGTTCTCCAAGATGATATTATAAAAAAATATACATAGTTCAATTATATTTTCTACGTACTCGCTGTCTGGTTGAGTAATTTAAGTTTAAAAGGAAAGCATTTTATGTATTTCCAAAGGCAACAATTCAATGAATACAGGGGAAACACTTTGAATTTGTGTGTGTATGGTACATCGGTGTTTGCTGTTTGTGTGTGTGCAGGTGAATGTACAAGGTGTGTGGGCTTGCATGACTATACTGTATATGTGTGTGTGTGTGTGTGTGTGTGTGTGTGTGTGTGTGTGTGTGTGTGTGTGTGTGTTTCGTGCATCCTCAGACCCATTCTGTGAGAGGTAGCATAAGTAGAGAGAGCGAGGTAGAGCGTGATAGAGATGGTGAGCGTAAAAGTAGGCCAGTGAGTAGAATAGCTAGTGACTGCAGTGTCAGGCCCACTGTACAGGGGAGAGGCTGACTGAACACCTGGGGGGTGGGGGGAGGTGCCTGCGAAGACACACACTCAGCTGCTCAGGTGCCTCCAGCTGTCAAGGCACTTTTCCTTCACTTGCTGAGAAAAGGGGGTTGGGTGAAATAACCTGTGCCTCAGTCTGGGCACTACTTTTTCATGGTCAATTGGCCCCTTTAGATGGAATTAGTCCTGGTTAAAAACTTGACCCATACATCATGTTCCTGTTTAAATACTGTTTGAACTGAGAATGAATCTGTCATCCACTGGGTTTCGACGTACCTGGCTCCTCACCCTAGACACACACACTCACCCCCACTCACACACACCCTATGTGACCTCATTGCAAGTGCCGTGTATGTGTGTGGTTAAGAAAACCGCAGTCTCTTGCTTCTCCTCAGCCCAAATTGGATGGGAGAGGTCTTAGATCATGGCAAGCTGGGCTCTTTGAGCGCACTCGTCTGTTTTTGTTTCCTTTAAAGATTAATGTCCTATTGATTGAGAAGTCTCCACAAATAGCAGCTCTGGCGCTTCAACAGAGGGCCCTACTCTCGCTATCTCACACACATACATACAGTGCCTCCACATTTTGTTGTGTTAAAGTCTGAATTGAAAATGGATTCAATTGAGATTTTTTGGTCACTGGCCTACACACAATACCCCATAATTTCAGTGGAATTATGTTTTATTTTTATTTTTACAAATTAATAACAAAATAAAAGCTGAAATGTCTTGTGTCAAAATAAGTTGTATGGACTGTGTGCAATAATGGTATTTTTTTTAATGACATCATCTCTGTACCCTACTGTAAGGTCCCACAGTCGAGAAGTGAATTTCAAACAGATTCAACCACAATAAATAATAAATAAAATAAAGAAAGGACAGCAAGGTTTTCCAATGCCTTGCCAAAAAGGGCACCTATTGGTAGATGGGTAAAAATCCCTTTGAGCATGGTGAAGTAATTAGTTACACTTTGGATGGTGTATCAATACACCCAGTCACTACAAAGATACAAGCGTCCTTCCTAACTCAGTTGCCGGAGAGGAAGGAAACCGCTCAGGGATTTCACCATGAGGCCAATGGTGAATTTAAAATAGTTACGGAGTTTAATGGCTGTGATTTGAGAACAGATTGTAGTTACTCCACAAAACTAACTTAATTGACAGAGTGAAAAGAAGGAAGCCTGTACAAATATTCCAAAAAGGGCATCCTGTTTCCAACAAGACACTAAAGTAATGTGGTAAATGTGGTAAAGCAATTCACTGAGTACAAAGTGTTATGTTTGGGCGAATCCAATACAACACATTACTGGGGACCACTCTCCATGTTTTCAAGCATAGTGGTGGCTGCATCATGTTATGGGTATGCTTGTAATTGTTAAGGAGTTTTTCAGGATAAAAAGAAATGAAATGGCGCTAAGCAGAGTCACAATCCTAGAGGATAACCTGGTTCAGTCTGCTTTTTCATTAATTCCCCTTTTAGCATCACTGTAACCTAAAGCACAAGGCAAAAGCTACACTGGAGTTGCTTACAAAGAAGACAGTGAATATTCCTGAGTGGCCGAGTTACAGTTTTGCCTTAAACCTACTTTAAAATCTAGGGCAAGACCTGAAAATGATGGTTTAGCAATGATCAACAACCAATTTGACAGAGCTTGAAGAATTTTGAAAAGAATAATGGGCAACTGTTGCACAATCTAGATGTGGAAAGCTCTTAGAGACTTAACCAGAAAGACTCAGCTGTAATCGCTGCCAAAGGTGTTTCTACAAATACTTATGTAATTGAGATATTTCTGTATTTCATTTTCAGTAAGGTTGCGAATTTATGTACAGAAAATAAATTAAATCACTTTGTCATGTGGTTTTGTGTATACCCTCTCCCCCTCTCTCTGTGTGTCTCTCTTACTCACACACTCACTCTCTCTCTCTCTCTCTCTCTCTCTCTCTCTCTGTCTCTCTCTCTCTCTGTCTCTCTAGCAGTTCTATGGAGAGCCCATTTTCTCCCCTCTTTCCCACACCCACTCCTGCCTAGTCTCCATCTTTAGCGGAGCAGACAGACAGGCTGCGTGTGTGTTGGTGTGTGTGTCCACAGAGCCCAGAGCTAGTTGAGCTGGTGCAGGCAGGCCCTCGGTCTCACTAGAGCTGTGCACATTAATAACATCAGCCTAGCACCATGACAGGCCCACAGAGAGACGAGAGGGAGGAGCGGAGGGGGGAGTGAGAGGCAGAGGCGAGAGAAAGGGAGGGGAGGTGGGAGAACAACAGAAGAGAGGATTGATGAGAGGAGGAGAGAAGGAAGAGGAAGAAGGGAAAGGAAATGATAGGAGGAGAGAGATGGAAGTGGTATGTTTGTGTTAGAGCGTATATATCTTTTCGGAGAAGGGTTGTGGGGCTGCGTGTACAGTATGTGTATGTACACTAGTGAAATTGATATAGTTACATATTGGGATATTGTATCGTTTTGAACTTTGCAATATTATTTTTGCACTAGTTGGCTGTATATTATTTTTCCTTCATCGCTTGTTGTCCATCTTCTTTTTAAATAGGGAGGAGATTTTGTTTTCAGCATTTTATTTCCATGACTGATCAAAGCTAGTCTTCTCATGGCTCTCTCTTGTCCTTCTGCAGCAGACATATGGTGAGCAATATATTTGGGACATCGAATCGCAATAAAATCACATAGAATCATGAGAATCGCAATACATATCGTATCGTCACCTAAGTATCGTGATAATATTGTATAGTGAGGTCCCTGGCAATTCCCAACCCTACCCATGTAATTTGAGCGAGTGTCTTTCTGCATATCTTGGCGATCTGTGGAGATTTATGTGAGTTTGCCTGCGAGCTCGGGACGCATGTCGACAGACGCTCAAATGAGTAGCCACAAACCCTGATGGCAGTCAGTCTGATAAATGTCAGGTTTGTTCACGCCTCTCCCCCGATCCCAGGTTGTGTGTGTGTGTGTGTGTGTCCCACCCAGACACCCGCGCAGTGCTGTGACATGTTCTGGGGCGCGCTGGCGGTTGCCTTTTACGACGGTGGCGTTTCCGCTCGGCCGGAGCCCCTTCCCTCCCTGGCGCCCTGATGTGTTGTGATTTGGCATCGTGCTAGGATGGGCCTTCTCTCTCTCTCTCAATTCTCAATTCTGTCTCTCCTATCGCTCTGCTTTTCTTACTCTTTCTCTCGTTCTCTCGATCTCCATTTTCATTCTCGCTCTTTCTCTATCCTTCTTTCTCTTCTCTCTGTCTTACTGCTCTCTCTCCTCTCTCACTCTCTTTATGATATGCCACAGCCCATGTCCCTGCACTCATCATCATCACACCCAAGATGGCTTGCTGTCAGATGAGAACCTCCTCTCCTTCTGCTTCTGCAGAACATGGACTGGCTAATGAACATCATACACACACACACACACACACACACTTTTCCTCTAAGTTATTACATTAGGACTGGCAAGCCATCCCAAAAGAGCCTATTTATAGTGTTCTACAATGCTTCGAAGGACGGCACAGGCAGACCTTGACAATATTGTTGCAAACCCCCACGGTGACACTGTAAGCAGAGCACCAGGGCTGGAGCAATATATAAACAACACTGGATTGATAAAGATTCAGCAGCAGAGCATGGCAGGCCTGGCAGCAGAACACACTCTCTGTGTGTGTGTGTGTGTGTGTGTGTGTGTGTGTGTGTGTGTGTGTGTGTGTGTGTGTGTGTGTGTGTGTGTGTGTGTGTGTGTGTGTGTGTGTGTGTGTGCGGTTTTACTATCCTTGTGGAGACCAGAAGTCTTCAAAAGGTTAGGAAAACAAGGACAATTAGGATAAGTTTCCCTGGTCCCCACAAGGAAAAATACTATTTTGGGCTTAGTGGTTAGGGGTTAAGGTTAGGTTTATGGGTTAGGGAAAATAGAATTTTGAATGTGAATCACTTGTTTGGTCCCCACAAGGATAGTAAAACAAGTGTTTTTGTGTGTTTGTGTTGTAGTGCCAGCCGGACAGAACTGGAGTGTTTCACTCCAGATGTTAGCGAGAGCGCTATTTTGGACGAGCACGTCAACGGGGCAACAATACTGTATCAGCACAATGTTATTTCTTCCCTCTGAAGACATGTTAACGGCTTTTGTATATCGGGAAGAATGGGGTCTTATGGAGTATGTATGATATGTTTTTCTTTATTTAACCTTTATTTAACTAGGCAAGTCAGTTAAGAACAAATTCTTATTTACAAAAACGGCCTACCACAGCCAAACCCCAGCCAATTGTGTGTATGTATGATTTATCCCATCTCATTCATGTCCCTGGACTTTGTAACCTGGCACATAGAAAAAGAATGGTTCAGGGTGTTGTTACCAAAATGGTGCTTTACTAAATGATGTTACTTCCTGCATTGGCTGTCTTAGCTACAATTGAAGTCGGAAGTTTACATACACCTTAGCCAATTACATTTAAACTCAGTTTTTCAAATTTTCTGACATTTAATCCTAATAAAAATTCCCTGTCTTAGGTGGGTTAGGATCACCACTTTATTTTAAGAATGTGAAATAGTAGTAGAGAGTCATTTATTACAGCTTTTATTTCTTTCATCACATTCCCAGTGGGTCAGAAGTTTACATACACTCAATTAGTATTTGGTAGCATTGCCTTTAAATTGTATAACTTGGGTCAAACGTTTTGGGTAGCCTTCCACAAGCTTCCCACAAAGTTGGGTGATTTTGGCCCATTCCTCCTGACAGAACTGGTGTAACTGAGTCAGGTTTGTAGACCTCCTTGCTCACACACACTTTTTCAGTTCTTCCCACACATTTTCTATAGGATTGAGGTCAGGGCTTTGTGATGGCCACTCCAATACCTTGACTTTGTTGTCCTTAAGCCATTTTGCCACAACTTTGGAAGTATGCTTGGGGTCATTGTCCATTTGGAAGACCTATTTGCGACCAAGCTTTAACTACCTGACTGATGTCTTGAGATGTTGCTTAAATATATCCACATAATTTTCCTTCCTCATGATGCCATGTATTTTGTGAAATGCCCCAGTCCCTCCTGCATCAAAGCACCCCCACAACATGATGCTGTCACCCCCATGCTTCACGATTGGGATGGTGTTCTTCGGCTTGCAAGCCTCCCCCATTTTTCCTCCAAAAATAATGTCATTATGGCCAAACAGTTCTATCTTTGTTTAATCAGACCAGAGGACATTTCTCCAAAAAGTACGATCTTTGTCCCCATGTGCAGTTGCAAACCGTAGTCTGGCTTTTTTATGGCCGTTTTGGAGAAGTGGCTTCTTCCTTGCTGAGCGGCCTTTCAGGTTATGTCGATATAGGACTTGTTTTACTGTGGATATAGATACTTTTGTACCTGTTTCCTCCAGCATCTTCACAAGGTCCTTTGCTGTTGTTGTGGGATTGATTTGCACTTTTCACACCAAAGTACTTTAATCTCTAGGAAACAGAACGCGTCTCCTTCCTGAGCGGTATGACGGCTGCGTGGTCCCATGGTGTTTATACTTGCGTACTATTGTTTGTACAGATGAACGTGGTACCTTCAGGCGTTTGGAAATTGCTCCCAAGGATGAACCAGACATGTGGAGGTCTACAATTTTTTTTCTGAGGCTGATTTATTTAGATTTTCCCATGATGTCGAGCAAAGAGGCACTGAGTTTGAAGGTAGGCCTTGAAATACATCCACAGGTACACTTTCAATTGACTCAAATCATGTGAATTAATCAGAAGCTTCTAAAGCTATTTTCTGGAATTTTCCAAGCTGTTTTTAAAGGCACAGTCATCTTAGTGTTTGTAAACTTCTGACCCACTGGAATTGTGATATAGTGAATTATAAGTGAAATAATCTGTCTGTAAACAATTGTTGGAAGAATTACTTGTGTCCTGCACAAAGTAGATGTCCTAACCAACTTGCCAAACTATAGTTTGTTAACATGAAATCTGTGGAGTGGTTGAAAAATGAGTTTTAATGACTTCAACCTAAGTGTATGTAAACTTCCGACTTCAACTGTAGGTGGATCAGTGTTAAGGCTCCAGCAGTATCCTTGTCTCCTGGGTTTGTGCGGTTGTTGTGGGTGGAAACTGTTAAAAGCGGAGAGTAATATTGTGACGAGCAGCCCGGCCACAGCAGTGTGAAGAATTCCTGCGCTAACATGGCCTTCTATTCTCCTCCTCCTCCTCTCCTCCTACACACACACACACACACACACACACACAGAGCGAGAAGAACCAAGCCCCGGGGGCCATTTTGCCTCTCCAGTTGCAGAAAGGTTAAGCAACTCCACCAGAAGAGAGAGAGACGGAGGGAGTGTGTGAGCGAGGAGAAAAAAAGAGAAGGGAGGAAAGCAAACAATCTCCAAGGCGACAGAGGCTGTGCTAAAAGAGAGAGGGAGGAAAATGAAAATCTAATGGGCTAAATCTGTGAAATGTCGTGCTGGCCCAGGGGGATTGGGCTGGCAGTAAAGGGGGCACAGGATATGAAGGGAAGAGAGAGAGGGGGAGATGGATAGTGGTGAAGAGGAAAGGATTACCGGAGGTGTATCGCAGTGTTCCGGACTCGTCCGGCCACAGAGCCTCACCGGCGGGGATAACAGCTAATTTCTGAAAGGCGTTGGCGATGGAAAGGTCAGGGGGGCCGAGAGGAGAGGGCCCTGGGCTCTAGTTCTGTCCAGAAAACACACGCATACCTCAAGCACCCCTACAGGGGCCATCTGCACAACTTTCAGTTTTCAATGAAAGGTTCACTCTAGTTTAAGTCAGCTGAGGTGGTGACATTTTAATGTCAGGTATCTGGGTTCAAAATGCATCCAGGGTGAGCTCAACGGATTAGACCATATTCAGCACATTTGCATAGTTATGATTAAGCTTTTTGGATGAGTGGAAGAGTAATTGTGGCGCCCCCAACACCTTAACCTACCGCAGTGTTCCCAAAGTCGCTGGGAGTCTTGTTCATAACTTCCTGACATTTGAGTTCTGTAATCAATACTTGAGAGCTGTGACTTTAAGCACGAGGCCGAACCCCTGAACTTGAACCTGTGGCCATTAGCTAATGTATTTTGAAGAGAGAGAAAGCTACCACTCTCTACTACTCAACCCTTCCGTCTGGCCCCTCTACGCTCAGCCCCACCAGGCGCCAAGACAGGAAACTCTCCAGGAAAGGGGATATTGGGGTTTTTCAGGTGTGTCCCGCCGCTCACACTCCATCCTTAAGGACTTCAATTATCAGTGTGTTTTCACAGCAGAGCCCATCTTAAGGCGCAGAGGGCAAACACCTCTGAGTGGATTCAAGAGGCCCAGGCCTCACCGGTCCTCTATAGTCTGGGGTCAGGACCCGTATGGTGTGAATACGGTTCACTGTGGTTCACTGTACTCAGGGAAGGGAGATGTTTGTTCTCTCACTGTGGTCTGTTTGAGTTCATTTTTACAGGGACAGTGCACATTAATCAGCGTTTCAGTAAAAGTGCCGGTTTTAGCCAGCCGGCTAAAGGTTATTAAAAACAATTACAATAACAATACAGACAAACAATGAGCAGTGAGAACATGCAGAGCAACATAGGACAAGCACCATGAAGCAGCAAGACAGAGCAATAGCACAAAAAGCAACAAAACAAAATACATAAAAGCAACAAAGTGTTTCCGTACCTCAAACTACAGACAACATGGAAAGCGGCAATACACAGCTAGGGATTATGTTCACAAGTCTGATTGGCCTTTAGCCATATCTTTATGTTTTTTATGAAGGTACGATAGGTGGTGCAGTTGTGTGTGTGTCTGATGGCAGTGTGTTCCAGACATGGGAGGCGCTCACAGAGAAAGCAGATTGACTAAAGGTGCTTTTCCTTAAGGGAGCTATACAGTCACCTCAGACCTTGTGGATCTGCTGCCATGGGTTTGGGTTTTCTGTTTACCAAAAGTACTAAGTCGAGGGGGAGCCAGGCCATTTAGGATCTTGAATACTGTGGTCTTACTGAAGTTTTACCACAATCAGGTAGTGGACTACTATGTGGGGATGTTGTGTTGTGGGTTCCCAGATCTAGGCATGGTTGCAACCAAGGCATGTTCCCTAGAAGGTACTGCTTGTCTGCTTTTAATCCCTGAATCTCAGCATTAGATTCCTGATTATCAGGAACATAAACTCAGTTGCGTTCTTGGGGTTGGGGGATTGTGCATCGGTGCCATGACCACAGATCACACACTGGTGAAATATATATTTTTCTCTAAACCTAATCATTGATCCTCCTCTCTGCGTTACAGAAGCATTTCCTTTCCCTAATTCTCAAATCCAGGCAAACCCAAAGGTATTTAATAATACTTTGCATCTGTACCTTGATTGAACTATCATATTCCAAAGCTATTTGGATGGTATTAGTATCAAGAGCAGCACACGTTGTTTATTCCTGGGTATCTAGTTAATGTCACAACACCGACTGGTTGGGAAAGCTTTTCCTATTGGATTGTGTTGTCCAAACGCAGAATGCTTTTAACAGTGGAGGAGATGTAATGTTATATGGTTAGGACTGCAGACTGCATCCACAACACTTTGTTTATTGCCGTACCTCAATCAGCAGTATCGGTATAGCATTGCAATGTTTTATAGAAGCAGTTGATCTCCGGTATATTATTAATAACAATGCATCTCAATGATAATCCCTGCTCATTACAAATATGCTGTGCAGTTAAAATGTGACACGAAACCCAATTTACATCATTTAAAAGCATTAAACGTTATTATCTATAATTAGATGTTGCCATTAAATTAAGCATGGCAACATTTGGCTCCACTCAGCAGGCGAGGGGTGCCACAGCCTGAGCCCACTGAGATGAGACTGTTATCTGAGCCCTGCAATTCTGACTGGCTAGGGTAATTAAAAAACCAAGGGTATAAGTACCACCGTCGTCCCAACACACACGCTCTCACACACTTGCAATTGGTTGCACGACATGACACGCCAGAGTTTTTCTATTTGCTGGAATGGATTTAACACCTGTTCCCCTACCACCGAAAAGTAAATATCAAATTCAATGTCAAATATCACATTTTCAAACGTGCACATTCAGTTCAGACTCTAGTAAATCCTATTGAGTCACTATGAACACTAGTCCAGTGGCTGGCGGAGGAGCATGAAGTGGGGGATAATACTAACCAGCGGAGCATACCTTTAACCCTGGGGTTAAGCATGGAGAGATGTGAATAAACACCTAAGCCGAAAGCCATTTGTGGCCTTGAGCACGGCGCTAAACATAATGGGAAAATATGATATGAGATCAGTGTGTATTAAGGCGATATTAGTGTAATCCCTCTGTTTTACGGAAGGGCTTGTCCGCATGGCCCAGGAAGGGACCCAGTGGCAGGGTGGGAGACGGCAGGATTAGGGTGTAATTGAGAGGGGCTTAATGGGCATGAGCCAGGCCAGGACGGGGACAGGCCGGGGGGAAAGGCAACAAGCAGCAAGCCAACTCTGGAGGACTGTGCGCTCTCTCTCTCATACACACAAACACACACAGTAGGAACATATTACACAGTAGGAATCCAGTCTGTATATACAGTTATGGATGTAAACATTTTATACATGTATACACAATTGTGGGCAAATGCACCTACAGAACGTTACAGGGCGTGTAAACATTCAGTCCCACTCATGTGAACACTTCTCTTGTTGCTTGTGTGCGAAGCCTGTTGTTATTTTCCCCCCTTGTTGATTGCGTGCCTCTTCCTTCTGCAGGGCCAATGAGGTTGAAGTGGTGATGTCAGACCTGGACAGAGCCAATCAGGTGAGTTCCTGGCTGTTTTTAACCTCTCTTCACAACAATCTCATCCTATCAAAGTATTCAAACATACATACTACTCTTACACCCTTTGGCCTTAATTTCAGTGTGTCTTTATAAGCGGCTTGATACAGGAGTTGCTCTGTTTTTAAATGCATTCCAAATGTTGTTCCAGAAAGTGTGAAACATACCGAAGTCCATGAGATAAAGGTCACATGAGAAAGGAAATGTATCAAAGTGAAACTAGCCTTTTGAATAACAATAAAAAGACACACAAAGACTGCACTATTAGAGGCTCTGCAGAGTGACTAATCTGGCATTGCCTCTATCTTTGGCCCCCTTTAATGTATTTCTCCATGTTTTTCACCAAGACGCATCACGGCGGTGATTAGGCATTATTTACACTAAGACGACCCTTTGATATGAACTGAGAAGGCAAGATAATGAGCAGCAGTGTAATTAGTCTCTCTGGGCTTTGGGTCTGCAGTTGAAAACTATCGCCGCAGCCGTTACCATGTGATCTTGTTTATATCGGATTAGTTTGAATGTGAACGTGTTCCGTTTGTATGTGTCATTAAGCAGGGTAGCATGGAGTTAATCTTGACTGCTGGAGACCAGGGCACGGATTCACAAAACCTTCTTATGAAGAATTTTCTTCACAACTGCAATTGTTTTCCTTAACTATAGACTTATGAAGAAAGTTAAGCATTTCCTCAAAAAGGTTATTGGAAATGTTCTTACATTATTTCTTATGTTTCTAGTTAAGTACAAAGTTAAGAAGAAATGTGATTCTTGAAAATAAAGTTAATGTATTTCTTCTTGGAAATGTTCTTAGTTCCAAGATGGCTAAACCCTTGTATTAAACTCAAGGCAATGAGAGAATAAGCTAATAAAAGCAATTGAACATGTTTAATTCACTCACACTTCATCTGAAAGTTATTTCAAACTCACAAAAATGTTTTAGAGCAGTGTAATATCAATAAGAAATATGCTAACATGATTGCCATTGCTAGCTAGATAGCTAGCTAGATCAGTTGCCTAGCTACAATTATCTTAAAAAGATAGTTAAGAATTTCGTAAGAAAATATTTGAGAAGTTTAAGAAAAACATCACATCTTAAGATATTTTTGAGGAATTGCACTTACGAACTATCTTCTGAACTCACTTTATTTTATTTTATTAAGGAGCTTCTTACGGTTTTGTGTAACTGGGCCAAGGTAGTTGGAAATAAGCCGGTCACTGATGTTGATCTTTTAGCTCAGTTGGTGAGGTGATAAGTTGTCAGGTGACATGGTTGGAACAAAACCCTGCAGTACCTGCAGCACTCCAGCCCCAGGGTTGTCCTAATAGTACAGGTAGGTCTTCACTTAGCAGTGCTAAGAGTCATTTTCAACTGTAGCCCACTATGACATGCCAGTTATGGCGTTGTCGCTGTGCATGCCCTTCACAAGACAGATGAGGGCCCCATCCCATAGTACAGAACAGAGCAGTATGGTGTCGTGCCGTCAGATGTACCACTCTGGTCGCGTCGCCCCTTATCAGCTGTCATGCTCCCGTACTTCTCCTCACCCGTCTGTGGATCCCCACTTTGTGTCTGTGTGTGCACGCATACTTGCTGTCACTTTGTTCCTGTAATCACCCGTCTCATCCGCCTCGGCGCAGCAGACACACTCCTCAGATCTGCTAGCAGAGAGACAGAGTGGTTGAGGTGGGGGGCGGGGGTGAGCATTTTACAGACAACACTTAATTCACTCCACTCCCAATGACTGGGCAAGTTGCAGTGTCATTCCATCACGCTGTAAATGGTGATACAAGCACTTCCAATCATGGTCACATGTAGCTGTTTAACAATGTGTATCCGTGAGACAATGACAATTTTTCTCTAATGCAAGCTGTTAAATGGTACTCTTTGAAAGTATTTTTATAATGTGTGGGTATCTGTTTTCATTGCATTTCAATGTACATTAGCCTACACCTACACTTAGGAGTAAAGTCTCACAGAAGGTTTTACTGTGTGTCTGCTTACCTTGTTTTTCTCTGGCTACCACGTAATTAAAGGGAGCCTGCTGATTAGAATTTGTAATAGAATCACCCGAAACAATTATTTGTCATTATATTAAATGGCGCCCTCATTACCTAAACTTTTGGAATAACTTAGCCGCCTGAAAAATGTTACATCTCCATAATTCCATAAAGATGAAGGCTTTAGCTCCTGATACATTTAAAGGTTGAATGTTTAATCACCTTCAACATGTAATGAGTCATTACTTTAGACCTACAGTGATTTATCTTATGGTTGTCTATAGACAGTACATGACAGCGAATGGTGGGATAGTGAGGAAACATGACTCTCTCTCCTTCAGAGAGCGGATGTGGCGGAGAGGGAAGCAGAGGCTCTTCGGGAACAGCTGACGTCCTCCAACAAGTCCCTCCAGCTTGCCACACAGATCCAAAAGGCCCCTGATATGGAGCAGGCCCTGGAGGTTCTGTCGCGCTCCAGTCTTGAGGTGGAGCTGAGCGCCAAAGAGCGGGAGGTACTGCACCTGGCTGAGGACGTGCAGAGACTGCAGGCCAGCCTGGCCAACATCCGTGAGAATTCAGCCTCGAAAATTAGCCAGCTGGAGCAGCAGCTGCGCACCAAGGAGAGCTCGTTCAAGGTCAGTTCAGTCACACCACCTCCAGGAGCCCTGGTTAGTCCCATAACACTGAGGGCCCTGGTCAGTTCTGTACATTAGTCAGTTATGAAGAGTAGGCCTAACCACACATGAACTTGTGTGCCATGGTAAGAAAAGCTGCAGTTGTCAGTAGTACTTTATAATGCATCCATGTGCATCCCGTTAATGCATTTGGATATTGTGCACAGGATACCTTTCAGCTTGAACTCCGAAAAACAGTAATTTACAAATGAAACATGTCAGGACCCTCTGACTAATGCATAGCCCTGAACCCTCTCTCCCTAAACAGTGGTTTTACTGAACTCTGTGGGGCTCCTCACACAAGACTCTACATTTAGGACTTGACTTGATTGACACGTCTTTGTATCCATGAAGACTGAACAGACATGTCATACCCATTGAGCTTTATGCACAGAGACTGTAGAGCAGGGGTCGGCAACAGGCCGACCACATGCCAAAACCGGCCTGCAAGTGATATATTTTTTATATATACAATTAGGATTTTCGCACTTGCCTACCTCTGCTGTAGAGCTTCTCTATTGGAAGTTGTCGTGACAAGTGTATCTGCAGAAAGAGAAAAGAGTAGAATTGTTATGTACACTTTCCAATGCACTGAGCTATCTTAAATGTACACAAGTTAATGCACTGGGACTCCTCAAGAGAACACTGGGACTCCTCAAGAGAACACTGGGACTCCTCAAGAGAACGCTGGGACTCCTCAAGAGAACACTGGGACTCCTCAATAGAACATATTCTACATTTACATTTGAGTTATTTACTGTCTTCTACAAAGCGGCTGACTGTGTCACCTAAGATGGCTAGGTGAGACAACCACATTACAGTTTACATTTCATTTTTCCTCAATAAAGAAGTCAGCAAAGTCGGTGCTAGTAGGAAAAGTAGGAAAGGTTTTTTGGGCGGTAGGGGGGATAAGATACTCTTTGAAGAGTATACGTTGACTCTCCCAATGTTTGCTTCCCCACGAATTGGTCCTCATTATGAGCCTACTCTCTGTCCTCCCAAGAGTATAGTACTCGCTACTTTATGAGAGTAATGAAGTGTCTCTCTCTCTCTCCACACAGCAACTGGAGGAGAAACTGCTTGAGCAGGCGGACTACGAAGACATCAAGAAAGAGCTCAGGTAATTCACTTTCCCTCTGTTTGCCTTCCCCTCCCCTCAGCCACAGACGTCAGTTCAATAAAGCAAATAAATTAACCAGGATAAATGAATTCCTGCCTCCGAGCCTAAACTTGTGATGCCACCGGGTGCAAGTATGTAAGACGTGGCCTCGTTCAAGGTCGGGTCGGTACGGATTCACTCTAATGCCATTCGGACACTCTGCCAAACCCCCCTTAAGACTATCATTAACCTTTAGATTTAGCTACTGAATGTGGATGCGCAGAGTCAGAGTATTATTGGCTAAGCACTGGTAGTGCTTATCAGAAAAGCCAGTTTGGTTGGACAGTTCAACCTCTGTTTGCCACTTCTTTCTTATCTGATTGGGATGTTTTGGGGTCTGGAGATGGGATGCTGCAGTAACATGGCTGTGTTGTAGACTCATTAAAGGGGTATGTACTGGATGCTTTCTCCCCACATATGGGTTTATTGACATGGTCTTCTAATCTTCTCGTTTCTTTTAAGTATAGCTACTTTTAAGGTCATTCTTTTGAAACCATTGATTGCAGTTGCCAAATATGTTATGTGTACAGTAGCTCAGTAAATTACATTTGTTGAATAAACTAAGGAAATCTGTTATGATAAATGTAATTTTTCATCTTCACTCATTAACAACAAGCTTTATTGTGCCTGATTTCCTTTTTTATGGCAGTGGCTCGTATAAGCTCTAGCGTTTCTGGTCTAGGATCTCAAGATGGTAAACAGTTTCTGCAGTTGTTTGGTGTTGTGCTGTGTCTTATCTCGGTCCAAGCCAGTAACAAGAAGGCTAACTATGTTAAGTTTGGCCGATAAGATAATTGCCCATGTTTAGGGAACTGGAGCGTTTTCTTGCCAGGATTTAACAATCTCCACTCATCTGAGGAAGGGGCCGTCTGGACATTAATTTGGTAACTGGATTTTCAGGCATAATATTCCCAATTGGAAGAAGTCATAAAGGTAGTATCAGTGAATGGTTCTGTTTGTGAGAGTTTTTTGAGCCCCTGTGATGGTTAGCCAAAGAGCGGTTTGTGAGAATTAGTATTGATAGCACGCCTGGGATCCCAAAGGGAAGCATTCCTCTCCTAATAGACCAAAGTGCCTTTATTTGCCTCCCAACCTTTTTCATAGATGCTTTTTCCTTTATAGATAATATCGCCTGGAATCCAATTGGCACCCAGCACATGATTGAATAATCAATTTTAATTACTGTGATTGGCTCTAAGGATTTCATTGCATTATCAAATTTCGATGGTCGGAGAGGAGTGAAGAACTTGTATTGAGCCGACTCTCTTTGTGACGTATCGCTTTGCCACTGTCTGTCGCTGATTTAGATGTTCTGTGGTTGCTGGTAGCAGATACATTTCAGTCCTGTGGTGCTGTGTTTTTGTGATCTCCTTTTTGTAGTGGGTGCAGTAATCAAGTGGTCCATTTTCCCTTGTTAACTTCACAGTTTCCGAAAGTCCATAGAGTTCGGCTCTTCAAACTGCTCTTCAGCACAGGTAAGGAGGCTGAATGTTGCGTTTGAGTTGGATTTTAACAATATTTAGACACTATATCTTATCAAACAATGTTTAACAATGCACTCTCTTTGTCAGGACTCTAAGAAGCCTCTGGAGTTGTTGTTGGAGAAGAGTCGATGCCTACATTCTGAGAGCTCCTCCCTGCGCCTGAACAACAGTGAGCTGAGTGGTGAGTCCTTCAAGCCACATACGCAAACACACACACACACACACACACACAGACATGCATGCGCACACAGGATTTATGAAGGTGCTGTGGACTATGTAGTGTTTCTTTGCCACCTGGGAACTTGCCAACTGACGAAGTTGAACATCAGTGTTCGCCAGAAAATGTGTATTTGTTTAAATCTCCTTAGCCATTTACACTCAGTCGTACCTGTATACAGGTTGGGCAACGATAAACGCCTAAATTGGGACGCAGTGGCTGTGTACAGCAACATGCTATACATCAGGGTTTCCCAAACTCGGTCCTAGGGACCCCCTGGGAGAACGTTTTGGTTTTTGCCCTAGCACTACACAGCTGATTTCAATTAACCAACTCATCATCAAGCTTGGATTATTTGAAAACACTGCTATACATGACGTCAGAGCTCTGGCGTTGGGCTTTGACTGACATCCATTCTGAACTTGAGCACCTTGCGCGACAAGAAGGACTATGTATACTGAACAAAAATATAAATGCAACATGTAAAGTGTTGGTCCCATGTTTCATGAGCTGAAATAAAAGATCCCAGAAAGGTTCCATCTGCACAAAAAGCTTATTTCTCTCAAATGTAGTGCACACATTTGTTTACATCCCTGTTAGTGAGCATTTCTCCTCGCTGATTAAACAGCATGATCATTACACATGTGCACCTTTTGCTGGGGACAATAAAAGGCCACTAAAAATGTTTTGTCACACAGTACAATGCCACAGATGTCTCAGGTTTTGAGGGAGTGTGCAATTGGCATGCTGACTGCAGGAATGTCCACCAGAGCTGTTGCCAAAGAATGTAATGTTCATGTGTAACCACGCCAGCCCAGGACCTCCACATCCGGCTTCTTCACCTGCAGGATCGTCTGAGACCAGCCACCCGGACAGCTCATGTAACTGAGTAGCATTTCTTTTTTTTGTCTTTTTTCTTTTTTTTTTTCTCCCCAATTCCGTCATATCCAATTGGTAGTTACAGTCTTGTCCAATCGCTACAACTCCCGTACGGACTCAGGAGAGGCGAAGGTTGAGAGCAAACCCTCCCTAACCCGGACGACGCTGGGCCAATTGTGCGTCGCCTCATGGGTCTAAGGTCGCGGCCTTAGACCACTGCACCACTAATCCATAGATTAGGGCCTAATTTATTTATTTCAATTGACTGATTTCCTTATATGAACTGTAACTCAGTAAAATCGTTGAAATTGTTGCATGTTGTGTTCATATTTTTGTTCAGTATATTTTGAAAGATGAGACTTTGAGGATTATAATAAATACTGCTTTGATGTCATGCAAGCCAAATCCCTGTGAGTCCAAATGTGCACTTCACATTTTGATATCATAAAACTCATGTCATGTACAGCGTCAACGTTTATGATCACTATGTTGGATGTACAGTTACAGGATGACATGACATCATACCTAGAATGAGCCTATGTTTGCTTGCTCCCCACATGTGCTTGCTCTAGATACCCTCAACAGCACAGCTAGGAGAGCTAAACAAAGCACCTTATAGTTGAAGACTATTCTTTGATTCATAAAAGTGCATTGAAATTACTTAGGAACTGTGAACACTTTGGAGAGGTGTGTGGCCACTTGGAGACACCAGTTAGTCCTCTCATTCAAACCCTTGTATTTTTTTGTCTTATGTTGCACCGACCCCACATATTACTGAATGTATGTATCTAGAGTATTTTCCGATTTCGTTATCAACAAATGCGGCGCAAAGTACAGTAAATGTAGAATGCACATAAAATCAACAGTTGAATGTCTGGATTCAGTCTTTTGGTCTAATAATATTCTCATCATCTCTAAATTGTTCCCTTTCACTTGTTACCATGGTTATGCATTTCATATTTCTTCAGTAAAAAATATTTCAATTTAGCCACATAGGCCAATTCCCACGAGTGTAAAGGGTTAACCAGTATCATAGCAGCCAATCAGATATCAGCAGATTTATTTTGTGATATACATGTAGACACAACCACAAAGTCAATTCCTGGTGTGAATTGCCCTCTGTCAAGGTCTAATTCACGGGCTGGAACAGAACAGGCCCGTATGCACTCATAGGGTTGTTTCCAAAGAGGGGGCTGATGTTTTGTTGAACTCATTGAGCCTAATTCAGTGATAGCCCTAGTATTCCACCTTTGATCTCTGATCCTTTATCGTCCTCTCTTGTCACGACATGCCAGCTCTTTGAACCACATACCCCATATTCAGTGGCCTTACACAGACCAATAGACGTACACCCATACACACACAAACTCACAAACTTAATGGCTTTTTTCATCTGTTAAGTCTCCTTGTCTACAACCCTGATATCTGTCACTAATAGCTTTTTGAAAGTGTACACATTGTCTGAAATGAAGTTACCCCAGACCAGACTGTATTTTTACTTTATTTATTTAACCTTTATTTAACTAGACAAGTCAGTTAAGAACAAATTCTTATTTACAATGACGTCCTACCTACAGGGTCATCCCCTGGAGCAAATTAGGGTTCAGTGCCTTGCTCAAGGACACAACAGGTTTTTGACCTTGTCAGCTCGGGTATTCAAACCAGCGACCTTTCAGGTTACTGGCCTAACGCTTTAACCGCTGGGCTACCTGCCAACCTGTAATGGGGAGAAAAAGTCCATACTTAGCCTTCGTGGGCCTGTGCCTCTGTGTGTGTGCCAGGGTGCTTCAAACTTAAAAGGACACAGTCCTTTTGTTACTTTACTCTGTCAGTCGCCTAGAGGGGTTATAGACAGGAAGTCCAGTAGTCAAACAGGAAGCAGCGCCAACTATCTCCGCCAGCAGAAAAAGAGACTGTTAGACTCAAAGGAAAGACGGTTATCTCACTTGGAGCTTTTTCTTTTCTACAAATATAGAGACACACTTCTAAAGAATGTGTCAACGGTTTCATTGGCACAATCCCACGTTTGATACAAAGAAAAAATAAAACTGTCTGGCCCGTAAATGTATAATAGATTTGAATTGAAGGGTTTGATGCAGACAGTCTGCTCACACCATTAAGACTGAAGTGCTGCTGCGCGGAACTGTCTGGCTCATCGATTTATCTCATTCAGAGAATCAGCCCAGTAAAACAGGGGGATTTGAGAGATACTGTAGCATTCTCTGTGATACATTTCAACAGGATCACTGTTTGAAGTTCCTTGTTATATCTACATTTCTCAAAACGCCTTGACTTTACATCTGCTACCGAACTGCTTAGACTCTGGGGATGAAAATATTGGGTGTACAATACCAACCTTTTGGTACTAGTTTTACATCTGCTGGTGATCAGTTTGCTCTCCAAAGTGTCTTACACTTTGGCGAGCTTTAGCTGTCTGTTCTAAGTTCCCTCTGTATTTTCTTTTACCATTTCTCCCTAAAGTTTATTTTACCCTAAACTCGAAGGTTTGACCTCCAAAAAATTACCTAACCACACCACAGGCTAGAGGTCTCTAACTACACAAACAGGTACCAACCACTGCTTGTGTTTGGAGGCTACATCTCATCTTTACGGGTTAAGGTCAGCTTGCTTCCCAGGGCTGTTTGGGTAGTGCGTTCCCAGGGCTGTTTGGGTAGTGCTTTGACTGTGCAACAACACAGATTGCAGTTGCGTGTCGGGAGGTGGGGGTAGTGGAGGGACACAGTGCGGCCCACCCTGGGTGAGGAGAAGGGGGCCACTGGAGGGGTCAGACGCTGGTGGAGACATAGTGATCCAGTATGCTAATGAAGACCTGTTAGTCTCTCCTCCTAGTGTGCCCTTTACCACTCGGTCGCTCTGGAAATGTCATCCCAATTGGCTTCGGGTCTCCCACCCCCCGACCTAAAAAATGAAGCATTTTATTTGTATTACTAATGGGATCCCTCGTTGTCCTACCAGATCATGTCGATGTGAAACCAAAGGCGCTGTTTGGCTACATGTCGGACCAGCATCCTACTTGTTTACTTCCCAATGTGATTTTAGATTAATTAATGTTAATGACTGTAAAGTGTTATCAGTTTTGTGAGAATAACTAAGTGTTGTGTGCCTGATGATCTGTACACCATGGCCTCTTTGTTAATCAAAGCTCACAAGGAAAATTACGTAAAGAGCGATTATTGCTTGGCAGCCATTGTTTATCATTGCTGTATAGTACATGCATAAGTTTTGCTACTGTTCCCACACTCTGATGAACATACCACAGGCACACACACCACTGATGTTAACCCAGCATGAAATATTGGAATCCCAACTCTGAGTGGTGGCCTGGAGATGGTGAGATGCAGGGGCAGGTTAAAGGAGGTTAGGCAGGGCATACACCACACAGCAAGTAACCCAGGCAACTCTGCTCTGTGTCCATATCCTGGGACATGCCTGCCAGATGTTACACTTCCCTTCACTACTGCTCAGTGGCCCTCTCCACAGCCAGATGCCCAACTGACAAATACACACACTCCATCAGTGCATCTCCACTCTAATGTTATTCTACTCCACTGGTACACTGCACCCACGTCTAGATATTTTGTTTGTTATTTTGGAGTTTGTTGAGGCCACATGATGTATTGATCTGTGTCATGTTTTGTCTGATTTCACAGGTGCGAGGGAGCGAAAGGTCAAAGAGTCATCAGAGGGACAACAGCGTCTTTCCACCATACCCATGGGCACCAACTTGCAGGGCTCCCCTCCCTCCTCTCAGCTCCTCCTGCGCACTGGCTCAAGTGGTTCCTCCGACACCACCCCTGTCACTGCCGCCAATGGCACACACCACTTCTCGCCCACTGGTGGCGGGCTGGGTGGGCAGGACTTCTTCAGCCCTTCCTCTCTGGCGTCTGCGGGTACTGCTTTCCCCTTGGGGGGCAAGGTGGCGCTCAACTCCCTGCTGCAGCGTCAGCTCATGCAGACCTTTTACTCCAAAGCCATGCAGGACTCAGTGTCTGCCTCAGGCCAAGGCCTGCTCTTCTCCCCCGCCAACTACCCCACCCATAACTCCCTCTCAGCCAGCCCCCTGCCACCCCATCAGTCTTTGCAGTCGCAATCCCAACATCCATCGGCAGGCAGCCCGGACGTCAACGGCCTAGCCCCCTCGCCCAGCCAATCAGAAGGAGCAGGGAGCGTCTCGGAAGGTGAAGACATGGACACGTCTGAGATAGCGCGTCAGGTCAAGGAGCAGCTGATCAAGCACAACATCGGGCAGAGGATCTTCGGCCACTACGTGCTGGGGTTGTCCCAGGGCTCGGTCAGTGAGATACTGGCCAGACCCAAGCCCTGGAGCAAGCTGACCATCCGGGGAAAGGAGCCCTTCCACAAGATGAGGCAGTTCCTGTCCGATGAGCAGAACATCCTGGCACTGCGCAGCATCCAGGGGAGGCAGAGAGGTGAGACTGACAGAAATGTATACACATACTTCACACAGCACACATCAACCGCTCACACACACACACAGAGCTGAGCACGTCAAATATACACACATATTTTGTCATGTCTCTGCTTCCAGATGCTTTGCATCACACATCAAGTTCCAATTCCTAGGTGAGATATTTCTGATGAGTATAAAATGCTAACCTCCGTAGTTACCAGACTGATAATACCGCTGATTCTATTCATGTAACCTCGCGAGATCAGGCGGCTTGCGAGGCTAGTAGAACAGCCCCAGGTTCCGGCAGGTGTTCTGTTTCTGTGTTACAGTAGCTTCAGTATGGTCCTGCTGTGCTATCCCACAGATCTATGTACTCAACTTAACAGGAAAATTGGTGCTGAATGGTACATTGAATTTTGTCAGACAGACTGATGCTATTCTGATTCAGATTTGCAAAAGACCAACTTAAGAACGTCCCTGTTCAATGTGACCCTCAGTCAGTGCCTGACCCTAACTTTAAACCTTTGACTTGACAAACGGGGGCATTTTGGGTCACTGGTGGTAGCACTGTCTCTCTAACAGAAGTTTAGACGTCCCCCCCTCCCCCCTTACTCTTCAGCAGTGTGGCCATAGCCTAGGCCCTTGATGAATGGACTGCGATCGTTATCACTCTTGTCGCCAGTCATGTCGCCTGCTAAAATGTCCAGATTAACCTCGCAGACGTGTTCCCTTTCCCGTCATTATCTCCTTTCGCCTGTCGTCGTAGCAACCGTCTCAGGAATCAAACCCAGTAGAGGGAGGGAGCATTTATAAGCTAGTCTATCAAGATGTCATCGTTGCACGCGCCACTCAGGGTTCCATCACTTAGCGTTGTCGGCCCACTGCTTTTTGCTATTGATTTTGTAACTGTCTTAAATGGCACGTTGCTGTGTGCTGCTTGGGAATGCAGCCTGTACTGTTGAGTCAGTGAGTGGGAGGCAAGCTGATTCCGTCAGGAAGATCTGTCTGAATGGGCTCAAAAACCAGTCAGTAACGTGCATGTCTGGACAGGCAATGGTGCAGATGAGTGTGTGTGTACTTTGTGTGTACTGTGTGTTTGTACCAGTCATGCAGAACCAGAATGTTCTGAGGTTAGTGCTTTAAGTCTTCTAAAAAAAGCATGCCCCACAGTAGTGACAGTACACACAGCGACTCAGACTGGAGCTGCGCCCCCCTGCTGCAAAGCCCTCATTCTTCACCCCAAACTGCTCATAATGCGGACACTTTCACAAGCAATTACGTCAAATTTAAGACAGATTACAAAACGCATACCTGTACATCGGGTTCCTATTAAATGATCTCTTTTGTATCCATCCCTCTGACTGTGTCTGTTTCTATGCTCTCTCTCTCTTTCTGTCTCTGAGTGAGGAACTGATACATTTGGAGCTTGGTGCTCAGTCAGTAGCGTCACAAGGCAAGATGAGAGCTGCTGCTGTCGGCAGCCCTGGACGAGAGCGAGGCGAAACAGACAGTCTCTCCGCGTTACACAGCACGGGCCCACTTGGCATTCAGGGCAGGGGTGAAAGTTTGCGCTCAGGGGCAAAATTTGTTCCTCTGTGTTAAAGCAGAGTAGTGAGTGTAGATGAATGTGCACACTGTTGCTCTGCACTCTTGTCTATTGTACTTGTTTGGACGGGCTTCAAGGAGTTGGTCTGGCAGCAAGCACCAAACCTGTCGCCCCAGGGTAGAAGACTAACAGAAGTGTAATAGAATCATGCTGGAGAGAAATGTAATGTGGTTCTTATGTGCTGTAGCTATTAGTTCTGTCCCGTTTCAATCATTTATGTTCTCAATAACTGAACCCGCAACTCACGGTCCAGTGAGTCCAAATCCCCATCAATGTCTGTTCTCGAATATGTGGAGAGTTTGACATATGGGTTGAATGGTAGAACATGTGGATTGACTCAAGGGTTCTAAGAAGGCAGTTTAAGACTGTGTAGAGTGAGTGGTCTTAAATCCACTTTGTTTCTGGCTGTTTGACAATAAGATACTGTTGCCTGCTACTGTGCGTATTACTCTGGCCAAAGTGTGTGCATTTACAAGCATTGTATTCTGACATACTGAACCATATGGCTTCTAGCTATATTTGCGTTCTTAAGTAAGTCACTTAAGAGTTTCGTCTTTGTTGAATTAGTTGAATTGGTTTTGCCCAAATGTTAAGGTTTTTGCTCAGATGACTAGATGTTCCGGTGATGAGGAGGTGGTCTAGTAACTGTAGATCTATAGCTCTATATAGCTAAGGCCCTGACTACCACCATATCCTGTCTCCATTTGAGTAGAATAAAGCTGCTCGTAGACACTGATCTATTGTCAGTTTTGCGATTTCACTCTAATGGTTAACAGTTAGAATTTGGGGAGAGTAATCTGATCCTGGATCTGTGCCTAGGGGTTATATCCACCTCCATGTGGCCGTTCAGGGTTCTGACATTTACTTATCTTATCTGTCGCCACTTGTTTTCCAACAGAGAACCCAGGCCAGAACCTGAACAGAGTGTTTCAGGAGGTTCCGAAGCGAAGAACCGGCTCCGAAGGCTCCTCGAGGCCAGGTCTGTTCTTTGCCTTCCCTATCGTGGTTGGTTTAGTGTTTTGGTCGGCTTTTATGTTGTACAATTTGTTGTGTCAGTTAGCCATTGTCAAAGTCACTCTACCACTTCTGGCCTGGAGTCTGGTTGAAAAATACAGGAAGGAGGTTGATGGTTAACCTAACCACTGATACAGGGTCAGATATTTTAAATTTTTCATGAAGCTGTTGGTTTATCTGATCCTAGATCTTTGGTTAAGGACACCTTCTACCTCAGGCGAAAAAACAGGCAACAGGATTAGGCGAACATGAAGGGGTTTATAAAGGCACCCGTTCGACACATAGGGTGCGTCTTAAAACTTCCAGTCCAAACCAGCCCACACAATCTCTCCCTGTCTGACATCAGAGCGAAACCTCACTCGTATAATTTAGGCTTTAAAAAGCTTCTTTATATGCCCGACTATGTACTTTCCCCAAACCCATGCAGTGTTTCTTGCATTATAAAAATGGCCAAGGGTGTGGTGCTTACATGCAGTTTGGCACTTCGGAAGGCCGCATACACAAATATTTCAACCCCTTTTTCATCACAGGCTGTGGTGGCCTTGACAAAACTGTACAACTTTAAAAACAGAGGTCCTTAGAAAAACATAGTGGGCTGGTTTACTTCCAGTTCACCCCCTGTACCCAGCTGTCACCCCCCCCCCCTCACTCACACACATGAGCGAGCGCGACCTTGCCCAATTACTCTGACCACTCACTCAGGACAAATGAGAGCGAGGAAGCAGGGAAGCTCAGGAGCCACGTTCGTCAGGCCCCTCCATGTTTAACTCCAAACAGCAATTAGCCTTCCCTTCTGAAGCCCCTCCAAAACACCAGGTCTCGTGTTTCTTATGGAGTCTGTCCAAAATCTGGTTCTCATTGTTGTGGAGGGTAGCTGGCTGGCTGGCTGGCTGTCTGGCTGCTGGAAGTGTTGTGTTCAGCGCTCATGAGGAACATGTGTAGCCGTGGCCTCTTGTGTTAACAGGATTGAGCTGTGTTGTAAAGGGAGCCCCCCAGGGGAGTATTGCCTGCAGACACACACACACACACACTGGTTCTGTTGCAAGAGGGAGCGATGGCGGTTTGATGTCAGAACTCACTGAAGGAGAAGGCTAGGTTTAACATCACCTTGGGTTCCTTTTAGACAGGAGACAGTCGGTAGACTCAAACTTCAGACTTTTTTACTGGATATTTATTGGAAAAGTAGCACTTTTTCCAAACTCAAAACATTCAGCTTTAGATTTTCACAGATTGTGCACCTGTGACATACTGTAGTCAGACTCAAATACTAGCAACATACAGTGGCTTCGGAAAGTATTCAGACCCCTTGACTTTTTTGAGAGAAAAAATTTTTTTTGACCCTCGTCAATCTACACACAATACCACATAATGACAAAGAAAAAACAGGTTTTTAGACATTTTTGCTAATTATTATTCAAACCCTTTGTTGAAGCACCTTTGGCAGCGATCACAGCATTGAGTCTTCTTGGGTATGACGCTACAAACTTGGCACACCTGTATTTGGGGAGTTTCTCCCATTCTTCTCTGCAGATCCTCTCAAGCTCTGTCAGGTTGGATGGTTAGCGTCACTGCACAGCTATTTTCGGGTCTCTCCAGAGTTTAAGTCCGGGCTCTGGCTGGGGCACTCAAGGACATTCAGAGACTTGTCCCGAAGCCACTCCTGCGTTGTCTTGGCTGTGTGCTTAGGATAATTTTCCTGTTGGAAGGTGAACCTTTACCCCAGTCTGAGGACCTGAGCACGCTGCAGCAGGTTTTCATCAAGGATCTCTCTGTACTTTGCTCCGTTCATCTTTGCCTCCATCCTGACTAGTCTCCCAGTCCCTACCGCTGAGAAACATCCCCACAGCATGATGCTGCCACCACCATGCTTCGCCGAAGGGATGGTTCCAGGTTTCCTCCAGATGTAACGCTTGACATTCAGGCAAAATAGTTCAAACTTGATTTCATCAGACCAGAGAGTCTTTAGGTGCCTTTTGGCAAACTCCAAGCGGGCTGTCATGTGCCTTTTACTGAGGAGTGGCTTCCGTCTGGCCAATCTACCATTGAGATTGGTGGAGTGCTGCAGAGATGGTAGTCCTTCTGGAAGGTTCTCCCATCTCCACAGAGGAACTCCGGACCTCTGTCAGAGTGACCATCGGGTTCTTGGTCACCCCCCTGACCAAGGCCCTTCTCCCCTGATTGCTCAGTTTGGCCGGGTGGCCAGCTCTAAGAAGAGTCTTGGTGGTTCCAAACTTCTTCCATTTAAGATTGTTAGATGCCACTGTGTTCTTGGGGACCTTCAATGCTGCAGACATTTTTTGGTACCCTTCCCTAGATCTGTTCCTTGACACATCCTGTCTTGGAGCTCTACAGACAATTCCTTCGACCTCACAACTTGGTTTTTGCTCTGACATGCACTGTCAACTGTGGGACCTTATATAGACAGGTGTGTGCCTTTCAAATCATGTCCAATCAAATTTAACTGACTCCATGTTGTAGAATTATATAATGGATGATCAATGGAAACAGGATGCATCTGAGCTCAATTTCTAGTCTCATAGCAAAGGGTCTGAATACTTCAGTAAATAAGGTATTTCTATTTTTTTTTTTTTTTATACATTTGCAAACATTTCTAATAGACTGTTTCTGCTGTGTCATAATGCGGTATTGTGTGTAGATTGCTGCTTTTTAAATATTTTTTTTAATCCATTTTAGAATAAGGCTGTAACGTAACAAAATGTGGAAAAAGTCAAGTGGTCAGAATACTTTCCGAAGGCACTGTATATGACTTACCCAAAGGTTCTTCACCTCTGTTGCCTCCTGCCATTCCTCCCTTTGGTACAGTCCATTGACCGTTGACCTTTGTTGCCCCTCCCTAGGTAACATCACCACGCGGATCCGCACCCCGGAGAGTGGCTCGGACGAGGCCATCAAGTCCATCCTGGAGCAGGCCAAGAGAGAACTGCAGGTTCAGAAGGCTGGTGAGTGACTCCCCTTCGCTGCTCTCTGTCTGGCGGACACTACTCTACTGATAGAGCTAAAATAATTGACCTCAACCCAACTTCAACCGTGCTGTATAGTTGTCTGATGTTTCTTGTCTGACCCCCAACCCTCCTACCACACTGCATGCCCCTTATACGTAAAATATAGGGATGGTGGGTATTTGCAGTATGAAGAGTTTCCTTCCCAGTGTTTTGACCTCATACAGCCCGTAAAGTGGATGAACATACAGTAGGATGTGATATGGTTGACTCAAGCTTTCCCCATTGTATCTTATTGGTAATACAATTATTCCTAAATTGCCAATGCCATAAATAATGCCAAACAGTGCTAGTGACTGCCCCATACACTGCCTTTAGAATGTCTAAGAGATGTCCCTCGTGCTAACCCCCTCTTGACGCCATGCCACCCACTACAGATGGTGTGGAGGACAGACAGCGACGACAGACAGGTTACCCCCGAGGCATGGGCAACTATTTTGCAAAATATGCACAAAGTCTCAGACTCGGTGAGGAATTGATTAAACATACACACTGTGTGGCCCCACACCGAGAATATACAAACCAAATACAGACTGCAAGACCACCTTTTTCTGTCAGGGTTGGAGAAAACATTTCCTTGACCGTCCATGTCTTAAATCTAAGGGCTATGGTTCAAACACATTAGAAAGGAAAATGTGTCTGTATTGAAATTCTTAAGTGATGGACTGTTATTGTATGAATTATCAAGCACTTAGAATATGTTTAGAAGACAGTACAGCACTGCATAAGAAATCACTTCTTGTCAAATGTTACATTTTCTTTTTGTTTTGAACTTCAGCCATCAAACAGAAAATCCAAAACCGCACAGAATTCTTCTCCACTTCAAATAGTGTGGGCCGTGGAGCATCATCTGAAGTTAAGTGTCGATGGCGTTTGTAGCCTTGTCTAATGACGTCTGTCTATCCTCTCTGTCTGTCTTTCCCTGCAGTAGACTCATCCCAGGCCCCTCCCTCGTCCAGCATTGGTGGTATCTGCTCGGGTGGATCCTCCAGCTCAGACGAGACCATCCGCTCCATCCTAGAGCAGGCCAGGAGAGAGATGGAGGCCCAGCAGGCCGCCCTGGAGCCCATCCTCAAGGCATCCTCCATGGGCCCCTCTGACCTGGCCCTGCTCTCCCCCAAACTCCTAGGCTCTCCCATCCTCCCGGCCTCCTACTCGCCCCTGGCCCTCTCCCTCAAGAAGCCCTCCATCCCCCCAACCTCCTCTCCCTCGCACTCCTCCCTCCTGGATTTCCACTCTGCCATGGTGAAGAAGGAGGCAGGAGAGGTGGTGGTGGGAGAAGGCGGGGGAGGAGGAGGGTCGCTAATGGATGGAGGGACCAAGCAGGTGCGAGGCTCCTGGAGGGATCAATGGTGGAGCAGTATGCACCCGGTGGGGCAGGGAGTCACGTCTAGCCTGAATGACGACGCGCATAGTCAGGAGGATAGCAAGGAGGTACAGTAACATTAATACCACACACACTCTGCCTTCATGACCTCTCTCTCACCTCTGAACCAATGGTGGTCCGACCGCAATGTTCAAAATGTTCTGAGAATGTGCCATATCACTATAACTCGTCACACTCAAGGTGGAACATATACAAGCTGTTTGTGTAAGTCGTTAGCTACTTCTCCTTAAACTGCTGAGATTTGTTACGCACTACTGTCGTTTTTGTTGGTTGCCATCACTCAAATCAGCGTCTGTACACAGCCCTTGTGCAACTGAAATGTATTTGGAAGGTCATTTTAGAAGACAGAGGGCCATTGTCTGCGTTCATCTGTAGCGTGCAGCTGCTCCACTCAGGACGAGGTGCTTGTATGTGTGTGTGTGAAGTCCGTATCGACACCACAGACCGGAAATGGCAAATACTTAGGCTAGCAGCTTTCAGAGGCAGAACATGGCCTAACCCAGCAACTCATGGGAGCTACGTTTCTTCACAACATTGAAATCATCGCCATACTCTCTCCTCCCTATCTTCTGCCCCACATACCCTCTCTGGATCCATCCAATGACAGTGGATGTGTCCTACTCCTTTATAGTGGGAAGAGGAGCCCCCTACCTTCCACTCACACCTATTCATTTCCGGCGATAGCTTGACGTTAGCGTTAGAGGTTAGCGCCCTCCCTCCACAGTGACTGTGCCGTTAGCAATTAGCTGTTAGCCTTTAGTGGCCGGCCCCATCCCCACTTCCCCACTGACTGTGCCTCTCTGTGTCTCCGCCAGAAGCCTCCCCGGCTGGCCGGCTCATCCTCGGCGCTGGCCCCCTCCTCCATCTCCATCTCCTCCCTGGACTACTGGAAGGACTGGCCCCGGGCCGAGTCCCCGTACTCCCAGGCCGGCTCCGAGCCTGGTGGGGGCACCAAAACCCAGGGGCCCAGCCGCGCCGACACACCCCAGAGCAGCCCCTCTCCCCTGAGCCTGGGGCCTCTGGGGTCCCTTTTGACCCCCGCAGCTAAACAAGCCAAGCATGTGGTGGCGCCGCTCACTCCTGAGCAGTACGAGTTCTACATGTACCAAGAGGTGGACACGGCCGAGCTTACTCAGCAGGTCAAAGACAAGCTTGCCAAGAACGGCATCTGCCAGCGCATCTTTGGAGAGAAGGTGTGCAAGACACAGACCTCTCTATGCCCTACCGTCCATACTCACGTCCTTACACTCCTTAATATACCCACCCTGCACCAGTGTAGTGCCAACTCCCATCCTCCCCCTGTAATACTGCTCCCCCTCCCTTCCTGTCATTTCCGCCCAACTGCCCTCCACCCTCAGTCAGCACAGTTCAAAACTGTGTGTACTATGCTAGCTCAGCTCTCTGTTGTGTGTTTGTTTAATGAATCCATTCATACGTGTGTAGATAGATTTGTGGGTAAACAGGAAACAGTCACTTTTGACATCCATTTTCACATCCATTTAAAATACATCCCTAAGGATCTCTCTCAGCAGTCAGCTAGTTAATGGCATCACACTGTGATGTAGCATTGGGCCGCCAACCAGGATTCCACCAACAAAAACTCCTTTATATACCCTCTTTGGTACAAACTAAAGCAGATGGTGTAATGGCGTACAGTACAGATCTCAGTGGTTTGAAGGAAGAAGTGCATGATCTCTATGCATGTGTGTTTGTAATTGGGCAATTCCATGCCAGCATGTCCAGAAAATATTTTTTGTATCACAGATTGTTCTGGCAATTCTCAGATAAAAACTTACTTGGGGGGATGTTTAACATGCATTTTATGACGAAAGTCAAGTGTCAATTATTAGGCGCCTTTTAGACCTATACATGCCTCCTGCAAGACCTTATGATCATTGAAACCGTACATGATACAGACAACATCTTGGTGCCATTATACTCCTTGTAGTGTGCTCTAAAATATGGAGTATGTATAGATTCTGAAATATAATTTATCACGTGAATTTATTAAACATTAAGAATATTATTATTCATATCTCAAAACTACTCTTTTTTTGATTTAGCATATTTTTAGACATATTGTTTCGAACCATATACTCTTCAAACACGTCACATTTTCAGAGTGGGCTCTCTGCTACTGTTAAAGAAATTATACATTTTCTACATAGAAATTGACATAATAGTTCATTAAACAATCACAGCCCTCCTGTAGGATTGCATATTCAGCAAATCACCAGCAGAGGGAGTTGGCTTTGAACCCATTTTCCCATTCATTGTATTGGTGGTGCTCGTAAAATGTGTATCATAATTTTAAAAGTAGCAGAGAGCCCACTCTGTTAATGTGATGTACAGTTGAAGTCGGAAGTTTACATACACTTAGGTTGAAGTCCACAGATTTCATGTTAACAAACTCTAGTTTTGGCAAGTCGGTTAAGACATCTACTTCGTGCATGACACAAGTAATTCTTCCAACAATTGTTTACAGACAGATTATTTCACTTATAATTCACTATATCACAATTCCAGTGGGTCAGAAGTTTACATACACTAAGTTGACTGCCTTTAAACAGCTTGGAAAATTCCAGAAAATGATGTCATGGCTTTAGAAGCTTCTGATAGGCTAATTGACATCATTTGAGTCAATTGGAGGTGTGTACCTGTGGATGTATTTCAAGGCCTACCTTCAAACTCAGTGCCTCTTGGCTCGACATCATGGGGAAGTCAAATGAAATCAGCCAAGACCAAAATTGTAGACCTCCACAAGTCTGGTTCATCCTTGGGAGGAATTTCCAAATGCCTGAAGGTACCACGTTCATCTGTACAAACAATAGTACGCAAGTATAAACACCATGGGACCACGCAGCCGTCATACCGCTCAGGAAGGAGACGCATTCTGTCTCCTAGAGATGAACATACTTTGGTGCGAAAAGTGCAAATCAATCCCAGAACAACAGCAAAGGACCTTGTGAAGATGCTGGAGGAAACAGGTACAAAAGTATGTATATCCACAGTCCTATATTGACATAACCTGAAAGGCCGCTCAGCAAGGAAGAAGCCACTGCTCCAGAACCGCCATAAAAAAGCCAGACTACGGTTTGTAACTGCACATGGGGACAAAGATCATACTTTTTGGAGAAGTGTCCTCAGGTCTGATGAAACAAAAATTGAACTGTTTGGCCATAATGACCATCGTTATCTTTGGATGAAAAAGGGGGAGGAACGGGGGTGGCAGCATCATGTTGTGGGGGTGCTTTGCTGCAGGAGGGACTGGTGCACTTCACAAAATAGATGGTATCATTAGGAGGAATATTATGTGGATATATTGAAGCAACATCTCAAGACGTCAGTCAGGGAAGTTAAAGCTTGGTCGCAAATGGGTCTTCCAAATGGACAATGACCCCAAGCATACTTCCAAAGTTGTGGCAAAATGGCTTAAGGACAACAAAGTCAAGGTATTGAAGTGGCCATCACAAAGCCCTGACCTCAATCCTATAGAATATTTGTGGGCAGAACTGAAAAAGCGTGTGCGAGCAAGGAGGCCTACAAACCTTACTCAGTTACACCAGTTCTGTCAGGAGGAATGGGCCAAAATTCACCCAACTTCCCAGTGGGAAGCTTATGGAAGGCTGCCTGAAACGTTTGACCCAAGTTAAACAATTTAAAGGCAATGCTACCAAATACTAATTGAGTGTATGTAAACTTCTGACCCACTGGGAATGTGATGAAAGAAATAAAAGCTGAAATAAATCATTCTCTCTACTATTATTCTGACATTTCACATTCTTAAAATAAAGTGGTGATCCTAATTTTTACTAGGATTAAATGTCAGGAATTGTGAAAAACTGAGTTTAAATGTATTTGGCTAAGGTGTATGTAAACTTCCGACTTCAACTGAACTTCATTCTGGCATGCTTTCTGAGCAGTGTAGTCCACATTAGAGTGTAGTTTTAATGTGATGGTGAGCTCAGGTATATTAAAATATTTATTGACTGACGTGTCTGTTTGTCTGTGTGTATGCGTGTCTGTCTGTCTGTCTGTGTGTGCGTGTTACAGGTGCTGGGCCTGTCTCAGGGCAGTGTGAGCGATATGCTGTCCAGACCCAAGCCCTGGAGCAAGCTGACCCAAAAGGGCCGGGAGCCCTTCATCCGCATGCAGCTCTGGCTCAATGGAGAGCTGAGCCAGAACGTCCTGCCCTTACAGGGCCAGCCGCAAGGTAAACACACACACACACACCGTACATGCATACTGGGCACACACACACACACACACACACACACACACATAACAGATCCCAGAAATGTTCCATAGGCATCAAAAGCTTATTTCTCTCAAATGTTGTGCACAAATGTGTTTACATCCCCGTTAGTGAGCATTTCTCCTTTGCCAAGATAATCAATCCACTTGACAGGTGTGGCATAACAAGAAGCTGATTTAAACAGCATGATCATTACACAGGTGCATCTTGTGCTGGGGACAATAAAAGGCCACTCTAAAATGTGTTAGTTTTGTCACACAACACAATGCCACAGATGTCTCAAGTTTTGAGGTAGCGTGCAATTGGCATGCTGACTGTAGGAATGTCCACCAGAGCTGTTTCCAGAGAATTCGATGGTAATTTCTCTACTATAAGCCGCCTCCAACGTCGTTCTCACAGAGAATTTGGCAGTACGTCCAATCGGCCTCACAACTGCAGACAACGTGTATGGCATCATAAGCTACGGAAAACAAACACAATTGCATTTTATTGATGGCAATTTGAATGCATAGAGATCCTGAGGCCCATTGTCGTGTCATTCATCCGCCGCCATCACCTCATGTTTCAGCATGATAATGCACGGCCCCATGTCGAAAGGATCAGTACACAATTCCTGGAAGCTGAAAATGTCCCAGTTCTTCCATGGCCTGCATACTCACCAGACGTCACCCATTGAGCAAGTTTGGGATGCTCTGGATTGACGTGTACGACAGTGTGTTCCAGTTCCCGCCAATATCGCGCTGCATGAGGCAAATGGTGGTCACTCCAGATACTGACTAGTGTTCTGATCCATGCCCCTACCTTTTTTTAAAGGTATCTGTGACCAACAGATGCATATCTTTTCTGCCAGTCATGTGAAATCCATAGATTAGGGCCTAAAGAATTAATTTCAATAGACTGATTTCCTTACATGAACTGAAACTGTTGCATGTTGCATTTATATTTTTGATCAGTATAATACTGCAAATATTTTGGCAAAGCAATTAACCTTTTGTCCTGAATACAAAGTGATATGTTTGAGGCAAATCCAATTCAACACATTCCTGAGTACCACTCTCTATATTTCCAAACGTAGTGGTGGCTGCATCATGTTATGGGTATGCTTGTAATAATTAAGGACTGGGGAGTTTTTAAGGATATAAAAGAAACGGAATGGAGTTAAACACAGACAAAATCCTAGAGGAAAACATGGTTCAGTCTGCTTTCCACCAGACACTAGGAGATGAATTCACCTTTCAGCAGGACAATAACCTAAAACACAAGGCTAATCTACGCTGGAGTTGCTTACCTGCTTAGGGCGGCAGGTAGCCTAGCAGTTAGTGTTGGTCCAGTAACCGAAAGGTCGCTGGTTCGAATACCCGAGCTGACAAGGTAATAAAAAAAGACCTGTCTATGTCCTTGAGCAAGGCACTTAACATGAAATTCTTAAAATATATGTGTTGACTGAATATAAGCAGCAACTTATGTCTGCTAAATAAACAAGTTGATGGCGCAGTCATATAGCCTCGGCTGCTAGGCACAGATAAAATACAACTCAAACAAAAGTTTAACATTTTTCAAGACCTGAGCTATTTCATTGATTTTGTTTTATTTATTACATTTACTTGTGGAATGTTACCGACTGGATAACAATAATAGAAAGAAGCATCTGGTGGAGCATGGAGTGAAAGAGCGCTGTACTGTAAGTACGCCTCAACGCTGTGGGCCAGGTGGAAATGGTTTAGCAGCCTTTCAAATACATTGGAATACAAAATAATTGATGTCAATGTCAGATTTTTATTTTCACTGAATCTCAGTTAGGACATTGGTTAGGCTACAATTAGGCTGTGGAAAATGTAGGATTATTTTACTCTTCGCTCGCAGTCCCAGTGTGTGATCTGATTGATGGCCACTGAGAGCAGGGAGAGCCTCTGTCCTTGCCCACCAATTTAAATTCTCCCCGGCTGCTGTCCTTGTATTGAAATGAAAATCTTTTCCAGCTTTTATTCTGTGTCTGGAGCATTGGGCTGAAGCACAAAGAGGGACTCATCCATCAGCCAGGGGTGTGTGTGAACCTGTTCGTCAGGTCTCCCCACAGTCATCTGTCTGTGTCCGCCTCCTGACCCCGCCGTCACACACACACATACATACTGTACACATACCACACACACAGTATGCTCTCTCTGTTGCCTTTCTAACTCACTCTCAACCTCTCCTTGTTCCCAGTCTCAATTGCGACGCAAAAAACTGTCCCTGGAGCCGTTATCTGATTTAGACCACAATGGTTAAGGTTTGGACTGGGTCAGGAAGAGCTGATTCAAGTCTGCTTTCAGAACTGAAAGAAACCGATGCATCTTACCCAGACTCTCTAAAAGAAGCGTAAAGCACATCTTTATCAAACGCAATAAATAATTTAAGCTAGATTCAATAAACCGTCTCATTTCGATACAACATTAAAAGGACTAGTGCAAGACATAGCAACACTATTGAAATCAAAGGCCTGTGTCCTCCACTCATTTCTCATTAGCCAAACCATGAGACCGTATGCACTAGGGTGAGGGGGTTTATGGGTAACGCCGCCATCCCGTCTGAGCTAGTGCGCCCGACCGGTCGGAGCTGGAGCTAGCGACCACAGGGATGCTAATTATGGCTAGCTAATTACAGAGCGGGCGCTAGGGAGGTGATGACTGCTAAAAGACAGCCAGGAAGACCCAAGGACATTGTTGTTGCCTTCCACCGTGTTGGTGTTGTTGTTGTCCCCAGGTTTATGCGAATAAAGCTACGGGCTAATCAAATTTGGGGCCTCATTTGCATCTCTGACCCGAGGTAGATCAATTAAAATTGCACTGGGGTTTTTTAACGAATATAATGAGCTTTTTATTTTATGCAACGTCTTCGTGGCTTTTCAAACTAGGTTAGGAGACAATAAAGAAAGTGTTTTAAGTGTTTGTAAAGATAAGAAACTTAGATATTTTCGTTGATGAAAAAACATAGAGGAATCAATAAGTAGCTAAAGCTCTCCTCACAAAGGATTTGATGTAACATTTAGGTTTTGGTTTCAGTGTTAAAAGGCTGCATATGAAGTGTCTGCGTTTGAGAACCCTTTCCATTCAATATCCAAGTCTCTCTTGAACTTCTTTTCTCAACCGTTGCTGTTTTGTCTGGCCGGTCACCTCGGGCAGTCTTCCAGAGAGACAGTGAGATTACTATCCCAGAATGCTGCAGTGCCCAGTGTGTCACGGTAGATCTGGAGTCGTCATGGCAGCTCTCTGCAGAGCCACACACAGCGACCCGCTCCACATGACAGAGAGCTGATGTGACACGAGCTTAGCCAGCCTGGTGTTTGGTGTGTGTGTGTGTTTGTGTGTGTGTGTGTGTGTGTGTGTGTGTCTGGACACGTCCTGTAGAAACAAAGATCATAGTCGCGATAAAAACTGACAGTGAGTGGTTTTTGGACTTGTCTGACTAAACCTGACTTAATTTACCCCATCTTAGAAAAATACCATACACTGCACCACCAATACAAAGTATCTGTAGAACCATACCTTGCACTGATACATCTATAGATACAAAACATGGATGCATATTACCCATACATCCACATATGCACCACCAGCATGTACGCATGTCGTACCCTCCGAATCTGGTCAAGGTTGATCTTTTTATAGCGCCGTAGCTAACCTGACGCCAGCTAATTTGCGGTGATGAAGTGGCACCAGAGAATAGTCAGCCACGCCTCTTAATGAGCGTCTAATGTGAGGTAGCGCTATGCCCTGTTTACAGAGCTGTCACACCTTATAGATGAGAGGAGGGGAAGAGGCTCGATTACATACACACACAGGCCAGGGATGAGGGCTGAGGATCAGGATGGGGAGGTGGGGCAGTGTGGGGGGTTGGTGCTCTCTCTCCCGGGGGCTTCCCGCAGCTGTTGTAATCAATTACAGCATCAGAACACTGATGTATGATAATTACTGTGAGCCCCCCTCCCCTCCCTCCTCTACGCTCTCTCCTCCCAGACAGACCCCCTCCCTCCCCCCTCGCAGACACACACACACACACACACACACAAATTCATACACTTCCGCACGCACACACACAAACACAGCCCCTTTGCTGTGCAGGGCTACATCACCCCCCACCTCTTAAATATATACACACACACCCCTCTCTTTCAGCACACACACACACACACACACACACACACACACACTCCTCTGGCTAATTAATATGCAAATAATCAGCTGATGGTAATGATGAGTAGGAGCCCGGTCCGGGGCAGAGGCATGATGAATTACATTTACAGGCTGTCCTACATTAACTACCCTTTCTCCATCATTTTCACCGCAAATTAGCCACGACAATATATAGATTACAGAGATTACTTTAGAACCGGAGAGGGAGATCGGGAACGCAGGGAAGAGAGGAGAGGGGGAGAGAGGGAGAGATTGGAAATTAATGGCTTTTAAAATGGGCTCGTAGCTTAGAAAGAAATGTAAATGTCAGCTTGCCTGTCTGCTTAATCCAGGGCTGGCCAGAGAATTTAAAAGTACATAATGTTTTTGGGATGGGGTTTAATGGCACACTTGTTAGATATGGAGCAGGGCAAGCAGACAGGGCTGGGGAAGGGAGGGCCTTTCCTGGAATAAGGGTAGAAACCCATACACTAAGACGCATTCTATCACACACACACACTCTCCCCAATAGATACACCCACAGACAAACACAATCAAAAACACTTAATCGCACACACATTCTCACACACAAACACGCACACTCTTAGGCAGTGAATAGCAGTGAATAGCAAGTGTAATGGGCCAGGCTTTAGAGACCAATAATGCATCTCTCACAGGACATTGTCCCAATCTGTGTTTGTGTGCCCTGGCTGAGAGGAGACCACAGCCCTGTTAAATAGGACAGCCCAGATGGACAGAAGAGAAGGAGATGGAGGGAGAGAAAGAACAGAGAGAGAAGAGAGAGGGAGAGACCGCTCCATTGTTTATTTACTTCATCCAAAAGTCTTCTCAGAGACTCATATGGAATGGACTGTAAAAGCACTGTGGGAGCACTGTAAAAGTACCCACTAAAAGCTGTGAAAAGTGATCAAAAGCTTTTAAAACCAACACAAGGCAGTGGCGTGCCGGGCACATTATAATGTCCTCGCTGCCCCTCATTAGAACGCACCACAGTTAGACCAGCTATAAGTAGCCCTCCCCAGGGGTGTGTGTGGAAGTTGCATACAGAGTACAGACCCTCCAGGTGCCTCTCAGAATGTGTGTGTGTCTCTCATCTGTCCCTGCTCATCCTTTCGCCTCAGTGCTAACATGCCCTCACTCTGTCAGGAACACAGATAGATACACTGGGATGGGGAACATGAAGGCACACTGTTTATACCGGTGCCTGCTGGGGTCATATGACTACGGTGTTGCATGTTCAACGTAATTTCCAAACGCTTTGTCTATAAATGTAGTTTGTGTCGAAATGTAGTGCTGCATTTGCATATGCAAATGTATATATATCTAATTGGTGCCACGGTATCTTTGGAACAAAAAGCCTTTGGTTGCAGTTGAACGGGGCCAGTAATGTGTTTATCTAAAAGCCAGCGAAAGCCATTTTAGGCCCTTTTAGTGTCACCAATGCCAGAGTTAAAAGCAGCAAGCAGCTGTACATCCAGATGCAGCTATCTCTCTCTTTCTCTTTCTCTTTCGCTCTCTCCCTCATCCGCTCTCCTATCACTCCATCTTCTGGCGTCAAGCAAAACAGAGTGCCCTGTGAGGGAAAGCAGAAAACACTGCCCCCTCTTTCCTCTCCTCCCTCCCTCCCTCCCTCCCCCAGTGCAATGTCCCCCTGGGGGCCAGTGACATGTCTGGGCTGTGGGTCACTGGCACCATGTCACAGGACAACCTGTCATGTGGAGAACCCCACCCCTCCCTCGTCTCCGTCGCCCCCCCCCGTCCCCCTCGCGCCACGCTGCCAGATAAAATGTCACCAGTAGGCTTAGCGAGCCGGGCGGGAGATGCGAGCTGACTGCCTCCACCCTCCACGCACACACACAGATACACACATAAACGCACACTCCCCCCTCAGCTGTTTCCCCCAGCACGGCAGGGAGGTAATCACTAGTGACGGCTCCCCTCGGCTGCTCACTTTAGGGCCGCAGCCAGCCACACACACAGAGACAGACACAGCTCATGCACATACCCTCACATAAATACACATAACATGCACACACGCTCACCCTGCACATGCACGCGCTCACCACACAAACACAGCATACACATACCCCACACACACACGTGCACATGCGCACTCTACCACATAGGGTAGGCCGAGAGAGGGAATGAGGGAGAGTGGAGGGAGAGCGAGAGCAGGACCCTCTGACTCATCAAAAGAAGTCATTTGTTTTTCCAGACTTCAGAAATCATTTTAGCAAACAACCGAAGCCTCCCTCCTGGCCTCGGCTGGGGATTACTGATGAGTTGTCCCTGCTGTGCTGGCAGCCAGGCACAATGAAGTGTAGGATACCCTCTCACTGTAGGACTATGTCTACTCTTATCCACAACCCGCTACCCACTCGACAAAGCAGGACAGGAGACACACACACACACACACAAAGATATAGCTACACACGTCAGGCTACACAACATCCTTCCTTTTGGAAGTCACAGGCCTAGGAGTGCCAAGACAAGCGTGTTGGACATGCTAACATCATCAGCTCTGAAATGTGACAAACGAGTCCATGTTAATTCACGTCAAATGTTCAAGTTGATTTACTGTAAAGCACGCTGCTTGAACAGAATCATAAATCTCACTCAGAACGCATACAGCCAACACATACACACGTATCTGATCTACTGACAGGCGCTTTCCCGTCAATGCAACTCAACGTGCACTTTTCCTACTGAGGCGCAGAGAGGAAAGAAAATTGCACATGCAGTGAATTTCTAGTCATCTGCTCCACGTTCTCGCTCTCTCCTCTCTCTCTCTCTCTCTCTCTCTCTCTCTCTCTCTCTCTCTCTCTCTCTCTCTCTCTCTCTTCCCCCTCTCCCTCTCTGTTCATCTCTGACAGACTGCCGTCTCATGGGGAGAGTTGATTGGCCGTGCAATGGGCCATCATACAGCCATTGGGTTGAGGGAGGGGAGTGAGAGGGGGAGCTGGTGGAGACGACAGAATCACAGCGACACGTTAGCGCCAATCATTCTCTCTGTGTGTGCATGCTGTTTGACGGAGCATTGGAGCAGAGTACATGTAGCTCATAGAGTTAGCTAGAGACTAGCTGATAGACAGTATGAGTACTCATGTTGTAGTGGCGCTAATGTAGTTGGTGGAAATAAAGTAATAAAACATTTTGAATAATTTGGGTCCCAATTCAATCAATTGCAGATTGAGAGTCCCCCCTACCAAGGGTTTCAGTTTAGATAGAGAGTCCCCCCTACCAAGGGTTTCAGTTTAGATAGAGAGTCCCCCCTACCAAGGGTTTAAGTTTAGATTGACAGTCCCCCCTACCAAGGGTTTAAGTTTAGATTGACAGTCCTCCCTACCAAGGGTTTAAGTTTAGATTGACAGTCCCCCCTACCAAGGGTTTAAGTTTAGATTGACAGTCCCCCCTACCAAGGGTTTAAGTTTAGATTGACAGTCCCCCCTACCAAGGGTTTAAGTTTTGAATAAAAATTGGGATTGTTGTTTTATTGGTGTTGCTTTTGAAATGTGCACATTTGAGTGTCCCAAAAATATGAAGTAGTCTTTGTTTTTAACTGTCTGTCTCTCTTTGACGCTTGGTTCTCTGTTTCATGTCTCCACAGAAAACACCCCAAAGACCTCAGCCAGCTGCAGCCCGGCCCCGGAGTCCCCCCTCAGCTCAGCCGAGGAGTCAGTGAGCCTGGGGGAGCAGGGGGGAGGAGGAGGAGGGGGGTGTGGAGGAGGAGGAGGATCGTCCCAGGTCCCCCCCAGGGAGCCCAGCGAGCCCTCTGAGTCCCAGCCCGGCACGCCACTGCCCGTCCCCGGCCACTCAGGTCTCAGCATCCAGGAGATGGTGGCCATGTCCCCGGAGCTGGACACTTACGTCATCACCAAGAAGGTCAAGGAGGTGCTGACCGACAACAACCTTGGTGAGTTGGAGTGGCGGTATCATATCAATTTGGTCTTGTCTTTCAACAGTCACTTCTTCAAGTCTTCCTTTCCCATTGACCAGCACAACAAAGCATTCAGTTCCCCCCTTCTCCCCAGAGGTGTGCAACTCGCCTTATTCACCTCGTCCGCTACTAATGTGTATAGCACCCACCTGGGTGATACCATGGCAGCCATTTTGTGCCAGAGCATTCACCAGTGACCACACATGAGCTATCGCAGTGGAGAGGTGTGGAGCGATTGTTACATTGTGCCAATGTGACTGTGTACTGCTCACCAAGCAGCGCAAACTCCCAACAAGCTTTTCTCTCCTCCCACTGATAATAATTAGTTTCAATTATAAAAATAAGAAAATCTGTCTGAGAGTTGCAACACTTCAAACTAATAATGTTGTGCCGGGTTCTGTGCATGTGTCATCATTGTACACATTATCTCCGCTCCAGAATTGGGATATGCTCTTTACCCCACCAGCGTCACACGGGGCTGCCAAGACGGAGAGAATTTGCCAGTTGCCATGTTCCAGAAGCTGGCAAACTAACTCATTAGTCATTCCCTCGGATAAAATTAACCAGCCCAACTATCAACTCACACAACAAAGGAACAGAGAGCACAGTTTACACACTGTCCTGGGACGACCCAAAGCTGGAGCTAGCTCCTATCACAGCCAGTGTAACGGCACAATTGGGATGTGGCCGTGCTTCAAGGCTAAGTGTTTCCTGGTTAGCCTCTGAGCCAGTTGGATAACTTGGATAAACAACACTTATCTGTTGAACATTGAGCTACAGTATGGTCGATACTATCAGATACTAGCCATATTAATATTGGGACAAAGCCTGGTTGTCAGAGGACTGCACTCCACCTCATTGCCAGACCTCTCTATTAGCCCCACAGAGAAGACCCCACAGCTCACCAACTCCTCCTCTCCCCTGTCAGGACAGTGAGGCGGCCAGGGCCAGTGATGGATGGTGTCATTTAGCAGCTCCCTTCAGCCAAACTCCCATATCTGTCAACTACTGTAGCCCATGTCAGTCAACTACTCTGCCCTACCAAGCAAAAAGGCAGTAACTGCTCATAGCGTGGAACTGAGAGAAATGGCTTTTATTTAACTTGGTGTAGCCCATGCCTGTCAACTACTGTAGCCCGTGCCTGTCAACTACTGTAGCCCGTGTCTGTCAACTACTGTAGCCCGTGTCTGTCAACTACTGTAGCCCGTGCCTGTCAACTACTGTAGCCCGTGGGCACAAAGGATGCCTCTCAATGAACATGTTTACCTCTGATGCTTGTACCCAAATCTAATCTTTTTTTTAGTGGGACATTATATTAGGTGGTGGTCCATAATGTATTTTCTTAGTTGCTTTGATTTATGGCAATGGATTTGTGTGATTTGATTTAGACCTTAATGGTTCATTAAGAATAGATGAACAAGTTCACCCTTGTACTCAACCTTACTTTCATACACAGAGATCCACAGGGCTGTGTGCGCATCACTGCATCCAATTGTGATAAAAACAGGGCTTGAGGTGTGTGTCTGTGTGTAATGTTTCTGTTTGTGTATGTGTGTACTATAAGAGAGAATGTGTGTGTTCAGCGCAAAACAAAGCCCTGTCGGAGTCAGTGAGAGAAGGAAACAGTAAAGCAGCCCTTCCATCTCAGTGCGACACACACATGCACATACCCCAAGGGATTCTCTCTGCGGGACTGGCGTCACCTGTTCTCTGGTCTTCCAGCCTCCCAGCCCCATGCTGTCTACTCATCAACTTCTCTTCTCTTAGAGCTTCACGTCTCTGCCTCTCTCTCTCACCGCCACCCTGCGTTTGTTCAGCTGCCCCAACGCTCAGCTCCCCGGTATGAAACACTGTGAGAAGCACAGTGAAGAGCAACACCACCCTCCCTCCTTGCTGCCAAAGGCATGTTTGAGGGGTCCCCTGAGACATAGTGTGGGGAAATGTAGCTCCGCAGCGCTCTGTGTGAGAGCTCGCCAGCTTTGAAGCCTTTCAAGAACCTGAGGTTCTGCTGTGGTGAATGTTTATGCTGCGAATAGAGAGGGAGACCTCGGTTGTTGTTTTTTATTTATGTGAATCCAGACCTTTTTTAATGCCTTTAAAACAACTCAGGCACTCAAACGCCAGTCAAAGACTATTTAAACTGTCTCGTCTCTGATTGAAGTCAGCCACAGTTGCAGCAGACAAAACGCTGCTAACTTCTTCTGGCAAGTTTTCAATGCCGCCCTGCCCTGTACCTTGGAAACTTAAAGGACATGTAGCGTTGATGCGTGTTCGTGCGTGGAATTCAAGTTTATTCCAATAGCAAGCAAAGTGAAAAAAAGGCCAATTAAATGTTGAATGTTGACACTAGCTCCCCAGCTAACAATTCTAGGGCAAGATAACGTTTTTGTAATGTTACCCGTAATGTTCCCCTAATGTTTGCGTTTCCAGTTTGTCCACTTGTTAGCAAAAACCTTCAGATAACCTTTTTAATGTGTTTTGGTGTTAAGGTTAGAAGAATATTCCCTTAAAGCCAAGCAGAACTTATCTACTCTGAACAAAAATATAAGCACAACATGAAACATGGGACAAACACTTTTCATGAGCTGAAATAAAAAATCCCAGAAATGTTGTTTACATCCCTGTTAGTGAGCATTTCTCCTTGCCAAGATAATCCATCCAATTGACAGGTGTGGCATATCAAGAATCTGATTAAACAGCATGATCTTTACACAGGTGCACCTTGTGCTGTGGACAATAAAAGGCCACTCTAAAATGTGCAGTTTTGTGATTGGCTGAGCTTGGCTCCCCAGTGGGTGGGCCTGTGCCCTCCATGGTCCACCCATGGCTTCACCCCTGCCCAGTCATAGGGCCTAATGAATTTATTTAAATTGACTGATTTCCTTATATGAACTGTAACTCAGTAAAATCATTGACATTGTTGCATGTTACGTTTATAATTTTGTTCAGTATAGAACGTGGTTACAATGTTCTCAGAATACGATATGACATTAAAATATATTGCTAAGAATGTGAGAGTAGGGTGACTCCCCTAGTTGGTATCGAACCCTAACCACTGAGTGGCGCAGTGGTCTAAGGCACTGCATTGCAGTGCTTGAGGCATCACTACAGACCCGGGTTCGATCCCAGGCTGTGTCATGACCGGGAGACCAATGGGGCGGCGCACAATTGGCCCAGCGTCTTCCGGGTTAGGAGAGAGTTTGGCCAGCCGGGATGTCCTTGTCCCATCGCACTGTAGCGACTCCTCTGCAAGCTGACTTCGGTCGCCAGTTGTACGGTGTTTCCTCCGACACATTGGTGCGGCTGGCTTCCGGGATAAGCGAGCGGTGTGCCAAGAAGCAGTTCGGCTTGGCAGGGTCGTGTTTCTGAGGACGAATGGCTCTCGACCTTCCCTCTCCCGAGTCCGTTAGGGAGTTGCAGCGATGGGACAGGACTGGAACTACCAGTTGGAGATCACGAAAAGGGGTAAAAGACAGAAGAAGAAAAACTGGACACAAGTATGTTCTTGCAACATTCCCATGAAATGTGTCTAGAACATTAATGTCATGGTAACCACATTCTGGGTTCTGACATTAAGGAAATGGTCTCTTGGAAACATTCCTTGCACATCACATGAACACTCCAATGAAATCGTTACTTAATTACCTAATGAGACTCTACAGTTGTGGGAACGTTTGTTGTTAACTGGGTCATGCCCTAATTCTCATCCTTTTGATAAAGGATTTCAGGCGCTGTTTAAGAGTTGTAGGCTCTTCTTCTGAATATTGCTGATTCTAGTTGCCTTCTAGTGACTACCCTCTCTGTTGTGATCTAACCCCCTCCTCTCTCTCTTGCTCTCTCTGATCCCCCAGGTCAGCGTTTGTTTGGGGAAACCATCCTGGGTCTGACCCAGGGCTCGGTGTCTGACCTGCTGGCGAGGCCCAAGCCCTGGCACAAGCTCAGCTTGAAGGGACGCGAGCCCTTCGTCCGCATGCAGCTCTGGCTCCAGGACCCGCGCAACGTGGAGAAACTCATGGACATGAAACGCATGGAGAAGAAAGGTAATAATTTCCTCCCTCTCTCTGTTTCTTTTTAGTGCTCTTTACCTCCCTCCCTACCTCACTTTTTAGTGTTCTTTACCTCCCTCCCTACCTCACTTTTTAGTGTTCTTTACCTCCTCCCTACCTCACTTTTGTGTTCTTTACCTCCCTCCCTACCTCACCTCTGTAACCAGTTCTAAATCTCCCCCTAGCCTAGCCCTTACCCTTTTATACATCTGAATAGAAAATTGTTAAAGCCAAGGGACAGTATGGCGTTTTCCCGCCTTGCACTCTGAAAGGCAGAATTTGTGCCACGTTGTCCTTGAATGGGATTTGGAGTTAGGCATGAGTGTGTCCTTCATGTCTTCTCTCCTTGCTTTCAATACAGAGACTAGGATAGAGAGAACAGTTTTTTTGCACACTGATGTAGCTGCAAGCTACTAGCTAGCTACCTCCATAGGCCATGTTTTTACCCACTAACATCTGTCCCTGCACCCCTCCCTGGGAGTGTACCATCCCCTCAAGGCCGCCAGGCAACCCTCCTAAACACTCTGTGGCGCTTGGAGAGAGAATAAAGTAAAACAAGATGGATTGAGAGAACGAGGTGGAGTGAGAGGACGAGCTAGCAAACAAGGGGGAGGGACGGAGAGGAAGAAAGAGCATGAGGGGGGCATTTCTGATTGCTCTTTTTCTTCCTCTAATAGCCCTGATGTGTCCCCCGGCTGCCGAGTCAAACAGCACATGCCCAGTGCTCCTGGTTAAAAAGAAAAGGGGGTGGAGACGTGTGTGTGTGTGTGTCGGAGGGGTGGGGGATATGTGTTTCTCGGCGCTGTCGAGATCAATCTGGGCAAGAGATGTCAACGCTCTCATCAGACATGACGGGCCCAAGTCTCTCCGGGGCCTGCTTATTCAAAGTCCAATGCACTCATCAGAGCCCTCTTTTCTCCCTCTCCCTCTCTCCACTCCTCCTCCCCTTCCTCTCCCTCTCTCCGTAAGCAAAGTGAACATTCTTGGAGTGATTAGGCCATTAACACTTCTCCCGGGGTAAAAGTGACATATACTGGTCCTTCTTTGGGGCTGCGGCTGACGCTAGGCTAGTTATGAGTTATGAGTCTGGTGAAGTGTGTGGGGTAGCGTTACCGTAGCGAAGCATGGAGGCTAACTGCAGGGAGACTCCTCATTAGCCAGCTAACGCTAGGGCCTGGATGTTATTTTCCCTGCCTAACCCCCGACCAGGCGACAGGGACTTCTGCTCATAACACAGCTAGGGCTATGGGGTTTTGCGCTCTGTATGCATGATGATAATGATGTGTTTTATATAGTGCTTTTTGTTAGATCTAAAAACACTTAAAATTGTATGGTCAAATGTGGTCAAATGATAGGGCAGCTGATATGGATGGCTATTAAGGCTTAATGGAAGCTATGCTTCCCCTTAACAGATTATCTTGGATAAGCTTAACACTAACCCAGTCCTAACCTCACTATAACCATTTTGGAGGTAAAAAACCAAGGCTGACCTATCAGCACTTAAGTAAAAAATCGTCATACAACAGGTTAGCCACTAGCCATTGTCCATTAGCATGTTGAAGCTAGCATCTTAAATGTACAGTCAGGGTGCCTATTGTTTAGATTATCAACAAAAGGTATCCCATAGTAACGTTCAAGTGTTGCTGCTATATACTGTATATGAAGACGTATCATAAAATCATGTTTCTATTTTGGTCCATAATGTATTTTACTTCCATGTCACACATGCCATGTGAACATGTTTAAACATATCAAGCACGTCTCAAGAGGAGTCAAACAGTCAATTTCGTCTCAATTGTTCTACATTGTAACCTTACCACCCATGTTGTGTGAGGGAATGTGTCTGAGTATGTATGTGGTAATACTGCCCCCTGGTGGCAGTGTTTATCATTAGATTAGTGTATTTAGCTATGGCGTCTGCCTGTGAGCCTTTATAAAAGATCACATCAACATTTGTTGAATGCTGTAGTATTTCAGTTGCTGTGGACAGATATCATGTTGTCATGTTGCCTGTATGAATTTAAAGGGGAATTGAAAAGAGGACATATTTTCATTGTCAGCTCCGTTTGCAGCCCATTCAGGCAAGTCTACATGGAGTTTACATGGCATCCTCATACTATAGTTAACCCTTCCATCTCTCTCTGTAGAGGGCTCATACATTTTCAACCCTGTGCCCTCCCGTCTCTCCCCGCCAGCGTACATGAAGCGGCGCCACAGCTCTGTGAGCGAGAGCCAGACGGCGGACAGTGGGGGCCTGTCAGGGGGAGACTTCAGCCAGGGTGGCAGCCCCCAGCACGGCCTCGGCCACCACCTGCACCAGCAGCAGCCTCCCCAGCAGCACCTGAAGAAGGCCCGTGTGGTGCTAGCCCCCGAGGAGAAGGAGGCCCTGAAGAGGGCCTACCAGCAGAAGCCCTACCCCTCGCCCAAGACCATCGAGGAGCTGGCCTCACAGCTCAACCTCAAGACAAGCACAGTAATCAATTGGTTCCACAACTATAGGTGGGTGAAGAGAAACAGGGGGGGAAGGCTCGGAATGGATGCAGACCTGGGTCTAAATAGTTTTTAATTTTATTCTAAATACTTAAGCATGCTTGCTTTTTTCTGTGTTGATGTGAGAGACACAGCTTTGTGTCTGTGTCTGATTGAGGGATGTTGGGGTTCCTCTGCTCTCTTTCTCTCTGGCCTCCAGGTCTCGTATCCGACGGGAGCTTTTCATCGAGGAGATCCAGCGAGGCGAGGGTGGTGAAGGCGGCTCCCCGTCCACCAGGGCGTGCAAGGCCAGCGAGGGCGACAGCTGTGACGGTACCGAGTCAGACGGCACGGTAGAGGGCACACGCCCCGGCCACGAGCACCACCCGGCCTCGGAGGGCGAGGGGGGGTCCGACCACAGAGACGAAGGCACCACCTCAGCCACCGGCAGCAACGCTGCAGGTACCAGTGGCCACCACAAGGGCGGCGCCCTGGACAGCCTGTTCAGCTTCCCAGAGAGCACCCATGTTTCCTCTGCGTCTGTGGCCGCCACCACCACTGCCCGCAACCCCCGCGACAGCAGCCTGCGCAAGAAGAAAGCCGCCAACCTCAATAATATCATCCACCGCCTGGAGAAGGCCGCCGGCAAAGACGAGCCCCATGAGTGGGAGTTCTAATACGGCCCCTCCTGCTCATGCTGCTGGGGAGAAAGAGAGTTACTATTTTTCTAGTGCCCTGACTGCACAGTCCCAAGGCCAAGACTGGAGCAGTGCTGCCAGAGAAGAACTAGCGTCTTTTACGAGTTTTCATATCAAAGAGGGTTTCAAGATTTTTTCGAGAAGCGAAACAACAGCAACAACCTGGTTTTGTTTAGTGATAAAGCACTTAACAGCCCTGCTGGCCACACAGCCCTAACACCACCGGCCAAAGGTGTGAAAGAGACGAAGATTTGCGCTGCTCGCAAAGGAGCGTCACTCCATAGGAGGAAACTGTCACGAGAAGCAATTCTGTGTTTTATTTGTGTGTGTGTGTGTGTGTGTGTGTGTGTGTGTGTGTGTGTGTTTGTGTGTGTGTGTGTGTTGGTTTCCCTTTGAGAGATTTATTCACCACCTCAAAGTTTTTCTAACCTTGTTCGCTCAGTGAGTTTTCACATCTAGTAGACCAACTGTTACCTTGTTTTCCCTTTTTTCTGTTTTCTAAGAGGTTTTCTCCTCATAACTCCATTGCAGTTGTTTGGCTATCTGATAGGATCATCAAACAAAAAAAGAGAATTAAAAGCCAAGCATTTAGAATTGAAATTTGTCTGCAGGAGAGGAGAAGCATGGAGAACCCTTTCCCAAGAAATGTTCCTTTCTGTGACCCAAAAGTTGCCATGGAATGGCATTGGAACTCTTAATATGCTGTGGACTCTATTGAGAAAAGAAGGACAATTTTTATCAAATTATTTTTCTCCTCTGAGAAAGAAAAAAAAAACTTTAGAGCAATTTGGTTGCCAGTAAGAGATTGCACAGTCGGTCGACTTTAAACAATGCTATTTTCGATTCCTAAATATTTGGGAAGGGTAAAATGTAATCTAATTAAGAAAAAAGATTATCACTTTAATTCACAATGTTTCAACGTACAACATAAAATGCAACGATCATGTCAGGAAAAAGGAAAAATCTGAAAAACATCTTGTGGTAGCTTACTTTGTGTTCTTTCTCGTGAGTGATCTAGAAGCTCTTTGATAAGTAGTGCACATTTCTTTCATAGCTTTAACTGACTTCCGGGGGACGCCATTTTGGTGGCACCGGGAGCGTTTGTTTAATACACTCCATTTTAGGCCGAAATCAGGTTTGAGAAAAAAAGAAAATCAACAAAAAAGATGTATACAAGTTCATGGAGAAAAAAAATCAATTTCCGTCTAGATATTTAAAATAAAAGTTGCAAACTTGCTTTTTAACCTATTTTAACCACAAAAAAACACACTATTAAGACCTCAGAACCAGGGTGTACAGTGGAGCCGACGGCCGCTGCACTTCACAGCCTGGCCCTCGGATGGGGAGGCTTGCGTTTCATTGGGTGAAAAAGCCAGGAGATGCACAGCTCACTTTACTGTATATTCCAAGCATCTGGCTCTTTTGCTCTCAACTCTTTACCTACGGTTGTGTGTATATATGTACATTGTAAAAAGACAGAAAAGAAATACAAGAAACCCCAGCTGTTGCGTGTCGGTCCTCACATGCGGTGCACTACGAGTCTGAGGAAGATATGGACGCTCCTCTGCTTGTGTGTTCCCATACAGAGTTACTGATCTGGTCATGGACAACCTGTCACGTCCTTCCTTTAAAACCCTTTGACATATATTCTCCACAGGCTGCCATGTTATGTTGCTCAGAGGTCAAGAGGTCAAATGTACCAAACAGTGCCAAGGCTTAGTAGAGATATTTCAAGGTACATTTTTACGAATTTAATAACCATTACCAAAAGTTATATCCAAAGTACTGTCGATGTGACATCCCCCATCCAATTTGGTTGTCTCTGTTTCAAAGTCAAGCTGATTCTCCCACCGATCTGGATGCGCTCACTTCCTTATATTATGACCAGTTTTATGATCAATTCATGACTGTTACGTAGCATCTCCATTCTCCACTGGTCACAACAAGTCCTCTTACCTTCGTCTGTAACTCTTGGCCTGCCCCCATGTGAATATATCTCAGAGGTTAAGATCACTTGACACGGGTCAATGGAAGAAACAAAGACATTAGTTTTATACTTAACCCTCAACCCACCCTCCCTCCTCCAGATATGGTAGAACATTAGACCCTTTCCACCCCCTCCTCTCACACATCGCAACCTCCTCCCTCTTCCCCCTTTCCTCCTCCTATGCCACAAGCTCACAGTGCCTGCCCGCCCACTGCCTCTCCCTGTGTGTTTGAGTGTGTGAGAGCACACACACGTAGGTGTACACAAGTAGGCGTGCGCGTGTGTGATTTTTGTATCCACGTCCCGTAAGAAGGGGGTGTGAGGGTGTGAGCGAGGACTAGCTGCCCTGCTCTGCCATACACACCCTTGAGTGTGTGTCTGTGTGTGTTTTATAAGTCTGCGTGGTTTTGATTTGTATATACCTGCGCACACGTAGCGTGCACAACTGCGAACCTTTCTTTATTCTAAGCTGTTTTTCTAAGTTATACGGCTTACGGCATAGCAGACTCACAAATACAGTAGGTCCCATTTATTTCCATATTAAAGACAAGCAGTAGATCACTTCAACATAGTTATTTTTTGTTCATTTTTTTTTTGTTATGCTAATTTATAGGTGCTGTATTTTACATGTTAATGTCTTATTTTATTTCCGTTTTTTTATTATTGTTGTTATTATTGTATGGAAGGGACTATAAGGGGTCATATAATTATTTTTTGGACTTATAGACTGCCGGCAGTATTGGGTTATACGTACGAGATTTAGTTGTCATACATGTATATTTAGTGATCTTTGAAGACGTTTTGACTGTCATTTATGCGGTTTGAGCTGAAATGAGAGAGCAACCCGATGACGTCATCGATAGCATTATGGTGCGTTCACCGTTCATCATTTGATGCGTCTGTGCATTTCTATTTTCATCTTTTTCACTTCAGCGAGCATGATTGAAATCAGGTTGACTTTTATTCTATTTTGTACGTTTTCCGTGTATTACTGAACCCAGCACAGGACAGAAGTTGTGTGGGGCTCAAGAACCAATAGCATCTTAAGGTCTGGAACTGCTGTTCATTGGCATCACCTCTGAATCTGACATTTATTTTTAAGATTTCCCAGCTTTGTTTGAGATTAATAAAGTGAGGTAGATTTTTCCAAAATAAGCAGCGATCGCATCACTATATATGGGCTTAGATCCAGCAAGAGTGTGCCTTTAGGCATTTCCTGTTTATAGGCCTATAAACTGTGATGCACTGGCTACATTTTGTGAAGACAAAAAAAACCGGATCAAATTACATTTTTATACTTAACAATAACACAAACAGGTGTGTAAAGCACAAGCACTACTGACCAAAAACCTCTTAAAAAGGGGGGAAGGCAACTTTACCTTAAAAGATTAATTGCATGCTCTTAAATATTTTCTATGCCGTTCTGACTTCAATAAGCTTAGTCTTTAAAGAGAAAGAGATTATTGGCAACTTTTTAAAATGTGAGAATTTGGAGCACAATTTGACTTATCTCATACCCTGGCGCTATAGAGTGGGTCCTGAATGCCTACTGCTCAGCTGCCCCTCCTACAGCAAAGCTGGTGGTGATTGGATCATCCCTGGAGGGCAGTGAAGTTAGCACACTGTTCAAAAGCCCTGTGTCCTGCATGGTTCCAAACCACGCTCCCTCAAGTGACACACTGGCAGTCTGGCCAAGCCACAGCAGTCCCTATCAGCTGGTTAAACTTTTCTAATGAATTTCATTGTAATAATCTGATCGATTTGAACAAAAACAAAAAAAAAACAGAGTGTTTAAATTATTTTTGATAAAAGCACAAGTACTCTGACAAGTTTAAGCAAAAAATAATGGTCTTTACATATAATGGCTTTTGACAAGTAAAGCTTAAATTGATCATACCCGAAAACATTACCTTTCAAAAAAGGCATTGATCTTTTAGCATTATTAAAGAGACATCTTAGCTCAGCACTTAACCGTCTGCAAGCCTTTTCCTTCAGACTATTTTTTAATAGGATTGCCTTTGCCTTAAAGCAATCCAGACTGAAGTGTTGATGTTTTAAGGATTGCTCATAAATGAATGCAGTAAACTGGCTCGGTCTCTTGGACTGAAGTCTTGCGCCCATCCCATCATCATTCCCATGAGACTTTTCATCACTGGTCTCCGTCTTGTGCAGGCACCACATGGAAACAAGCAATCATTTTAATTGGTCTCTCACATGCTGTGTCCTCAACATAGATGTTGACATCTGTAAAAAGTTGTTTTGCCTGGAAATACTCCACTGCTGTTGAACAAAGGGGGGGCAGTTCTGTGACTGTCTGCAGTCTTCAGCTGGTTCCTCCAGAGGTGATGCCAATACAGATTCTTGTAGGCCATAGATTTAGTAGGAGGTCCACAATCAAAAGCCCCCACACAGATAGTTGGTATGGCCGGCATTAAGAACGATGCATGCTTGAGTGCCTGGTAGAGACACTAGTGAAATGGAGTTGATCATTGGTATGTGAGGGTCCCAGAGGGACTTCAGTTTGATACTATTACTAACATGTCAAGTTGTGCTGCCATGATGTCAACTGTGTTCCCAGCTTTTGCCCGGTTAGAACAAGCGACATAGCTGACAGGCAGTACTTTTTGATCTGGAGTTGAATTTATTTGGATTTGCTTTCCTTTATCTATTTCTCATTTGATGCTAATGGAAGACAGGAGTTCTCTCACTTTTTCTCTCCAAATCATGTTCTGCTGTCAGCCATTTTGTAAACATGGCATGTATACTGAACAGAAATATAAACGCAACATGCAACAATTTCAAAGATTATACTGAGTTACAGTTCATATAAGGAAATCTGTCAATTAAAATAAATAAATTAGGTCCTAATCTATAGATTTCACATGACTGGGCATGGGTGCAGCCATGGGTGGGCCTTGGAGGGCGTAGGTCCACCCACTTGGCAGCCAGACCCAGCCAATCAGAATTAGCTTTTCCCCACATAAGGGCTTTATTCCAGACAGAAATACTCTCCCACTCCCCCTCAGACGATCACGCAGGTGAAGAAGCCATATGTGGAGTTCCTGGGCTGCCTTGGTTACATGTGGTCTGCGGTTGTGAGGCCGGTTGGACGTACTGTCAAATTCTCTAAAATTGGAGGCAGCTTATGGTAGAGAAATTAACAATAAATTATCTGGCAACAGCTCTGGTGGACATTCCTGCAGACAGCATGCCAATTGCACACTCCCTCAAAACTTGAGACATCTGTGGCATTGTGTTGTGTGACCTTTTATTGTCCCCAGCACAAGGTGCACCTGTGTAATGATCATGCTGTTTAATCAGCTTCTTGATATGCCACACTTGTCAGGTGGATGGATTATCTTTGCAAAGGAGAAATGCTCACTAACAGGGATGTAAACACATTTGTGCACAAAATTTGAGAGAAATACGCTTTTTGTGCATATGGAACATTTCTGGTATTTTCTTATTTCAGCTCATGGGACCAACATGTTGCGTTTCATATTTTTGTTGAGTGTAGTTTGTCCTTTTGGCCCCGAGGGAAAAGTTTTTGATCAACCATCATGAACTTTTAATTTGATTTTATCCCTATTATTCATTGGTCAATGTGTTTTGGATTATTCTTTTATCGCGGCCATTTAAAGGGGGTTTGTGCACTCTGAGCTAATGGAAGTCATTCTGGTTGTAGTTGAAGCCAAAGTGGTTGAATGAGTTTTTACCTTTCCCTATTTCCAAACCGTCTGAACGTCATCGGTCGTTGTTGATGTGCACCACTTCTTTTCCCTGTAGGTTAGATTCACATATATGACATTGCTTTTGTCGGACTCCTTCTTGAACAAGGGATTGCATTTGCAGTATTCAAGGACACGATGCTCCTAGAGGCCCACAGTCATGGAAACAGTGCTGACTACAACGGCACAGAACATAGACAAGGAAAGATATCACACAACCAATACATGAGCAATACACCTTTTGAAAGAGGACCAAACCAGGCTTGACTACCTGTCCGTGAGTTATTGTCTATCACATGTTCATGTAAAGGTCTTATAGAACCGGCTACTCTTATCAGTCACAAGTTAATAAAGTGTTTATGTTGTAGGGAGCCCAAGAGCTAGAGGTCGATCTTTTCTCTGCTCCTGTTCATGTGTCTATTTCTGCCATTGACAGGGAAAGGTTTTCTTTAAGTGTTGGTCAGTTTTGTAGACACAGAGTTGTCTCTGTAGCTTTCTGGATGAATGGGTAAGATTCTGAGTATCATGAAGAATTAAGGGGGCGGGATTTCACAGTGGAACCCTGGAGGAAGCACCCAAAGCAACACTGGTTTATACAGTACACCCAAAGCAACACTGGTTTATACAGTACAAAGGGCATTTTGCATGTGTTTGTGCAGTTTTTTTTTGTGCTACAATTCCCTTCTGTGTTTTCATGTTATTTTTCTGTTGCTAAGAAAAACACAGTTTGTTCCATTCGAGTCCAATGTTCAGTTAAACAGTGTACAATTTGTTGCAGAATCTATACGATTCTTTTGGACGAATTTCAGGAATTTGCCCTTTGCAAATATTTTTCTATAGAACTAAAGCAGATTGCTATCAATATTATATACACTGTCATATAAAATTGTACAGATGAAATATATCCTTAGAGCAAGTTGTTAAGCATTACAATGGTTTGTTTTTTGTTATTACTGTCAAAGTATTGTTAGTTCTCTCTGTAGGGTTGCTGTGTCCATAGTTTTATTTTGATTTCTTTTTTTATATCAGGACTACGAAAACCTCACACTTCTGTAAGATTGACTACAAGGATCTTTGCAGAGGTTTTAGCAGTAGCCAGCGTTAGTCTCGTGGTGTTTTGTGTATCATGGAGTTCTATTATGACCCTTCAATCATTTCATAACCTTGCGTTATTTCTGAGACACACTTTAACCTAGTACACATTAAAGACCAATGCCTTGATTCTCGTAGCAGATACAGAATCATATAATGTCATTGCACATCACCACCCCCAATCTATGCCTACTTCTATTTACACTATATACACTACCTTTGACTGTTCGATCTCCTTATTCGATGTCAAGAGGTTTTTGATGTTTGCCAAAAGTTTGATGAAAATCTGGATTTATTTGCTTTTGATTTGCCTTCCCATTTTTATTGAAGATTTGATTTGAACATTCTCAAAAGTCAGCAAGGGACAGTTGGCTTGCTGTGATTGTGAACAACAACAGCATTACTCATGTAATATTCAATCTGAATTTGGATTATGTAAGTAAGGGTCATACAACTCTATTCATTACAGGTCAACTAATGCCAATTGCATCCAACACTGGTTGGAACCACAGTGGTGGTTGACATATAGGTTACAATGAATAGCCAGCTATATGATACATTTTGACATTGATTAACCGTTGGTTGTGTTACAGGAGTTTTGGACCAACTCCAAATGGACAACTAATTTGGCTCCCTATAGTTGACATCCAATGTTCTGTTTTTTGAAAGGTACGTTTTTAGAGCTTTAGTGAAGGAAACATGATATAACTACATCACCCACAGTCCTTTGCTGCTACCTTGTTTGCTGTCTATTCATGTGAGAAGATGTTAAGATGGCATAGTATAAGACTTATATAAGCTGGGTCTATGGTGTCCCCTCCCTCAGTTCAGCTCTGTGTCTGTACTCACATTGACATGCTCCCAAAGCCTCAACTGACTGTATGAATTTAGAACCAGACAAATCGTTGCTAAACTGCTGAAGTCAGTTTGTCTTGGTTTCTCAACTCCAGTTCACCTTTGTTTGGCCATGTGCTATATCCGAGTCTAAGATAATTGATTTTAAAGATTGACGTATAATCAGATTCTCATTTGACTAATTTCGTTCAGAACAAAGCTAGCTATACTCGCCTTTACTATAACCCTACCAGGTTTATAAGAAACCTTCCTTAGAGGTCTATTTTCAACTGATGATTTTGAAATTGAGACTCACATTTTATCAAGCATGTAGAGAAGTCTGAGTGTGTGTATGTGTTGGATGAGGAATGTGCCAATTTGGCCCACTCTCTCAACCTTCATAGTGCAAGAGGTCTCCAACTTTCTTGTGTTTGGTCAAGCAGCCATCTCACTATCAGTTTATCTACTGTAATGTCAAGTTGCTGACTTTCAGTTCAGTGTATATAATATCTGAATATACATAGGTCATGTTGTTGGTCAAATGTCATTAAATAGCAGAACTTGAGAACGCCTGTTACAATAGACCAGTGTTTCCCAACTCCAGTCCTTGAGTACCTCCAACAGTACACATCTTTGTCGTAGTCCTGGACAAGCACACCTGGTTCAACTTGTCAACTAATCATCAAGCCCTCAGTGACTTGAATCTACAACAAAAATGTGTGCTGTTGGGGGGTACTCGAGAACTGGAGTTGGGAAACACTGCAATAGAGACTAGATTTTCTGAAATAATTTTTTTGTTTGCTTTTGCTTAAATGGGTGGAAGAAGATCACGATTTTATACCGTATTGTTTGATTCTTTTTCCTAAGAGACCTTTTAGTCCCTTGAATGATACGTTTATTGCCGAGCTCTTGTTTTGGCAAAATTAATGCCAGTGTGATTGGAGTTGGAGTACAGATATGGCTTCCATAGACATTTGATTTGTGCAATTTCCTTTCTTTTGAAGGTTATGTGATTTCATTTTTTAAACCAAACTTCACATTGAAGTTCGTTACCCTATGTTGCAAAATAAATTTTAAAAATCCCTTCAACCAAAAAAGTGTCTTTCTCAACGAAGACTTGACACTTCCAACCGAACAGTTAAAGCGTAATAAAAATTTTCTTCAACACTTTTTTCAATTATTTCTTGATGTGAGGTAAAATGTAAAATGGCGCCCGGTGGGAGTTTAGGCATTCATATGACGTTGCGTGTGTATGTGTTTGGAGTGTTGAGCGGCTCTTATGCAGTTAAAGGGCTGCAGTTTTCTTATCTTTTAGTCTTTCCTCTCTTTTTTTACTGACTGCTTTTGAAGTGAGGAACCCTCCCGCCATCTCAGCTGGTCTAAATGTGTCTCTCTCAAAGCTCAGGTGGAAACTACTTTTAGCGGAGTCCTTGTCACTATCACTGGTCACAACAGTGCTCTTCCTCCCCCTCTTCAGTCCAGAGAGAGGTGTAGCTAGTTGCTGTCCGCTGATATATTTTTCTATGACGCGATTCTAGGCCTCATGATCATTGGCAATGAGAGGGTGACTCCTCCTTCACAGAAAAAAATAAACCTCTTCCAGTTTCAGTTGTTCTCTCGTTTGTTGTTTTCATCTGGTTCCTTTTTATTTGGTCATTTAAGTCATGTAGTCTGTTCTCAGCACTGTAAGACAGTCCCTATAGAATATGGAGAGGCAATATCACTGTATGAAACTCACAATGTATTATTGTTGTTATTATTATTGTTATTATTATTCACTAGCACCCTAGGTGTGATAATTGAAGTAAATATCTTTTATACAAACACAAAGTTGGTGTGGTGTCTTTTTTTGCTATAATATTACTCTTTGTCGTTGTTCGGTCTGTTGCATGTTATTAACAGGTATAAACAGTGTTACATACAGTATTCAGACCCCTCAACCTTTTCCACAATTTGTTATGTTACAGCCTTATTCTAAAATGTATTAAATAAATAAAAATCCTCATCAATCTATACACAATACCCCATAATACAAGTGGCGCAGTGGTCTGAGGCTGCATCTCAGTGCTAGAGTCGTCACTACAGACAACCTGGTTCGAATCCTGACTATTAACAACCGGCCATGATTGGGAGTCCTATAGGGCGGCGCACAGTTGGCCCAGCGTCGTCCGAGTTTGGCCGGTGTAGGCTGTCATTGTAAATTTGTTCTTAACTGACTTAAGATAAGTCAGTTAAAATAAGTATTCAGACCGAAATTGAGCTCAGGTGCATCCTGTTTCCATTCATCATCCTTGAGATGTATCTACAATTTGATGGGAGTCCACCTGTGGTAAATTTAAAATGCTTGGACATGATTTGGAAAGGCACACACCTGTCTATATAAGGTCCCACAGTTGACAGTTGAAAAATGTCTGCAGCATTGAAGGTCCCCAAGAACACTGGCCCCCATCAAATCACAACATTCACTTAAAATTAACCAGAAAAATATCAAACAAGGGTGGTCTATGGTGATAGGTGGGATGTGCTAAGAGTGGCTGATGGGTGGGATTAATAGTTGTTTTGTTTCATATCAATCTACACACAATACCCCATAATGACAAAGCAACAATTTGTATTATTTTTTATTTTAGCAAAATCATAAAAAATGTAAACCGGAAAAGTCACTTTTACACAAGTGTTCAGACCCTTTACTCAGTACTTTTATTGAAGCACCTTTGGCAGTGATTACAGTCTTGAGTCTTCTTGGGTATGACTAGGGCTGTTGCGGTGACCCTACTACTGGCGGTCACGAGACATGAAGGCAGTCAAATTCCACGTGACCATTTAGTCATTAGGCTTCTTCAAGCTCTGATGATGCTGATGGTCATTAGCAGCCTACCAAACTTGCTAACTGCCTGGTACTCAGCACTCTATTGTCCCTCTAATCACTCTGACACCAATGCAAATGTATTCAAAAATCTAATCAAACACTTCATGAGAGCCCATGAGCTCATGTTGCGCAACATTTCAATAGGCTATGCAATTGCGTGAGAAAACAGAATGATGGCCTCTACTAAAAAGAGGAGAATGAGATTTCTATAGGCTAGGCCTACTATTTATTTTTCAACTTTCCTAATATTAAGCACATTGCTTATATTTATAACAGGAGTATAGCCTACCTGGTTGGCATGAAAATGGGGAGCACGGGGAAAAGTGTGCTCCATTCGCTATTTAAGTGCATAGATTACATATACATTTTTCTGCTGCCCCTGTTTTGATACAGGTGCATGATAATGGTCCATTCTAAATCAAAACAAATTTCACACATACATTACCAGTCAAAAGTTTGGACAAACCAACTCATTCATGGGTTTCTCTTTATTTTCTACACTGTATAATAATAGTGAAGACATGGGCAGACGGAGGGGACCGAGGACAGAGGCAATGAGCTGAACCAATTTTTTAACAGGTTCAATACTGGCCCTGTCCACCTCCCCTCCAGCTCCCCAGGCCACACACCCTCACGGCTGTCCCACCCCCACTTTGCTCACAACACCTCTGTTGAGACAATCAGCGGCCCCCCTCCCCACCTCCGCCCCCGCTCCCTCTGGACTGATCTGCAACACCTGCCCAACACCTGCCCACCTGGGCTGGCATTCACCACCAACCAAGTGAAGAGAGAGCTGGAGAGACTACATCAGTGGAAAGCGGCGGGCCCTGATGGCATCGGCCCAAGGGTGCTTAGAGTCTGTGCTGACCAATTGTGTGGAATACTCCAGCGACTCTACAACCTTAGCCTGAGCCTGGAAAGGGTTCCTGTGCTGTGGAAAACATCCTGCCTGGTCCCAGTGCCCAATAAGGCGCACCCCACTGTCCTGAATGACATAGGACCTGTAGCGCTAACATCCCACATCATGAAGACCCTGGAAAGGTTAGTCCTCGCTCACCTCAGACCCCTGGTGTGTACATCACTGGACCCCCTGCAGTTCGCATACCAGCGCAACATCGGGGAGGATGATGCAATCATCTACCTTCTGCAGAGGGCCTACTCTCACCTGGACAATGCAGGTTGCACTGTGAGGGTTATGTTTTTGGACTTCCCCAGTGCCTTCAATACCATTCAGCCCCTGCTACTGGGTGAGAAGATGAAGAGGATGGAAGTGGAAGCACCCTTAGTCTCCTGGGTTACGGACTACCTGACCAGTAAGCCACAATTTGTGCGGCTAAAGAGCTGTGTGTCAGAACGGGCAGTGAGCAACACAGGGGCCCCCCAGGGAATGGTCCTGTCCCCCTTCCTGTTCACCCTCTACACCTCAGATTTCAGATATTACCCTGAAACATGCCACCAACAGAAGTTCTCGGATGACTCCGCAACTGTAGGGTGAATCAGGGGTGAGAAGGAGTACAGGAGCACAATCAATGACTTTGTGGTGTGGTGTGAGCAGAACCACCTTCAGCTCAACATCAGCAAAACATAGGAGATGGTGGTGGACTTCAGGAGAACCAAGGCCCAACCGACTGCAGTCCCTATACAGGGGATGGATGTGGAAATGGTTGGGTCATACAAGTTCCTGGGAGTCCGTATGGACAACAGGCTGGAATGGGCTAGTAACACCGGGGCTCTGTACAAAAAGGGCCAGAGCCGACTCTACTTTCTAAGGAGGGTCAGGTCCTTCGACTACTGCATACTTTCTACCAGTCTGTGGTGGCCAGTGCCATCTTCTTTGCAGTGGTGTGCTGGGGCGCCAACATAAAGGCTGGTGATGCTTCCCGGGTAAATATGCCATGGTTATTGATGCAGAGGAGCACTTGCAGTCACAGACTGATCCCACCATGGTGTGCCAGAGAGCGCCACAGGATGTCCTTCCTGCCGGCGGCTATTAGACTATTTAATGCCTCACCGGGGTGCGGTGCCCGTCGTCAACATAGACGTGGAACTGTTGGGGTGTTAGGACCTAGTTTAGAAATTAGGCATCCATCCGTGAGTAACTCTGGTCTGTAATCCCTCATTCACTCAGGACTTATTCATTCAGAACTGTATATTAATGTACAGTTGTTACATCATATCACGTGCAATATTGTAAGTAATTCTTGGACTGAACATACGTAGTCATTCACTCAGCAATGCATATTAGTATCCTGTCAATTGTATCTTTTTTCATTACTTTTAGTATATCGAATGTGCAATACGTGCATTTATCTGTAATTAAATCCTGCACTAAGGACTGTATATTAAGGGAATTATTATTACCCTAAATTATATCATATGCACATTTAGCTATTTAACTATCTCTTCCTGTAATTTACCTGTACAGTTAATGTAACCATGCAAATATTCACTTACCTGTTCATTTAACCAGACTGTATATTAAGTAAACTATTATTACCCTCACTTATATCATACGCACATTTAGCTATTTAAGTATTTCTCTGCCATCAACCTGTTTAGTTAACCATGCAAATATTCCTTATTTATCTATATCAACATGCAATATATATTTATTTTTTTCACCTAACACGCTGTAACAATGTATAGTGTACATATTCAGTCATTCACCCATACTATGCAATGTCTTTTTATAGCTTTTTGCACTCCAGACCTTGAAGGAGTTCCCACATATGCTGACCACTTGTTGGCTGCTTTTCCTTCACTCTGCGGTCCAACTCATCCCAAACCATCTCAATGGGGTGGAGGTTGGGTGATTGTGGAGGCCAGGTCATCTGATGCAGCACTCCATCACTCTCTTTCCATCAAATAGCCCTTACACAGCCAGGAGGTGTGTTGCGTCATTGTCATGTTGAAAAACAAAATACACATGCAGAGATTAATTCGGACCAAAGGACAGATTTCCAGCGGTTGAATGTCCATTGCTCGCGTTTCTTGGCACAAGCAAGTCTCTTCTTCTTATTGGTGTCATTTAGTAGTGGTTTCTTTGCAGCAAATCAACCATGAAGGCCTGATTCACGCAGTCTTCTGTCAGAGTCAGTTTTTGCGACAGCACTTGAAGAAACTTTAAAAGTTCTTGAAATGTTCCAGATTGACTGACCTTCATGTCTTAAAGTAATGATGGACTGCCATTTCTCTTTGCTTATTTGAGCTGTTCTTTCCATAATATGGACTTGGTCTTTTACCAAATATACCACCCCTACCTTGTCACAACACAACTGATTGGCTCAAACACATTAAGAATTAAATTATTTTTTTTTTTTTGCGAATTTGTCGAAACATAGTCGCACACCTTATGTAGGTTGACATAGGCTAGTGCTTTTGCTGTTCCTTAGGCCTACTCATCTCGTTGGCTGACGAAAAGTAAATGTGGACAATATATATCTTCAATATGCACCTCGGAATTGGTTAAGGACCCACGCAGTTGTCTTCACTTGTAGCCTGTGAGAAAGACCCAATCACCTGATGGAGCATGCAGCACCCAAGGAGAAGGGCACAACAGCCACTGGCCGCAAAAGGCATGGATTTTTTTGGGTACATTACGGCCACACAAAGGGGATGCCGCCGTGAAATTCTAGGCATTATCAAGTGCTTGACAAATTGTGAACGAGTAACTGATGCAGTGTGTACAGCCTGTGCAAAAAACAAAGCATAGCTCATGGCTTTCTAGATACTTTTTTCAAATCATCATTAGTCGCATCTTTCAGCCTTACAATATATTAAAAATCTAAACATATAGCCCAACATTTGTAGAACAACTAAAGTTACATTAATAACTCTAAATTAGGTCAGCATCAGTGGCTTGTAGGCTCTGTGTGGAAGCCAGGAGATGCTAAATGTGTTTACGTTAATTAAAGGTCAATTACCGTGAGACCGACAGTTATTTGCTTGACAATCACCAGCTGACAACATTTTCTGACCTCCACAGCCCTAGATATGACGCTACAAGCTTGGCACACCTGTATTTGGGGAGTTTCTCCCAATCTTCTCTGCAGATCCTCTCAAGCTCTGTTAGGTTTCTAGGTTTCCTCCAGACATGATATTGATTTCATCAGACCAGAAAATCTTGTTTCTCATGGTCTGAGAGTCTTTAGGTGCCTTGTTGTTTTGGTACCCTTCCCTTGACACAATCCTGTCTCGGAGCTCTATGGACAATTCCTTTGACCTCATGACTTGGTTTTTGCTATGACATGCACTGTCAACTGTGGGACCTTATATAGACAGGTGTGTGCCTTTCCAAATCATGTCCAATCAATTGATTTTACCACAGGTGGACTCCAATCAAGTGCTTGAGGATGATAGTTTGTAGTTTGATTTCCTTTACGATCCATTGAAGTACTTAAACCGTATTATAATCTCCCACCATAATAATAGATTAATTTGTTACTTGTGAGCTCAATAGATTATTATATATATTTTCAAAAAAGTGTGGCCCATCATTATTTGACCCATGTAGATGAATTGGCCATATCTGTTTTCTGTCTAATAGCATATTTAAAAGGATCTTCCTTGAGGATCTGTTGGCACAATCGTATTAAAATTGTTGTTAATTAATATAATCACCCCTTTTGAGTTTCTTTGCCCATGCCAAAAATATATTTCTTTCTCCCAGTCCTTTTTCCACCCAACCTCATCTATATTTGTAGAGTTTCCTGTAAACAATATATATTATATTGTTTCTCTTTTAGCCAGGTAAAGAAATCTTATTTTTTATGATCTGCTAAACCATTACAATTGTAACTGGCTTTACTTATTTTCCCACTAAAGTTTGTTAACGTGAAATCTGTGGAGTGGTTGAAAAATGACTTTTAATGACTTCAACCTGTGTATGTAAACTTCCGACTTAAACTGTATGACTGAGGGAACATAGACATGGTATGAGGTGTTTCCAAATAGTCTACTTGGCATATTTAGTCTTAAAACGCCAAAGCTTTCCACCCTAGAAACTATACTCAATAGAACTGACTGTGACCTCAGCTTATTGCATGTTACACACGGGTTACTAATGGTACATATGTATTCCGTCCTATGTAACTCAACCATCTGTTTCTCAACAACACAGGAAGTAGCATCTGTGATCTGCTTAATGAGCCTTGGTAACCCTTGACCTCATCCTCCTCTCCTGGTCCTTTGGGTCTATAGACAACGGGAGATGGTAGTGAGGGTCTCCAAAGACAGGAAGTGGTCTAAAGACTGCTGGATTATTCATAGAGCCTCTTGAAGACCCTTCAACTATATCTAGCACTTCCTATCGAATCCCAGAGATGTAAACAATGTAAACATCTGTCATTCTGCCCCTGAGCAAGGCAGTTAACCCACTGTTCCCAGGGTGCCGAAGACGTGGACGTTGATTAAGGCAGCCCTCCGCACCTCTCTGATTCAGAGGGGTTGGATTAAATGTGGAAGGCACATTTTAGTTGAATGCATTCAGTTGTACAACTGACTAAGTATCCCCCCTTTCCATTTTCCCATCAATCTATATAACGATAGCAGTAATCTTGTCCTAGTAAGTAGGTTTACTATAAGTCACTCTGGATAAAAATGTAAATGTAGCCCACTCACAACAATTTAAATTGCGAAGAGTCGTGAAAGTTACATAGGGACCAGTTTCGGCAACGGATGAGGTACAAACTAAACCAGTGTCAATATGGTATATTTTTATGATGGTATATTTATGTTTGCATAACTGTCCAATAACATCCAGCGCTACTGCAGCAGTTTGGATTTCCACCTCCACAGACAGATCTGGTCTCCTCCTCATGGCTCGAGGAGAGCTCTGATTTATGTGCTGTGAATGGGTCTCTGTGTGATAGACTGGGCTGTGTAACATCAGGAGTCTGGGGTTACATCGCTATCAGTGAGAGCCTTCAGCACTTCTAGTAAACCCATCCATCATTACAGACACACACAGCCTCCCTGGCTGCACTCACCATCTCACTCAGAGTACTGTACACACAGATCTGGGACCAGCTATTTAAGTTGCTGATTCAAATTCGGTTCAAAGGACCATGCAAAGAGTGGCATCTTCTAAGGGTGGTGTCCGAAAGAGGTTTTGGTTTCAGTAGGGTTTTATATAAGCTCAATCCTAACCATTTTTTTGGAAAACTGTCCTTGGATCAGCTTGTAACGGTTTCTCTCACACATTTTCAAAACTGTATGGTGGTGCATTTGTCCTCTACATCGAAACAGTTTGCATTTCATTGTACCAAATATCAACTGAGTAGGTACACTGTAGGTCTATAATACCATGAAAACACAGGTAAATTGATAATAAAATAGTCTATAGTAGCCATCATATTAACATCGGTTTGGTCACTGGGAATCATTGTGTTCATTCAAAGGTAACAGATATTAGTTCTAAAAGCATTGATGTCATACACCAACACAACCATTCAGTATCAGTGAAGGCTGAGGTTGAGCTGGCTTGATCATTCAATATGCAGCCAGCAGAGAGCACTGTAGTACCATTTCATAATTCTCATTAGCTACGTTTCCATCCAATTTGTGGCACATTTTCATGCGAATACTCTAAAATCGGCATAAAACAATATGCGCATTTTCCCACCAGGCATGTTTCCAACAAACTGACCTTTTGCGGATAAAAGGCGGTGCGTGATGACGTAGTGCACATATTGGTTGCCATCGCATTTTCAACTCTACTGCTGGTTTTGTCACCAAATATGTTACGTTATATAGCAAATGTGCCCACTGGTCTTGGCACATGCGCTCTAGCCAACAGTTCGCAGATTCTGTGCGGGCAGGCTACCTATATTATGCGATTATTATGGACAAGAGCGATATTATGTGTCAAACGGCAGCCAAGCATCGATCATCATGTCACCAGAATAAGACCCTCGATAATTATTGGAAAGGAGCATCAAGCTCATCACTCACCACCCTGTGAAGTTCATCATAATTTATTTATTAATATGTAACCTAATAAACTGCGTTTTTCCGAGTCCTAGTGGGAGGACCACACAACATATCATCGCGTGACACCAAATTTACTTCGGTGTGATGGTTATTATATCATAAAAGCGTTTCCACCGAAATATCTCTCATAATTCATTTTACCCACCATGTCGAACAAACAAATTGCCTGTCGGCATTTATAAAATTGTACAGGTATTTCATGTTCGCATCGTGACTTTTTTCCATGCGTGAGGTAATTCATCCACATGAAATGGTTGGATAGCAACCTAGTAACTGTCACACAGTTGTACAATTATTTTCATAAATATATGATGTATTCTATGTCTCCCACCGGTTGTACAGTTGAGAGATGCCAATGTAAAGGTCCATTAATCAAGAGAAAGTTCAGATAATCTGAAGGTAAACTTCTAGAGCCAAAATACTACAATTGAACTCTTAAAATATGTTCCATATGTTTTAATCTTTTGAGGCTGTGTCTTGTAATATCTTGTCATGGCTATTTGGTCAAATTGGACTCGGAGCTGATTTGTTTGACAGAATCCTGAACATATTTCGATTAGTATCAACAAACAAATTAAAGCTCCCCCAATTTTCCCATAAGAGATAAAAATAGCAGCTTTCCTCACATTGGCCCCACTAGCTTCCCAGGCAAATACAGACCAAAAATTCAGGGTCAACCTTCTGTTTAGCCTCTGTATGACATTGATAAATGTGTTTCCTTTCATATTAATCTCTGTTGAACACATCTGAGGATATCTCTCAGATTTGATTACTTGTGCTGTGCAATATCTGACCATGTCTGCATTACAGTCACACATGTTTGAAGGTAAATAGAGTATCTATATATAAAGGATCTACAGTATGTACAGTGCATTCAGAAAGTATTCCGAACCCTTCAATTTGTGCACATTTTGTTACGTTACAGCCCTCATCAATCTACACACAATACCCCATAATGACAAAGCAAAAACAGGTTTTGAAAACTGAAATCACATTTACATAAGTATTCAGACCCTTTACTCAGTACTTTGTTGAAGCACCTTTGGCAGCGATTACATCCTCGAGTCTTCTTGGGTATGCTGCTACAAGCTTGGCACACCTGTATTTGGGGAGTTTCTCCCATTCTCTGCAGATCCTCTCAAGCTCTGTCAGGTTGGATGGGGAGCGTCGCTGCACAGCTATTTTCAGGTCTCTCCAGAGATGTTCGATCAGGTTCAAGTCCAGGCTCTGGCTGGGCTACTCAAGAACATTCAGAGACTTGTCCAGAAGCCACTCCTGCGTTGTCTTGGCTGTGTGCTTAGGGTCATTGTCCTGAAAGTGAACCTTCGCCCCCAGTCTAAGGTCCTGAGTGCTCTGCTGGAGCAGGTATTTATCAAGGATCTCTCTGTTTTTTGCTGGAGCTATGTCAGAGTGACCATTGGGTTCTTGGTCACCTCCCTGACCAAGGCCCTTCTCCCCTGATTGCTCAGTTTGGCCAGGTGGCCAGCTTTAGGAAGAGTCTTGCTGGTTCCAAACTTCTTCCATTTAAGAATGATGGAGGCCAATGTGTTCTTGGGGACCTTCAATGCTGCAGAATTTCTTTTGTACCCAGATCGGTGCCTCGACACAATCCTGTCTCGGAGCTCTACGGACAATTCCTTGGACCTCATGGCTTGGTTTTTTCTCTGACATGCACTGTCAACTGTGGGACTTTATATAGACTGGTGTGTGCCTTTCCAAATCCTGTCCAATCAATTTGATTTGCCACAGGTGGACTCCAATCAAGTTGTAGAAACATCTCAAGGATGATCAATGGAAACAGGATGCACCTGAGCTCAATTTCAAGGGTCTGAATACTTATGTAAATAAGGTATTTCTGTTTTTTATTTTTTATTCAATTTTAGAATAAGGCTGTAACGTAACAAAATGTGGAAAAAGTCAAGGGGTCTGAATACTTTCTGAATGCACTGTAGGGCTTTATGGGAGTTTCTCTTTCATTCAGTGGTCTAACATGTGTTCTCCAATGCTCACCATCTCTGTTTGTTGCAATAGTGTTTTCCAAGGTGCAGATTTGATTGTTTTCTTATGTTCAGTGGGTTCCAATTCAATTGCAACATGACAATCCTTATCTATTCGGTTTGTTGCCCCCAGGTTATCTAAAGTACATATTGTATTGTATTGATGTTAACATGACAATCCTCTTCTTTTCTGTTGCCAGGATTCATAGCATCTCCTCTGCTTCCCAGCATACACACACTTGGTCACAGCACGCCCCTTTGGAGCGTACTTTGGCGTTTCCATGGGAACAGTACAATGTGAAAATGCCATGCTGAGAAGTGAGAACTCACCTCACCAATGATGCCATATGTCTTTAGAACACACCACCCTGGTTCCTCGTTAAGGCAGTTTGGCTACAGCCACATCATGTGACAAAAGCCACCCATTCAACCTTATTGTAGCCATGTCTAATCAAACAATGATGGGTGGTGCGTGAAGATGGGGCGGCACAATGTCAGGCCTCAATGTAGCCTACTGTATGTACTGTTGACTTCTTTATGACTTCACCATCAGCAGTCCTCTCCTCTCAGATACGTACACACAGAAACAAGCAGTGACTCTCAGCTCTTTTTTCTGGCTTTTACCATGCATCCTCTATTTGCATTATGATTGATTTTGACAGAGCCTGTCAGCTGGTCTCTTTGCCAGATGTCTGTGTGACTGACCTCCATCTGCTGTGTGGACACACATTGGCAAGGCAACACAAAGGGTTAATGATACCCAGCCTAGTGTCCCAGGTCGATCTCACAGGCAGGCCACATGATGACAGCCACGCAGCTAATAACACAAGATTGGCATATGGGAAGTAAGTTATTATCATAGCAACATTCAACTTCAAAGCCTTTGTGGCTGGGGGCAGGAGTGTGTGCGTGAGTGGGTGTTTGTGCATGTGCGTGTGCGTGGGTGCATGTCTGCCTCTGCACTGAACCTTCTCATGTGGTGTTCCTGTGCCCGTAAGTGGAGACAGCTTGGAGTAATTATTCTGCCCAACTGGCAAAGCATGCTTGATGCTGATAACATGGCTGAAGTTGGGGGGCTGGGCTGCTCTGTGATTTGGATCTCCTAAACTGCTTATTGACTTGTTTTACAGGGACCTTTCACAAAACATGTTGACTTCATCACACTGGTGTTCTATAAAAATAGAACTTGAAGGTTTCATGTAGCTACATAGGAAACACCCACTGCACTCTTGGTTGCAATGGGTTTCTTCTCTAATCTTTTACTATAGTGCTGTAAACGTTTGTTAGTTACAAACTAAGTGAGGGGACGGATATAACATTAGTCTTGATGTGCTGCTTAAGGGGAAGCTGTATGGTGGGCGGATCGATTGAGTCCAGATGCTGCCGATGATGCCAAGGGGTAGATTGGACAATGTTGAGATAACGTTGAGATTATGTTGAGACGGGGTTCTGCGTACTGTGGAGTGTGTTGCCTGCCAGGGCTAATGTCAGTCTGTGCTTGAGGCAGGGAGAGATCTCAGATCCGATAGGGCCTCTGCTCTCAGGCCCCCCAATTCTCCCTTAGTCTCTGTGACTTCCTTCTTCCCTTCCTCCACTCTTCTTTCTTTCTTTCTTTCTTTCTTCATTGCGTGTCAGTCCACTGGTGGCTTTATCATTCCATGTCAGTCTGGCCTCTTGAGCACGCAATCTTTGCTGTCAGCCATACCTGTCACAACCATGCTCCACAGTTTAGATTAGAATGGTTGAGAAAACACACCTGGAGGCTTGCTGCCTTGTCAGACCCTCAACAGTCCACATTTCCTTTCAGTTCACCAGATTGATGCTCAAGTCAAATCAAGTGGCAATTCATTATCCAATGAGGAGACATAAATTTGGCGGCTGGTTCTCATCCAAATAAACCAAATGGATCTCAATCAATTGTGTTATTTTACCATCTTTGAATGAAAAGACTTGTTTTGAGTACCACATGACCTTAGCAGAGGTCCTTGCTCTACACCCCAATGTTCTGCCCTGTATTCTGCAGTTTTGTGGGTTTCCATTCCTTGAGTAATATGTGATATGATTTGTTCTGCCTCGCGTGGATAAAAATAGCCAGTGGAATTGGTGTCACTGCTGACTGAGCGTTGCTGTTGGACGCGCAGCACTGTTTAGTGTCCGATGAATGTCTACCATATTACTGAGGTTCAGCTCTGAGGTCATTAGCGCAATCTATTGCTCTGTGGAGAGCACAGAGTATGAGGCCGTGCTCAACTGTATTGAAGAGCCCAAAGCTCACGGAGGTCACTGTGACATTAAAACAGGAAGCGGTGCTGACCCAGTGAGACAGAGGAGCATCCTTTTCTGAGAGGATAAATGACCCGCTCCCCTCTCCTCCCCCGCCCTCTACACCCCTACACACTACTCATGGGATGGGATGCTGTTTATCCAACGGTAAGAAGGCTTGCTTCCCTAGACACTGTGTGTGTCTGTGATTCACGTGCGTGCAGGCGTGTGTGTGTGTGTGTTTGTGCGTACGGGCGTGTGTGCATGTGTTTAATAATACTTTTCCCCCCCCAAAGTCTCTGAGGCCATTAGAGAGCTAAAGGTGTAACAGATTGTGGCATTCTTTCACATGACATTCCTTTGTCATACTCTGTTTTATCCTACATCGATTGAGCAGTGTGAAAAGGCCTATAGACAGTATAATAAGAGTTATGAGTTGAAAGTCCTTTGGTTTACCAAAACGTGTAAGTAGGCTCTGTCTAATAGAGGTTACATGTATCCTAAGGAATTTTCTCATAATGTAATGTAAGGGGTTTGAAATACTTACATACAATCTGTAATCATGTTTGTGTGGAAGTAGGAAGTGGCCTAAAACTCTGGTTTTGTTGAGCTATGTAGACTAGAGCCAAAACCACATCATGCCACCTTTAATGGCCCAGAGCAGTCAAAAATGTCTATATATTTGTATAGAATTTATATATATATTTCCACAATATGAGGTTGGAATAATAATGTGAAATTGGGAAATGTATGATAATGCCCTTTTAGTGTAAGAACTGTTTGAAAAGACCACCAGAAATTTCTGCCTGTTTTGGTGGGATGGCGTTTTGGCCTGCCTGGTGACATCACTAGGTGGCAAATTAATCAATAGACCAATAAGAAAGAGAGTTCCAAAACTCTCTGCCAATAACAGCTCTTTATCAGTTTTCCCCTCCCCACTCAGACCACTCCCAGACAGTCCTAGCAAAATTATTGCTTGAGAAATTGCTCTTGCTAAGATATATATATATATATATATATATGTTTTAATTTAAAACAATCACAGTAAGGTACTTAAATGTTACCCAGAAAATATTTGATATAGAGATTTTTTTTAAATGGCTGCATTGGACCTTTAAACAAGGCGGCATTGATCAGACTACCCACGCTGCTCGGCGCGCGCTAGTGTCTGTTCACTTTTGATGGAAGGGGGACACGTTGAAGTAGCTATAGGCTTCAATAGAAATTACATTTTTGTGACTGATAAGCCATTTCCTAACCTGTCTTGGTGGGTTAAATACGAGGACAAAGATAGACAATGCTGCGAGTATACTGCCGATGATAAGGTAAGCGTTCATTGATAGACTTAATTAGAATCACCCATCTGAGTTAATTAACGGTACAAGCTATACTATAGGTAGTAATTACTTTACCGATTAAAACGTGACTGATTTAATTTCGATTAAATATGCGTCTGTTTTGTCCTCGAGCTCGCGATGGAAATGCAATTGATTTATGTATGGCTTTTGAAGTGCCGCTCATATTGCGAGTGTGTCCCCCAAATTAACTCGCTCAGAAGCGGCTATTACCGCATTATTATGAATCCCTCAAAGGTTCAACTGTGGGACATGTGAAGGAAAAAATCATATAGCCTAGGTTTTTTTTATATATATATATGAAAGTAAACAATGTGAAACGGTGAATTTACTATGAACTCATCGATGTTGGTCTATGCATCATCCATCCATGACGCTACATAGCCTACATCAGACGTTGTAACACTACTTATAAAGACTATAGGCTTATTTATAAAGTCTTCATGAGCACTACATGTTCTGAATGCTTCATTAATCATGTATGAATAGAAAACTCAAATAAAGTGTGAAAATGGCCCATATGAATGCTTTCTGAAGCATAAAGGATTTATTAAGGGTTTATGAAGGCTTCATTATCCCATGTTTTAAAGTTCTGGCAGGATGCAAAACGTTCTGTTTTCTTGGCATATAAATAACACCAGCTAAAATACACTGTGAGCACCTATTCCATAGATATCCAAGAGGTCTGGGTCTTTCTGTCACAGGAGGTAGCTGTGCTTGTTTTAAATTAGGAATCACTGGTTCAACCCCCACTCCAGATATTCCACTTCAGTTGCTACATTTTGATTGACTCATTTCAATTCTATGAATGTGCTAAATCCCCCTCCTTCCCTTTGTTTTTCAAAACTCCTGTCTTTGGGACACAGTAATGTCAGAGTCATGATGATATGATATGAGAGACAGTAAAGCCATAACATTCCATATCTGTACTGTTATATTATGCATGAGAACTTCATCTACCAGTCAATACATATTTGGTATGCTTTGCCATTGGTTGGTCAAAGCCTTGTCGTCTTGATCTGAGTGGAATGTTTTTGTTTCATTCAGGCCTAAGTTACATTCATGAATTGGATTTTGGATCTGCCTCAAAGCCACATTGGCATGTATCTTAATTGGATGCTGTTGAACATTTCCGCTGATTTAATCAGTTCTATTTCTCTGTGTGTGTTTTGGTGATGCAGTTACCTTATGTTTCTGTCCTCTGTGCAAAACGTGTTTTGTGTGTGTGTGTGTGTTTTGTGTGTGTTTTGTGTGTGTGTGTGTGTGAGGGAGTTTTAGTTTGCTTAGTGAAATTGCATGCGGGTGTGTTTGGTTATGCTCACTTATTTGTATGGGCATTTATGTTGTGTGTGTGTTTGGCCAGCTGCTTTTCTGTGTGTGGGTGGAGTGGTGTCAGAGGTCTGAGGCACTTACAGTTACTTCCTGTCTCTGCATAACGTTGTATAAGAGAGGGGGCGCTGGTCAGGAGCGATCATGTTTCTCCTCTCAATACACAAACTGTGCTGCAGGCATGAAAATCATCTGCTCAATAACATACATAAATTAATTATATTTTTCCCAAACAAAACTGTATAGGTAATGATGGACTGGCATATGAATGGCCATTAAATAACCTAGAAAATGTCCTCTGACTCACTGTCATTGGCAGAAATGTCACTGAAAATATTACAGAAACAGCACTGGAAATGTGCAGGAACTTTAAGGGCAGAAGTCACTGATGCCAAATTGGACTCGCCGCATAGAACATGTCCATGGTTTGTAAAGCTAAGGAGTCCTTTGGATTTCTCCACACTAACTAGTGAAGTTAGAGAGGCATGTGCCCAATGTCCCTTAGGGCCCCTTTTAAGGGCCCCATATACGCTCAGGTTTGGCACGTTTATTAAATGTTGAGTTGTCGGATGAGCTCTGCTGATTTTTTGGGGATAAAATGGCTCAATATTCTCTTTCCATTTCCTCAAAAATAGAGGAAGAGAAGGTTGTATTAGCTGAGCTTTTCAGATCTGAGTGGATATTAAACACCTAGTTTATAATCTAAAATACTATATAGTCTAGACTCTAAAGACTGTAATTTGTCCTGAGGTCCTGAGGTCCTATGAGTACATATTCAGTAAGCTGTGTGGTATCTCTATCTGTAACATGCCATCTTAACTCAGGTCAGAGAGAGAGTGTATGGAATGTGCATAATGGTATCTAGGGACCCATTGGCATCACAGCCAATGGTTGATGGGATTCTTTAACTTTGTCTTTTGAAGTGGAAATAACAACACCTGGTAAGAGAATCTGCTTTGGACTTCATCACTGGCCGCAGAGCGGGAATCTGAGCGATAGAAGAAAATATGCAGAAATAAGATAGAAAGTTTGTGCTTTAAAATTCTGATAACGTAGAACATTCTAGAAACCTTACATTCTAATTTAAATTGTTGCTTATTGAGTTTTAAAATCCACAAAAAGTAATCAAACCATAACAGAGACTAATGTGGTTGGGATTCACACCAATTAAACATTTTCCCTACGCATGTAGGCGCTTTCCTAGGTCCCAATTCCAATTAACCAGCCATAAATTAGAGGATTATGTCACTCATATAGTGAGGACCTGGCAGTTGACCTTTTCACGTTAAGCTTCTCACACTATCCTTCTGTTAGTAATGGCTGTAAATGCCATATCTGGCTAGTCACTCAACCTCACTCATCCCCATTGGCACAGTATAAATTGACTTAAAAATGCATCCCTCCTAAGTCCCTCGCTGACAGTGTAGCTTGTTCTGTTCCAAACCAAGTGGCTAGGCTGCAGTTGGGCTGAAACACAGACTCCTGATTCTGGCTTTAAGGGATCACAGATAGATTTGGGTGGTCCTTGCTTTCACTTATTCGATCACATCCAACTACGGACGTCACCTCATTTCAACATGGATAATTGGGTAATATTAGGTTTAGAAGTTGATCAATGAGATTACAACCTATATTCAGCCACTTAAAAAGACAATCAAAAGTTAGTTGAATTTCCAATGTGTTATCACTATGCTTTCAACCATCTAAAAGAACAACCAAATTCCAATGGGAAAACTATTTCTGATTTTTGATTTAGTTGTCACCCAAATGTCTATCACCATTTAAAAGCACAGCAAAGTTCAAATTGGAATACAATGTTAGATATTTTGTTTATTTATACAACAGATGAATGTGCTTATTACTGTTCATCATCTAATAGCATAATCAAATGACCTGAATTCCAGTTGAGACTAGGGTTGCAAAGGGTCGGAAACATTCCGGTAAATCTCCGTAAATGTTCCGTAAATTTTCCATGGGAAGTTAAGCCATGGAATTTGGGGAATTTTGCTTAAATTCGTTAGCTTATTTATTTATTTATTTATTTATTTATTTTACCTTTATTTAACTAGGCCCTTATAACAGTGAACCTTTTTTGTGGGATGCAAATAAGGCAATTCTATGTCTTGTGGCATATTTTGGTTAAGCCATCCCCAATTCAATGGAATTGCAACCCTCTGCATGCACAGTGCATTCTTCCATCACATGTGCAGCTGATTCTCAAGATCTTGCACACTAATGAGATGCAATTTAGCCCACACTACTACATTGTCTGAGCCAAGGACTACATGCTTTCTGGTAAGTTTTGATTACAATACTGGGTGGGGTGAATATATTTTATATGACATACGTGATTTTTTGTTAACTAGTAAATAGTAGCCTACAGCAAAGTGTTTCTAACTTGTTAACAATTTCTGCTAGTTAGTTTTTGCTACCATGTGGATTTTAGCTTGCTTGAGCCTGCTAACTGAGGAGTGTTAATTAATTTAATACATTTTTCATTTTAAAACATTTATCTTATAAAAGGAGTTGTTTAATCTAACTGCTTAACTATTTATCTGTACATGGAATTGTATTATCATTTTTTCCTAATCTTTACAGGAAAAGGCCACCGGCACTATCTGATGTGAGAAGACATTTCACTGCAGCTAATGTACAAGGAAAAGCTGTGTACATTTGCAAATACTGTGCCAAATCATATGTGAAGAATGTAACAAAGATTGCAGAATCATCTGGCCCTCAGCACTCACAACAAGCAACTTCTGACAAATGTCCCTCTACTTCTATTCGAGGTGAAAATGATGTATCATACACCTTATCGATAGCAACAGCTCATGGTCCTCCTGGAATCAGAAGTTGTTTTGACTCAATGGAGGAACATAGTCAGAGAAATGCTGATGAATGTCTTGCTCGAGCTGTGTATTCAACTGGTTCACCTCTGATGCTCACAGGCAATGTGTATTGGAAGATATTTCTGAATGTTCTTCGCCCAGCATACACCCCTCCAACCAGACATGCTTTATCAACTCATTTGCTGGATGCAGAGTTCAACAGAGTTCAAGTGAAGGTCAAGCAAATCATAGAGAAAGCAGACTGTATTGCAATCATCTCTGATGGGTGGTTGAATGTTCGCGGGCAAGGAATAATTAACTAGATCTCCACCCCTCAACTAGTATTCTACAATAGCACAGACACAAGGGACAACAGACACACCGGTCTCTACATTGCAGATGAGCTGAAGGCAGTCATCAATGACCTTGGACCACAGAAGGTATTTGCACTGGTGACAGACAATGCTGTGAACATGAAGGCTGCTTGGTCTAAAGTGGAGGAGTCCTACCACCCATTGGCTGTACTGCTCATGCATTGAATCTGCTCCTCAAGGGCATCATGGCACTGAAAACAATGGATACACTCTACAAGAGAGCCAAGGAAATGGTTAGGTATGTGAAGGGTCATCAAGTTATAGCAGCAATCTACCTTACCAAGTAAAGTGAGAAGAATAAGAGCCTCACATTGAAGCTGCCCAGCAACACCCGTTGGGGTGGTGTTGTCATCATGTTTGACAGTCTCCTGGAGGGGAAGGAGTCTCTCCAAGAAATGGCCATATCACAGTCTGCCGATATGTACAGCCCCATCAAGAGGATCCTCCTGGATGATGTATTTTGGGAGAGAGTGGTAAGCAGCCTGAAACTCCTGAAACCTATAGCAGTAGCCATTGCATGGATTGAGGGAGACAATGCCATCCTGTCTGATGTTCAGGCTCTGCTTGCAGATGTAAGAGAATAAGTCCATACTGCCCTGCCCACTTCACTGTTGCTCCAAGCTGAGGAAACTGCAGTTCTGAAATACATCAAAAAGCGTGAAGACTTCTGCCTGAAGCCCATACACGCTGCAGCGTACACGTTGGACCCCAAGTATGCTGGCAAGAGCATCCTGTCTGGTGCAGAGATCAACAAGGCCTATGGTGTCATCACTACCGTGTCTTGACACCTTGGCCTGGATGAGGGCAAGGTTCTTGGCAGTCTGACGAAGTATACTTCCAAGCAAGGGCTTTGGGATGGAGATGCAATATTGCAGTCGTGCAACATATCTCATCAGCCACCTGGTGGAAGGGACTTTGTGGATCTGAGGCTCTTTCCCCTGTTGTCTCCATCATCCTCCAAATTCCACCAACATCAGCCGCCTCAGAGCGCAACTGGTCCTTGTTTGGGAACACACACATGCCAAAGCACGCAACAGGCTGACCAATACAAGGGTTGAAAAATTGGTGGCCGTCCGGGCAAATTTGATGCTTTTTGATCCTGACAACGAGCCATCCTCAACAAGGTTGGAAGTTGACAGCGAAGATGAGGCCTCAGAGTCTGATGTTCAAGAGGTGGACATTGAGGAGGTCCAGGGAGAAGACATGGAAGCAAGACAACCAAAGATTTAGATTCATTTTACAGATGTATGTTGAAAACGTTTTTGGGAGATGCGATGGATCATTGGGGATCATTCAATATTCCCTTTCTTTTGTTGTTCAGTGAAATCATCCCATGTGAAGACTCAACTAATTTAATTAAAGTTCAATTCATAACTAAATCGTTTTTGTTATGTCTATTGGAAGGATTTAATCATTTGCAATTATGTCTACTTATGATAAGGTTAAAGGTTTATGTTTCTGTCTTCATATTATATGGTAAATATATCCAATGCAAAAAACATCTACATTTAAATGGTATTAATATATATTTGCATATATTTACGTTAATTCCAATATATTCCTGTTAATTCCCACGAAAGGTTTCCACCTCTGAATATTCCCCAAAATGTGCAACCCTAGTTGAGACTACATTAAAAGTACCTGGTGCAAGTGATCAATGCTGGGCGAGATTCTGTACAGATTATTACAGCAATTGTGAAGATCTCCACAGGCCTGCGACGGCCTATGCCTGCTATCTTAAACATGCACGCTTCATATGATTACATTAAGAAGTCATTTATATTTACAGTAACCTCAAAATGTGGATGCTTGGATGTTTACATTAGTTTGTAAGACTGTATTACAAAATTAATATTGAATTGTGTTTGGTTGACAACGCAACGAAATATCAATATTTAAAGGAGTAGGTATCTACAGCTTGTATTATTCAATCTGAGCCACTGGCTTAATCCCATTCTTGAACTTTTATTTTTTATTGAGTTGGAGACATATAAAAATCCAACATATAATTTGTTTCTTGTCGACAAGTTAATAGGCTTTTGTATTTCAAAAGTGATTTTGAATTGTGGTTGTGGTTGTCAACATAACCAAATATCAACATTTGAAGGAGACGTATCTTCTGCTTGGATAGTTCCATCTGTTCCAATGACTTAGTCTGGCTTTAATTCCAGTTTGTCTACAAATTAATAATTGATATGTTGGATTAAGGTCTGCATCTCAACCAAAAGTTATAGAATAGGACTAAATTAAATCATTAAATGCACTTTAAAACAAGTTTGATTTGGTCCTTCTCTTTAACTTCGATTTTTGGTTGAGATGGAGACCTTAATCCAACATATTTATTATTAATTTGTAGACAAACTGGAATTAAAGACTAAGTCAGTGGCACAGATGTAACTATCCAAGCAGAAGATACGTCTCCTTCAAATGTTGATATTTGGTTGCGTTGACAACCAAACACAATACAATATCACTTTTGAAATACAATAAATAGCCTATTAACTTGTCGACAAGTTAACAAATTATATGTTGGATTCACGTCTCCACCTCATCCAAAAATAAAAGTTCAAGAACGGGACTAAGCCATTAAGTCACTAAATATCATTACATGTTAAAGTCAACCAGAGCTTGAAACCCTAGGCGTATTGTATTGTCTACATTTACTTGAATTCTGGGTTGAATTTAAACAATAGCTGTTGATGACTTTGCAAATGTATCATTGATGATATATGAGTGATAAAGTACGGTCACAATTCATTTTCTCTGTTAAACCAACCCATTGGAATTACTTTGATAGCAACAGTGAATCTATTTCGTTTTTTAAGTGGAGATCTCTGATCTCTGTCTCATCAATCATTCTCCCTATAGCACATTGGCAATAGTAAGTGACAACTGTCATAGATAAGCAGGGCTTGGTTAAAACTCTGGATGGGAGAGCAAAGAGAAGCACTCTCCAGTAGGATGTGCTGTCCTGCCTATTGTTTTTTTCTGATAGTGGATATAACATTGAAGATCTGACGTTGCTTTTTAAATTGAAATTTGGTTACCATGACGCCATCATCAATTTCACCCTCAAAATTAACAGTAAACAAATGTAATGTATTTTCCAAGTAGATTCCATGCCACAATACATTGACAAATTACTTTGAAACAATGTTGATTCAACCAGTTTGTGCCCAGTGGGATACTTGTTCTTGAACAGGGCCTTGAGTGAATGAGGACACATTTGATGAGCATCTCAAACATTGAGATTTGCAAATAATTTGTTATAACATTTTGCAATATGATAATATTCCACTTCACTGTGTTATCTTCCAATGATGAATCTTTGATCAGGTGACTAAATAATAATGTTTTTTCTCCCAGACCCATTTACATTTCCTGGAAGGGGACACCATATTCATACATTATTCAAACATAGGAACCAGCATAGAAGCAGAGATCAAACCTAACTCATACCTCAGGCTCATAATGACGGATGTTCACTGTGACAATATGGCACACACACACAGAGTTGGGGAAATGAACCCAATCAAAAACTGTACAAAAATGTAAGAACATCAACATGGATGATATGGAGGATTGCCTATTTATTCATCCATAATAATTACATAAAATATGTTTGACTGCGGCTCTATCGACTATTCAAAAGCATCCCTTATCCTTGAATAGCAGGAGAATCTCCAGACTCATCATAATGTACTGAGTTTGCGACCACACATATCCAGTGAATTACTGTATCTCTGCCAGAATGACAAAAACTGCTAACACAGACAAATCCTGTGGTAAATGTTGTTTTGTGCAGGGTTGGCAGTGACAGTGGGGGGGTTGTAGTTTCCTCCCACCCGTGGTGACCGGGCCCCTAACTAGGGTTTGTCACCATTTTATAAAAATGACCATCTCGTCGTGACAGGAACAGCCATTAGAAGATAATTAGGCTGAAATCTCCCTTCGCTCGTCGTAAAAGTCCAATCAGTAGTGACATTGATTCACTGTGAGGCGGCCAGCTGCCCAGGCCTGATCGCCCATCTAGCCCCGGCCCTGATAACATTAATTGAACCTCTTTAATATTTATGGATTGTCTTTAAGATAAGGAGATATGTCTTTCTCTCCTGCTGTGCCCTTATTTGAAAGGATGGCTGTTCAGTGCTAGGTGATAACCGCCTGCCATTTTGCCTGAGAGGAATAATCTTGTCACATTTTGGCAGCTTATCTGTTAGGCTGCAGACAAGAGAGCACAGCATGTGTACAATTACAGACTTGGAAATAGCGAAGAGGTCATTTTCTTTCTCAAGAAAGTATAACGTCAGGGTTAAAGAGTAGTCTTGCTCTGGCCTCCCTCCTACTTGGGCCTCCTATCCTTTTTTCCAATCTTTTTTTTCTCTGTTCAAAGCTTCATTAAACTTTGAAGCTGCATATTTCCCTTCCCGGCCCCCATTGCCAAAGGGCAGTGATGCATGGGTCTGAATGTTCAGGGGAGGAACCAGATAAGGTGTACTTGCAGTTTGCTTCTCCCCAAAAAAAGCATAATTTTATATTGAACAAAAACCTATCTGTTGAAAGTGATATTCAAACCAGGGCTAGTATCGGACCGGTACACAGTCTTGTATTGATTATAGTCAGTCAATGTTAGGGTATTGAGTATCATGTTACAGTCTCCCACATGAGCCAGGGAGTGTCACATGTTTTTGTTTGAGAGTGGGATTTTAGGATAGTCTGTCATATCAGATAGGAGGGGATGTAACATGGAGGTGTCTCTATAACAGCACACCAGAGTATCTACTATGAAATAATGAGGGTATCCTAAAATACAACTCAGCTCCCTCATCTCTTCTGACCTTCTCTATCCACAGATCTCACCAGCCGAATGCACTGAGGAGGACTTGGAGCAGGATTGAGTGAGGAGGAACTCTCTCTGTCTCTCAGTTCTGTACTCCGGATTATTGGGTGTGCTTTAGGGCAGAGCCGACTCAGCCAATCAAACCTGAGAAAGTTCCCCTGACAGCCTGCTGTCCTAAAGGGGGTGGCTGTTAGAACTGCTTGCACCTACAGTATTCCTCTGATCCACTGGGCCCTCCAGCCGCTCCCTGGTCTCTGATGGAGGGCAGCCCAGAGAAGCAGAAGCCCAGCCCGCGACACCGGCCCAAACCCAGGGTCCCCTCCACACTGACTCTGGGCCAGTCCCGCAGCACAGAGGACCTGTCTGAGGGGCTCCCCGGGGCCAACTTCAGAAAGGGCTTCTCCCTGCGTAACGTCAGCCTGTGTATGGTGGACGGGGTCCGGGACATGCTCCAGAGGAGCCGGGGAGCCTCCCCAGAACCCCGCTGCAGGCTCAACAGGGAAACAGGGGGGTGTTGGAGTCCCCGCCTGCTGCGTATCCCCCGGGGATCCGGGTCGGCCACCCTGAGGCCCCTGCCAGCTGAGGTGCAGAGGGAAGGAGCCCTGCGCTACATGGTGGCAGACGACTTACACAGCAGCAGCAGCAGCGCCCAGTGGCAGAAGTGTCGTCTACTGCTGAGGAGGATGAGAGGAGGGGGGGGAGGAGGAGGGGTCGCTGAAGGGGAGGGGGGCTTCCTGCTGGAGTTCTATGTGCCGCCCAAGGTAGGTCCCCTGGTCATCAGAAGTTGGCTTGATCTTTGATTGGTTCTCAAACTGAGAAAAACACAAAGCAGAACCAATCAGGAAAAAAGCACATCCCCTTCATTATCAAAGCATCGTTCCGACAACATCAACATAGCCTTTCTAGAATCTGAAGTCAAGAGGACTTAGTGGTGTCAGCCAGACTAGTGAATGATATGAATTTGGGTCAAACTACCAGTGAAAAATAGATTTCTAACAGTGCTGCAGTGCTGACTGTAACTTGTCTCTTCTGTCTGACCAGTCGTCCAAGCCCAAATTGAGTGTTCCTCTGACAGCTGTCATGGAGGTGCGGACCACCATGCCCCTGGAGATGCCAGACAGGGACAACACCTTTGTCCTCAAGGTCAACGTTACTTGTATTGTCAGGACATTTTTATCACAAGTGTATGTAGGTGACATAACATTCAGGGTTACTGAATGCTCTGTATGATGTAGATTAGCATAATGAACCAAACAGTGTCTATGTAGTTAATTGAGTCCCTTACTCTGCATACATTTGTCAAACAAGTATTTTGTAGTAGTCAATGCTTTGTGCACAGTATATGATACATACACAGAGATGCAGTTGAGAGACATAAATAGTCAGGTGATGTAATCCACAGACCATATTGTTCAGCTAAGCTCTTGTCAGTAGGCCAAAACAGGCTGCTAATATGGTACCTTATACATCATCCCATGTTCCACTACATTCCCTCAATTATAGGTTGGCCTATATACAGTATATATTTAATTGATCTTATACACTCAGCCCTTTAAGAACTATGTTTGATAGATAAATATGTGCTGTATAATAGAACCTATCCATCTATATAATTTGGTTTCTTTATACACCTATCCAATACTCTATTGGCTACACAAGTGTGTAGTTCATTTGGAAGGTGCTAATATTTTGCCTAATCCAATGCTTGTGTTGCAGGTGGAGAATGGAGGAGAATACATCCTGGAGACATTAGACTCCCTTCAGAAACACTCCTGGGTGGCTGACATTCAGGACTGCATAGACCCGGGGTAAAGACAAATACCATTACACTCACTTCTCTGTGATCTAGGGGTGCATCTTAATGAAGTCTAAAGTGCAAGTAGATTCCTTCCCTTCTCTCTGTTCCCGCACTGATGTGAAGGAGAAGTGAAAGCAAAATCTCAGTGGACAACCACCATATTGCCTTCATCTACCCTGTCTTTTCAGATTGTCAGAAGAAGAAAAGGAGTCTTCAGTTCAGACTATTGAGGCGTAGTCCCATATACAGTGGGTGAAATAAGTATTGAACACGTCACCATTTTTCTTAGTAAATATATTTCCAAAGAAACCAAAACAAATAAGTTCAGAAATTAAGTTATGTGTAATAATGTGAAATGACACAGGGAAAAAGTATTGAACACATGAAGAAAGGGAGGTGCAAAAAGGCATGGAAAGCCAAGACAACAGCTGAAAACTATCAGTAATTAAAAAGCAATCCAGCCCCCTGTCAGTGCAAATTAATATCAGCTGGTTCAGTCACAACTGATGGCCTACAAAAAGGTCTCATTGCCAAGGTGTCACACAAGACACATCTCATGATGGGTAAAAGCAAAGAGCTGTCTCAAGACCTTCGCAACCTAATTGTTGCAAAACATAATGATGGCATTGGTTATAGGCGCATTTCTAAGCTTCTGAATGTTCCAGTGAGCACTGTTGGGGCCATAATACGGAAGTGGAAAGACAATCATTTCACCATAAATTTGCCTCGACCAGGTGCTCCTCGCAAGATTTCTGACAGAGGAGTGAAAAGAATAATCAGAAGAGTTGTCCAAGTTCCAAGGACCACTTGTGGAGAGCTTCAAAAAGACCTGCAATTAGCAGGTACTGTTGTCTCAAAGAAAACAGTAAGTAATGCACTCCACCGCCATGGCCTGTATGCACGCTCACCACGCAAGACTCCATTGCTGAAAAAAAAGCATGTTGAAGCTTGTTTAAAGTTTGCTGCACAACATTTGGAAAAGCCAGTGAAATACTGGGAGGATATAGTGTGGTCAGATGAGAGCAAAATTGAGCTGTTTGGATGTCATAATATACACCATGTTTGGAGGAGAAATGGCACTGCACATCACCCTAAAAACACCATACCAACAGTGAAGTTTGGAGGTGGGAACATCATGGTGTGGGGCTGCTTTTCAGCAAATGGTACTGGCAAACTTTGAAGGAAGGATGAATGGGCAAATTTACCGAGACATTCTTGACAAAAATCTGCTGCCATCTACCAGGATGATGAAGATGAAACGAGGGTGGACATTTCAGCAAGACAATGATCCCAAACACACAGCCAAGGAAACTCTCAATTGGTTTCAAAGAAAGAAAATAAAGCTGCTAGAATGGCCCAGCCAATCACCTGACTTAAATCCCATTGAAAATCTATGGAAGGAACTGAAGATCAAGATTCATAGAAGAGGCCCACGGAACCTTCAAGATTTGAAGACTGTTTGTTTGTGTGGAAGAATGGGCCAAAATCACACCAGAGCAATGCATGAGTCTAGTTTCTCCATACAGGAGGCGTCTTGAAGCTGTCATTACCAACAAAGGCTTTTGTACAAAGTATTAAATAAATATCAGTAAGTGTGTTCAATACTTTTTCCCTGTGTCATTTCACATTATTACACATAACTTAATTTCTGATCTTATTTGTTTTGGTTTCATGTCAATAGCACCTTTGGAAATATATTTACTGAGAAAAATGGTGACGTGTTCAATACTTATTTCACCCGCTGTAGATGATTTTAGGCAGTAACAATCAAACCAATCCCTTCTCAGCCCCTGTTTTAATGAATGTGTTTATGTTTTCTCTATGCAGGGACAGTGGAGATGACATTGAGCTGACGTCTTGTCCTCATGCCCAGTTCCCCTCTGTGTCCACCTGTAACTGTGAGCTCACATCTAGTGAGTATTAACTTTAATTGGTAATGGTATCTCAGCATCTGACTGTATGGGGTAACTTTCTCTTCATGCTCTCTCTATGTCCACCCAGATGTACACAAGACACCTCAGCACCGTACTGGTCCCTGTGGCCCCTCAGGGCCCCGCTGTCGGACCCTGCTGGCCTCCCCTTTGAACCCCACCCATGTCCCCCTAGAACGCTTCCTCCAGTCACTGGAGTCCAACAGACCTGGAGCAGGTAATGGCCAGCTCTGTATGTGGAAGGACTGCTTTTAGCTAAGCCCATATAGTGAGCTTATATTGTGCTTCTCACCTATAGGTGAAGGAACACCCCGCTCTGAGACAGACACCTCTCTGACCTGCTACCCATGGTTCCACGGTGCACTGTCTCGAGTGAGTGCTGCTCAGCTGGTGTTGGTGGGCGGAGCCCGGAGCCACGGGCTCTTTGTGATTCGCCAGAGCGAGACGCGCCCGGGAGAGTATGTCCTCACCTTCAACTTCCAGGGCAAAGCTAAGGTACACTCAGACGCAACCTGGTTCCAAACTAGTCTCTTTATCTGGCCGGCTGCCCATTCACTCAGGGTTCCCCTTTGCGTCACAAGGGCAAAATCTGTCATTCTCCAGATATGTGCTAACAAGGTTAGAGAGTTTCCTGTCTGTATTTGTCATTTCCTGCATATGTATGTCACACTCTCCGTAGCCGATGTGAGCAAGACCTTTTAAACAGGTCAACATTCACAAAGCCGTGGGGCCAGACGGATTACCAGGACACGTACTCAGAGCATGCACGGACCAACTGACAAGTGTATTCACTGACATTTTCAACTTCTCCCTGAGCGAGTCTGTAATACCTACATGTTTCAAGCAGATCCCCATAGTCCCTGTGCCCAAGAAAGAAAAGGTAACCTGCCTAAATGACTACCGCCGCGTAGCACTCACGTTGGTAGCCATGGAGTGCTTTGAAAGGCCGGTCATGGCTCACATCAACACCATCATCCCGAAAAGCCTAGACCCACTCCAATTTGCATACCACCCCAATAGATTCACAGATGAGGCAATCTCAATCGCACTCCACACTGCCTTTTCCCAACAGAACAAAAGGAACATCTACAGTGGGGAGAACAAGTATTTGATACACTGCCGATTTTGCTGGTTTTCCCACTTACAAAGCATGTAGAAGTCTGTCATTTTTATCATAGGTACTCTTAAACAGATAACTGACCACTTCGAATCCCACCGTACCTTCTCTGCTATGCAATCTGGTTTCCGAGCTGGTCATGGGTGCACCTCAGCTACGCTCAAGGTACTGAACGATATCATTACCGCCATCGATAAAAGACAGTACTGTGCAGCCGTTTTCATCGACCTGGCCAAGGCTTTCGACTCTGTCAATCACCGCATTCTTATTGGCCGACTCAACAGCCTTGGTTTCTCAAGTGACTGCCTTGCCTGGTTCGCTAACTACTTTGCCTTTGCAGTTCAGTGTGTTAAATCGGAGGGCCTATTGTCCGATCCTCTGGCAGTCTCTATGGGGGTGCCACAGGGTTCAATTCTTGGGCCAACCCTTTTCTCTATATACATCAACGATGTCGCTCTCGCTGCTGGTGACTCTCTGATCCATCTCTACGCAGACGACACCATTCTGTATACATCTGGCCCCTCTTTGGATACTGTGTTTACTAACCTTCAATCAAGCTTCAATGCCATACAACACTCCTTCCGTGGCCTCCAGCTGCTCTTAAACGCTAGTAAAACTAAGTGCATGCTTTTCTATCGAACGCTGCCAGCACCCGCCCACCGGACTATCATCACTACTCTCGATGGATCCGAATTAGAATACGTGGACACTTACAAATACCTAGGCATCTGGTTAGACTATAAACTCAACTTCCAGACTCACATCAACCATCTCCAATCCAAAATTAAATCCAGAATTGGCTTCCTATTTCGCAACAAAGCCTCCTTCACTCATGCTGCCAAACATGCCCTTGTAAAACTGACTATCCTACCGATCCTTGATTTCGGCGATGTCATTTACAAACTAGCCTCCAACACTCTACTTAGCAAACTGGATGTAGTCTATCACAGTGCCATCCGTTTTGTCACCAAAGCCCCATACACTACCCACCACTGCGACCTGTATGCTCTCGTTGGCTGGCCTTCATTATATATTCGTCGCCAAACCCACTGGTTCCAGGTCATCTATAAGTCTTTATTAGGTAAATCCCCGCCCTATCTCAGCTCACTGATCACTATAGCAACACCCACCAGTAGCATGCGCTCCAGCAGGTATATCTCACTGGTCACCCCCAAAGCCAACACCTCCTTTGGTCGCCATTCCTTCCAGTTCGCTGCTGCCAATGACTGGAACGAATTGCAAAAATCATTGAAGCTAGAGGTTCCTATCTCCCTCAATAACTTTAAGCATCAGTTGTCAAAGCTGCTTATCGATCACTGCACCTGTATATAGCCCTTCTGTAAATAGCCCACACTACTACCTCATCCCCATATTTATTTTTGTTTATTTTCACTAATCTTGCACTCCAGTATCTCTATTTGCACATCAAAATTTGCACATCCTTCATTCCTGTGTTAATGATGATAATTCTGTAATTTATTTCACCACTATAGTCTTATTTATTGTCCTACCTCCTAACCTTACTGCATTTTTGCACTACATTTTGCACTCTGTATATAGATTTTTCTATTGTGTTTTTGACTGTTTGTTTAATGTGTAACTCTGTGTTGTTATTTGTCGCACTGCTTTGCTTTGTCTTGGCCAGGTCGCAGTTGCAAATGAGAACTTGTTCTCAACTGACCTACCTGGTTAAATAAAGGTGAAAAAAAAAAAAAAAAAAAAATTCAACTGTGAGTGACGGAATCTAAAACAAAAATCCAGAAAATCACATTGTATGATTTTTAAGTAATTAATTTGCATTTTATTGCATGACATAAGTATTTGATACATCAGAAAAGCAGAACTTAATATTTGGTACAGAAACCTTTGTTTGCAATTACAGAGATCATACGTTTCCTGTAGTTCTTGACCAGGTTTGCACACACTGCAGCAGGGATTTTGGCCCACTCCTCCATACAGATCCTTCAGGTTTCGGGGCTGTCGCTGGGCAATACGGACTTTCAGCTCCCTCCAAAGATTTTCTATTGGGTTCAGGTCTGGAGACTGGCTAGGCCACTCCAGGACCTTGAGATGCTTCTTACGGAGCCACTCCTTAATTGCCCTGGCTGTGTGTTTCGGGTCGTTGTCATGCTGGAAGACCCAGCCACGACCCATCTTCAATGCTCTTACTGAGGGAAGGAGGTTGTTGGCCAAGATCTCGCAATACATTGCCCCATCCATCCTCCCCTCAATACGGTGCAGTCATCCTGTCCCCTTTGCAGAAAAGCATCCCCAAAGAATGATGTTTCCACCTCCATGCTTCACTGTTGGGATGGTGTTCTTGGGGTTGTACTCATCCTTCTTCTTCCTCCAAACACGGCGAGTGGAGTTTAGACCAAAAAGCTCTGTTTTTGTCTCATCAGACCACATGACCTTCTCCCATTCCTCCTCTGGATCATCCAGATGGTCATTGGCAAACTTCAGACGGGCCTGGACATGCGCTGGCTTGAGCAGGGGGACTTTGTGTGAGCTGCAGGATTTTAATCCATGACGGCGTAGTGTGTTACTAATGTTTTCTTTGAGACTGTGGTCCCAGCTCTCTTCAGGTCATTGACAGGGTCCTGCCGTGTAGTTCTGGGCTGATCCCTCAAAATCCTCATGATCATTGATGCCCCACGAGGTGAGATCTTGCATGGTGCCCCAGACCGAGGGAGATTGACCGTCATCTTGAACTTCTTCCATTTTCTAATAATTGCGCCAACAGTTGTTGCCTTCTCACCAAGCTGCTTGCCTATTGTCCTGTAGCCCATCCCAGCCTTGTGCAGGTCTACAATTTTATCCCTGATGTCCTTACACAGCTCTCTGGTCTTGGCCATTGTGGAGAGGTTGGAGTCTGTTTGATTGAGTGTGTGGACAGGTGTCTTTTATACAGACAACGAGCTTAAACAGGTGCAGTTAATACAGGTAATGAGTGGAGAACAGGAGGGCTTCTTAAAGAAAAACTAACAGGTCTGTGAAAGCCGGAATTCTTACTGGTTGGTAGGTGATCAAATACTTATGTCATGCAATAAAATGCAAATTAATTATTTAAAAATCATACAATGTGATTTTCTGGATTTTTGTTTTAGATTCCGTCTCTCACAGTTGAAGTGTACCTATGATAAAAATGACAGACCTCTATATGTTTAGTAAGTAGGAAAACCTCTAAAATCGGCAGTGTATCAAATACTTGTTCTCCCCACTGTATGTCAGAATGCTGTTCATTGGCTACAGCTCAACATTCAACACCATAGTGCCCACAAAGCTCATCACTAAGCCAAGGACCCTGGGACTAAACACCTCCTTCTGCAACTGGATCCTGGACTTCCTGACGGGCCACCCCCAGGTGGTAAGGGTAGGCAACAACACATCTGCCACGCTGATCCTGAACACGGGGGCACCTCAGGGGTGCGTGCTTAGTCCCCTCCTGTACTCCTTGTTCACCCACGACTGCGTAGCCAAGCACGACTCCAACACCATCATTAAGATTGCTGACGACACAACAGTGGTAGGCCTGATCACCGACAACGATGATACAGCCTATAGGGAGGAGGTTAGAGACCTGGCAGTAAGGTTCCAGGACAACAACCTCTCCCTCAACATGAGCAAGCCAAAGGAGATGATCGTGGACTACATGAAAAGGAGGGCTGAACGCCCCCATTTACATCGAAGGGGCTGTACTGGAGCGGGTCGAGAGTTTCAAGTTCCTTGGTGTCCACATCACCAACAAACTATCATTGTCCAAACACACCAAGAAAGTCGTGAAGAAGGCACGACAACGCCTTTTCGCCCTCAGGAGACTGAAAAGATTTGGCATGGGTCCCCAGATTCTCAAAACGTTGTACAGCTGCACCATCAAGAGCATCCTGACCGGTTGCATCACCGCCTGGTATGGCAACTGCTCGGAATCCGACTGTAAGGCACTACAGAGGGTAGTGCGTACAGCCCAGTACATAACTGGGGCCAAACGTCCTACCATCCAGGACCTACAGTGCCTTGCAAAAGTATTTTGTTGCATTACAACCTGTAATTTAAATTGATTTTTATTTGGATTTCATGTAATGGACATACACAAAATAGTCCAAATTGGTGAAGTGAAATTTAAAAAATAAAAAACTGAAAACTGGTGCGTGCATATGTATTCACACCCTTTGCTATGAAGCCCCTAAATAAGATCTGGTGCAACCAGTTACCTTCAGAAGTCACATAATTAGTTAAATAAAGTCCACCTGTGTGCAATCTAAGTGTCACATGATCTGTCACATGATCTGTCACATGATCTCAGTATATACAGTTGAAGTCGCAAGTTTACATACACCTTAGCCAAATATATTTAAACTCAGTTTTTCACAATTCCTGACATTTAATCCTAGTAACATTTCCCTGTCTTAGGTCAGTTATGATCATCACTTTTATTTTATGAATGTGAAATGTCAGAATAATAGTAGAGAGAATGATTTGTTTCAGCTTTTATTTATTTCATCACATTCCCAGTGGGTCAGAAGTTTACATACACTCAATTAGTATTTGGTAGCATTGCCTTTAAATTGTTTAACTTGGGTCAAACGTTTCAGGTAGCCTTCCACAAGCTTCCCACAATAAGTTGGGTGAATTTTGGCCCATTCCTCCTGACAGAACTGGTGTCAGGTTTGTAGGCCTCCTTGCTCGCACACACTTTTTCAGTTCTGCCCACAAATTTTCTATAGGATTGAGGTCAGGGCTTTGTGATGGCCACTCCAATACCTTGACTTTGTTGTCCTTAAGCCATTTTGCCACAACTTTGGAAGTATGCTTGGGGTCATTGACCATTTGGAAGACTCATTTGCAACCAAGCTTTAACTTCCTGACTGATGTCTTGAGATGTTGCTTCAATATATCCGCATAACTTTCCTTCCTCATGATGCCATCTATTTTGTGAAGTGCACCAGTCCCTCCTGCAGCAAAGCGCTGCCACCCCCGTGCTTCACGGTTGGGATGGTGTTCTTCAGCTTGCAAGCATCCCCCTTTTTCCTACAAACATAAGAATGGTCATTATGGCCAAACAGTTCTATTTTTGTTTAATCAGACCAGAGGACATTTCTCCAAAACATACGATCTTTGTCCCCATTTGCAGTTGCAAACAGTAGTCTGGCTTTTTTATGGCGGTTGGAGCAGTGGCTTCTTCCTTGCTGAGTGGCCTTTCAGGTTATGTCGATATAGGACTAGTTTTACTGTGGATATAGATACTTTTGTACCTGTTTCCTCCATTATCTTCACAATTTCCTTTGCTGTTGTTCTGGGATTGATTTGCACTTTTCGCACCAAAGTACGTTCATCTCTAGGAGACAGAACGTGTCTCCTTCCTGAGCGGTTTGATGGCTGCGTGGTTCCATGGTGTTTATACTTGCAAACTATTGTTTGTACAGATTAACATGGTACCTTCAGGTGTTTGGAAATTGCTCCCAAGGATGGACCAAACTTGTGGAGGTCTACAATTTCCCATGATGTCAAGCAAAGAGGCACTGAATTTGAAGGTAGGCCTTGAAATACATCCACAGGTACACCTCCAATTGACTCAAATGATGTCAAGTAACCTATCAGAAGGAATCTGGAATTTTCCAAGCTGTTTAAAGGCACAGTCAACTTAGTGTATGTAAACTTCTGACCCACTGGAATTGTGATATAGTGAATTATAAGTGAAATAATCTGTCTGTAAACAATTGTTGGAAGAATGTCCTAACTGACATGAAATCTGTGGAGTGGTTGACAAAATTTGTTTTAATGACTTCAACCTAAGTGTATGTAAACTTCCGACTTCAACTGTATATACACCTGTTCTGAAAGGCCCCACAGTCTGCAACACCACTAAGCAAGGGGCACCACCAAGCAAGCGGCACCATGAAGACCAAGGAGCTCTCCAAACAGGTCAGGGTCAAAGTTGTGGAGAAGTACAGATCATGGTTGGGTTATAAAGAAATATCAGAAACTTTGAACATCCCACGGAGCACCGTTAAATCCATTATTAAAAAAATGAAAAGAATATGGCACCACAACAAACCTGCCAAGAGAGGGCCGCCCACCAAAACTCATGGACCAGGCAAGGAGGGCATTAATCAGCGAGGCAACAAAGAGACCAAAGGTAACCCTGAAGGAGCTGCAAAGCTCCACAGTGGAGATTGCAGTATCTGTCCATAGGACCACCGTAAGCCGTACACTCCACAGAGCTGGACTTTACAGAAGAATGGCCAGAAATAAAACATTGCTTAAAGAAAAAAATAAGCAACCACATTTGGTGTTTGCCAAAAGGCATGTGGGAGACTCCCCAAACATATGGAAGAAGGTACTCTGGTCAGATGAGACTAAAATTCAGCTTTTTGGCCATCAAGGAAAACGCTATGTCTGGCACAAACCCAACACCTCTCATCACCCCGAGAACACCATCCCCATGCTGCATCATGCTGTGGGGATGTTCTTCATCGGCAGGGACTGGGAAACTGGTCAGAATTGAAGGAATGATGGATGCCGCTAAATACAGGGAAATTCTCTTTTTCAGTCTTCCAGAGATTTGAGACTGGGATGGAGGTTCACCTTCCAGCAGGACAATGACCCTAAGCATACTGCTAAAGCAACACTCGAGTGGTTTAAGGGGAAACATTGAAATGTCTTGGAATGGCCTAGTCAAAGCCCAGACCTCAATCCAATTGAGAATCTGTGGTATGACTTAAAGATTGCTGTACACAAGCAGAACCCATCCACCTTGAAGGAGCTGGAGCAGTTTTGCCTTGAAGAATGGGCAAAAATCCCAGTGGCTAGATGTACAAAGCTTCTAGAGACATACCACAAGAGACTTGCAGCTGTAATTGCTGCAAAAGGTGGCTCTACAAAGTATTGACTTTGGGGGGTGAATAGTTATGCACGCTCAAGTTGTTTGTTTTTTTGTCTTATTTCTTGTTTGTTTCACAATAACAAATATTTTGCATCTTCAAAGTGGTAGGCATGTTGGGTAAATCAAATGATACAAACCCCCTGTACAAATTACCCCGACCAACCTGTACCCTGCACATTGACACATTGACCCTCTATATAGCCTCGTTATTGTTATTTTATTGTTACTTTAGTTTATTTAGTAAATATTTCCTTTCTTGAACTGCATTGTTGGTTAAGGGCTTGTAAGTATTTCACGGTAAGGTCTACACCTGTCTTATTCGGCGCATAGCCAAGACTCTGTGGAGTATTGGCCATATTATGGCCTTGATTCACTCAAAGATTCCCCTGTTAGTTCACCCACATTTACCTCATCTTATGGACACATGAAAGTAGTCTAGCAACGACCAAAGATGTGTGTATTTACTAAAGCTACAGCTTAGCATTAGCATTGTTGAATGCAAACCAATGGTAATGGTAGAAAAACCTAACAGCATGCCTCTACCTCCCTGTGAGCAGCACCTGCGTCTGTCTGTGGACTCTCAGGGCCAGTGCCATGTGCACCACCTGTGGTTCCAGAGCGTGGGGGACATGCTGCAGCACTTCCACTGCCACTCCATCCCGTTGGAGTCCCGCGGGGCTGCAGATGTCACACTGCGATGCTATGTCCAGACACAGCGCAGCCGCCCAGGTAACACGTGGGCTAATGCTGTCTTACTGTTTGAGATATTTTTATGTAAAATGTAGGCTATTATAATAATGTCCAACATGTCTAGTGCCCAAAAACAATCCCTGCATTTCTTGATTCCTGACCCATATCTAACCTCTCATCTTACATTTGTTCAGTCAAGCATTTACATTATCGAAGCTACAAAAACGGTTACCTAGCAGAACAGTGGTTTTCAAAGAAAACATTTGTTTCAAGCCGACAAAGGAGTCTTTTAGGAAAGCTCCACTGGACTAGGCAAGCATAAGGAATTGAGGATCACTCTTCCAGGCGGATGTCTTTTTGATGCTTCGCCACGAGGGAAGGGAGAGGCGAAGGAGACAGAGGGCACTTTCAGTTGTCCTAATCCCCTTCTCTCTGCTCCTCCCTCTGTAGGATGACCTTCTTTACACTGTGCTGCTCACTCTTCCCTCCCCTGCTTCAACTGTGTCCACTCTTCTCACTCCGTTGTGTGTAACCCCTCTTAGTACCAGCCCTTCTGAATTAATTTGGTTTCCTGTTTTGATCTCTACTGAAATATCCTTCCCTATGGATCACTAAAACCAGTCCTCTTGTTTTGTTTTTATCTTAAGATGTTATTTTGTACTATTACCCACTAAATATAGAACATAGAACATCATATTATTTTAACTGAATACAGAACATAATATTATTTTAACTGCAAAATTATGACTTGATGCTTCTGTGCTCCAAGCTAGATCTATGGTAGCCTGATCCACCTTTCTGACCGCTGCGTTTTCGGTTTAGTTTCACAACAGAATGTAAGCTTGCGAGATCATTATGGTCTAACAATGTTAGATCTATGGTGTATTTGTCTGTGTTTCAAACATGTCGTGTGTATGTTGGGTTCCTCTTTGCAGAGCTCCGTGTGTCTCGGATGTCCACCCCTACCAGAGAGCCTGGCTGTCGGAATGGCCTCCACCAATCAGCACAATTCTTTCCCGGAGTCTTGCAGCCAGTTGGCGGATCTGTGGACTCTCCTCTCCCCCCCAGTTCCCCTGTTCTGCCCCGCATCTTGCCTCCCTTCCCCAGACTAGAGGATAGGGGTGGTGGTGGCTTACGGAGTCGGAGTGGCAGCATAGAGCATCTTTTACCGCCCTCTGGTGGCTCAGCTGATGAACAGCAGGAGACTGAGGGAGCACAAAGAACAAGAGCAGTAGAGAACCAGTACTCTCTCTACTGAGGAACCTTGACGTCATCTATCGACTCTGACAGCATCAGGATCACTAATCTGTTTTGTCAAAGGGATTTTGCAGGTGGTGGAACAGGTTTGGAGAGCCTTTACGCACAAAATATATTGATGAATAAAAAAAATACAGTGGTTTGATTCATCCTGAAAGTTATCATATTCAAGTCAGTCCATGAAATATTGGAAGGTGGGGAAAAAAGTGTACAACAGGGGTTGAACAATAGTCCTATAAATCTACCCTAATCCTCACTAATCATGGAACTGTATGACAACGGTCCAGTCGTAGTGAACTGTGCGCTAGGCGCCAGGTTTAACCTGCTACGTGTGGTCTGAGTTCCATAATGATTCAAATAGGCTACATGCCCCAAATTATTGCACAACTTTAGCCTAATATGATCCACTAATGCTAACGACCCTCAGGAACAATTTATATGGACGAGACAGAGTAAAGAAAGGTAAACAGAATGGAATGATGCAAAATGTAAGCTACAAGTTGAAGAAAACACTAAAGTGACACTTATAAATGTATCTGGGTATTACTTACAGTGGCTCCTGATAGTGGCTAATATTTAACATGATACAAATTGTAAAATAAAACTGAGAAAAGCCCAGGCGAAAGCTGTAATTAAAACATTATAAAGTGCATACATCAACTCGGCAGGTTCACCCCTACAGAAGCTTGGGTCTCCAAATTTCAGCCATCCAAATTATGAGAGCACAATTAAAATTCTGAATAACAGCACAGCTATTTATAGCTTAATTCACTGTGTAAAAGAGCCCACAATACATGTCATGTTGATGAGATTTTCAGTTTGCTTCCATATACTTTGACATTTTAGTCATTTATCAGACACTCTTATCCAGAGCAACTTACAGTTAGTTAGTGCATACATGTTCGTACTTTTTTCGTACTGGTCCCCTGTGGGAATCGAACCCACAACCCTGGCGTTGCAAGCGCCATGCTCTACCATCTGAGCTACATGGGACTAGAGTGGCTGGTTTTTCCACAATCGTCTCCAGAGATCATAAGGAAAAACCATCTAAAACAATTGCTGTTTATTTACAATCCCCTTCTCCAAAAGTATTACTAATTTACTTAGCTCTTATCAATAGCGCTTATCCATTTATACATTACAGTGAATGGAGAATGCTGTTATTTCTATCGGGAAACACTTATTTCTAATCTCTTTACCTTATTCATGGTTTCCTAGCGCATAAAGGTGGTGGAATTAAGAGGGGAATTATGTCACGGTCAGAATACAGTTTCTGTACACACCTTCACCACACCTTAATTTCTCAGACCTCCACCCAAATGAATAGCAGTTGAATAGCATTCTATTATCGTGCTTACGTCCAAGGTAAGAATATGCATAGATATAAAAGGGCATGAAAAGGAAATAACGTTCCATTTACACGTGTTTAACTCTGGTTGGAATCGGGGCCCATGTGAGTAGGAATGGATGGGGACATGCAGTGAACTTGAGAGAACGACTTAGGTTGGTGTCAATGTCATGGAATTTCCGAGCTACGACGTGACATAGAAGGAGAGGGTGATACACCCCAGTGGATGGATATATTCAACCTCATCGTCTTTAACCCTCCCAGATCTGTGGTGAAAGAGAGATATCCTCAGTCATCCCCTTTGATCAAAAGACTGTGACCCCATGTCTGTAACTTAATGAATTGATTCTCTAGTGAGTGTCATAAATCCCTTGGCCCCATGGAGTATTACCATTAGTCAACAGGGAGCAATATTAATGTAATAAAAACATTCTTACTGGAATGCCACTGTGCTTGCTACTATGACATGTTGGTGTACTTACGCTGAATAAAATTGTATCAAATGCAAAAGAAATGTAAAAGCCCAGTGCAAAAATGTGATTTTCCTGTGTTGTATATACAGTGCATTTGGAAAGTATTAAAACCCCTTAACTTTTCCCACAATTTGTTATGTTACAGCCTTATTCAAACATTTATTAAATTGTTATTTTTCCCCATCAATCTACACACAATACCCCATAATGGAATTTTGGCCCATTCCTCCTGAAGGAACTGGTGTAACTGAGTGAGGTTTTATAGGCCTCCTTGCTCGCACACGCTTTATCCGTTCTGCAGACAAACATTCTATAAGATTGAGGTCAGGGCTTTGTGATGGCCACTCCAATACCTTGACTTTGTTGTCCTTTAACCATTTTGCCTCAACTTTGGAAGTATGCTTGGGGTCATTGTCCATTTGGAAGACCCATTAGCTTTAACTTCCTGACTGATGTCTTGAGATGTTGCTTCAATATATCCACATAATTTTCTTTCCTCATGATGTCATCTATTTTGTGAAGTGCACAAGTCCCTCCTGCAGCAAAGCACCCCCACAACATGATGCTGCCACCCCCGTGCTTCACGGTTGGGATGGTGTTCTTCGGCTTGCAAGCCTCCCCCTTTTTCCTCCAAACATAACGATGGTCATTATGGCCAAACAGTTCTATTTTTGTTTCATCAGACCAGAGGACATTTCTCTAAAACGTACGATATTTGTCCCCATGTGCAGTTGCAAACAGTAGTCTGGCTGTTTTGGAGCAGTGCCTTCTCCCTTGCTGAGTGGCCTTTCAGGTTATGTCAATATAGGACTCGTTTTACTGTGGTTATAGATACTTTTGTACCTGTTTCCTCCAGCATCTTCACAAGGTCCTTTGCTGTTGTTCTGGGATTGACTTGCACTTTTTGCACCAAAGTATGTTCATCTCTAGGAGACAGAACGCGTCTCCTTCAGGCATTTGGAAATTGCTTCCAAAGATTAACCAGACTTATGGAGGTCTACCATTTTCTTCCTGAGGTCTTTGCTGATTTCTTTTGATTTTCCCATGATGTCGAGCAAAAAGGCACTGAGTTTGAAGGTAGGCCTTGAAATACATCCACAGGTACACCTCCAATTGAATCAAATTATGTCAATAAGCCTATCAGAAGCTTTTAAAGCCATGGCATAATTTTCTGGAATTTTCCAAGCTGTTTAAAGGCACAGTAAACTTAGTGTATGTAATCTTCTGACCCACTGGAATAAGTGAAATAATCTGTCTGTAAACAATTGTTGGAAGAATGACTTGTGTCATGCACAAAGTAGATGTCCTAACCAACTTGCCAAAACTATAGTTTGTTAACATGAAATCTGTGGAGTGGTTGGAAAATGAGTTTTAATGACTTCAACCTAAGTGTATGGTAATCAAATACAAGCTTGGTACACCTGTATTTGGGGAGTTTGTCCCATTCTTCTCTGCAGATCCTCTCAAGCTCTGTCAGGTTGGATAGGGAGCGTCGCTGCACAGCTATTTTCAGGTCCCAAAGCCACTCCTGCTTTGTCTTGGCTGTGTGCTTAGGGTCATTGTCCTGTTGGAAGGTGAACCTTCGACCCAGTCTGAGGTCCTGAGCACTCTGGAGCAGGTTTTCATCAAGGATCTCTCTGTACTTTGCTCTGTTCATCTTTCCCTTGATCCTGACTAGTCTCCCAGTACCTGCCGCTGAAAAATATCCCCACAGCATAGAAAAGGAAACGTGGACTACAGGAAAAGGAAAGCCTAACACGCCCCCATTCACATCGACGGGGAGTGGGTCGAGAATTTCAAGTTCCTTGGTGTCCAGATCAACAACAAACTACCATGGTCCAAACACACCAAGACAGTCGTGAAGAGGGCATGAAAACACCATTTCCCCCTCAGGAGACTGAAAGATTTGTCATGGGTCCCCAGATCCTCAAAAAGTTCTATAGCTGCACCGGAGGGCGTCCTGACCGGTTGCATCACCGCCTGCTATGGCAACTGCTCGGCATCTGAACGTAAGGTGCTACAGAGGGTAGTGCATACGGCCTAGTACATAACTGGGACCAAGCTTCCTGCCAACCAGGACCTATATACTAGGCGGTGTCAGAGGAAGGCCCAAAAAAAATGGCAACGACTCCAGTCACCCAAGTCATTGACTGTTCTCTCTGTTACCGCACAGCAAGCGGTACCGGAGCGCCAAGTCTAGGACCAAAAGGTTCCTTAACAGCTTCTGAACAATTAATCAAATGGCCACCAAGACTATTTACATTGATCCGCCCCTGCTGCACTCGCTGTTTATTATCTATGCATAGTCACTTTACCCCTACCTACATGTACAAATTACCTTGACTAACTTGAAACCCCCGCACATTGACTCTGTATCTCCACAGAGGAATCATAGGGTTCTTTGTCAACTCCCTGACCAAGGCCCTTCTCTCCCGATTGCTCAGTTTGGCCCGGCGGCCAGCTGTAGGAAGAGTCTTGGTGGTTCCAAACTTCTTCCCTTTAAGAATGATGGAGGCCGCTGTGTTCTTGGGGACCTTCATGCTGCATACATTTTTTTGGTACCCTTCCCCAGATCTGTGACTCTTGGAGCTCTACAGACAATTCCTTCGACCCCATGGCTTAGTTTTTGCTCTGACATGCACTGTCAACTGTGGGACCTTATATAGACAGGTGTGTGCCTTTCCAAATCATGTCCAATCAATTGAATTTACCACAGGTGGATCAAGTTGTAGAAACATCTCAAGGATGATCAATGGAAACAGGATGCACCTGAGCTCAATTTCGAGTCTCATAGCAAAGGGTCTGAATACTTATGTAAATAAGGTATGTTTTTATATATATATTCCATCAAATTGACTTGTTTCAGATAAAAGGCTGTGCGTGATGACGTATTGCACATAACACATTTTGCTGTTAAAGGGTTTCCAACACATTTTCAACTCTACTGATTGTTTTTTCACAAAAATGTTTTGCGTTATATAGCAAGTGTGCCAACTTGCACTTTCATAATTTATTTAATCTGTAGTTTAATAAACTACATGCTTCGTAGTGGGAGGACCACACATGTCATTGCGCGACTCCAAGTTTACTTCGATATGATGATGTTTATTATATCAATATTTGCGCAAAAAATGTTTTATTTTATTTGACCTTTTATTTAACTAGGCAAGTCAGTTAGGAACACATTCTTATTTACAATAAAGGCCTACCCCGGCCTCCCCTAAGCCAGACGACACTGGGCCAATTGTGCATCGCACCAGGGTCTCTAGTGACGCCTCTAGCACCGAGATGCAGTGCCTTAGACCGCTGCACCACTCAGGAACCTAATTAATTTCATGACACAGAAAGATCTCACCTTGTCTAGTGTATTTTGTTTTGTCTACATTTGGAAAGTTTACCGAAAATAAATGATGTTTCCATCAGGCCTTTCATTACATTTTTTTTTATCTGTCATGTACTTTATGCGCATAAAACGATTGGATGGAAACCTGGTTATTGAGATAAAAACATCTGCATTAGACCTTTAAAGAAAAAATATTAAAGTCGAGTGGTAAAAATCTTTGACTACACTACCCAAACACTTATTATTATTCCCCATCTTTTAAAGTTATGTCTTTTAAAATGTATACTTACAAGAACATCAATGCAATGCCATGGGGATAATTACAACTCTAACTATAATATATTTTTATATATATACATCAAAGTGACAGTTCACTCTAGAATCAAAGTTAGCCAGATGCTTTCAGACCTCAAATTTTGTAGATTAGTTAATCAAACATGAATAGAACTACATTTTGAAGTCTGAAAATGTCTGACACACATTGGTCACGTGCATCTCTACTAGGCTGAATTGTAGGCCCTCGACGATACCAGCATCACGTTATTCGTTAATATCATGGCAATGAAACAAAACACAAAGCGGATTTAACGTATTTAGGAAAACAGCCCTAATGTTGGAAACAAACAGCATTATGTTGTCATCCAGAGTCACAATTATTTATTTTCCAAGCTATAGTTCACAATATTTTATATACAGCAGGTTTTTTTTTTTTAAACAAATAAAAGTCTGCTTCATGTTTTCATTTTTGCCATGGAAAAAAATATTGAGATACTGGTATCGACCCGGCCCAACTTAATTGATGCATCTGCAGGAGAGCAAATAAACACTAATTATTCGGAACTGTGTTGTATCCATTTTTATATGGTTCTACAACAATGGGAAGTTACTGTGCTGCTATAGGCCTTATGATTAAACCCTCTTTGTATTCAGTATTGTATCAATGCTGATACAGGCTAATAACGACCCAAATGACATTCCTTTTTCATGTGCTTCCATAAGCACACCTCTTAATTTATTTCTCTTAAATACATTAAAAGTGTTGAGGCAGGGAAAATGACATGGGATTGGCCATACATGTTCTTACATCAAATATCTTAAAGGCACATTTCTCAACTCATTTACTGTACACATTTATCTCGTCTCTTACTGATCATAGGTTACATTTTATTATTTTTGTACAAGAGTCCACCTAGGGCCTTTCAGTGCACTAGTCCGTTGCAGGAGTCTCGTCTAAGCTGAATTACCAAATGCTTTCTCAAAGCACCTTTTCAAAAAACTCTAGGCGGCATTCTGCTTTATCTCTACAGGTCTCAACCATTCGCTTCGCACATGACTGCCTCGTGTGAACTACAATCCAGACGCAGTGTTTTAACGTTTAAAACCGTTGAGTAATCATCGCTTGCGATACGGCTTTCGAAATAGGCCTTTATCCTTCGTCAACAAGAAAGAAAAATCCTTCAAATAAAAAATATACTTACTGTAGCAGTTTTGCACAGATCCATACAGCTATGGGTGCCTCCAACCCACAAAATTAAACTTCCGCTACACTTCCCGAGTTACGCTTAACCAAAGGTTTGGGGCATGCTAGATAGCTAATTAGCACAGGTGGTCGCCTCGTCTTCCGTCTGTTTCCCGTAAACAAGAGCTTTAACATGGAGATATGTCTGTGTGGGAACCCTAAACCTATCAATGTGTGTATCAATTTAACCTTCTTTTTTTTTTTTTTGTATTTCTCGCTGATATGAAAGATAAGGTGCTTATGCTTCCAATACCGTACCGCAAGCGATGCATGTTAATGTTCAGACCAAGCAGCATCTTAACAAAACTTCCCCCTACAGAAGACGAATGTGTAATGTAATGGAACTGAGAGTCACAATCAAGAGCTAGCTGATACCAAGGTCCAAACTTGTGCAGCCAGGTATCATCAATTACTTCCCACACTTAAAACTTTGTGTTATGACATAAAATTCACTTTTCACAACTTCTTATGAATCATAGCACCTTTTTTTATACATTAGCCTTATTAACCATTGCACCGTTCTGCAATTCATTCAACACTGCAGAATCAATCAACACATATCTTTAAATGTTGCCGGGTTTCAAAAAACAAATAAAAACTGCAATATAGGCCTAAACAAATTTGCTTTGGTTCCTCACTGCATCACTTCCTACATCAAACTTCCAACAATTTCCATTTGAACAATGTTAATATTTTCTAGTGAACGATATGCAAACACACAAGTGGTACAGTGCCGTCTTGTGATTGCGGAACAGCTCAACCCAATGCACCAGTTATCACTCAATCATCAGCATCTATTACAGTATCATTAACCTTTGACCTATATTCTTAGGTTAAGCAGCTTTCATTAGGCCATCTGGATACATCAAGAATGGAACAGAAGGAAACCAATCAAGGGTGTGTCAAGTTGGCACAAGGTATGTCCTTTACCATTGCACTCAGCCTTCCCATATGAATCCTAAAGTGTGGGTGAAAATAATGCTCTCCTATGCTTGTCCAGTGTCATTTTGCAAAATCAATTTCCTCCCTGTTTCAAGTTGACCAGAATAGACACTGCCATTATGACCAACAACCCCACAGCCATCTCCTTCATCTTGCCCAGCTCCCGGTCTTTGATGGCCTCTTTCTTCCTCATCATCTCCTCCTTCCTAACTCGCAGCTCCTCCTCTCTCAGGAGCTGGGATTTGTAGTGAGATTTGATGAACTTGTCGAAGTCGAAAATGTTCTTGCTGTCTATCCCCAAGGCGGAAGACTGGCGTGCCTCCCTCGCTGGCTGAGACGAAGAACTCTTGATGTCCTTTGTGGAAGGTTTGCTCGCTCCAGTTACGTCTCCCTGACTCAGAATGCCTCTGTCATATTTCTTCCTCAGCCCCTTGTTGCCCAACACGTTGTAAGCCTCGCTGATGTTGGAGAAGCGGTTCGTAGCCTCTTCACTGCCTGCATTCTTATCTGGGTGGTAGATGAAAGACTGCTTGTAGTAAGCTGTCTTGATCTGAGCTTGTGTGGCGGTTGGAGACACCTCGAGGATTTCATAATATGCCGTTCTGCTTTTATACAGGGGCTCAGACATGTTGCCGTTGCCATAAGCTCTCACAAATAACTGCTCATGAGACTGCCGCAAACTAAAGCTTGACTGTCTGTTGGCAAATCTCACCATAAACAGAGATCTTCTCTGCTCGCGCCTGGTTTGAGTTGTGGTGGCCGTCACAAGACCGTTTCTTCTCCAGCTTGAGGCTCTAGAGGCAATAACATGGACCTGTGTGTCACCCAGGTGGAGTGACCGGAGATAAAACCACCTTGAAGCACTTTGTTTATCAAGTAGTCTTATATCCTCACTGTCTGACAAGTTATTCCTCCATGCAGAACCAAAATGTAATTCCCCCTCATCGTATTTTGATATAAGGTCGTGGCAAAATCCAATCTTAAATCCACCGTCGGCGAGTCTGCTGAGGGACCTTGAGTTCTCAGTTACTAAAGTCTCCTCGGGAATTCCGAGAGACTGCAACGGTGTCCAATTGCCGAGCCGGGCTGTATTATCATGGTCATTTTGAGCTTCGCCAGACCGATATTCTGTCAGCAAGCTTATGGCTTGTATTGCGCTTTTAGCTTGTTTGCCCTCAATCCCCAGAGGCAACGGTTTATATGTGTTTTGAAGAATTCTGTAGGCTCCCTTACCAATTTTCAGTCTGACCTCCGCCATGTTTGGAAGTAGCAAATAATAACAACATTTCCGGTTACTGGAGCGGGCCAATAAAAACCTTGGTACTTGGAAAGCGCACGGAAAGTGGCCAATCAAATATGAGAAGCATTTTTGCTACTCAGTGCGTTACGTCATGTTAATTACGCAACATTTGTTTCAGCGGGGAATTTTTGACAAAATATCCACTGAAAGATTTTCGCTGCTATCCCAGCCCAGATCGGAATTGTATCAAACACATGGTTTTTAAAGTACAAATGATTTAGTATTTATATTTTTTGACCACTTTTTTCACTACATTCCTAAAGAAAATAATGTACTATTTAAGCCATACATTTTCGCTGACACCCAAAAGTAGGCTACTCGTTGCATTGTTTATGCTTAGCAGGACAGGGAATTGGTCCAATTCACACACTTATCAAGAGAACACCCCTGGTCGTCTCTACTGCCCCTGATCTGGCGGACTCACTAAACACACATGCTTCGTTTGTATGTCGAAGTTTTGGATTGTGCCCCTGGCTATCAGTAACTTAAAAAATATATACTTTTGATAATAAGTATATTTAAAACAAATACTTTTACTCAAGTAGTATTTTACCCGGTGACTCACTTTTACTTTAGTCATTTTCTTTTAAGGTACGTATCTTTACTTTCGCTCAAGTATGACTATAGGGTACTTCCCCCCCCACTGGTTTCTATGTGTTTGATGCATTCCAGTCGTTTCGTTCCAGGCATTATTATGAGCCTTCCTCCCTTCAGCAGCCTCCACTGCTCGACAGGAACACTACAGACAGACAGACAGACAGACACTCTTATATTTCTCCCTGGCGCCTTTCTCTCAGGTCTCCCCTCACTTTCTGGTCTCTGCTCTCTCTGGTTTTTCTTTCTGACCTCTCTCTGGTTTTTCTTTCTGACCTCTCTCTATCTCTGTTTTCTGAACTCTATCTGGTCTTTGACCTCTCACTGAGCAGACGATCTGGTCTCTCTCCTTAATCTTTGACCCATCTCTACATGTATAGGACAAATATAAGCACCCACCTAATTATTATATTATATGTGGTTATTCCTCACGAAAGCAGGACAAAATAAATAAATGTTTTGGGTGGATTTTCAGGGAATGTAATCCATAGAATGTTCCTTTGGAGGAAGGATTGTTGACATACACTCTCTGACGTATTTATTTGGACAGTGAAGCTAAAACTTTTAATTTGGCTCTATACTCCAGCATTTTGGATTTGAGAGCACATTTTTCATAGAAGGGTATTTTCATACAGATCTGTTTTACCGTTTAGAAATGAAAGCACTTTATTTATCTAGTCCCCCCATTTGAAGGTGGCACGTATTTGGACAAATTCCCTTATGTGTATTAAAGTAGTCAAATGTTTAGTATTTGGTCCCATATTCCTAGCACGCAGTGGCTACATCAAGCTTGTTGGATGCAATTCCAGTTTTTGTTTTAGTTGTGTTTCTCTCTCTCTCTACAGGTCATCCTAACATTCTCTAAACTACATGCCATCGACAAGCTACTCCTGGAGTACAGCCACCCGAGCTCCGGAAAGCTCATAAGCACCAGGTTGAGTTTGATGAAGCCCAGTTTAGGGCTAACATTTTGGGCTACCTGACCTACTGGAGAGGCGATAGGGAGCCACAGGGAGTGCAAGATGTGTCCCTATGAAGAGAGATGTCACTGGAGGAGGGATATAGGTCACAAGGGTTGGTGATGGTTATTAAGTGAGCCAAGTTGGAGGGTCCCCAAGTCAGATGATCCAAATCTTAATTAGCAAGGTTTATTTAGAGATAAGTGGGCTACCTCAGCAGTTGCAATAACCACTTATAAGTGTATATTCCTTTTTGTAACTATCAAAATATACAGTATATAGTATTTTCACTTCTTGTAAACGTTTTTTTTTACTATGAAATACAATATAATAAATTAATTCAAGGATGAGGCTGACATTTATATTATCTGAGATATCTTGAACGAAGCACAGATTAAAACCATGCATGTGAGGTGTCAACTAAACTGCAGTTATTTCCTCCACCAGGTAGAGCTAGTGTGTAAAACATATCTATGTTTTTAAAGCGGTCATAATTCGGATCATGTATGAACTGTTCCCAAAACAGTAATTTTGAATGCCAGTTTTAATAGAAGGTAGGCCTATTTAAAATATGTCTGCCACATTGTAGCCTGTACCATGCAATTTGTTTCTCTTTTAATCCTGAAAACGATTATCCTGATATTCATCCCTGCAAAACCATTTTTTTTAAAGAAAAGTTTTTTTAAAAGTGACACATTTCTAATTCGTTAATGACAAGAATATTCACGGAATCTTGTACCTCGAGATTATCGCGCGCTCTCGATTGATCTACACCCCTTGCGCGCGCCCGCCGCTCTCATCACCCGTCGGAAAATAAAATAAAAACACTGACTCGAGAGTACGGAAATAAGGAGTATCTACCTAGTTGGTGTTGGAGAAACAAGTGTAAAAGTCGTGAATTCATGATGAAGGACCGTACGCACGAGCTTAGGGTGGTAAGGGATTTATATTTTTAATTCTACCCTACTACATTTGAGACCCCAGAAGCCAACGGTGGTTATTTGGAGGGGTTGGGCGGTAGGTGCGCCTCACTTCTTTTTTTGGAGCTGGTGAAAGCAGCTGTCTTAGAGTAGGACTTCTTAAAATGTGATTTACTGTCATTTTATAACAATTGTGTACATTTCTGGGGATTAGTTTTACTTAGTATCAAATTAAAACTTGTTCCACACGTCCATATGGAAACGCAACGGGTGAGAGGACGGTGAAAACATTGGCACCCGTCAGGTGTCTTAGACTGTTGTCCATTAATAGGCTAGTTGTACATAATTTTTAATGGGAATTGTTCAATAACTCCCCCCCCCCCCCCCTTAATTCCACATAGGCTAGTTGTCTTTTATCGTATAGGCTATATCCAAGTGTTTATTAACGAACTTGAGTCAATTGACATCTCGGTGAAACCTTACTAACATCACACATTATAAATCACGTTTCTCTCTATACTGTATTTCTTTAGCGCTCCTTCTCTATCACACACACACACAGCTGGGGCAAAGGGGGCATTTCTCAGTTCTCAGAGGAGCTGGGTTAGCATCTGTGGATGACAGTAAACACCTGGTTTCTCCCCAAGAGGGACCACACTGACCAATCACAGTCAGTCTCACATGAGTGATATCCCATATTCATCTAGGAATGGTTTCACAGAGAATCAAGATTTGTTGCATACACTACATGGCCAAAAAACAACCCTTCAAATGAGTGGATTCAGTTAATTCAGCCACACCCGTTGCTGACAGGTGTAAACAATCGAGCACACAGCCATGCGATCTCCATAGACAAACATTGGCAGTAGAATGGCCCGTACAGAAAAACTCAGTGACTTTCAACTTGGCACCATCATAGGATGCCACCTTTCCAACAAGTCAGTTCATCAAATTTCTGCCTTGCTAGAGCTGCCCCGATCAACTGTAAGTGCTGTTATTGTGAACTGGAAACATCTAAGAGCAACAACGGCTCAGCTACAAAGTGGTAGGCCACACAAGCTCACAGAACAGGATGTCTGAGTTTAGAAGCGCGTAGAGCGTAAAATGTGTCTATCCTCGGTTGCAACACTCACTACCGAGTTCCAAACTACCTCTGGAAGCAACTTCAGCACAATAACTGTTTGCCGGGAGCTTCATGAAATGGGTTTCCATAGCCGAGCAGCTGCACAAAAGCCTAAGATCACCATGCTCAATGCCTAGCGTCGGTTGGATTAATTAAAGAATGGCGCGTTCTCTGGAGTGATGAATCATGCTTCACCATCTGGCAGTCCAATGGACAAATCTGGGTTTGGTGGATGCCAGTAGAAGGCTATTTCCCTGAATGCATAGTGCCAATTTTGGTGGATGAGGAATAATGGTCTGTGGCTGTTTTTCATGGTTTGGGCTAGACCCCTTTCCACTTAAGGGAAATCTTAATGCTACAGCATACAATGACATTCTAGACGATTCTGTGGTTCCAACTTTGTGGCAACAGTTTGGGGAAGGCCCTTTCCAGTTTCAGCATGACAATGCCCTCTGCACAAAGCGAGGTCCATACAGAAATGGTTTATCAAGATCGGTGTAGAAGAACTTGACTGGCCTGCACAGAGCCCTGACTTGAACCTAATCAAACATCTTTGGGATGAATTGGGATGCCGATTGCGGTGCCAGGCCTAATCGCCAGTGACAGTGCCCAACCTCACTAATGCTCTTGTGGTGGAATAGAAGCAAGTCCCCGCAGAAATGTTCCAACATCTAGTGGAAAGCCTTCCCAGAAGAGTGGAGGCTGTTATAGCAGCAAAGGGGGGATGATTTCCTAATCATTGAAAAACATCTACATTAAATTCAAATCCATTTCAGGCTCCACAGATTGCTGCTATTAAAAAAGCCATTTCACACTGTAACATCATGCAGAGGTGGCTGTTAAACACCACGACAGACAGCATGACTGGCGGGTGATATTTCCTCTTATATTCAGTGCAACGATGAGTTGCAGTCACTGTCCAATGTTCTGTGGTGCTGAACTTCAACATTTCGGGATTCTGATTCCGTCCGTCACTGTCCATGGTGCTGACATATCAGCTATTAGATTGATTTGTTTACATCAGGCATTCTACATGTGAAAAGTCATCACAATACATTTTTCAGACATCAAAAGTGGTCTAATGGTGAGATGAATCCACTTCCTAAGCCACCTGTTGAGTAGATCCAGCTATACCTCAGTCCCTAATTCGTTTCATCTTCCCAAATTACACAGTGTCTAATTTTAACTTTACTCATTGTTGCTTCTGAGTTTGAGTCAAAAAGTGTACGGGCATGGGTGGACATGTTGGCTTGTATGTAGTTCAATACTCTTGGGAATTGCCAGTGACCTCACGACACGATATTATCACGATACTTTGATGGGGATCCAATATGTATTGCGGTGCTCACGATTCTATATGTATTGCAACTCAATACTGTGATTTTATTGTGATTAGATGCGCCAAATATATTGCTCCCCATATGTCTGCTGCAGAAGGACAAGAGAGAGCCATGAGAAAACTAGCTTTGATCAGTCATGGAAATAAAACGCTGAAAACAAAATCTCCTCCCTATTTAAAAAGAAGACGGGGAACAAGTTATGTAGGAAAATTACTGGCGTTTGGTGCAGGTACAGCCAATAGCGTAAAAATAATATTGTGATTATGTAACTGTACCCCCCCCCCCCCACTTATCACTATTGTCCAATGGTTATTGTGCCATATCATGCTATTCTTAGTTGTTTGAGGACTTGGTGTATTCTCAAAGATGTATCATGTCTGTTAGTGTACGACAGTGTTGAATTGTGTATTCACTAGTGCCCATTATGAAAACCTCTAGATAATGTACTTCTCGAGGGCCTCTCATAGATTGTAGAACAGCCACAGCATAAAGCAATGGGATTATCCAAACTGCCCATGGGCCAGTACTTGGTTGGTATATAATTCTTACAAGTTGTCTGAATAATATCTTTACTTTTTAGTCAGCTATGACACTTCAGTAATGTTATTGATGGTTCATTTGACCACTTGGCATATTATGTAACACTTGCCAGTGACAGCATTGATGGCTCTCTCTCTGATGAGTGTGCTGCTAGTGCAGATGGAGCTGGAGTTAAAGAGTGAGTAGGCAGAACGGCGGTCGTGAGAAGGCATGTCCTCCCTCACCAGAGGTCTGGAGTGGCCCCCCCTCTTCCTCTCATCCTCCCTTTCTCCCTCGTGTGTGAGAGGAGGGTGTGTTTGTGGGTGTGTGGGTAAGAGGAGGGCGTTTGCGTGTGTGTACGTGTGCTTACATGTGTGTGAGTGTACGTTTGAGTATTTATTTAGTGTCGTGGAACGTGTAGTCTAATGGAGATAATGTGGTGTCAGTGTGGGCTGATGGCTGTAAGGACTATGGTGTAGCAGCATGGAGCTGGGAACCATTGTCTCCCTTCCTGTGCCCTCCCACAGGCCATGTGTAGGAGCAAGATGAGTGTGTGACGGTGAAAACGCTCCCCTACTACTTCCATGGGGACTATTAGGTTCATCATCATCCTCCACCTCTCTGGTTGTCAACTCTCAAGTGTCCTATAACTTTTTCTTGTGTAACAAAGAATCGCGTCTGTGCTTTACTAGTACTCAGACCTTGATTACATTTTGAAGATTTTATTATGAAATACATAGCTTTAAAAATCTCACAAACCTACATTTTGTTGAGGGAAAAATCATCCAGTTAATGCAAATAGTTAGATTAGCCTTATTAGTTTGTTACTATAATGAGCGAAGTCTAAATCGACCATGCTTCTAGATAAGCATGGTTTACAATGGCATCAATAGCCTTTGTCTGCTAATTGCATTTTGCTCCCAAGTATATTTGGCTCCTATTTGCTGGATGTCTTTGGAATTATATAATTGGATCCATCTTCCTCTGGTTTCCTGCTTGTTCACTAGCCTTGATGTCTTGATGCTATTACAGGCGTCTTGAATCCTGGCATGCCAGACTAGCTTTAAAGTGATATTCATGAAGGCTAATTTCATTCTGTGGCTGGCTAATGCTTCTCAGTAGAGGCCAAAGGTAAGTGGGAATGGGTGATCAGTGGATATCTGTATGGGTAGAAACATGTATTGCCTGATTCAAGCTGTTGAGGCAGCAAAGGCTCTAGTGTTAATAAATTAGCATTTCCCACCCATGTATACCAACATCGTCATTGAACCGTGTGTCTTCAATCACAAGGGCCTGGCTGAGTATATAGGCAACATGTCTTACACATGTTGTGTACAAAAAAAATGAAAATAAAAGATGAAAAAACAGAACTTAAGAACGGGAAGCATAGAAATAGCGCACATAGAACAAGATAAGATGAATCAAATGTAAATGTATGAGATGTAACAGAGACAGCATACAGGGGAGGTGAACCCTTACTCTGTGCCCACGTCCTGAACCTCCCTAAGGACCCCCTCTGGTAGAGGAATTAAACATTCATGCATTTTAGGATTCATTGCATCCACCCCCAGCTGCCAAGGCCTCTGTGATAATGATAGTACTTCCTTCACGATTCCCCCGGAGAGAGCCTTCCTTCCCTGAATTCGCCTTTTTTTTTTAGGATCAGTCGGATTCTGTGTCATTCTGTGAATTTTTGTTTTGCTTTGTTGTTGACATTAGATTAGCTGTCAAATGTGGAAGTTGCCAGTAAAAACAATTATTTGGTTTTCAGGCTTTTTGCAGATGGTCTTCGATGCTTTTTAGATGCATTTTCTATATCCACATTTGAAAATGTATTCATTTCTGCTCTGTTAATATTGCCTTGTCTATGCACCTTTAGGGGAAGGAGACTGAGGAAGAAGATGATGTGGCAGTCAACATGGAAAAAGATCGATTTATGGATGAGTTCTTTGTACAGGTATGCCCCAGGTGTGTGTGTGTGTGTGTGTGTGTGTGTGTGCGTGTGTGTGTGTGTGTGCGCGCTATGTGAGCGACCAGTGCTCTGTGTATGTACACCACTGAGATGTACACAAACTCAGTACACAGGCACTGCACAGAACAACTAAATCAGAAATTCTGAGGTCCATTAAATTATTCAAAACATTGTTCATCAAAATGCCTTTTATGTCTCTGCTGAAATACTTATAATTTAGCTAAGAGGTCCCATTAGCATCATCTAAAGTTTAAAACAAGAAACCTGTATTTGAGGTTAAATAACAGTGTGTTGAAGCAATGTTTGGCTTGCCTTCCTCTCCCACCATTTGCATATTACGGTTCTACACAGTTTTAACCCGAACGCAGATAGCAGCCGACTGTGGGCCAGATCTGTTTTATTGGTGCAACATATATGGCTCGGAGTTGGCACAGGAACTTGTGTCATATGGTCCAGATTTGGTACGAATGTGGGATATGCGCACTAGGGGAGAGTTGGCACTTTGCTTATGGGCAGGTCTAGCTTTTTTACAGCGGACATCTCGTTAAGGTATGGCAATCAGACCTGGCCTAATTGTGGACCATCATTTCAAGTGGTAACTGGGCCAAATGGTAAGTGGTTATCTTGTAGATGTGGGACAGATTTGGGCCAGAAAACAAAACCCACCAGCAGCATTTACACAAATATAGGCTAGCTCCTTTAGCATTAGCATTGGTTTCCGCGGACAGGAAAAGGCCATGGAATGTTCAGCCTAGGGCAGCACAATTAATCAAATTCACATCGAAAGAAGCAGTATTTACATGTGCAATATCCATATCGCAAGAAATAGATTAAAGCAGCATCGCTGTTCTGTTGGGTCATGCAGTCAACCGATTATTCCAAACAAGAGCGATGCTGCTTTCCACTTTGCGTCTTAATATACACTGTAAGTCATTATATTTCTATGATTCCAACACTTCACACGTGTTTTGATCTATATTGTGCGTCAAATCGCTATTCGATTTTTTTGCCCGTATCGTGCAGCTCTAGTTCTGCCTCACCTGTAAGTGGTGCTGACTCTGAGTTGAGGATGTCTACTGTAATTCAGCTGGAGTTGATCCAGTTTCTTACACTAGCTACTTCCATAATAGAATAGGAACTTGTTATGTGCGAAGCAGTGGGGTTGTTATGTTCGTGCTCAGCCTTTGAACTCTGAAGTCGATACATCTCACTGTAGGCAACATCTTGCCTTCCTGTTCAAGCCCCTGCGTCACTACTTCAGACACGTCTTCCGCGAGCAGTCCTCTCCCAAAGTAAGGGATCAGTCATCAAAGAGCCCATGCCGTGTCTAGATACACATTGAAATCATCAAGCCATCAAACATATGCCTCTATGGTGCTATCTAAGGACCATTGAGATGAGGTATCTGTGTTTGATATTAGCATGGTACATACAGTACTGTACTGAACCTGCTGATTTGATTAATTGATCATCTGATTCCTTACCCTCCGACTGGCTTATTCAAACCTCCCCCTCATCTCTCCTATGATGCAACTCTTCCTATTTTACCAAGACAATGCGTTCTTAATCAACTTACTTGATCAAATAAAGGTGGATGAATAAATTGAATTTAGCCCTAAATACACCTTATTCCACAGACAGTGATGGTATAACATCACAGTCTCTGTGGAATAAGGTGTATTTGGGGCTAAATTCAATTTATTCATCCACCTTTATTTGATCAAGTAAGATGGTATAACTTAAATCCCCTCTGCTCTCACGCTCCTCTCTTTCCATGACTCATTGAAGTCTTCCTAGCATTGTCTCCCTCTACTTTAACAGGTGTTTTCCATTCGGGCTGCCCTCATGCAGTGTCTGAGCTCTCTAACAGGACACTTAAATACTACACGCTGAGCCGTAGAGTAGCACCATACTCAGCGGAGAAGCTCCCTAGCTACCAGGCGCTGTGCAGCGTCTGTAGTGGTGGAATATAAACATTGACGTAACCAACATCTCTCTCTGTCTCTCTCCTCTGGGAATGGTATTTAGAACAGCTCCCTATAGACACACACTGCACGCCAATGACATCACTGAGGCCTATAACCAAGGGTGGTGTGCTGTGATAGGGCTGATACATAGAAGGGGAGTTGGAATTGCCCCAATACTTTTTGACATATTTATGACAGTTATATTGGGCTAAGCCTAATGGCTTCACTGTATACTAAGCAGAATATCTACACAGAAGAGACTGCATGGGCTACGACAAGTAAAAAGCTCTACGTTAGCTTGCCTGTTTTGATTAGGCAATTGGCCTCTAACGTGCTAAGAGATCTTTGTCTCCCCAAATCTGAGTGATGATATAACACATTTGTACAAAACAGAAATCATATTTAGTATAGATGTTATGTTTTTTTCAATGGACTTCTTTCTGGTTCCTACATCATTACCTGGTCTGCTTGTGGATGGCCTCCTCAAGTGGGCTTGTTGTATAATGTCTCCCTCTCTGTACCAGGTGGAGGAGATCCGAGGCTTCATCGAAGAGCTCTCAGAGAAGGTGGAGGAGGTGAAGAGACAACACAGCGCCATTTTGGCCGCCCCCAATCCTGACGAAAGTAAGTCACTCTTCTCTACTCTTCCTCCCTGGATGAAAGGACAAGGGAGAGGGAAAGGGTGGGTGATAAACCTCCACAGGTCATGAAATTAGTTGGGAGTGTTTTTTTGCGAAATGGTATCACCTTTATCTGCCTCCTACACAGACACACAGACACACACACACACACTCACATACACACAGTCATAGGTAGTGCATACCACCTCTGAACCTCACTCTTTCATTACAGCCTAGTTATAAATCAAGAGTTAATATCTGGTGAGCCCATATGCTACAATAGCAAGCCCTATGTTACTCTCAACTTGTAATGTATTCTTCTCACACCCCTACTGTTTGGCGCCGCCCTGTGTGGTCGCCTGTTAAGCAGCTCCCACTGTTTGTGCGTTAATTGTTTTTCGTCACTTTTTCGTATAATAGTTCAGGATTATGGAGTGCTACTGTTTTTACGAAGGTTTTAGTGGTCCTTTTTATCACTGAGGCACTTTTTATTTTTCTCAGCGCCAAACGTAAATGCGAGTCCTCAATTATTTACAACCGAGCCCAGCTCCTGGATTTAGCACACTCAGCGCTATTGCACCCCAGAGATAAGTTTGATATTCTGGACGAGTTGAAAAGGCGACGCGTGGATGCCGTGTAGGTCGGAAGTGTAAGGCAAAGCTGAGTAAGTACAAGCCGGCTATACGTCTATCAATATGGGCAACGTGAGATCGCTACATAACAAGGTGGACGAGCTTGATGGGCTGGTCCATGGACAAAGAGAATACCGGGAAGCTAGCCTATTGTGCTTTACTGTAACATGGCTGAATGATATAATCCCCATAGAGAACGTTTCCAGACCATCAGAGCGTACAGGGATAGCGTTTCTTCCGGTAAGAGTAAGGGAGGGGGGCTGGCTTTATTAGTTAACAACAGATGGTGTAATCCGGGACATATTACTGTTAAGGAACAGTTTTGTAGCCCAGACATTGAGCTGTTAGCCGTTAGCCTGAGACCCTACTATTTGCAGAGGGAATTCACGGCGGCCATTGCTGTTTTTGTTTAAATCCCGCCTTCCGCTGACGCAAACACAGCGTGTGACGTCACCCACTCTGTTATCGCAAGGTTACAGACAGCGTATCCCAGTGCCTTCTTTGCCATTTCGGGGTAACCATGCATCTCTCTCTTCAACGCTGCCCACGGTCAAACAGTTTGAAGTGCCCAACCAGGAATAATACAACTCTGGACTTGTTATATGCTAATGTGAAGGATGCATACAACTCCACTGCACTCTCTCCCCTCGGTAGATCGGATCACAACCTTGTCCACCCACCCCACTCTACAGGCCTATGGTCCAACAGCAGCCTGCGACCACTAGGACTTGGAGAATTTACTTGTTGAATTGAAGTGGGGAATAGCCCATTATGTGAATGGACTGAATGGAGTTCAAATTCATTGACCCCAGCCCTGGCATGAGGACTTTGGTGTTGTTGGTGTGGAGTGTTGTCTACAATCACCATTAATGGAAGGTCACTCACTCCCTGCAGAGACGTGTGTGGTGTGTGACCCTCATCTCATCCTCGTTCACTGAACAATACTGAATTCACACCACACTTACTTTCAGTATGCAAGTCAGTGAGTCAGTGTGCCACAATTGTTATTAGTGTTTTATTTGGAAGTGATAATATAGTAACTGAATTACATTGTATACAATAATACATGAGGTCATGCATGGCTGCATTTGGCACCCCAAAAATGCTCCAATTTGTATCAATAAAAAACTATTCAACATGGCCAATTAAATAAGATATTTTCCTAATAAGCACTAATCTCCAATGCATTCTTATTGGCCAGACAAGTCTGGTCTTGCAGAGAGGTTCATTAAAGGCTTGAGAAGAACCAGAGGGCTTAAGAAGCTGATGAAAAAAAAAAAAAAGAAATTCCATTTGCATCTGATTTATATTAATCGACAGATTCTAGACTACTCCCGTGGGGCAATTTTCCCCTGTGTTGCATTTGGAGAGAGATGCAATGTTCCATCTCCCATTAAGTCTTATTAGATGAATATTGGTGTAATTACCTAAGCACTCTAGCTAGCGTAGCGTAGCGTAGCGTAGTGTAGCGTAGGGAAGTGTTGAATTCACAGTGATACGTAAGACGTTTCACTGAAGTACAGAAAGAAATACTTAAATTTGTTGATCTGTTTTGGTGTCATTAGAGGAGAATTGGCACCGTTTGAGTTTAAGGGGAATCAAAGTGAAGCATGTTTTTCAAGTCTCACACACACACATACGTCAGGTTCAACTCCCCACCCACTCAGCGCTCCAACTAGCATAACATGGATTGTAAGATCCTTTGAACAAAAGTACCTTATGAACATATTGTTAAGACATTATTGATTTGAAATGAAAATCTGGACCTCAAAAACTCTCTTAAAAAACAAACAAAAAAGGTTTGATGCATAGTGTAATACTCAAGGGCAATGCTACCTTGACGCTGACTGCTGGCTGGCTGTTGACTGCTGGCTGGCTGCTGGCACACTTTCATTTAAGATTTAATGACATTACAGAATCGACATTCATATTCATATGCCAACAGTCCTCATTTTCAACACACATAATTAATTAATCAATAAATTAATCATGTTCCCAATGTCTTGTTTCATGAGCATAAAGTTTTGGCTCCAAGTGACGAAGAGTCATAAAAATGTGGGGATTTTCCCTCCTCTTCTCTTGTGGGGGAAGAGAGAAAGTCTGGATCGTCTCAGCCATCAAGGTGTCAAAACCCCACCCCCTTTCACCACTCCAATCCATTCAACCCCACCCCACTCCACTCCCCTTTTGGGGAAAGAGGAGCTTGGCAGAGATGGGACCATCATTCTGTTTAACCTCAAGTCATGACACCAGCATGCACACACACAGGTATGCACGCACGCACATGACACAGACACTCACACACACACACACACACACTCCCACTGTAGACAGAGCTGTCTTGGAGCCACAGAGAGCCTCTTATGTGAATGTCTCTCCTCTCATCCTCTGGAAGAGAGAATAACATCTCCAAATGGCGGTTGAGTCAGATTTCTGCAAAACAGAGAGCTACACTAACAAGCTATTGTGGGATCTAGTGGTGGTTTTGGGGCTATCACTCTCCTATTCATAATTGATGAGTGGCTGTAGCTGCCGTCCACTTACTCCAGACATCCATTTTAGGAGGAAATAAAAACAGAAAAGGAGAGAAAATGAAATGCCAAGGTTACTTTTACCTATCCAATCATTCTAGAATATTAGGGGAAGGAGACAGGGACAGGGATCCACTTGTTTTGACTATTGAGACCTAGCCCAAAGCCGTATATGGGTGAAATTACCAAATCTCTGTGTGGGTGGTGTGGTCTGTGCAGCCCACTGAGAAGATGACTGATGCTGGGAGCTGCCTGATGTGGGACAGGACAGGAACAGGAAATAGGTCATCACCACCAAAGCATCCCTGATCTTCCATTTGATGTATTATTTTGGTTTATTTAAGAATATTTTACCCCTCTCGGGAAGATGGATCAGTAGTTTAACACTTTTCAGCATCTGGTGATATGGCTGGGGTTTTTTTTATGTTATTTTCTTCTTTACTGGAAGAAACAGAAACAAACTCGTGTTGATTTTGTTGGATAAATCAATTATTCAAATGTGTTTTTTTTTTTACTCTCTATCAACAGAAACGAAGGCAGAGCTGGAGCAGCTGATGACAGACATAAAGAAGTTTGCGAACAAAGTGCGCTCCAAGTTAAAAAGTATGTTGCAAACACATAACCATTGGTCTCTGTCTTTCATTCCACTCTCTACGCTAAATAATGTTGTTGCCTGAACATTCTACCTTAACTGTGACACAAGTTTTGGCCAGATTCTCTTAAAAAACGAAACCAGGGCCTCTTTTCCGAGTTGTGATGTAACTTTAGCATTATGATGATTGTACCAGATGCATCGTTATTTACGAGTCAACTTTTTAAGTGTTACCCAAACAAGCATGTGTCGATACTGATAGGATCGGAAGAAAAGCAGCGCTGCCCTCGGATCAGCTTTCTCCATTCAAATCTTACCTTAATATTATAATTATTCCACAATACTGACAATGGATCAGCTCCTAGAGACTTACTGTATTACCACCTATGGCAGCAAATAGGCTATTGAGGCAGCTTATTATGCTTACCCAATAATAATCCACCAAATCACAGATTGAGCGAGTTTCGTGAGCACAAAAAGGAGGAGGTCTAACCAAAATGAAAACAACGAAGTAAACAAATAACCTTTAATAAGACACGGTAACACGTAAGCGTTGGAGTTCCTTAATGTTCTTGGGAAGATGTGATATCGCAGGAAGGAGACAATGTTTGACATGCCTCCCCACCATATCCCGGAACATTTTGTCCAAGTACGACTGGAATACCGCAGGCGCTTTGGCAGGTACTCGTAGTGGCCCCACGTCGTGCTAAAAGCGGTCTTCCACTCGTCTCCCTCCCGAATGCGTATGAGATTATATACGCTCCGGAGGTCGAGCTTTGTGAAGTATCGCGCCCCCCTGAGCTGCTCTATGGCCGGTGGGGCGAGGTGCATCGGATAAGGCAACTTGATTGTAACGTCGTTTAGGCCCCGGTACTTGATGCATGGTCGTAGTCCCCCGTCCTCCTTCGTGATGAAGAAAAAGCTTTCTGAAGCAGGTGATGTGGAACGGCGGACATATCCCTGATCCAGCGACTCCTTGATGTAGCTCTCCATCACTGAAGACTCGGCCTCAGAGAGTGGGTAGATCCTGTTCCGGGGGGGGCGCAGCACCGGGTAACAGGTCAATAGCACAGTTCCAGGGTCTGTGAGGAGGGAGACACTTAACCTTCTCGTGAGAGAAAACCTCCTCGAGATCAGAGTACTCCTGTGGACCGTTGGACTGAAGGGCGCATTCCGGGCTCTCCACCGAGATTGCTCCGCAGGTAAGGTTAAGGCAGGTCCTCCGGCATCTGGATGACCAGTCCTGGATCTTCCTCTTGCTCCATGAGATGTTGGGGTCGTGCTTCTGGAGCCAAGGAAGACTAAGGGTGATCGGATTAATGAATGATACTAAGGACTGGTCAACAAAATTCCCGCGACCGAACAGAAAGGGCTAGTGATGTCGGTGATGCACAGAGCACCTACTGTGCCTGTCCATACCGTCTGAGTGCTCACCCACTTCCTGCTCTGGTCCCGTTCGGAGGGGCAGTCCCTACGACTATTGCCATGTCGACTCCGGCGGTCTCTCTCCTCCACGGGGAGCCGCATTATTCCCAGCTCCATCACCTCCAGCTGCGGCTCCACCCTGCGGAGAGGAAGAGAGGCTTGGCGGCCCTAACGGTCACGGTCTCGGAGTTGCCTGTCGATGACAATGGCTCGGGCGATGAATGCGTCCAGCGACATGGATTCCCTCACACACGCCAGCTCCATCCGAACCCCCGTCCGCAAACCCATACAGAACGTGGTTCGGAGAGCTGGCCCGTTCCAGCCACTGGACGCAGCCACCGTCCGGAAAGAGACAGCATACTCCGTAGCCGTGCCCGTTCTCTGTTGTAGGCGCAAAAGCTGCTTGCTCGCATCTCTCCCCTCCGCCGGATGGTCGAACATGGCTCGGAACTGGGCGATGAACCTGAGAAATTACCTCAGTTCCTCAGATCCGATAACCCACAAAGCCGTTACCCAGTCGAGGGCATGTCCGGTTAGGAGCGAGATCATTATGGTTACCTTCTCCCTGTCTGGGACCGGTTGATCCCCAAAATATAACTCACATTGGAGAAGGAAACCACGACAACCCTCCGGATTACCATCATATCTCTCTGGTAGGGCTCTCCGGAGCAAACCGGAACGCTGCTAGGTGCCCCACTCACAGGTGAAGAGGAAGCTGTGGCACTACTTTGCTGTATCTGGGCTTCTTCTCCTGATTGTGGTGTCATGGGGAACATGAGCTCCCGAAACGCTCCCATGAGCTCTCCCATCTGCCCCTCCATGACGCGGTACCTATCCTCTAACCCGGACAGTCGGCCACCCGGACCGGATCCCCAATCGCGCTCTCCTGTGCTCATGAAGAGGGAAAAAGGAAAAAAAAAAACACAAAAAAAAGGTGAAAACCTCCGGGGTGGTAGTCGATTATTCTGTGACAGTGCGAGTTTGGTGAGGTCGAACCAAAATTAAAACAATAAAGAACAAAGTAAACGAATAATCTTTAATAACACATTGAAACATCTGAGGAACAACTCAGAAACAATAATGCACACGCACAACACAGGGAGGGAAATATATATAGGGTGTGCAATTAAGTGAGTGGGAGCAGGTGTGTATGTGCGTGTGGAATCAGGGAATAGGCATCAGGTGTGGGCGTGTGAGTGTGGCTGCCATATACTCATGCCGGTGGTTAGTAAACCGGCGAGAGGGGCACCGTCGAAGTCGGCGGCACCGTCGAAGTCGGCGGCACAGACGTTACACCCATTGAATAACAGATTCACTATAACATTCACTATCATTTTGATATTTGTTTTAGAATTTTAAGACACCTTGAAGTATCAAATAAATATAGTTCTGGCCTTTCTTAAAGCTGTCAAGGTGTTTATATATTTGAGCCTATCCAAAGATGATTTAGTTGACCTGAGACAATTTTCTTTGATGTGTAAATTATCAGACTATTCATTTTACTTATTGAAAATTTAAATAAAAGCAATTAACTTGTGGGCCTAATGTCGGCTTAGGCTGGTCACTATTTCGCCCAGCACTGGGCGCAAATTTATGAGGCTCGGAGCATGCTGCTTAGACCAGTGCACTACGGCAGTTCATAATGCTCTAGCAAGAACTAAGACTATAAATACTGATGATACAGTACATAGGTGTTGTTTTTTATTATTTTGTTTTAAGCCTTCCCCAAACCATAGCCACTAAACTCTTAAGTTGTTTCTGTTTTAACCCTGTAACCACGTGGAATTAACGCTATAACCACACAGAATGAATGCGTCAAAAATAGACATTCACAGAGAGGAAGAAGAAGAGAGAGGCCCAATTCGGTGGAAAATCTGTTGCCCTCCAGTAGGTGCACTCTTTTTTCGCCCACCAAGCAAAATAGTTTTTGTATGGAGGTCAATGAGAGAGTGTCTAATTTGGTCAACAACAAAAAATGAATGGCTTATTTGTTACGTGAGGTTTATTTGATCAAATAGAAGTTTCGTAATGTGTACTGACATAAGTAGGACGTGGCATTCCCGGCAACTTTGAGAAAAAACACTTTAAATCTGAGTTGTCTGGAGATGGCTATGCATATTCATGGCATGAAGCTAGTAGCATAGCATCTCTCTCCTTTGAATACAGAGGGTTGACGTCAACAACCCTCATTGAATATTCAATAAAAGATTACAATAATGAGATGTATCCACCAATCCAAAGAAACGATAGGCGGGAGCTAGATAGGACAACAACTCCCATAGTTAGGGCGGAGAGACATGTATCTTGTCAGTATATCCATAATCTTTGACGTTCACCCATGAGTTAAAGGATAATGTGCCGTATTTGAACCCATGCCGACTCTGGCATATGTGTGCCAGGGTCAGTGGCTATAACTGCTGGACCACACAGGTATTAACTGTGCATGTATACCCTGGCCCATCTACTGTTGCTAGCCCCAATTCTGACTTGTGCTCTGATTTCTGCTCTTGTAAAAGCCTGGGTTTTCTGCACGTTAACACTAGAAGCTTATTACCTAAAATGGATAAATTGAAAGTGTGGGTTCACAGCTCCAATCCAGATGTGTTGGTCATTACTGGGACGTGGTTAAGGAAGAGTGTTTTGTTTGAATACTGATGTTAACCTTTCTGGTTATAACCTTTTTCAGCAAAACAGATTATCCAAAGGTGGGGGAGTGGCAATCTTTACCAAGGATCACCTTCAGTGCTCGGTTGTCTCCACCAAGGCTGTCCCCAAACTATTTGATTTGCTGGTTTTAAGCACTAAACTTTCAAATAGCTCTTCGTTGACTATTGCTGGGTGTTATCGTCCACCATCAGCACCGGCCTGTACCCTTCCTGCCCTAAGCTCTCTCCTGGCCCCTTACACTAAGTCTGAATTTGTCCTGCTTGTCCTGCTAAACTGGGACATGCTTAAACCACCTGACAAAGTCCTAAAGCAATGGGACTCCCTAAATCTTTCTCAGATTATTACCAATCCCACAAGGTATGACTCCAAACATCCAGAAAAGGTTACTCTCCTCGATGTTATCCTCACAAATAATCCTGAGAGTTATCAGTCTGGTGTTTTCTGTAATGACCTTAGTGATCAATGTTTTACAGCCTGTGTTCGTAATGGCTGCTCAGTGAAACAACCTGTCCTGATTTGTCATAGGCGCTTGGTAAAAAAACTTTAATGAGCAACCCTTCCTTCATGACCTGGCCTCTAAATTGGTATAGAATGATCTTGCAGAGTTACTCCACCTCAAGAATTGCATTTGGCGAAAGGCTCGGCACATGCGTACACAGGGTGACTGGCTCTCATTCAGACAAATTAGAAATAAGTGCACTCAGGCTATCCGGAATGCCAAAGTTAGTTACTTTAAGGAGCAGTTTTGTCTCTCTGGGTCTATCCCCAAGAAGTTCTGGAAAACGGTTAAAGACCTGGAGAATAAACCCTTCTCCTCACAGCTGTCCATGTCCCTTAAAGTTGATGATGTGGTTGTTACTGACAAGAAGCACATGGCTGAGCTCTTTAATCGCCATTTCATTAAGTCAGGATTCCTCTTTGACTCAGCCATGCTTCCTTGCCTGTCCAACACAACACAACAACACAACAATAATTAGATGTTCTTTACCATTCGGCCATCAGATTTGCCACCAATGCTCCTTATAGGACACATCCTCCACATACAACACTCGTTCTGCCAGTCACATTCTGTTAAAGGTCCCCAAAGCACACACATCCCTGGGTCGCTCGTCTTTTCACTTCGCTGCAGCTAGCGACTGGAACGAGCTGCAACAAACACTCAAACTGGACAGTTTTATCTCAATCTATTCATTCAAAGACTCAATCATGGACACTCTCATTGACAGTTGTGGCTGCTTTGCGTGATGTATTGTCATCTCTACCTTCTTGCCCTTTGTGCTGTTATCTGTGCCCAATAATGTTTGTACCCTGTTTTGTGCTGCTACCATGTTGTTGTCATGTTGTGTTTCTACCATGTTGTTGTCATGTTGTGTTGCTACCACGCTGTGTTGTCATGTGTTGCTGCCATGATATGTTGTTGTCTGTCTTTATGTAGTGTTCTCTCTTGTGATATGTGTTTTGTCCTATATTTTTATTTAATTTATTTATATTTTTAATCCCAGCCCCCATCCCTGCAGGAGGCCTTTTACCTTTTGGTTGGCCGTCATTGTAAATAAGAATTTGTTCTTAACTGACTTGCCTAGTTAAATAAAGATTAAATAAGGTAAAGGTAAAATAAATAAAGGTAAAATAAATAAATTCTGCTTATTGCTTGTCAAAACAATTGATCTAAAACAACTGATTTTTCCTAACAAAAAATACATCTACATCTTACAAATATGTACATTTATTATAATCCACATAAGAATTCACAAGATACGTGCTGTAGCCTGCATGTAGCCTACATCAAGTACATTGTAGGTACGGTACTGCATTGTACTGTATATACAAACACCGCTTCCAGCTGCTCCCTGGCGGCAATTCTAAATATTTATTCAGATATTCAAATCATCCTGCTGCAAGATTGATACATTGTGAGAAGTTTCTAACAATGATCTTAACGCTACGAAGGTTCCGAGAAACGAGGCCCAGGTTCTTCCTTAATTAGACCATCTGAATAAATGGTACTGGTAATGGTAGATTAATTATTGTTCTCGCTCTCTGTTCCCTACAGGCATTGAACAGTCCATAGAGCATGAGGAGGCTTTAAGCAGGTCGTCTGCAGATCTGAGGATACGCAAGACACAGGTGGGTTATGCTATATATAGCAGGGACTTCAAATCTGAGGTTGTAGATTTCAGGATTGGAGTCTAGTGAATCGTGGAAAACTCTTGATGGATAATATGTTCCTGCATCATTTCCTACCAGCATTCCACGTTGTCTCGGAAGTTTGTGGAGGTTATGTCCGAGTATAATTCCACCCAGTCTGACTACCGGGAACGCTGCAAGGGCCGCATCCAAAGACAACTGGAGATTAGTGAGTGTGCTCTGTTTGTGTGTGTGTGTGTGTGTGTGTGTGTGTTCCTGATATTCTCTTATCAGGAATTGTGATAAGTTATTGTGCATTATGGGCATGATAGCATTACAGAGTACATAGTCATGATAGCATTACAGAGTACATAGTTACACCAATGGGTTGATTTGCTTTGGTTTTATTTCCCCCGTCCCTCATTTTGTTTGTCTATTTTTAACACTTATTTTATGCATTCTTAATAGTGGCTGGGATTCCTAATGTTTGGTTGAGGTGAGGTGTGTATGCTAATTTATTAGCATATATTTATGTAGTGCATCTGTTCACATGCGTAATTCAAGGACGTGTTTTATGAGTAATGGAATGCAGGTGGATCATGTAAACTTTAGGGCTGTGTAGTCAACTTTGATCAGGAGAACCCATTGGTGACACGTGTGTGTGTGTGTGTTTCACAGGAGGTTGGTGGCACCTTAATTGGGGAGGACTGGCTCGTGGCAATGACTGGAGCGGAACGAGTGGAATGGTATCAAATACATCAAACACATGGTTTGATGCCATTCCATTCGCTCCGTTTCAGCCATTATTTTGAGCCGTACTCCCCTCAGCAGCCTCCGCTGGTGTGTTTTGCATATATAATGAGGACTTTGAGAATCACCTCATGTTTTAAAACGCTCTTTAAATTGTCTAATCTGTTAGAACCTTGTTGTTTCTGGAAGGAGTGTGTGTGTGTGTGTGTGTGTGTGTGTGTATAATTTTTTTGTTGTGTGTGAAATTTAAAAAGCCATCATGGGAATAGCAGTAAACAAGGTGAGGAGGCCGATGATGTCATGCTAATCTTCTATTTTAATATCCTTTTTTAAATTAATTTCTCCACTCACTCATGCAGTTTAGACTGCGTTTTAATAAACCTCGAAGCGATCATCGAAACAGCTTTCCGGTTTTCTCTGGAGGTGTGTGTGTGTGTTTATGTCGCACTGTCATTTCAGCTCCAGATGACGGTAGCGAGGAGATAACACCCATAGGGGTTTATTGAGCAAAATATAATATAAACATTGAAGTCACTCAGGCTGGAAGCAAATGACGTGAGACAGAATGAGGAAAGATTGACTCTGAAATGATTCGAGATGTAGAGACAAACTCCTCTTGGGTTATCCAACAAGTTTCACTAAGTGTGGGAATACCAAAATAGCCTCTTGTGGTTAGATGACTCTTCTCTCTTTTTCTTGGGCCTTGGTCCTTCACCTAAAACTCTTACGTTAGCATCATGGTATTGTGGCTTGTGCTTTCTGCCACCGTACATGAACGTGTATTGATATTTACTACTGTCAAAATGTCTTTGTTAATTTGTCTCAATTGCTAGCCTGTGTTTCAAGCCTGCTTCTGGAAAAAGCATGACATCATTTTAATTCAGTTTAATTGACCAACTCAAACAAGGAATATGTAGATAGGTATCAAAGACTCCCCCTCGAAGCTTGAGGTTGATTAAACAGGCATGTGTGCCAGCTTCTGTGACTTCCCTATGTAAATCCCCAGCCTTCCACAGTGTGTGTGTGTGTGTGTGTGTGTGTGTGTGTGTGTGTGTGTGTGTGTGTGTGTGTGTGTGTGTGTGTGTGTGTGTGTGTGTGTGTGTGTGTGTGTGTGTGTGTGTGTGTGTGTGTGTGTGTGTGTGTGTGTGTGTGTGTGTTTTTTTCATGGCTCCCAGGTGTGTCGCAGCCAGGAAGTGCTAGCAGCGCTGAGTCAATATTGAACCAGGTGGAGCAGCACACACACAACAGAAATCCTGCAGCTGAACCTCCACACATACACACACTTCACAGTCATACACAGCCATAAAGCATTATACATAGCTATAGAGTGTTATACACAGTCATAAAGCATTGTAGGCCTACACAAATAAGAATTTGTTCTTGCCTAGTTAAATAAAGGACATCATACCCAGCCAGAGATTGTTGTACAGCCATAGAGTGTTTATGCATAGACTACAGTGTTATATACAGCGGGTGAAATAAGTATTGAACACGTCACCATTTTTCTCAGTAAATATATTTCCAAAGGTGCTATTGACATGACATTTTCACCAGATGTTGGTAACAACTCAAGTAATCCATACATACAAAGAAACCAAAACAAATAAGTTCAGAAATTAAGTTATGTGTAATAATGTGAAATGTCAGAGGGAAAAAGTATTGAACACTTTAATACTTTGTACGTGTTCAATGGTGACGTGTTCAATACTTATTTCACCCGCTGTACATTGATTATACCCGCAAATACAAGGTTCTCTATGGCTGTCAAATTGACCTTTGCTCTATTTGCATTGTCACTACCACATTGTCTGCTCTCCAGTGTAATGTGAGGCAGTGTGGGAACCTGCCATATAGGCCAGGCTAGGGGATGAGATGAGGAGGTGGTATCGATAGCCCTGGGTCCTTGGGGGTCACCTGGGAATAGAGGGGTGAACAGAGCCATAGTGTGTGCACACAATCATTAACACCTGTACACGTATATGTATTTACATACGCACACACATACATATACTGTACTCACACCTCAATCACAACACAATGCAAAAAATGTTGTCTAAGCCTGGGTAAACACTGGCCGTGTCCTCATTGGGCACTGGGTTGCCAAGCCAGATGTTACTTTTGTCCTTGCCAATCACGAATGAGTCACTCATGACACTCACTCCTCCCAATGGCAATTAGTGAAAGGGCACACTCATTAATTTAGCTGGACCAAGAGGTTATGCCGTGCCGATAAACATGTTGAAAAAAATATAATACTGTCACTACCTGCTACCTTTAACCAACCAAGGTTTATAAATTGACACATGTGAGACGTGAGAGTTATTCAGCTTCTTTTAAAGGAGTGCCGTACACAGCCCTGAGCCCAAATAGGAAAGGAAAGAGAGAGGGACTGTTATTGGGTATGGCAGTGGCTGAGGTTGGATGGATTCAGAAGTGGGAGGACAGAAGGACACTTGGAGGGAGGCAGAGGTCTTTTTTTAGGCTGTTATGTCAACATGTGTGTATGTGTGCTTACGTGCCTGCACAAGTGTGTGTGTGTGTGTGTGCGCATGTGTCTTTGTACGCATGTGTGTGGCCATCGCATGTTGTGGCCTTTTTTGTCTCTAGCTGCCATGCTAAAGCCTCACGGGGTCGGTCACTAAGGTTACAGACTTTAAATATAAATGTCCCCCTACTTGGAAGAGTGGATTAGGCCCTCCTATTTCCAACTGGTGTCACAGGATAGTCCCAACACATCTCTGCTTATTGGTAGCAGGCACTTTTCATTGGAAAGCTGTGGAAAGACAGGGAAGCAATGTTGGGCGGCAGTAGCCTAGAGAATAGAGAGGTGGACCAGTTCAACACAAAAATGGGAATGCAACTGAACTGGCAGCTAGAAGGCCGCTGGTCTCTAATCCCATGTACCATCTCCAGGTGTTGCCCTTGACGAAGGCACTTAACTGCACACAATTACTCTTCATCCAGGGGCACATCACCGCTGCTGACCCTGTGCCTCTCGAGAGTGTGTGTGTGTATGTGGGGGTGTTGGGAAAGGCAGAAGACAAATATCAGTTTTAACAAATGGACAATAAATGTGTTTTCTATTCTGTAAGGAATATATAGGGTGTCCAATCAAAAACGCATCTTCGGACCAATAGGTAAATATGCTAATTGTGTAGATAATCCTAAAAAAGCAATGGTCCAAACATCATGTCTCTATCATAATCCGTAAAAAATGTATTGGAGTTATTACCTTGTAGGATTGTCAAAATTAGGCTGTTTAAATCAATGAAGGCCAGAGAAGAACAATCTGGAAAATAGCTTTGCGTCAGCTAGGCTGGATGCTGTGCGAGAATTTATGCTACCTGACAAGCTTACCATTGAACTCGTCCTTTCATCTCAAATCCGGAGGACATAAAACAATATAGAGGTAAAATAAAGTTGGGAGTTTACATACACTTAAAACTCATTTTTCAACCACTCCACAGATTTCATGTTAACAAACTATAGTTTTGTCAAGTCGGTTAGGACATCTACTTCGTGCATGACACAAGTAATTCTTCCAACAATTGTTTACAGACAGATTATTTCACTTATAATTCACTATATCACAATTCCATTGGGTCAGAAGTTTACATACACTTGACTGTGCCTTTAAACAGCTTGGAAATTTTCAAAAAATTATGTCATGGCTTTAGAAGCTTCTGATAGGCTAATTGACATAATTTGAGTCAATTGGAGGTGTACCTGTATTTCAAGGCCTACCTTCAAACTCCGTGCCTCTTAGCTCGACATCATGGGAAAATCAAAAGAAATCAGCCAAGACCTCAGAAAAGAAATTGTAGACGTCCACAAGTCTGGTTCATCCTTGGGAGCAATTTCCAAACACTGTGAAGGTACCATGTTCATCTGTACAAACAATAGTATGCAAGTATAAACACCATGGGACCACGCAGCTGTCATACCGCTCAGGAAGGAGACACGTTCTGTCTCCTAGAGATGAAAGTACTTTGGTGTGAAACGTGCAAATCAATCCCAGAACAACAGCAAAGGACCTTGTAAAGATGCTGGAGGAAACAGGTACAAAAGTATCTATATCCACAGTAAAAACAAGTCCTATATCGACATAACCTGAAAGGCCACTCAGCAAGGAAGAAACCACTGCTCCAAAACCACCATAAAAAAGCCAAACTACGGTTTGCAACTGCATATGGGGACAAAGATTGTACTTTTTGGAGAAATGTCCTCAGGCCTGATGAAACAAAAATAGAACTGTTTGGCCATAATGACCATTGTTATGTTTGGAGGAAAAAGATGGAGGCTTTCATGCCGAAGAATATCCCAACCATGACGCACAGGGGTGGCAGCATCATGTGGTGGGGGAGCTTTGCTGCAGGAGGGACTGGTGCACTTCACAAAATAGATGGCATCATGAGGAAGGAAAATGATGTGGACATATTGAAGCAACATCTCAAGACATTAGTCAGGAAGTTAAAGCTTGGTCGCAAATGGGTCTTCCAAATGGACAATGACCCCAAGCATACTTCCAAAGTTGTGTCAAAATGGCTTAAGGACAACAAAGTCAAGGTATTGGAGTGGCCATCACAAAGCCCTGACCTCAATCCTATAGAAAATTTGTGGGCAGAACTGAAAAAGTGTGTGTGAGCAAGGAGGCCAACAAACCTGACTCAGTTACACCAGTTCTGTCAGGAGGAATGGGCCAAAATTCACCCAACTTATTGTGGGAAGCTTGTGGAAGGCTACCCGAAACGTTTGACCCAAGTTAAACAATTTAAAGGCAATGCTACCAAAGACTAATTAAGTGTATGTAAACTTCTGACCCACTGTGAATGTGATTAAATAAATAAAAGCTGAAATAAATTATATTCTCTACTATTATTCTGACATTTCACATTCTTAAAATAAAGTGTTGATCCTAACTGACCCAAGACAGGGACTTTTTACTAGGATTAAATGTCAGGAATTGTAAAAAACTGAGTTTAAATGTATTTAAACTTAAGGTGTATTTAAACTTCAGACTTCAACTGTATATATAGATGTTGAGACGTAACATGTAGTATTTTCATATTTTAGTATACCCTGTTCATATTAAATCAGCACATGTGCCGAATACAACAGATGTTGAACTTACCGTACCGCAAGTTTTTTATTTTCAAAGCCTTTTACATTGAATTAAGCTGGTGTCATGCTAATTTTGCTATTTGCGACCCTTGGAAACAACTTGGAAGACAACGACCACAAAATGTATAAACCTCAAAAGTTTTGTCGAGAAAGCTGCACCGCTCTGTCAACAGAGCTCGGTGCTTATTATCGGATGTATTAGTTTACGAACACTTTTGGAATATAATGTTAATTATTATTATATTAATTATAAACCAGTTGCTCACAAAGTAAGGCAAGGTTGTTTAAATAAATAAATTCATAATAAATACATTCCGCCAGGAAAAAGTCTGGACAAAAGTCTTATTGCTAGACTGGTTGCTATGCAACAACAACACGCTAGCTAGCAAGCTCCTTCTAGAGTGACTAACACATTCAAATGATTTATTAATGTTGATCTGAATGTTGACATTTATTGTGAAAAATGTATTATTTGTATTATTTGTTGTTGGCTTGCCCATGTTGTTCTTTGGCAGTACCTGGGGGCCGGCACTGGATGTACCTGGCTGGGAACTGGCACTGGAGGTACCGGGTTGGGGACCGGCACTGGAGGTACCGGGCTGGGGATCGAGGCGAGGGGCCGGCACTGGAGGTACCGGGCTGGGGGCCGGCACTGGATGTACCTGGCTGGGAACTGGCACTGGAGGTACCGGGTTGGGGACCGGCACTGGAGGAACCGGGCTGGGCCTTGCCTCCTTCTCCTTCTCTACGTCCGGGAAGAGAGCCGCCAGACGTTCCGTCCACATCCTCCTGCGGTCCTCAAACACCTCCTCGTCCTCCCTCTGGCTGGTTCCTGCTCCCGGGCTGGAAGTTCTCAGCTCCAGCCAAGCCCTCCACCACCTCCCCTGTTCCTCCAGGGGCTGGTTGAAAAAGCCCTCTGGGGGCCGCTGGTCCTCTGCTGTTGGAAGTCGCAGTCTCCCCCAGTCGTCCTCCCTCCTTAGCCAATCCCGGCTCTGCAGGGGCTCTTCCACGAGCCCCCCATGAGTTGGGGAACAGGAGCACTTCGTCGTCCTCATCCGACTCCTGGGCGTACTCCTGCTCCCATGACTGTAGGGGCTCATCCATGAACCCCCACGAGTGTCGCGGCAGGGGCTATTCACCTGCAGGGTCTCTTCACCTTGCCACCGTCCAGCTCTGCGCGTTCCTGTTGTGGTGTCGGCTGAAGTGCCTTAAAGTTTGCCGCCATTGGACTCTGTGGCAGTGGAAACGCGCTCTCAGGAGTAACGAATCACGCTTCACCATCTTGCAATCTGACGGATGAATCTTGGTTTGGCGGATACCAGGGGAACCCTATCTGCCCGAATGCATAGTGCCAACTGTAAAGTTTGGTGGAGGAGGAATAATGGTCTGGGGCTTTTTCATGGTTTGGGCTAGGCCCCTTAGTTCCAGTAAAGGGAGCTCTTAAAGCCACAGCATACAATTACATTCTAGACGACTTTGTGGTAACAGTTTGTTGAAAGTGATGTGGAAGAACTTGACTGGCCTCAAACCCATCGAACATCTTTGGGATGAATTGGAACGCCGACTGCAAGCCAGGCCTAATCACCCAACATCAGTGCCGACCTCACTAATGCTCTTGTGGCTGAATGGAAGCAAGTCTCCACAGCAATGTTCCAACATCTAGTGGAAAGCCTTCCCAGAAGAGTGGAGGCTGTTATAGCAGCAAAGGGGGGACCAACTCTATATTAATGCCCATGGTTTGGAATGAGACGTTCAAAGAGCAGGTGTCCACAAACTTTTAGCCACGTAGTGTATGTTAGAGAAAGACCCCACTGAACGATTCAGAACATGAATAATACAATTTGTCTTGGTAAAATGTATTTTATAACATAAGGAAGTGAAATGTCATCACCAAAGTGCTCTGGACAGAGTGGGTGGACACCCTATAATATATTCTATACAATTATGAATTCATATATGCTTTTATGAATGCTTATAGCAAATGTTCTAATGCATTATTATGGGTGTAATAGGAGGCACCATAAACCCATTACACCCAGGTGGTTCATAGAAACTACTATCCATCTTTTCAGCCCCATCTTAGCTTTTTCAAACAGGAAATCTGTGAAATACTGCCTTTAAAACAGACTGAATGTGTCTCCCATCAGGGGCTGGGTTAGGCAGAGATAGAAACAGGCAGACAGGCCGATGAGAGACTAGCGTGTGATTAATCCTACGCTGATATCTCTCTCTCTTTCTTTCTCTCTTTCTCTCACTTTCTTTCTCTCCTATCTCTCTCTCTCTCTCTTTCTCTTTCTCGTTGTGCCTCGTCCTACCAGACTAATTGCCTGAATGGGGTTATGGGCGCCCGCTCTATGCCATCGTGATGAGTGATGTGTCGGTACACTCACTCACTCACTCACTCACTCACTCACTCACTCACTCACTCACTCACTCACTCACTCACTCACTCACTCACTCACTCACTCACTCACTCACTCACTCACTCACTCACTCACAAATACAAGTACGCACATACGTTTTCTTGGATATACAGTGGGGAGAACAAGTATTTGATACACTGCCGATTTTGCAGGTTTTCCTACTTACAAAGCATGTAGAAGTCTATAATTTTTATCATAGGTACCCTTCAACTGTGAGTGATGGAATCTAAAAAAAATCCAGAAAATCACATTGTATGATTTTTAAGTAATTAATTTGCATTTTATTGCATGACATAAGTATTTGATACATCAGAAAAGCAGAACTTAATATTTGGTACAGAAACCTTTGTTTGCAATTACAGAGATCATACGTTTCCTGTAGTTCTTGACCAGGTTTGCACACACTGCAGCAGGGATTTTGGCCCACTCCTCCATACAGACCTTCTCCAGATCCTTCAGGTTTCGGGGCTGTTGCTGGGCAATACGGACTTTCAGCTCCCTCCAAAGATTTTCTATTGGGTTCAGGTCTGGACACTGGCTAGGCCACTCCAGGACCTTGAGATGCTTCTTATGGAGCCACTCCTTAGTTGCCCTGGCTGTGTGTTTCGGGTCGTTGTCATGCTGGAAGACCCAGCCACGACCCATCTTCAATGCTCTTATTGAGGGCCAAGATCTCACAATACATGGCCCCATCCATCCTCCCCTCAATACGGTGCAGTCGTCCTGTCCCCTTTGCAGAAAAGCATCCCCAAAGAATGATGTTTCCACCTCCATGCTTCATGGTTGGGATGGTGTTCTTGGGGTTGTACTCATCCTCAGACCACATGACCTTCTCCCATTCCTCCTCTGGATCATCCAGATGGTCATTGGCAAACTTCAGACGGGCCTGGACATGGGCTGGCTTGGGCAGGGGGACCTTGTGTGCGCTGCAGGATTTTAATCCATGACGGCGTAGTGTGTTACTAATGGTTTTCTTTGAGACTGTGGTCCCAGCTCTCTTCAGGTCATTGACCAGGTCCTGCCGTGTAGTTCGGGGCTGATCCCTCACCTTCCTCATGATCATTGATGCCCCAAGGTGAGATCTTGCATGGTGCCCCAGACCGAGGGAGATTGACCGTCATCTTGAACTTCTTCCATTTTCTAATAATTGCGCCAACAGTTGTTGCCTTCTCACCAAGCTGCTTGCCTATTGTCCTGTAGCCCATCCCAGCCTTGTGCAGGTCTACAATTTTATCCCTGATGTCCTTACACAGCTCTCTGGTCTTGGCCATTGTGGAGAGGTTGGAGTCTGTTTGATTGAATGTGTGGACAGGAGTCTTTTATACAGGTAACGAGTTCAAACAGGTGCAGTTAATACAGGTAATGAGTGGAGAACAGGAGGGCTTCTTAATGAAAAACTAACAGGTCTGTGAGAGCCGGAATTCTTACTGGTTGGTAGGTGATCAAATACTTATGTCATGCAATAAAATGCAAATTAACTATTTAAAAATCACACAATGTGATTTTCTGGATTTTTGTTTTAGATTCCGTCTCTCACAGTTGAAGAGTACCTATGATAAAAATTACAGACCTCTACATGCTTTGTAAGTAAAAAAACCTGCAAAATCGGCAGTGTATCAAATACTTGTTCTCCCCACTGTACACACATAGACATATACAAAGACATACAGTATACTTGTGCGCGTGCAGACACACACACACAGAGCATCCATGAGGATACTAATTTAGCCTGTCACAATGACATTTGTTCTGTCTTTATCAGTTATAGTAAGCCATTACCAGTTGGATCACTTTGAGATCTATTGCTGTTTCAAAATGTATAGTCTTCCATTGTGCTCTATATACTCAATTGCTGTTGGTTACAGGTTGGTATTTGGAGACCAACTCCATGGATTGTCTTTGTCATTGTAGCTGGTAGGAACACAACTAATGAGGAACTGGAGAGCATGCTGGAGAGTGACAACCCTGCCATCTTCACATCAGGGGTGAGTGACCACACACACACACATGCAAGTATCCTATACACAAACAAGAACATGCAAGTGTCTGAAATAATCATACACAGTACGGATATCTAGAAGACAAGGGCTTTCTCTGTTGGCGAGGTGTGGCATTCCAACTGAGTCTGCTACACCATTGTGAGTGTGTGATGACATGAACTGTATCTCTGTGTCTCTCCTAGATCATCATGGACTCCAACATCACCCAACAGGCCATGAATGAGATTGAAACGAGACACACTGAGATCATCAAGCTGGAGAACAGCATCAGAGAACTTCACGACATGTTCATGGACATGGCCATGCTGGTGGAGAGCCAGGTAGAAGTCTATACACATTGACTGGCCAACACACAACAATGAAGACTACACACATACCAATTAGAAAACCCACAACAATGAAATTCTTCTCTTTCTCTTCCCTGCTCCTCCGTTCACCTTCTCTCTCTCCCCCTCTCTCTTTCCGTTTCTCTTCAGGGGGAGATGATAGACCGCATAGAGTACAACGTGGAGCACTCAGTGGACTACGTAGAGAGGGCCGTGTCTGACACCAAGAAGGCAGTAAAGTACCAGAGTAAAGCCAGGAGGGTAAGTCGAATACTAACTCTCAATGTGACCTTATGCAAGTGTTGTCGTTAGATGTGACGTGGTATGACTTTGATGTGACATGGTATGATGTAGATGTGACTTTGCATGACGTTGATGTGACGCGGCATGACGTTATTGAGACGTTGCATGACGTTGACATGACGTGGCATGGCCTTGATGTGAGGTAAGTTGACATGCGGTGACTTGGTCTTTCCCAAAGTAAAAGATTCAGTTACCGATAATTGACTCAGGCCCATAGGAGTCTCTCTCTCTCCCTTCAGTGGGTTCAATGAGAAGATTGTCACACATAGCATGCGTTACATTTGAGATGTACAGTCCACCCTCTTGTGTCTGAACAGACACAGTGCAGGATGGGATGGGACCCTGCTCACACAGAAGTGATGCTTGTACAGTTGTTGTCTGTGCAACCGGGAACAGTGCCTGTCCCTTCACATTGGTCACACAGACCTCTCCCAGCTACTAACCAGACTTAACATTGGACCCACAAAAACACTTTCAAAGCAAATATGTCATGTATTGACATCAATTGATCTCCGGAGACCTCTGTGGAGAAAGTGACAATTAATTTCACCTCTTCAATTTTGCTCATCTCCTGTAGTAAATAAATATGCATCTAGTGTTATAGGTAAATTAAACAGTCACAAATAAAGGTGCATAAACTGTTTACATGCATTTACCCTCCACTACCCTCAACCTCTTTTCAACCCGGGCAAATCATGCATGACCTTATGTGACATGGTCTCATTGAAGTCCATGTATCTATCTACCCTCAACACTACTGCTGTGACAGAACAGCATGCATCTTCCCAAGCCTACTGCTATCTGCTGGGCTACATGTATTATTCAACTGTCTCTTCTACACACGCTGCAGAGCATACCGTTAGGCACAGATCTGGGATCATCTTACTCTCTCCAACTCCTGACCATTGCTATCAGAGGGAAAATGTGAAACCGACGTTAAACTTCATTAGACTCCTCCCTGAATGACAGGCTGTGCAATATTACCACCACTTGGTCAGTTAATAGTACAGCTGGCAATTAAAGAATGACTCTAATACAAAGCTCACATACAGAGAATAGAACCCTATTCCAATACATTAACATACTTTCAAAATGCATCCGTTTGTCTAAAGCTGTGGAATGCTGGTGCACGTTTGTATTTCCTAGCTATGTCAGTGTAAGCATATGCCCGTGTGCGTTTTACCTGTTGCAAATACCTGTTGTTGTTGGCAATATGGTTCGCAGTAGTTCTGACAATAACATTTTGGTAATGCCATTTCCCCCTCTTAATCTTTCATGCTGCCTGGAATCCTTGTTTTATTTCTATTGACATGGTGTAATATTCGTCATGCAGAAGAAAATCATGATTATTATATGTTGTGTGGTGCTTGGTATTGTTATTGCCTCCAGTGTTGGTGGGAGTTTAGCATAGAAGACACATTACACACATATAGACACACATGCACACACACAAATAAAATATGCGCTGTGTACAGGGCAGGTGTATTCCTTATGCATGAGTGTCTCTTGTAAATAATATGCGGTTCTAAACGTCTTATTGATTGTTGGATGTTGAATGTTTTACAGTGACATTTTCAATGTATTTGGGGTCTGATTGTACCTGGGAGTGGGACATTAGTGATTTTGACAACAGTACTGTAACTCTTACATTCCAATTGAAAATAACTCTTTATTTTTTGTATGTCCAAATAAATGGCCTCTTTTGACTTTTGTTGGGTGAAGTCTGCATTTTCTCATTGATTTGTCTGACCAATAATTCTAAACGATCTAGCTATAACCCTGCCCTCTGATTGGTCCCTTCATGATAACATCATCAAAATCCTGCTTTCTGATTGGTCCCTTTGTAACGACAAGCATCATAACCCTGCTCTCCGATTGGTCCCTTTGTAATGACAATCGTCATAACCACGTTTTCATGAATTTTATGATATCTTGAATCCCATTCAAAAACATTATGAGACATGATCCAGGAAGTAGGCTGGAGTTACATAGTGTATTGAGTGTAGTGCATTATATTCATAGACACCTGGCTGTGTCATTATGCTGTTACCCACCATCTCCTCTTCTAGCTACCATGGGATCAGTGTGAATGACTTGGTGTGACCTGTTTGTTCATTCCCTCCCTACTGACTCTTGTGCTCAGCTAGTCTTTACACATCAATCTACACACAGTACCCCATATTGACAGCGAAAAACAGGTTTTTAGAAATGTTTGCAAGTTTATTACAAATAAAAAAACCAGAAATACCTTATTTACATACAGTTTAAGTCGGAAGTTTACATACACTTAGGTTGAAGTCATTAAAACTCATTTTTCAACCACTCCACAGATTTCATGTTAACAAACTATAGTTTTGGCAAGTCGGTTAGGACATCTACTTTGTGATTGACACAAGTAACTCTTCCAACAATTGTTTACAGACAGATTATTTCACTTATAATTCACTATATCACAATTCCAGTGGATCAGAAGTTTACATACACTAAGTTGACTGTGCCTTTAAACAGCTTGGAAAATTGGCTTTAGAAGCTTCTGATAGGTTAATTGACATTGTTTGAGTCAATTGGAGGTGTACCTGTGGATGTATTTCAAGGCTTCCCTTCAAACTCAGTGCCTCTTTGCTCGACATCATGGGAACATCAAAAGAAATCAGCCAAGACCTCAGAAACAATATTGTAGACCTCCAAGTCTGGTTCCTCCTTAAGAGCAATTTCCAAACGCCTGAAGGTACCACATTCATCTGTACAAACAATAGTACGCAAGTATAAACACCATGGGACCACGCAGCCGTCATACCGCTCAGGAAGGAGACACGTTCTGTCTCCTAGAGATTAATGTACTTTGGTGCGAAAAGTGCAAATCAATCACAGAACAAAACCAAAGGACCTTCTGAAGATGCTGGAGGAAACAGGTACAAAAGTATCTATATCCACAGTAAAACGAGTCCTATATCGTCATAACCTGAAAGGCCGCTCAGCAAGGAAGAAGCCACTGCTCCAAACCGCCATAAAAAAGCCAGACTACGGTTTGCAACTGCACATGGGGACAAAGATTGTACTTTTTGGAGAAATGTACTCTGTTCTGATGAAACAAAAAGTGAACTGTTTGGCCATAATGACCATTGTTATGTTTGGAGGAGAAAGGGGAGGCTTGCAAGCCGAGGAACACCATCTCAACCGTGAAGCATCATGTTGTGGGGGTGCTTTGCTGCAGGAGGGACTGGTGCACTTCAGAATAGATGGCATCATGAGGAAGGAAAATTATGTGGATATATTGAAGCAACATCTCAAGACAGTCAGGAAGTTAAAGCTTGGTCGCAAATGGGTCTTCCAAATGGACAATGACCCCAAGCATACTTCCAAAGTTGTGGCAAAATGGATTAAGAACAACAAAGTCAAGGTATTGAAGTAGCCATCACAAAGCCCTGACCTCAATCCTATAGAACATTTGTGGGCAGAACTGAAATGGCGTGTGTGAGCAAGGAGGCCTACAAACCTGACTCAGTTACACCAGTTCTGTCAGGAGGAATGGGCCAAAATTCACCCAACTTATTGTGGGAAGCTTGTGGAAGGCTACCCAAAAAGTTTGGCCCAAGTTAAACAATTTAAAGGCAATGCTACAAAATACTAATTGAGTGTATGTAAACTTCTGACCCACTGAAAATGTGATGAAAAAATCTTAAAAATGCTTAAAATATAGTGGTGATCCTAACTGACCTAAGACAGGGACTTTTTACTAGGATTAATTGTCAGGAATTGTGAAAAACAGAGTTTAAATGTATTTGGCTAAGGTGTATGTAAACTTCTGATTTCAACTGTAAGTATTCAGACCCTTTGCTATGAGACTCGAAATTGAGCTCAGGTGCATCCTGTTTCCATTGATCATTCTTGAGATGTTTCTTGATTGGAGTCCACCTGTGGTAAGTTCAATTGATTGGTGATTATTTGGAAAGGCACACACCTGTCTATATAAGGTCCCACAGTTGACAGCAAAAACCAAGACATGAGGTCGAAGGAATTGTCCGTAGAGCTCTGTGACAGGATTGTGTCGAGGCACAGATCTAGGGAAGGGTACCAGAAAAGCATGCAGCATTGAAGGTCCCCAAGAACACAGTGGCCACCATAATTCTTAAATGGAAGAAGTCTGGAACCACCAATACTCTTCCTAGAGCTTAGCAATTAGGGGAGTAGGGCCTTTGTCAGGGAGGTCACTTTAACAGAGCTCCAGAGTTCCTATGTGGAGATGGATGAACCTTCCAGAAGGACAACCATCTCTGCAGCACTCCACCAATCAGGCCTTTATGGTAGTGGCCAGATGGAAGCCACTCCTCAGTAAAAGGCACAACAGCCTGCTTGGGGTTTTCCAAAAGGCACCTAAAGGACTCTCAGACCCTGAGAAACAAGATTTTCTGGTCTGATGAAACCAAGATTGAATTGCCTGAAAACCAAGCGTCACGTCTGGAGGAAACCTGGCACCATCCCTACGGTGAAGCATGTTGGTGGCAACATCATGCTGTGGTGTTTTTCAGGGACTGGGAGACTAGTCAGGATGGAGGGAAAGATGAACGGAGAAAAGTACAGAGAGATCCTTGATGAAAACCGTCTCCAGAGCGGGGCGAAGGTTTACTTTCCAACAGGACAACGACCCTAAGCACACAGCCAAGACAATGCAGGAGTGGCTTCGGGACAAGTCTCTGAATATCCTTGAGTGGCCCAGCCAGAGCCCTGACTTGAACCCACTCTAACATCTCTGGAGAGACCTGAAAATAGCTGTGCAGCGACGCTCCCCATCCAACCTGACAGAGCTTGAGAGGATCTGCAGAGATGAGACAAACTCCCTAAATACAGGTGTGCCAAGCTTATAGAGTCATACCCAAGAAGACTCTAGGCTGTAATCGCTGCCAACGGTGCTTCAACCAAGTACTGAGTAAAGGTTCTGAATACTTTTACATTTCTGAAAACCTGTTTTTGCTTTGTCATTATGGGTATTGTGTGCAGATTGATGAGGGGGAAAAACTATGTAATCCATTTTAGAATAAGGCTGTAACGTAACAAAATGTGGAAAAAGTGAAGATGCACTGTTTATAGCACTGCCACTGCACTCATAAGTGAGGTGGTACCCTCGTATAGGATTGGGAGAAGAAGAAAAAAAACACTGAAAAGATTATGGAGATGCTGTAGTTGTCACTGACTACAGACATATGGCCAGATGTATGCTATGAAGTGTTTGCACTAGATGCAAGGTTTGCATCAGAGGGAATAACACATATAAAGTAGAAAATTCATAATAGATTTTTAAGTCATTATTGTAATTGTAAATGAAGGCATGCTTTAGCTTTGTCTTTGGTCTGTTATCCTCAACTGAAAAAATACCACTTAGTAAATGTGGCCTTTAGGGCGCAGAGTAGGCTAATGATAGTAGTAGGCCTGACAAGAAGATTGCCTTTATTTATACGCTAGTGAAGATAATAGGCTGACTGAGTAATGACTTGCCTTAAAATCACTTGTCTGGCGATGCTCACAAGTGGTGCAATTTAGACGGTGTTTTAATTGGATAAGGAAATAAAGAGCAGCGTTCAAGCCACTGTGTGTCAACCATAGAGGGATTCTATTTCTATGGTGTCAACTCTGCCTTTTGAGGGAACATTTGTAATTAGTGCATAGTCAATATTTGCAGCTGTGAACTGACACTGTGATGTTCACATTAATCACTTGTGAATGTACACTGTTAGTATATTATGTGGAACATGGGGGCCTTTTATTATCTGATTCAAAGATAAAAGGGTTCCCCTTCAAATTGAACAGGGAATCGTATTTGCGATGAAGATGATTCAGAATAAATTCAGTGAAATTCACATAAAACATGTTCATGCATAAAGCTAAATAATAATTGGTGATTAATACAAATAAATATTTTGTGTTGATCATATTTTATGTCACAGTGCAGTTATACCACATACATTGAATAATCATCCAATTTGGAACAAAGATTGCATGTACTTGTAGGTGCATAGAAAAAATTGTGAATAGCTCAGAGAAAAGAAGATCCTGCACACTGCACTCACAAACTATCACTTGGTTATTTTGTCACAGATACTTTGCAAAGTAAATAACTAATACTTTGCAAATAAACAAGTAATACCTTGCTAAATCAACAAGTGATACTTTGCTAGTGCAGTGTGCAGGAACTCTTTTTTATTGAACTGTTGGGAACTAACTATTAATTGGAACAGAGCACTGTCAGACCAATTGAACTGTTAAATGTTATATCTGCAGTTACTGTGCAATGCTACGTGAAATATATACATATTAGATCACCTATGGTATAATTGTTTTGCAATTTACTAGTGGGTCAATTCATTGTTTGATACACCTACTGTTTTTAAAGAGATTACAGGACGTTTCGTCTGGCTAGGAACACAGGGGATCATTTCCTCTCTAGAGGGATATTATCTGCACTGAATAAATAGGTCAACAAATACACAGAAGGCCTTGATGGGAAATCAACCAGTAGAGTCGCTGTACTGTACCCAGCAGGCCTTTAATGGGATCAGCCTCAACCCACTTCACTGCACATGCTGATGATGCTATTCAATCAAATCCACTAACCAGGAGAATCTGAGGTATAAGGTACAAGTATTGTGTTTTTCCACTGCAAGAAGCATGTAAGGGAAGTGCTTGTTTAGTGTGGCTTCCCCATGAACAGCACTCAAAGATCCAAGGAGCAGATCTGTCGCTGTAAACAGTCATGTTTGGGGCTCCACCTAGCCGTTACATGGCTATGTGTTTGCCCCGCTGGTATGGTAACTTTCATTAGTCACCTAATATTTGATGCTAGGATGTAAGCCAAGAATGACCAAAAATGTAACAGGAAATAAATGTATTTATAAGATTAAAAAGATTGGTAGAAAAACATTATTGTAAAAAATTTAGATTTCATTTGTTTAAAAATACAGTACATTAAGACATTTCATTATGAAGCTTTGGTCAAAAAGGCATGTAGTAAGTAAGAGGTTCTCTGGGTGGCACCTCCAGGTCAGGAGAGGGACAAGAGTCGGACACTGTGGAGATATAAAAATAAGTCCAAATTAAGTATATTGTAGACTACGTTAATCTAGTTTCTACCCCGGTGAGGGGGTCAAATGTCATACAAACCTGTTTCTCTCATCCATATTGGCTAGAACTAGGGGCCAAGCTCACTGTAGACGTTGTGGTCTCGTTCCTGGAGTCGTATGAGAAACTTCTCACTGGCTGCGTTGCCTTTCCTGCACACACTATCAATAAGTTGGCGAGCCTTATCTGTCCTCAGCCGGTACTCCTCCTTTATCCACTCTATCTCTTCATTGTTCAGCACCTTGTCTTCCAAGAGGTCATCCATCAATTGGTCCAGAACTGTCTTTGACACCTTTTCAATGAATTTGGTCCTCACTCCACGCAGCTGCTGAGCTGTTGACATTACAATTTTGGAAATGTTGGTAGGCCTATAGCACTTTATTGTAGAGTAGACCGGTTTCCACTGCATTTACTTGGTATTAACAAGCAAATTATATCAATGGGTACTTTTAATTATATCATTTGTGAATGTGCATAGTGGTGCTTATTTTAACACCAAATAAACAATTAATTAATATGCTGTTTTTGTGTTATTACCATTTCACTTATTATTATGGCTCAGTTCCCATACCTTTCAACTGGTAAATAAATACATAGACTATATTTGTAAACACGTATAGTCTGTATACGTTGTAGTAGAGGGGCCTTCTTGAAATGAGTTAGGAAGAATAACATAGACTTTTTCATGACAATGTCTGTCAAGGTTTTGACAGACACAATACTGTCTACTGGCATGTCTGACTGATTTTCTCTATTAATTGATCACACTTAACTTTTAGGACAATGTGACACTTACAGGCTACACTATTTCACAGAATTTTACCTGCCATCGCTGCAAAAGTATGATGCAACTTCCTTGATGATCTTCACACTTGTTTATCCTGCTCAAATCTTTGTAGTTCCAACCGAATTGTTCGTTGCAAACCGTGGGTTTATTGCAGATCAACGATCAGTGTATCCTAACTTTAATATTTATCGTTGAGAAAATAAACAACAGACTTTTCTAACCATCGTATTAGTAGGCTTACTTCCAGATTTTCCTCACATACTCGTGCGCACAAGCCCAGTGAATGTGAAACCGAATGTAGTAGTGATGTGTCATGCGCAAAAGATGCGGCTCTGAGAGCCGATGCTTTGTAGTGAATCAGAAGAGCCGGCTCGCATCGAGTGAGAGCCGGCTCCCAGTTTTTTTCCTTTCGCTGCGTGCTTACAGGCAGAACTTTGTTTTGATTGGTCAGCAATCGCATCGCGGCCAATCAGATGTGAGGATATGGGATCATACCATTATGTAAAAACAGAGAGGGGGGTGAAGTGAAGCGGCACTCCACTGCAAGTTAATGAGTCGTAACAACGTTAATAACGACACTGTCTGTCAGATAGCGGTGAGGAGAGTGTGTGAGTCGTAACTATGAGTGACACCCGAAAGAGAAGCAGCATCTGGCTCCAGTTTAAAGACAATGGAAACAACAAAGCAGAGTGCGTTCACTGCAAGATGAAAATTACTTTAAGAGCAGGTTCCACCACAAACCTGCATAGACATATGAGAACTGTCCATCCTACAGTGCAGTTAGAGGAGAGAGGGCAAGCTAGCACCCCATCTACAGATCCTGGTGTGTCTCATCCCCAAAAAACAGCAACTGCAGCAGCATCTACTGGCTTCCCCACACATGCAGGTATAACCTCTCCTACTGCAGCTCAAAGCAAAATAAGCCAGTTTATACCCAAAGTGATGACCCCATCCAAACAGCACAGCATTGATGTAGAGCTAGCTAAAATGATAGCTACTGATTTCCAACCCTTTTCAATTGTGGAGGACAGAGGTTTTAAAAGTTTTGTCAAAACTTTAAATCCCACATACACTCTTCCCAGTAGAAAAACATTGTCCCAAACAACAATACCTAAACTATATGACACAGAACGGGCATTATGGCAAGTAAGGGTGAAACAAGCTCCATCAGTTTGCCTGACAACTGACTGCTGGACCTCCAGAACAACCTGCTCTTTCATGGCTGTCACTTGCCATTTCATTGAAAATTACAAGATGACATCTTGCCTTTTGGACTGCTTTGAGTTCACAGAGAGACACACTGCAGAAAACCTAGCAGATGAGCTAGTAAGAGTGGCAAAAGAGTGGCAAGTAGAGGACAAAGTAGTGTGCTGTGTGAGTGACAATGCAGCAAACATCACCAAAGCCATAAAAATTCTTAAGTGGACCCATCACCCATGTCTGGCACATACACTAAACCTCATGATTAGAGATGCCCTAAAGGTGGTCAAACCAACCGTGGATAAGGTGAAGGCTGTTGTGGAGTTTTTCCACAAAAGCACAGTTGCAACACAGAGGCTAAAGTCCACACAGTGCCAGATGGGGATGCCTGAACTGAGGCCCAAACAAGAGTGTGCCACCAGGTGGAACTCAACATTTTATATGTTGAAACAAATTCTTGAAACAAAAGATGCCATCATCTCCACCCTGGCCCTCATCAACGCACCAGTTGATGCTCTATGTCAAGAGGAATGGGAGCTGGTGAAAGAGGTCTGCACCGTCCTGCAACCATTTGAGGAGGTGACTGTGGAAATAAGTGCAGACAGGTACCTTGGACCATTTTTTTTCACTACTACCATTCAGTCACTATTATACATTGCAGAAACAATACAGTATAATGTGCCACATATAATATGCCACATACTTTAAAAAAAGCTTCATTTTAAAAGTTGCTGTTTCTCTCCCTCAGCTATGTTTCTGCCTCAAAAATGCTCCTGCTATGCAAAGGTTTGCAGCGTGTGACAGCCCAACAGACTGTAACCATGCAGAAAGGGAAAGAATTGGTTGCAGCTCTTTGTTCAGCCATGGACCGGAAATTTCTGCGTATGGAGTACAACACTGTCCACTCAGAAACCACATTATTGGATCCTAGGTTTAAAAAACTTGCATTCAATGACAACAGAGCTGTTGATGAGGCACTTCAGAGAATTAGTGCAGCAGCAGCAAGATGCACCCCTAGCAGCCAGCCAGCTCCGCCATTAGAAGGCCAAGTGTATGAGGAACCACAAACCTCTGTTGTTTGGAGGCTTTTTGATGAAAGAGCTACAGGAGATGCTACAAGAAGAAATCCTACAGCTGATGCTATACTGGAGGTGAGGTCTTATCTTGAGGAGCCCATCATCCAACGAGCAGAAGACCCACTGAGCTGGTGGCAGGCCAAGGCCTCAGTCTTTCCACGCCTGGCGAAGGTGATGGAAGGGAGACTGTGTATTGTGGCAACATCGGTTCCTTCAGAGAGAATCTTCTCAAAAACAGGGCAGATAATCTCAGAAAGAAGAAATAGGATCAGTCCATCAAAGCTGAGGCATCTGATTTTTTTGAATGCCAATCTTCACTGAGGACATTAATACTGTTTGCTTGAGTTTGGTTCTAGTTCTGTTCTAGTTCAATTCTGTTTATTTGCTGTTTTTTTGTTGTTAATTTGTGCAAAAAAATGTTTGATTAAAATGATTAAAAACAAAAGAATGCTTTTGTAACAAAATAAATGCATAAAAACACTGCACATGAAAGGGTTTTCAACACACAAACCATTTTTTTTTTTTAAAGTTAGGGTAAAATAAAGGCCTACAAAAAAATCCTAAATTAAGAGCCGTTCAGGAGTCGAAAGAGCCGGCTCTTCTTTGGGAGCTGAGCCAAAAGAGCCGGCTCTCGGAAAAGAGCCGAACTTCCCATCACTAGAATGTAGGCTATAGGCTCACGGCTGGCAGCGAGCAATAGTAATGGTGTCTTTTTGTAAGCACTAACGGAGGCAAACTCCGCCATGACTTGTTGGCCAAAGCCTATGGGAAAATGGAGTTTTTGTAGGGTTTTGGGATAAACGCAGAAAGTAAGGTCTGTAGTAAACACAGGCTTAGGAGATCTTATACATTTTTGTTCTATGAGATAATCTTTATCAGCTAAAGTCACTGATTTTTAAGCATTTATGCCATAAAAAAGGCTGACTGATATGAAATCATAGAATAAAACTTAAGATCTCGTAAGCCTGTGTTAACCTCAGACCTTATTTTCAAGCGTTTATTCCATAACATTATTCTTCACTCATTAATTTTGCCCATATGAATGGCTGAACGAACCAGAGGTAAATAATTTTTTTAGGACTATAAACTGGCGAGCTGTATTAGGGCGGAGACAAGACTGTGGAGCGAGATACCTGCCAATAGGTTGAACGTACGTATCGGTAGGATCGGAAGAAAAGCCATACCTAAATTGTTAGAATCATAAAAAAAGCCATGAGTGAAATATAAACATTTTAATTTGAGAACATACAAAAACCCTTTTACGATTACGGACTAACATATTAGGCTTGAACAAATATTGTGTTGCAATTCTGAAAGGTGTAATAATACCTTTCAGAGTTGTGAGGAGTGCTACGAGTACAAGCAAAACATGGTTTGAAAACCGGAAGTTCGGGAAATCGCAAAGAGGTATACTGCACATTTTCAAGTTAAAAGTCTCCATTCTCTATTACTCAGTTTAGTTTGCTTCACATTTAGGTAGCTAATGTAATTGATTTGTTAGCCAGCGCAAGTCTCGATAGCACTAGCTGTATTATGTCTAGTAATAAAGTTTCAGTCCGCTAGGTGTATCTCTACAGCATGGGCATATCTGGGTGACGTGGACATCCCCATGCAAGCGCCTTATCAATATTGTACCATCCCATTCTCTGGGCTCTGTCTGCAATCATAACCAGAATAATCTACCAGGAATAATGAAACATAGGATAATAATATATGTTTGGTTAATCTTTTAATTGCTTATGACCACTGGCGTAATTGCCACTCAAAATATTTTTTTATAGAACATTTTGAAATGTATTTAATCACTCAAAATCCTGCCAAGCATATTCTGTAGGAGGGATTAATATGAATTTAAAATAATTTGACATGATTTATATGAATCGGGTCATGAACATAAGGTATTTGGAATGAACAAGGGAGAGGTTAAATGTAGGCTAAATCTGGCATAAGCTTATTCCCACATTTTACATTAACTCTCTTCCCTCCATTGCGACACTGCTGCCCAGTTGAAGAGCTTGTGATCTCCATGGAGCACCACAGCACCATGCACCTTCGGAAAAGCACCCCTCATCCACAGAAGATGCCCTTCTGGAGGCATGCAGTTATAGCGGCATTATAGTCTGTTGGCCTACTATTATTTGCCTACTAGCCAAATAAAGTGCAGAGCATGCAGGGGCGGCCCTGGACGTTGTGTCGCCCTAGGCAACACAAAAATATGCCGCCTCCCCACCGGGCAGCATTTTGACAATTGGCAGCCGTCCTCCAGCGCTACTACACCGCCGGCACCCCTCGGGAGAAGCGGGTGGGGGCGGGAACTGCAGCAGCTCTATGAGCTGGCAGCTGGAGTGCCGCTGGCGGTGTAGTAGCCGATCAGGGGCGCCGGAGGGCGGCAGCCAATTGTCAAAATGCCTCCCCAAATTCAAGTGCGAGATTAGGCGATCGCGAATCTTGCATAATGGGCGGGCCGGCCTCGTCATTCCAACATATTTGAACATTTCATTCATCCTTCATTCAGTTCAGTCAGTATTTCATCGAGTTTCAATAGGAACTAAATCAAAGACAATAGAACAGTCTTATCCATTTGTTTATTGAAATCCATGTGTGTATTCAAAAGTTATTTAGCCTATCACTTTTTAGGCCTATCCAAATAAAAAATAGGCCTTCAACTTGTAGGCATTGCAATTTAGGCTATCATTTTTGGTACTGGTGTCTATTCCTAAACTGTCTTGCGGAATAATTTTTTTATTTGTGTTTTATAACTTTTTATTATAGGACTCCCCTTAAAAAGAGACCCTAGCTCACAGGGCTCTAAATACAGCCTCGAAATAAACGTTTTTGTTTAATAGTTGAAGAAGCATGTACAGTGGCTGATAGGGAAAACAGATCTGGCAATACTAATAGGCTATAGATAGTCTTGACCATTTGGGACACCTTGGCTATTTTGCTCAGGACAGGTTATTGCCAAGACTTAATCAATATTTAGTTTTGTCTCATTTATTGTGATAGGGTTGTGCAACGCAAATGGCTTTAACAAGCCTACATACAGAGTTGAATTCACTAATCCAACAGTCAAATTTACTAATATAAGGCTGTGATCCCAAATACTGGAAAAAGTGTGATTCATTAGGTTACATAATCACCACAGTAGCCCCACTCTGCTATAAAAAATAAATTATGCAATTATATGGCCATTAAATAACACACAACAGCATGGCATATTTAGTTAATAGACCTAGCCAAAATCATATTTTCTTTCTATATTGCAGCTCAGGCAGTTATTCTAGACAAGGCTCTTCTGTGTCTGTCATTCTCACACAAGGCCAGCATTGTAAATAAGAATTTGTTCTCAACTGACTTGCCTAGTTAAGTAAAAAAAAAAAAAAACATTGAATGCAGTTCTAAAACAAGCTCTAGACTTTTATTTTGAAAATGAAACCGGAAGCTGCAGCTAACGTCTGCGCTAGAGTTGTTTGATTGACTAGCTAACTTCGACAAGCTACGGTCGGGTCAGGGGCGTTTCTGGCCAATCTGGCACCCTAGGCGAGATCTCTAAAAATCGCGTCGGCTATGGATGTGTCTTGACCTATACATTTGATCACATATGAAAAGTAAATAGGCTACTCTCAGAGGGGATTGATTGTGTTGATGGTTCCCCTTCAGTGGCAGCAGCATCTTCTTTGCCTCTCCCCAAAAATGTATTGAAAGTATCTGTCATATTTAGATGCAAAATAATACATTCTAAAGTGCAAATGTTCAGAACACTTCAGACACTCTGCAACTAACCAGCTCAACGCTGCAATTTTCTCAGCAACATTTTAAAACCATTTTGTCTCAAATATTGATCTAAACGGGCCTTAAGGTTCCACTTCCACCCTTTGCCCACTGCCTGAGCACATGCTATGTATTTACTGCTACTCTAGTTCAGGTTTAGCTAGTTAGCTAGCTTAGCGCGCTACATTTAAAATAGCTAAAACCAGAGACAGAGAGATGCTTTTAAAAATGTCCATGAAAAACATACCACTATACTTATGTATTTTTTCTTCCTTATCTTTCCTCTTCCTTCTATATTGTGCCCCCGATGGCTTCGATCTTTTCATGAGAACAGCAGTCAGAACATTTTCAATGGATAAACTGTCAACTGTCGCACGCACTCGACTCATCCACCGTCCACACCTGGACCCACCCTCCCTCACCACCATCTCTCCAGTCAGCAATATAATTTCACTGACAACAAATAATTAAGTCTTGACTTAATGTGTTATTCATTTTATTTTTCAGTGTTTCTCCTATGTTATATTCAGAGCGGCTCCTAAACTGTCTCCCGGCGCTCATGGACCCGACGTTCATGAATTTAAAGCGCGACTTCTAAATGTCTATTGGCTACCTAACCAGACGCTAATCGCTAGCTGGAATGCTAAAAGCAAAAGTTTTTTTTAATGATGCATTTTTTGGGTGGGGGGGTATATATTGTTTAGGTGGGGGTGAGGGAGTGCCCAATTGGCGCCCCCCCCCCCTGCAGGTGGTGCCCTAGGCGACCGCCTAGGTTGCCTATGCCTAAAAACACCCCTGGGTCGGGTAATGTCCTTTGCAGATGCCACATTACTGACAAAAGTTTGTAAGTATAAAAAAGAACTGTAACCGAGTAAAGGGAGACGTAAAGTAAAAATGTAACATGTAAATGTTCATTCAAAGTCATAAAATATGGTTTGTACGCTTACAGGTCTAATTTAACGTTTACGTTCCATGTTTCACGCATGGCTTTTCTTACGATCCTAATGTACCTTCAACATTTTGGCAGCTATCTCGCTCCATACAAGACCATCTCATCAATTAGACCCTTTTCCAGTATATGGCACAGATGCGCACGACTCTTGGCAGTTGTAAGAAAGCCATCGCCATCTCCCCCCATTCAACATAGCCTAGATTTACGCTTTTATTACTTCGAAAAATATATACTTTTTTGGATGCAGTAGTTTGCTAGATTGCTAACGCTCATTTATATAGGCTGTAACACAAGCTAGCCAAAAATACATTTTATTGGTTGAAGTGTTTTTTAAAAGTATAATGTAGTTGAATTGCGATGATGACACAAACATTATATTAAGCAGGATATTCATACAAGCCTTAAAATCCAATTATAATCCAAAATTAGTGTGAAATAAACTCATAAGCAACATGTAAATATAGTTGTTTTTTCTGCTGGCATTCTATTAGGTCCACAGTTGAGTCTCTGATATTATCACGCTTGATCTGGGTTACATTGTAGCCTAACTTTGTCGTGCTATCTGGAGCCCGTGCCATTTGAGCTCCGCAAATGTATTATTGAGTTTATTATGCATATACAATATTTTTTAAATGTTGGTTGTGTTTTCTGTATATAATCACGGTTTATCATTGGTTAGTCGTGTTCAGTGTAACATACGCATAATCTGAATACTGGAAAGGATATAAACTACGAATTAAACGTAGGCAAAGCAACCCATAGGCTATAGTACAGAACACGCTCAGTGGGCGTAACAGTTTGAGGTTCTCGTCGTGCGTAACGTGTGTTTCTTCTAGGATACATTTCTACTCCAAGCTGCCGTATTGCAATATGTCAGACAGAGGGCGTTAGTGTGAGTCCGAGCAAAGTAGGTAAAGGGGACTATTAGCTCTTACCATACTGTAAATGTCCCTATCTGCTGACAGGTACCACCCCTAGGTTGATGACAGTGTTGTCCTGTCATCCCTCACAAGCAAACCTGGATTGTGCTTTATCTTTGGTGATTGACTTGAGTTCACCGGATTCACTGGCCACTCGCAGACCTGGTGTGTGTGCATGCAGCAGTATGGATCTGACGAGGCTTCCAACGGAGAACGACCGCCGCTCTCTTTCAACATCTCCAGCCCTTTACCCGTGGCTCCTTCACGGGTAAGGAGATTCGCTCAGGAGAGGCGAGCACTCCCTCAGCCAAGAGTAATGGTGTTTTTTTCGGCCGCTTGTGAGACTGATAAACCAGGCGATGCAATGTCTAGTTCGGACTCTGCGGAGGATGATTTCCGAAAGCCAGCCACCCCCGCACCGAACCTAAATCTGGGCAAGTCTCTTCGCACCACCTTAAACACGTCTCCATCTCCAGAGGTGAGGAGATGGGCGTTTGTGATTAAATGGGCTTAATTAGGATGTGAGTGCCTATATAAACTGCCATAAACGTCGCTATCTGTGAGAATCTAATCTTTATCTTTGAACCATGTCTGTACAATTCAGCATTGCTTTTACATAGGTGGGAGGCGTGGGAAAGAAACTAAATTATATGGATCCGTCTCCACAGGAAACATAAACCATAGGTGCGTTCAGTTTGTTTGAACGTTTGCTAGGTTGCGGAACGGTTTGTACTGAACAACACGTTTCCCTAAAAACATTATTGTACGTTCTTGAACAGACTGAGGTACGTTTGCTCCCGATTGATGTGTGGCTTGAAGTGGTGAGTGACGTATTTAAAGGCCAGTGGCCATGCTGACAGCGTCCCACAAACCAACCCCTTCCAACTGGTCTTCTGTACAGCACTGTTTCCGTTCAGTTGAACGTTGCAGAACGTGAAAACGTACTGAACGCAGCCCATGCATTTATTCTTCCGGTGTGGTCTTTACACTGATTGGTTCACCACCGTCACAGAGGGCTATCCCAATTGGCTCTTGTTTTCTGTGACAATCCCTCACTGGGATTGACCTTAGATCGTGTATAGGGAAACCCTTGCCTACAGTGTCATGTCTAGTGAATGTTACTTGTGTTGATGGGCCCAATATATCCTGTCAATATCTGCCTTGTGATTATAATATTGTTAGCAGTAATCCCATCCTCTTATTGCTGGTGTTATATTTGGCTACTGTGAAGCGATTGCAGAGGAAGATTAGAGATGATAGACAAAGACAAAAGACAATGACAATAGTTATTTATTGTCGATGAGTTCTATATTTGCTCTTGTCACATGTTGATTTTAAAATGATTAGTCAAATTGGTTGAATGCTATATAAAAGTAATACAAAAATAAATGAATGATTATGGAATCAATAATGATATCCACCTTTTTAAAAAATATATATATTTACTGTATTTTATGCACAGATCTTCCAAAATGGATAATGCACTGTCCTGATTTTATCCAATCACCCGTAGTTTCCTGAGGTAATTTCTCTCAATGTGGGTGGCACCTACTTCACCACCCGTCTTTCCACTTTACGGCGCTATGAAGACACCATGCTCGCTGCCATGTTCAGTGGACGCCATCACATCCCACGTGATGCTGAAGGTCGCTTCTTCATTGACCGGGATGGGGCATATTTCAGGTGAGCTCTCTTCAAATAGCCTGCAGCAAAACATGCTAATAATAATGAGTGAACATGCCAGACCCTTATTCTACAACACTTTTGACATGAAAGCACCATTAACAGGTTGACTGACAAAATGGCAAGGTGGGCTATCCATGTCTAGACAAGGATGAATGAACAGATCATTGAGGATGGTGGATGCAATTTCAACTCAAAACCGTGTGTGTTTGCATGTTCCTTGTATAGGGACATATTGAACTTCCTGCGCGAGGGAGAGCTACCTCAGAGGGATCGTGTGAGGGCGGTACACAGGGAGGCCCAGTATTATGCTATTGGTCCCCTGTTGGACAGCCTGGAGGACACTCAGCCACTCACAGGAGAGAAAGTCCGCCAGGCCTTCCTTGACCTCCTGCCTTACTACAAGGGTAACTGGAACTCTACTTTCACCCCACTAACCCTATTGCATATGGTTGCTTACATTTAAAGGCCCAGTGCAGTCAAAAATATTTTTTTCCTCTGATGTATCATATTTGACAACAGCTGATGAAACTAACACTTTAAAAGTGTCATAAAATATGATCTGTGTTACTTCCTGTTGAAAATACACTACATGGCCAAAGGTATGTGGACACCCCTTCAAATTAGTGGATTCATCTATTTCAGCCACACCTGTTGCTGACAGATGTATAAAATTGAGCACACCGCCATGCAATCTCCATAGACAAACACTAGCAGTAAAACGGCCGTAGTGACAACGTGGCATCGTCATAGGATTTTTGTCAGTTTGTCAAATTTCTGCTCTGTTAGAGCTGCCCCTGTCAACTGTAAATGCTGTTATTGTGAAGTGGAAACGTCTAGGAGCAACAACGGCTCAGCCGCAAAGTGGTAGGCCACACAAGCTCACAGAACGGGACCGCTGAAGCGTGTAGCTCGTAAACACCATCTGTCCTAGTTTGCACCACTAACTACCGAGTTCTAAACTGCCTCTGGAAGCAATGTCAGCACAATAACTGTTTGTCGGAAGCTTCATGAAATGGGTTTCCATGGCCGAGCAGCTGCACACAAGCCTAAGATCACGATGCCAAGCGTCAGCTGGAGTGGTATAAACGCTACAGCGTACAATGACATTCTAGACGATTCTGATGCACAAAGCGAGGTCCATACAGAAATGGTTTGTCGAGATCGGTGTGGAAGAACTTGACTGGGCTGCACAGAGAAATTATAAATATAGAAATGTGTGAAGTAAATGGAAGTGTGTCAATTAACTATTTTGGAAAAGATAGGACTGGAGTGAAGTAAGTTATCCCTTGTTTTGTTTCCAGATAATCTGGAGCGCATCGTGGAGATCGCCAAGCTGCGGGCCATGCAGAGGAAGGCGCGTTTCGCCAAGCTGAAGATCTGCGTGTACAAGGAGGAGATGCCCATCACACCGTATGAGCGGCCACTCTTCAACTCACTGCGCTTCGAGCGCACGGAGAGCGAGGCCAAACTGTTCGAACACCACTGTGAGGTGGACGTGTCGTTCGGGCCCTGGGAGGCGGTGGCGGACGTTTACGACCTGCTCCACTGCATTGTCAGCGACCTGGATGAGCGTGGCATCACTGCCGACCAGCAATGCATCGGCGTCTGCGACAAACACCTCATCAACCACTACTACTGCAAGAGGCCCATCTACGAGTTCAAGATCACATGGTGGTGAAGCAGGGGGAAGAGAGAACTCTCTCCCTTCCTGTCTGTCGCTGTGTTTTTTGTTGTTAGGTGGATAGGCTGACTGATCTCCTCCCTGGTCCCTCATGTTGAGAGAGAGAGAAAAAGGGTTGTCAGTGTTATTCCCGCTTTTCAAGAACTGAAACCTACGAAGTGCTGAGTTTATAGAATGGAGCAAGTCGGACAGTTGTTGTTCTGTTTCCTAATTGAATAGTTGACCAATGTTTTTTCCTTTCTATTTCTTTCTTTGTTTATGAACAGCATTAACCTAGGCTCTCATTGGCTGCTTCTTAATTTTTCTTGTTTTATTGTGTTAAACTCTGGGAGTTTTTGTGTTCATCCAAGCTTGTTGACCGTCCAAAGGTTTTTTTTCAGAAAAGGGTAAAGTTAATCTCATATTGTGATTACGGTGTTGTCTGTCCCTTTGGCTTCATTCCTACTTATGCTATTATGTTTTCTGCGCTTTGCGTTTCTGTGGTAGCCACTTTGATGGTAGCGAAAGAAAGCCTTGACAAATTAACTGGATGCAATTTAGCAAGCTGATGAAATATTTATCATGTACTGTATATAGCTACATGTAGAGTAAATGTATATTTTTGTTACTGTTTTTTCCTGACACTTACTCTCCCATAAAGCTTTAGAAGTCCTAGGTTAGAGACACAAGTAAATGTAGATTTTCTTTGCTATAAGGTCCCTGACCCAAAGGAAATTAGAGAGTTCAAATTCAAATAGGTTAAAGAGGCATGGGCAAAGTTATTTTACTTCAGTTGCCTCATTAGGGATCCAAGATATTGTTTTTTTTACTGGAAATGTTTATCTGCCAGTTGAAAATTATGCATCTGCTTTCTGTAAGATAAATCCCTGGTGGTGACACTACTGCCCCAGAATGTATGTCTCTGAATTTAGTCGGGTGTAGCTCAGATAGTAGAGCATGGCGCTTGCAACTCCAGGGTTGTGGGTTCGATTCCCACGGGGGACCAGTACGAGGAAAGTATGAACAAGTATGCACTAACTAACTGTAAGTCGCTCTGGATAAGAGCGTCTGCTAAATGACTTAAATGTAAATGAAGGGGTTTCTATAGCAGATGGAACATTGAAATTTGCTGCTAAAAGTAATTTACACTTAAAAAGCTAAGAAAAACACTACATATATGTGGTGATATCCAGCTTTGGCTCATTTTCGTTAGAAGTGCTTGTCAAATTAGCAGATTTGCTACGATACTTTACATGTATCTGATATTTGCCATTATTCAATAAGTTCATCTTCTTTTGCAATATGACATAGATTAGTCACACAAGTTTCATAGATAATTTTATATGACATGATATTTCTACTGATTTAAATAAATTCAGCTTAAGTGCCTTTTCTTAAGGGCAACTGTTTCACTTACACAGAGCTTAAACCAGGAAACCACACTATATTTATAATCAAGGACTGCAGTGACAGTATTGTCACCTCCCCCGTGGGTTAGTTCTGTTTTCTTTCTTCTTCCCCATGTTGTTGTTTAGTTATTTAGTGAATATGTATTAGATTTTCAGATGTCATAATGATATGTCCATTTAATTACATTACATTTGTATAGAATAGGCTATAAGTTCTAGAGGGCTCGGGATCAAAATGATTATGTGCAATGTTTGTACAGCACCTGTATTTCTGTTGTCAAATCCAGTTCTGAGAAAAATGTATGTTAATCCATGACTTGATAGTTTTCAGAGCGTAATACAATTACAACAACACATTACTGTAAGACCAGACAGCTGGTCTCCAGTATAGGATCATTTAATGCTGTATAACAGAACAAACAATACGGTATGTTATTACCGGGTGTAAGTCGGGTAGATCAAGATGAAGTCTTGATTTGTACTTGTTTTGTGCTATTGATGTCATCATTTACAGGTCTCTGACACAGTTTATGTTAGTTTTGACTTAAATAATGTGACCCTCGTTTCCCTCTGTTTAACTGTGATTCTAGAACTAGGTTGAGTAGTTCACGACAAGTGTTAAGAGTTGCCACTTTCTTACTGATGGATGTCAATTAGATTTTGTTGATTGTATGAAGCCTGTCCCAGATTGACGGCTCTATCTTTTAAGATTCAATTGCAGGGATGGTTTGGGGTTAGAAGAATATCATTTTATTTATTTATTTCAGCGTTTAAGGCAAGTTTGACTTTATGAACGTTCCAGGCACCTTATTGAAGTTTCTCCCCTGGCTGGTGAATGTCTTTAGCAGATTCCATAGCTGGCTAATGTTGTCTAGGCTGCTCATGGCATGGGAAAGTTCAAAAACAATGCACAGCTAGACCAGTGCCCTACTTTTAACTTTGCAAGAGTAATATCTTGCTTTAACATACATATTGCATTATTTGTTGTAATGCTATGCTGCATTGTGCTAATAGTAAGTCATGTATATTTTTTGTTTTTATAACAAGATACAAATACAGTTTGCATTAGACTGTATAAAATTATCAGTCTCTATGGTTGTTAAACATGTTATGCATACAATGTGCCAATGTTTCAAGTCTCCAACTACAGTACTACCATAAAATGAACCAAGCAACCTACCTAATAACTCCAGTATCCTAAACTGAAAACATGTGGATGGAGACCCAGATCTAGAATTAGTTGTCATTGAAACCAAGCTCATGTGTGTCAAATTCATCAGTGCAACAACTTGGCACATCACATTTTTGTGATTGACCACATTTGGCCAGGATGTCATCTCTCCCTCTGTTTCTTGGCAATGATCTGTGTCTTATTCATCATACGCCTAATAATAAAGTTGATCTAGCTTCAAGATGCATCTCTCTCATATATAACCAAATATTCCACATTGTTGGTATGCTGACTGAGGAATTGGAATAGATGAATGCATTTAGGATCAGGGGAAAATGCATACAGTACAATTAATTACATGAATGTTACTGTACTCCAACCGCTAGGGGCACCATTCCAAAGATCCACCTCTCCTGACAGTTCCCAGCCACATAATGCAGGAAAACTGAAATCCTTCTTACCTCATTTCTACCAGTATGTCACCTGTGCAACTGGAGGTGAAAACTTTATATCACTTTTACTCCACACACAGAGACGCATACAAAGCTCTCCCTCGCCCCTTAATTTAGCAAATCAGACCATAACTCTATCCTATTGATTCCTGCTTACAAGCAAAAACAAAAACAAGAAGTACCAGTGGCACATTCAATGCGGAAGTGGTCTGATGAAGTGTATGCTAAGCTAAGACTGTTTCGCTATCACAGACTGGAATACGTTCCAGGACTCATCCGATGGCATTGAGGAGTTTACCACATCAGTCACCGGCTTCATTAATAAGTGAATCGACGACGTCGTCCTCACAGTGACAGAACGTACATATCCCAACCGGAAGCCATGGATTACAGGCAACAACCTCACTGAGTTAAAGGCTAGAGCTGCTGCTTTCAATAAGTGGGACACTAACCCGGACACTTATGAGAAATCCTGCTACTTCTTCCGACGAACCATCAAACAGGCAAAGCGTCAACACAGGACTAAGATCGAATCCTACTACGCTTGCAAACTGTCACGGATTACAAAGGGAAACCCAGCTGCGAGCTGCCCAGTGATGCGAGCCTACCAGACAAGCTAAATGCCTTCTATGCCCGCTTCGAGGCAAGCAACATTGAACCATGCCTGAGAGCACCAGCTGTTCCGGACGACTGTGTGATCATGCTCTCCGTAGCTGATGTGAGTAAAACCTTTAAGCAGGTTAACATTCCCAAGGCCGCAGACAGATTACCAGGACACGTACTTAGAGCATGGGCTGACCAGCTGGCAAGTGTCTTCACTGACATTTTCAACCTCTCCCTGACCCAGTCTGTAACACGTACATGTTTCAAGCAGACCACCATAATCCCTGTGCCATAAAAACGCCAAGGTAACATGTCTAAATGACTATCGCCCCGTAGCACTCATCTGTAGCCACGAAATGCTTTGAAAGGCTGGTCATGGCTCACATCAATACTGTCATCCCAGACACCCTGGACCCACTCCAATTCGCATACTGCTTCAACAGATCCACAGATGACAATCTCTATTGCACTCCACACTTACCTTTCCCACCTGGACAAATGAGAATTATTTTCATTCACTAAAGCTCAGTGTTCAACATCATAGTGCCCTCCAAACTCATCACTAAGCTAAGGACCCTGGGACTGAACACCTCCCTGTGCAACTGGATCCATTGTTTCTTTGAAGCAGTTAGCTTTTCACCTAACACCTGCTAGGCCTAGGGCAAGCCAAGAGTGCAAGTCTGGTATGGAATTGCGTTTTATTTCACACAGTAAACAAATAGAAAGCTTATATAGTTAATTTATTGTTTTGTCATTTAGATATAGTCCTAAATTAGTCAGTCAGCAGAGTTAAAGTGTCAGTACAGAAGAATAGACTCAACATGAGTTCGCCGACCTCATAGCCTACGAGTAGGTGCTGTTAACGAGCCTTGCTGTTCTGGCCTTGATGGACATCATCTGTTACTTGAAGGAAGAGGGGATTGGCTATTTTGTATTCTAGGGACTCTAGTGATTAGACTGGACCCTGTTTTTATGGACACACGATTGATCGTTTTGCATTTACAGTGCAATATGTGTACCGTATAGTGTCCTATGGCTCCAAATGCATGTTTTGGCACAGGTCAAGGCTGGCCTCGGGCTGATTTAAATATGTAAAAAGCGCAACTGGCTTATCATCATTAGGTTAATCTAGGTCGTTAACAGGTATGCCAGTCCATCAATGTTTACATTGATGTTTACATTGTGTCTTTGAAGTAACTAATCACCTATAGACCTACAGTGTGATGAACTGCAGTGAATGACATGGGTGGAGTAGAAGGTGTTGCTGGGCATATAGACCCCAGTTCCCCATTAAATAACATAATATATAGATTCTACAGACCCTAGTGAGTATCTTTGGCACGTATAATAGTTTTCTATCTATAAGCCAATATGTATTTTGTCTATTGCATTGGGGGAATTTATTTGACAGTGGAACATTTAATGTTACTTAAATATGAACAAATAGATAGATAGATAGATAGATAGATAGGTACTTTATTGATCCCCCGGGGGGGAAATTTCATTATCAAGCAGCTACAACAAAAACACAGGGCAGGTGCAAAATGCCACAACGAAAGTACACAAAAGACAGATACACGGTACATGATACATAGAGCGGCAGTATGAAAAAGTATAGAAATACAGGATATCTGGAGTGCAAAAAAAAGCTATAAAAGGACATTGCATAGTATGAGTGGTTGGCTGAATTTGTACACTATACATTGGTGGATGTTGGATGGTTAACTATACTATACAGGTTGATGGCAGAGAAATACTTCAGTAGCTAATGCGTATGATATGAGCGAGGGTAATAATAGTTTACTTAATAGACAGACTGGGTAAATGAACAGGTAAGTGAAAATTTTGCATGGTTAAATTAGCTGTACAGTTAGGTATTCAGTTATATTTACAGATAAGTGAATACTTGCATGTTTACACAAACTGTACAGGTAAATGACAGGAAGAGATACTTTAATAGCTAAATGTGTGTATGATATCATTGGGGTAATAATAGTAATTCCCTTAAAATACAGTCCTTAGTGCGCAGGGTTTAATTACAGACAACTGCACTTATTGCACATTTGATATACTAAAGGCAATGAGAAAAGGTGCAACTGGCAGGATACTAATATGCATTCCTGAGTGAATGCCTAGGTCCAATAATTACTTACAATATTGCATGTGATATAATATAACAACTGTACATGGGTATGTATATACAGACCTGTATGAATAAGTAGGTCCTGAGTGGATGAGTGCTGACGGAACAGAGTTACTCACGGATGGATGCATAATTGTTAAACTAGGTCCTAGCACCCCAACAGTTCCAGATCTATGTTGCCGACGGCACGGCACCCCGGTGAGGCATTATATAGTCTCATAGCCGCCGGCAGGAAGGACCTCCTGTAGCGCTCTCTGGCACACCGTGGTGGGATCAGTCTGTGACTGAAAGAGCTCCTCTGCGTCATAACCATAGCGTGCAGAGGGTGGGTGACGTTGTCCATGATGGCCAGCAGTTTGGCCAGGATCCGTCTCTCCGCCACCTCCTCTAGAGTGTCAAGGCTCATCCCCAGGACAGAGCTAGCCTTCCTGATCAGCTTATTTACCCGAGAAGCATCACCGGCTTTGATGTTTGCTCCCCAGCACACCACTGCAAAAAAGATGGCACTGGCCACCACAGACTGGTAGAAGGTATGCAGTAGTTTACTGCACACGTTGAAGGACCTGAGCCTCCTCAGAAAGTAGTCGGCTCTGGCCCTTTTTGTACAGGGCCCCGGTGTTACCAGCCCATTCCAGTCTGTTGTCCATATGGACACCCAAGAACTTGTATGACTCAACCATTTCCACATCCATCCCCTTTATAGGGACTGCAGTCAGTTGTGCCTTGGTTCTCCTGAAGTCCACCACCATCTCCTTAGTTTTGCTGATGTTGAGCTGAAGGTGGTTCTGCTCACACCACAACACAAAGTCACTGATTGTGCTCCTGTACTCCTCCTCCTGCCCACCCCTGATGCACCCTACAATAGCAGAGTCATCCGAGAACTTCTGTAGGTGGCATGTTTCAGAGTTATATCTGAAGTCTGAGGTGTAGAGGGTGAACAGGAAGGGGGACAGGACCGTACCCTGGGGGGCCCCTGTGTTGCTAACTGCCCGTTCTGACACACAGCTCTGTAGTCGCACAAATTGTGGCCTACCGGTCAGGTAGTCCGTGACCCAGGAGACTAAGGGTGCTTCCACTTTCATCCTCCTCATCTTCTCACCCAGTAGCAGGGGCTGAATGGTATTGAAGGCACTGGAGAAGTAAAAAAACATGACCCTCACAGTGCAACCTGCGTTGTCCAGGTGAGAGTAGGCCCTCTGCAGAAGGTAGATGATTGCATCATCCACCCCGATGTTGCGCTGGTATGCAAACTGCAGGGGGTCCATTGATGAACACACCAGGGGTCTGAGGTGAGCGAGGACTAACCTTTCCAGGGTCTTCATGATGTGGGATGTTAGCGCTACAGGTCTGAAGTCATTCAGGACAGTGGGGTGTGCCTTCTTGGGCACTGGGACGAGGCAGGATGTTTTCCACAGCACAGGGACCCTTTCTAGGCTCAGGCTAAGGTTGAAAAGACGCTGGAGTATTCCACACAGTTGGTCAGCACAGACCCTCAGCACCCTTGGGCTGATGCCATCAGGGCCCGCCGCTTTCCACTGGTGTAGTCTCTCCAGCTCTCTCTTCACTTGGTTGGTGGTGAAAGCCAGCCCAGGTAGGGAGGTGGGGGGAAGGGGGGTGTTGAGGATCAGTCCAGGGGGGGCAGGGGCGGAGGTGGGGTCACTGATTGTCTCAGCAGAGGTGCTGTGAGCAAAGTGGGGGTGGGATAGCTGTGAGGGTGTGTGGTCTGGGGAGCTGGAGGGGAGGTGGACAGGGCCAGTATCGAACCTGTTAAAAAATTGGTTCAGCTCATTGGCTCTGTCCTGGGTCCCCTCCGTCTGCCCAATGTTTGACTTTTTGAAGCCAGTGATATTTCTCATACCCTTCCACACCTCTCTCACCTGGCTCTGCCTCAGCTTGTCCTCCATCTTCTCCTTATACACTCTCTTCCCCTCAGCAATCCGCAACTTCAGCTCCCTCTGGACGCATTTCAATTTGTCCTTGTCCTTCTCCTTGAAGGCCCTCTTCTTCTCATTCAGCAGGGCCTTCAGGTCGCTGGTGACCCAGGGTTTATTGTTTGGGAAACAGCGTACCTTCCTGGTGGGTACAGTGTTGTCTACACAAAAATTAATATAGTCTGTTATGCAGTCAGTGAGTCCATCATTGTTTATGTTTAGACAATACTTGTACATATATCATGAATAAATACAGGTTATTTACACTTTTCTACTACTACGTGTGGGGCTTTTATTTTAAAAATTCCGTGACCCTGAAGTCCTTTTTTTAGTGTTGCTGACGAGACGCTGATCCCAGCCACACAGCTAGTGGCTACTGAAGGTGTCTCGTCCTCTGAAAAAGGTGAGAATTAAGCCTTTTAAAGATAGTTCTTGAACAGGTAGCTAAGGCGTGTATGCAACCGCCAAAATGTAAGTACGCATTTACTAACTTTAGTTAGCTAGACATAAAGCTACTATACTGTTAGCTAGCATGCTAATACATGGATACGGTGTGTTGTCAGGTCAGTTATAGTATATAACGTTACATATTTTTAGTTATACATATCTACCGTAGCACTGTGGTTAGTTGCCTAGCCAGCTAGTTATGTATTGTTATCAATTAGTTGTTGGCACGTTTGACAAAATCTAACACTGAAACCCTATTTATGCTTGTTGTAGCCTGTAACATAACACGCTCCCGTCTCCGGCTTGTCTTTGTGTATTTTTGGTTGTTGCAGGCTTCATACATGATAACGTTAGATAAATAACCAGCCAGGCTCCTGCTATGTTATTGTTGATGTAACTACTAGCTAAGCTCATATACAGGTGCGGTATCCACCTCCTGCTCCATGGGGGTTAAACCAGGGTTTAACCTATATACTGTTTCGAATGCAAATACTCAGTCACACACACACACTCATAGTCCTTAAGCTGCAGCCTGCAGGTGAATGGTTTCTTTGTTTTGAAGGACAAGCTGGCATACCTCAATTTCTTCTGGGGAAATTTACAGTGACTGGAGTTCAATTACGAAATCAACATTCAGGAGCCACGACTTGATGTACAGAATCTGCACACAGTAGGCAGGCTACACACAAACTGCACACGACACGCATCTTTTAAAGGGCTATTCTATTTGGTTGGTGAAGTACGTTGATGGCATTGCAGTGAGATGTTGCATCTCAATCACAGTCACTCCTTATAGTTTGTCACTGCCAGGCAAGCTTTCTGGTGATAACAATAGCAAGTAAACCATCTCAACTGTAGGCTAGGCGCCATTGTCCCCACGGGTCGTTCCATGTCATTTCAGCACCCACCATCTCAGATTGTTCTAAAATCATTTATGTAGTTAGAAACAGGTAAGATTTTTGCAACATTATTTTATTGAAATATAATTTTATCTCAGCGAAATTAAGCTAATTGATTACATCCATTATTATTTACAGGATTTATATAATATCCAATAAATATAGCACCTAACACCCGATTTGGCCAAAACATTTTATAACAATGAGTAAGACCTGAGAAAGCCAAAGAAATTATCAAAAGCCACACAATTTGGGTCCTTAAAAACACCAGGAACATCACCATCTAGTGGTCCGAACCTGGTAATATCAGGATGTAGAATGAAACATAAAGCTAACAACTTCAATTAGAATTTCTCGTAACAGGGGGAAAAAATATCACTGAATTCACTGGGCATACATTACATTGGATGAAGAAACAATACTCAAAGCCGCAGCTCCATACTACTTGTCAGACAAAGATCTGATACTATATACCATGAGTGGCTTTTGACCATTTCCTTGGATTTCTAATGTCTAACTATTTTTTTTTGAAAAATGTTTGTACAAATCAGATGTTGGGTGCTATATTTATTGAATATTATATGAATCCTATAAAATGGAAAATTTGGGTGCAATCATAATAATAGCTTAATTTTTAACAGATACAATTATATTTCAACAAAATAATTTTGTAGAATGCTAATTTTCTGTTTCTAACAACAAACAATTTCCAAACAATCTGAGATGATGGCTGTCACCTTTTTGAGGTGGAACGACTCCCACCTAAACCTTATGTATTTGCAGTGGTAGAGCTAGGCTGATGGTCAGCCCTAACCTCTGTTGTAAAAACAATCTGCTAAAGCAACAGGCTTCAGAGATGACGGTTACGCTCAGCACATCTTAGCATACTTTTAGAATTCCAATGCATTTAGCTTGGGAAGCACCTCCCTGTCACTTTCCACTATAATGTGTGGAAAGTTGACCACACAGTGAGTCGTGTTGTCCACAGTCTATATGGGGTTGGAAACATACATGTGAACTGTTCGCTTCAGGCTGCATTCTCTTTAGCCAAGCCCCTATCCTTGTTCCTAACCACACTGTGTCCTCTGGCTCTGAGCTCACACAGCAGTGTCAGCAGCATCACACTGAAATATTGATGCCATAATGTCTGCTGCCTGCTGTGTAGAGATGGCTCCTGTTACCTAAAAGTCAATCTATTGCTGTATGTGCATATTGTGCATATAAACTGGGCAGCACTGGACATGGCCCCCCTGTAACAAGTCACCTTGTTCCTCCATAAGGCATGGGGTTGATTTTTTTCCTTCCAGGAATGAAGCCTGTTTGATTGGAGAGCAGTTCTTAGGTCTGAGTGTTCTCAGTGTTCCTGGGCTGGATTGGCTTGTGTCCTTGCCTTCTTACTGCTGGAACATTAGGGGTTTGTGGGAGGTGATTCATCTTGTCATGATATGTTTAGTTTGATGGGGATAAGCCCATGGACTGGAATAAGTGCTTAAAAACTCCCAATTCTATCCAAAACTGCATTGACTGATCGCTTGTCAAAGCTGTGGCCATGCAAGACTTAGTTAGAGAAGGTGGTAAAGGTGTAAGAGTAAAAAAACAAAATAACCATACATTTAGGACTAGCTCAATGTTCCAGATGGTCTCAATGTCTTCCCCCATTTCATTGCTGTGTGAACAACAATAACCATGATGTCATCTTTCCCCGCCAGCCAGCTCTGCTGAGTTCCCTTCAGCCAGGCAGCTAGATGAGTCAGCGGCCAGAGCGCCGCGGGATCCACGTGGACCAGTCAGAGCTGCTCTGCAACAAGGGCTGTGGTTACTATGGCAACGCAGCCTGGCAGGGCCTGTGCTCCAAGTGCTGGAGGGAGGAGTACCAGCGGGCCCGGCAGAAACAGATCCAGGAAGACTGGGCCCTGGCTGAGAAGTAAGGATGGAACATTCCTAGTCCTGGATCAATGGGTCTATGTTATAAACATTTAGCCAAATCCCATTCGTTCCATTAGTATACCAGAGGTCGGACCATTCGAGACCGTCAAAGACCTTCTCCACATCAATTGACAGAACTGCACAGGGGGACGGTATATTAGGTGTAATGTGTATTATATGTAGGAGATGTCTCAGATTGTCTGACGCCAGTCTATGTTTGACTAAACCTGTTTGATCAGGTTGAACTAGTTTGGGTAAAATGGTATCAAGACGTTTGGCTAGAACCTTAGCGTACAATTTCATGTCACGGTTAATAAAGGGAGAGAGGCCTCTGTCTGAGGTATTTTATACTTCAGAACTGTATAATTTTTCATAGACATTTTAAAATTGTAAATTGATTGATGGTGAATCATGCAAGAGAACACCACCGTCAGACTGAATGGAAACCAATGTCAGCAAAACTAGCATTATTGCGTAATTTACTAAGAGGAAGCTAGGTCTATTTACCGTCCAGATAATCAGTTTGTCTGACTTCGAAATTCTGCTCTTAATCTGAGTAAGGAATTTAACTCTAATTTGATGATGAATAATTGCTTACAGAGGCAGTTTGGAACTCTGGAGTGAGTGTTGCAACCGAGGACAGACAATTCTTATGTGCTTTCAGCACTCGGCAGTCCCGTTCTGTGAGTTTGTGTGGCCTACCACTTCGTGGCTGAGCCGTTGTTGCTCCTATATCGATGTCTTATTTGTTGTTACCTACCTACCAAACACTGCACTTCTTTATGAGTCTTTCAAAAACCTTACAGTTGTTGTATGTGTGGGGGACACAGGAAGGGGTAGTCATTCAAAAATCATGTCAATCCCTAACAGTTCATAGTGTGAGTCCATGTAAGTTTTGTGAAGCCAAATTTGACTCCTGAACTAATTTAGGCTTGCCTAAACAAAGGGGGGAATATTTTTGACACAACTATATTTTAGTTGTTAAATTTGTATTAATTTGTAGAATTTTCTTTTCACTTTGACATGGAGTATTTGGCAAACCAAATCACAATTAAATATTTTTCAATCCCACTTTTTAATGCAACAAAATGTGAAAAAACCCAAAGGGGGTAAATATTTATACCGGCTGTAAATTATAATTTTTAAATTTTGGGACGTTAAAGAAATGTCCAAATTTGACTGGCTTTGTCCAACCCTCCTCACAATGGTCACATGGCATAGGTGACGCGTGAGTTTCAAGTTCGGGGAAGCTAGACAAAAATCACCTTTATGATAAAGTATTGCATGCAAGATGCATGTGTGCATCTTGCATGCATCTTGCATCTACAGTGCCTTCAGAAAGTATTCATACCCCTTGATTTATTTCAAATGTTTTGTATTACAGCCTGAGTTAAAAATTTATTTAAATATATTTTTTTCGTTGCCATCTACACACAATACCCTATAATGACAATGAAAACATGTTTTTAGAAGTCTTTAGCAAATGTATTGAAAATTAAATACAGAAATATCTAATTTACAAAAGTATTCACACCCCTTTCCAATGAAACTCAAAATTTAGCTCAGGTGCATCCAATTTCCTTTGATCATCCTTGAGGTTTCACTACAACTTCATTGGTGTCCTCCTGTGGCCAATTAAATTGTCAGAGCAGAGGGTATAAAACAATGTCTAGAGTGTTGAAAGTTCTCAAGAGTACAGTGGTCTCCGTCATTGGGAAATTGAAAACATATGGAACTACCCAGACTCTGCCTAGAGTTGGCCGGCCAACCAAACTGAGCAACTGGGCAGTAGGTGACCAGGAACCCAATGACCACTCTGACAAGAATTCCTTGGCCGAGATGGGAGAACCTTCCAGAAGGACTACAGCCTCTACAGCACTTCACCAATCTGGGCTTTATGCGAGAGTGGGCAGATGGAAGCCACTCCTGAGAAAAAGGCACATGACATCCCGTCTGGAGTTTGTAAAAAGGCATGTGAAAGACTGAGATCATAAGGCAAAATATTTGGTGGTCTGATGAGACATACATTGAACTCTTTGGCCTGAATACAAAACGCTTTGTCTGGAGAAAACCAGGCACAGCTCATCACCCTTTTACCATCATCCCTACCAGGAAGCATTGTGGGGGCAGCATCATGCTATGGGGATGCTTTTCAGAGGCAGGGATTGGGAGACTGGTAAGGATAGTGGGAACAATGAATGGAGCCTTTTTACAGGCAAATCCTTGATGAGAACCTGCTTCAGAGTGCAAACGACCTTAGACTGGGGCGAAGATTTACGTTCCAACAAGACTAAGCCCCCAAGCATACAGCCAAAGCAACACTGGAATGGCTTCAGAACAAGAATGTGTAAGTCCTTAAGTGGCAGAGCCAAAGCCCAGCTGTAATCACCGCCAAAGGTGCTTCTACAAAGTATTGACTCATGGGTGTGAATACTTATGTTAATGAGCTTTCTGTATTTAGTTTTTTAATCAATTAATTTTTAAATTCTAAAAACATGTTTCATTTAGTCATTATGGGGTATTGTGTGTAGATGGGTGAGAACATTTTTGATTTAATCAATTTTGAATTCATGCTGTAACACAACAAAGTGTGGAATAAGTCAAGTGGTATGAATACTTTCTGAAGGCACTGTATCACATTTGCAGACCAATGTAAGAGAGCCTACTATTCCTAATGTGACGAGTAGATTAGATAGTCATAAGTTAGGCTAATAATATAACTGACTCACTGTTAGCAAAAAAGACAGTTCTGTTTTTCTTCTCCTTTCTTTGCACACATCCAGAGCTCAGACCCAGCTAGAGAGACATATTTTGCCTTTAACAAACACATTTCATGCAACTCGACACTTTACTCTTCATGACTGGAGACAATAGCGGAATCTTTAATACCACAAACTTTACAGGGTAGGCTACTCTGCTGACACTGACAAACTGAGATCAATAAAAACAACCCTGTCTTGAATGCAACCATCCAATCAAGGATTATGAAAAGCGGAGACATATATTGTAGGCTATGAAGTCCATCTAGCTTGGAGGAACACACTCACCCAATGCTTGGGCGGTGTACTAAACAGCTTGGAAAATTCCAGAAAATGATGTCATGGTTTTAGAAGCTTCTGATAGGCTAATTGACATAATTTGAGTCAATGTAGGTGTACCTGTACACCTTGGAGGTGTACCTGTGGATGTATTTCAAGGCCTACCTTCAAACTCGACATCATAGGAAAATCAAAATAAATCAGCAAAGACCTCAGAAAAACAATTGTAGACCTCCCCAAGTCTGGTTCATCATTGGGAGCAATTTCCAAACATATAAACACCATGGGACCACGCAGCTGTCATACCGCTCAGGAAGGAGACACGTTCTGTCTCCTAGAGATGAATGTACTTTGGAGCAAAAAGTGCAAATCAATCCCAGAACAACAGCAAAGGACCTTGTGAAGATGCTGGAGGAAACAGGTACAAAAGTATCTATATCCACAGTAAAACTAGTCCTATATCGAGGCCGCTCAGCAATGAAGAAGCCACTGCTCCAAAACCGCCATAAAAAAGCCAGACTATGGTTTGCAACTGCACATGGGGACAAAGATCGTACTTTTTGTAGAAATGTCCTCTAGTCTGATTAAACAAAAATAGAACTGTTTGGCCATAATGACCATCGTTATGTTTGGAGGAAAAAGGGGGATGCTTGCAAGCCGAAGAACACCATCCCAACCGTGAAGCACGGCGGTGGCAGCATCATGTTGTGGGGGGTGTTTTGCTGCAGGAGGGACTGATGCATTTCACAAAATAGATGGCATCATGAGGAAGGAAAATTATGTGGATATATTGAAGCAACATCTCAATACATCAGTCAGGGAGTTAAAGCTTGGTCGCAAATGGGTCTTCCAAATGGACAAGGACCACAAAGTCAAGGTATTGGAGTGGCCATAACAAAGCCCTGACCTCAATCCCATAGATAATTTGTGGGCAAACTGAAAAGGCGTGTGTGAGCAAGGAGGCCTACAGACCTGACTCAGTTACAGCAGTTCTGTCAGGAGGAATGGGCCAAACTTCACCCAACTTATTGTGGGAAGCTTGTGGAAGGCTACCTGAAACGTTTGACCCAAGTTAAACAATTTAAAGGCAATGCTACCAAATATTAATTGAGTGTATGTAAACTTCTGACCCACTGGGAATGTGATGAAATAAATAAAAGCTGAAATAAATCAGTCTCTACTATTATTCTGACATTTCCCATTCTTAAAAGAAAGGGGTGATCCTAACTGACCTAAGACAGGGCATTTTTACTAGGACTAAATGTCAAGAATTGTGAAAAACTGAGTTTAAATGTATTTGGCTAAGGTGTATGTAGACTTCCAACTGTATATATGTATAACTTTTATGCGCTGGATTGCCTGTCTTTGCAATTTGTTTATGTCTGTTAGCATATATAGCTAGCAGCCTCAATGGAAATTCGCTGTTACTTGTGCAGATTTTGTTAGCATTCTGGTAATAGATGGTCTTTTCTACGCTATTTGGCGCCAACTTGTGTACTAAACTGGTAATATTGTAAATCCAGGGATTGGAGAAGGACGATATGAAAATCAAGATTCCGCCCAACCCTAGTGCCAATAATATAACAAATGACTGAACTCCCAATAGGCTACTATTCGCTCAATAGCCTAACTTCTTTAGCCTCTCTTTTGTGTTTTTCCAGAGATTTGTATTTAGAAATATTGCAACATTTTTCAATGACAGTCAGCTATTAGAAATTGCACGCTTTCAGACTGTATTTTAGTTATGCCCTGGCCTTGTGAAACTTCACCGCTAGACACTATTTGGGGTGTTTTTACAGTCTCCCTACATAATTATGAGTGATAAGAGGTGTTTCAGACATAATTATGCTCCATTAGCTGAATCTTAGAATTTCGGGCCAGGAGAGTTCGACTAATGATGTCGTTGGTTGATTGAACCTGCTGTTTGATCAAAAAATGTATGGAGTCATGTTTGGTAGCAATTACTGTGGCCTTTTGCGTTTCGCCGATTGCATGATCACACTAGCAGCAAGTAGATATTGTTGTCCTTGTACAGTAGAGCCATTGGACTTGTCTCAGCGATGTTCCTATCTGCCACTACATTGCAGGATATCTAGGTTGACATATTTTCACTGGCTTTGTAAAGACTTCAGCCTGACGCGAGCCCTAATTCCTTGTCCAATTGTGTTCTCACCCTCGAAGGCAGGCTTTTTAAATCGGGGGGTATTTGTTTTTACAGGTTCACGGGAGCTATATTACCGTGCATTGTCTATCCGAAATGGCTAAATAATTACGTTGGTTGCTTCTGTTGATTCCTCTTTCCAAGAAGAGCTGGATGACGAAACAGGTTGTTCTTTTACACAGTGTTTTCGGAAAGTATTCAGAAATTAATTTAATTGTGTTTTTTCCTCATCAATACCCCATAATGACAAAGCAAAAATTATTGAAAATGTACAGTTGGGCTGATTCGTCAACATTATTCCCAAGAATCTGCTGATATTGAGTGCAATCCATGCGACCCTCAACTTTAACAAGATTCCCAGTACCGGCACTGGCCACACAGCCCCACAGCATGATGGAACCACCACCAAATTTTACTGTGGGTAGCAAGTGTTTTTCTTGCAACGCTGTGTTCTTTTGCTGCCATGCATAACACCCCTTGTTACGACCAAATAACTCAATCTTTGTTTCATCAGTCCACAGCACCTTATTCCAAAATGAAGCTGGCTTGTCCAAATGTGCGTTTGCATACCTCAAGTGACTGTTTGTGGCGTGTGTGCAGAAAAGGCTTCTTCCGCATCACTCTCCCGTACAGCTTCTCCATGTGCAAAGTGCACTGAATTGTTGAACGATGCACAGTGACACGTTCTCACCATCCTTCGCCTTTGCCTCGCCGATATTTTACTTGGCCTGCCACTTCTGGCCTTAACAAGAACTTATTCCAAAGATAAGAACAGTGGTACCCCTCAGACTTCCTGACTCCCATTGTGGCATGATGGATTGAGCACATTCCAAGATCCTGTGTAAACACATCATATCAGCTAGCTAGATTTTGTTTTAGATAAAGCTACGTTACCTCTGCTCGACTTCTTAGTAGGTAACCATTGAAATGTTACCCCAGTAACCTGTGCTTGCTTGTAGTTTGCACATCCAGGTACTGAGCACCACACCATGACTGAACTTTACAGTTGTAGACCCAAAAATAAATAGTTATTCACAAGCTGACGTTCTATGAACGAGTGGCTGGTCCAGTGAGTAAAGTTAGCTACCTGTTAACACCCATTTTCAACTGTATCCACCTTGACAGGGCGGTACTACGTCCTAAAATCACTATAAATTCGGAATATTGTGGTTTGCTTACAAGCAGGAAATGTAGATGGACAGTTTCGACCGGTGAGATGCAGAAACGCTCATATTTGAGGAAATTCTAGATTTTTACGACATTCATAACATATTAATAAACACATGCAGTGAAAGAACAGCTGTGAAATTTCCATTTAAAACAATCCACAGCTATTTTTTTGAAGAAGCTAATGATCCTCTGTGGCTAAATCATGTTCTCTGGTGTAGTGTTTTGAAGGAATTAATTTTTTTATAGACAGGAGTAATGATATAATTTTAGCTAATATACTTTAGGGGAGGTTTAGCTTATTGAACTCGCCTATTGGACTCGCCTATTCCCTAGCCTATTGGACTCGCCTATTCCCTAGCCTATTGGACTCGCCTATTCCCTAGCCTATTGGACTCGCCTATTGGACTCGCCTATTCCCTAGCCTATTGGACTCGCCTATTCCCTAGCCAATTGGACTCGCCTATTGGACTCGCCTATTGCCTAGCCTATTGGACTCGCCTATTCCCTAGCCTATTGGACGCACCTATTCCCTAGCCTATTGGACTCGCCTATTGGACTCGCCTATTCCCTAGCCTATTGGACTCGCCTATTCCCTAGCCTATTGGACTCGCCTATTGCCTAGCCTATTGGACTCGCCTATTCCCTAGCCTATTGGACTCGCCTATTCCCTAGCCTATTGGACGCGCCTATTCCCTAGCCTATTGGACGCGCCTATTCCCTAGCCTATTGGACGCGCCTATTCCCTAGCCTATTGGACGCGCCTATTCCCTAGCCTATTGGACTCGCCTATTGGACTCGCCTATTCCCTAGCCTATTGGACGCGCCTATTCCCTAGCCTATTGGACGCGCCTATTCCCTAGCCTATTGGACTCGCCTATTGGACGCGCCTATTCCCTAGCCTATTGGACTCGCCTATTCCCTAGCCTATTGGACGCGCCTATTCCCTAGCCTATTGAACGCGCCTATTGCCTAGCCTATTGGACTCGCCTATTCCCTAGCCTATTGGACTCGCCTATTCCCTAGCCTATTGGACGCGCCTATTCCCTAGCCTATTGGACTCGCCTATTGGACGCGCCTATTCCCTAGCCTATTGGACTCGCCTATTGGACTCGCCTATTCCCTAGCCTATTGGACTCGCCTATTCCCTAGCCTATTGGACGCGCCTATTCCCTAGCCTATTGGACGCGCCTATTCCCTAGCCTATTGGACGCGCCTATTCCCTAGCCTATTGGACGCGCCTATTCCCTAGCCTATTGGACTCGCCTATTCCCTAGCCTATTGGACTCGCCTATTGCCTAGCCTATTGGACTCGCCTATTGCCTAGCCTATTGGACCCGCCTATTGCCTAGCCTATTGGACTCGCCTATTGCCTAGCCTATTGGACGCGCCTATTCCCTAGCCTATTGGACGCGCCTATTCCCTAGCCTATTGGACGCGCCTATTCCCTAGCCTATTGGACGCGCCTATTCCCTAGCCTATTGGACGCGCCTATTCCCTAGCCTATTGGACGCGCCTATTCCCTAGCCTATTGGACGCGCCTATTGCCTAGCCTATTGGACTCGCCTATTGCCTAGCCTATTGGACTCGCCTATTGCCTAGCCTATTGGACTCGCCTATTCCCTAGCCTATTGGACTCGCCTATTCCCTAGCCTATTGGACGCGCCACCAATGACGCATGGTAATTAAATCAAAACACCAGCAGTTTGTCTTGTTTGTTAAAAATAATAGCCTCAAGTTAGTCTAATCACCATTTGTTCCCCCTGGTCTACCTCAGGCTGCAACGGGAGGAGGAGGTTGCCTATGCCAGCATTCAGGGGGCCCAGTCTCAGCCACCGTCCCAGCCCCAGGCGCAAGCCCAGGCCTCTCTGGCGACCTTCTCCAAGTTCGAGGAGAAGAAGACCAATGAGAAGACGCGCAAGGTGACCACTGTGAAGAAGTTCTTTAGTCCCTCGTCACGGACAGCCCCCAAGAAAGGTACTGACTGACTCTATAAAACGAAGAAAGACAGTTCTGCTTTAAAGCCTGAGTTATCTCAATGGCATTTCTCCAGTGCAGTTTTTGACGCACACACACAAAAAACGCACGCACACTTTCCATCCCGGCGTATCAGCCTAATACTTGTCTCATCAGCTTACTTCTTTGAAAGTGGTCCCCGGAGGCTCTAAAGCAGGGCATGACGGGGCATGATGGCGATTGAAGGTATTCTGTGCCCACCAAGACCATTAAAGCCTATTATAGCGTGGTGTATTTAGTGATGCCCTCTACTAGCCTCACTGTTAGGCAAGCTCCCCTTGCTCCCATCTGTACAATGGCCCCAAGGGTATTGAGAACAATGTGCAAACTTCAAAGTTACTTAAAAAAAAAAAGAGGTTCCCTCTGCCTAATCTCATTGTGGGGATCATGGTTAACCGTCACTTTGTCTCATCACATTTCAACATTCTCTAGTTTTAGGTCATGTTTTAAATATATCCTTTCCAACCCCTATCTCATTGATAACGTCTCTCATCAAAACACAATGGTCCCAGACCAAACAACCCCCCTCCTTCTCCCTCTTGTCTGATCCCCTCATTCCGCACTTAATCTGTCATCGCCATTGTTTGTTGATCCATGAATTCATTAATTTGTTGTTGTCTATTATTCCCTATACCCATTACCCATTACCCATTCACGCACCTCTCTCATATCTACCCGTTCACCCCGTTCCCTGTGCCCTGCGGCCCCGCTTGGCCCTACCATCTTATTCTCAGCTCCCACTGTGGGAGAGAAGATGACAGGCCTCATGGACTGGAGAGTAATGTTTACTCCCCCTTGGGAAATGGGCTCTGCCACCGAAGGTAATCATTCCTACCATTTGGTGAGGAGATTTGCATTGAATAGTGCCCCCATTTTAATCCCTGTAGTTTTAAAACCGACTAGGATAGCATTAAGATGTACGAATATTCTCGCCATAGTGGCACCCGCTCAGTCTGATTGGCTGAGAGACCTGTCCATCAAACTGACTGCTGCTCCGGCTGGTTTTGAGTTTGTTTGATGTGTTGTGTGTGTGTGTGTGTGTGTGTGTGTGTGTGTGTGTGTGTGTATTCAACCAGTGGTGGGAAAAAATACCAAACTTGACTAAAAGTAGTGATGCCTTCATAGAAAATGACAAGGAAAAGTGAAAGTCACCCAGTAAAAGACTACTTGAGTAAAAGCCTAAACATATTTGGTTTTAAATATACTTTACCAAAGTATGTTCATCTCTAGGAGACAGAACACGTCTCAATTGTTGGAAGAATGACTGGTGTCATGCACAAAGTAGATGTCCTAACCGACTTTAGGTTAACATGAAACCTGTGGAGTGGTTGAAAAATGAGTTTTAATGACTTTAACCTAAGTGTATGTAAACTTCCGACTTCAACTGTATATTGTGCCTTCTGGTTAGCTTACTATAAGGAATTTAAAATGTTTCATACTTTTACTATCTATATATACAGTGGGGAGAAGTATTTGATACAGTGTTCTCCACAGACTTCTACATGCTTTGTAAGTGGGAAAACCTGCAAAATCAGCAGTGTGTCAAATACTTGTTCTCTCCACTGTATATATATAGTAAAAGTATGAATAATACAAATCATTTTTTTATTTTTTATTTTTTTACATTTAAGGATAGCCAGGGGCATGCTCCAACACTCAGACATCATTTACAAAAACAAAGCATTTGTGTTTATTGAGTCTACAAGATAAGAGGCAGAAGGGATGACCAGGGATGTTTTCTTGATTAGTGTGTGAAATTTACCATTTCCCTGTCCTGCTAAGCATTCAAGAGTACTTTTGGGTGTCAGGGAAAATGTATGGAGTAAAAAGTATATAATTTTCTTTAGGAATGTAGTGAAGTAAAAGTTTTCAAATATAAAAAGTAAAGTACAGATACCCCAAAAAACGACTTTAAAGTAGTTTTACTTAAGTGCTTTACACCAATATCAACAACAGTCTCTTTTTCATATTGCTCATAAAGTTCATTATCTCACTGTCCCCCTCTTTGGTATGGTCATTATACTGGCAGCACTGGTGGCAAGACTCAGAGGTGGGTGTCTGTCATTGTAGATACACTTCAATGACAGACACCCTACAGAACAGACAAAACTGACTGTGTCCCTTATAGTCCACTGGAACTCACACAATGTATTCTTACAACATCAACAAAAGTAGGTCTAAAGAATCTGTTTATTTGTAGTTGTGACGCAATAGTGTTGATTTCATATTTGGGTCTGTTTTCCTGACCTCTTCTCAGCTCCTAAGTAAAGATGCACACATCTGACAGTTTACCTTCTTTACCTCAGTTAGCGAGAGCAACCATGAAGAGTAAGTCATGGCGTAACATTAAGAGTAACACAATTCATGGTGTCCCCCCATCAGAGAACCAGGAGGGCAGGAGGGCCAGCCCCTCCATCAGCCGCCAGTCAAGCATCGAGACAGACCGCGTCTCCAGAGACTTTGTGGACTTCCTGAAGACCCTGCAAAAGCCTGGCCGTGAGGTCCACAAGCAGAGCCGAGCCTTCATCGAGATCATGGCCAACAAAAAGGTCAGTTGAAAACGAGTCTGTGAATGTTAATTCATTGATTTTCCATATGCAGAGTACAAAACAATATAATCTGAAATGATTTAGATATACCTGCATAATTTGTACTTGTGTGTAAATTATTGCAATATTTCAAACTTAAGGTCTTCATCCACCTGAAACTTTATGTTCTTTCAACAAAGGTCAGCCCAGAAAAACACAAATGAAAGAATAGCTGTTTTGTAATGAAATGTTTTGTAATTAAATGTTGCTATTTGATATGGCAAAACATTCCAAGGTTCTCTCTTGTTTGGAAAAGTTATTGATTTATTGGCTAGACAAAATAATGTATTGTGGATGTAGTAGCCTTTCTCATGATCAGTAGTTCTGTTGTACATAGTTTTACAGAACTGTGTCTTTAAAATGTCCTTCAGTATAAAGCCCTTGTGTCTATGTTATGTCTTTTGTAGAAATGTAATTCAATTATATAAACAGAAAAAACAAACCTGTTGTGATGAGGTTAGAAACGTATTTCAAGCTGTCACACATTTTGTCTGGAACATGCAATTCTGTCTATGTTAAGTTATGGTATGTAGACATTAACATTGATTGACCTGGGATGACCTTTGGCCTCTGACTTCTCAGGACTTGAGTGCTGACGAGCTGTCTGAGTGTGTCCAAGACTTCTACCAGAACTTGTCCGACCGCCTCATGACTCATTTTAAAGGTAGGTTCAAACAAAATTAAGAATGATGACTCAACCTGCCAAAAAAGGATATAACTCACACTGTACAAAATGCATCACAGAAATGTAAATACAATGCATTTGTTAAATTCACAAAAATGGACTATACAGAGTCGCAATATGTTTCAACTAACTGAGAATAGTGTGTCTTTTTGGCTTACAAAATGCCTTTATTTGCAAATAGACATATCTACTGGAACTACAAAAGTACATTTCTTGAAGTGTGTGCTTGCAAGCATGTCTTGATTGATTGATTGATTGATAGGATTGAATAGCCTTAACGTGTGAAAGTTGTTTTGGCGTCCAGCTTAAATGGTTCAAGAGTTACTACTATTGTTGGTGGGTTATTTAGTATTTTATTAGGAGACCATTCATATGTGGGGTTGCTTCTCAGCCAAGGGAGTACGCTCACTCACAATTTTGCCTAAGAACACAGCCATGAATAAAGAATGGTACCAACACATCCTCCGATAGCAACTTCTCCCAACTATCCAAGAACAGTTGCCTTTTCCAGCATGATGGAGCACCTTGCCATGAGGCAAAAGTGATAACTAAGTGGCTCGGGGAACAAAACATCAACATTTTGGGTCCATGGCCAGGAAACTCCCCAGATTTTAATCCCATTGAGAACTTGTGGTCGATCCTCAAGAGGCGGGTGGACAAACAAAAACGCACAACTTCGGACAAACTCCAAGCATTGATTATGCAAGAATGGCCTGCCATCAGTCAGGATGTGGCCCAGAAGTTAATTGACAGCATGCCAGGAAGGATTACAGAGGTCTTGAAAAAGAAGGGTCAACACTGCAAATATTGACTCTTTGCATAAACTGAATGTCATTGTCAATGAAAGCCTTTGACACTTATGGAATACTTGTTATTATACTTCAGTGTACCATAGTAACTACTGACATAAATATTTAAGAACACTGAAGCAGCAAACTTTGTGGAGACCAATACTTGTGTCAAGCCATCATTTCTCATTGTATCTATTATTACTTTTATTACTTGTAAGTATGCATTTTACTGTTAGTCCACATATGTTGTTTACGAAGCATAGCTAGCTAGTCACAAGTTATGGCAAAACAAAGGACGGTTTTATTGGCTGGAATACAGTTCGACAAGGGGACATTTTCCCAAGGCCACTATGGAAGGCTAATTTGTTAGAGAATAATATATAAATTGGAAGCACCTTCGCAGGGGAGGTCAGGAATTCCCATCCCTTATTGAAGTTTTGGACTGCTGCTGCCCTGACATTTTCCCGAACATCAATAGACAACTAAGGGCCATCAACATCCTTCTTATGCCTTCATGTAGGCCTACTGTTGAGACTCGTCTCCACTACAGGCCATATCAAAACATCAATCAGATCTTAGCCCTGTTGTCCTTTGAAAGGGAACTCGTGACTCTTTGGACTGTGAAGAAATAATCTCAATTTCAACACCAAGCCTAGGCATCTATGCCTTGTGCTGTAAAACGTGAAAGACAATTCTGAATACAGTTTATTTATTATTTAGCCTAAGGTTTTCATGCCTGCCTTGGTATATTTGTTTGATTCAAAGTGAGCTATGCACTGTGATATTAGGCAATGTATGATGATTTCATGTTTTCATGCCTGACTGCCTACAGTAGCGTTTGCTTATTTAAAGTGAGCTATTCATTTCATGCCCGCCGTACAGTTCAAGATATAGGCCTAAAGTGTTTGCATTGTATTGAGTGTGGCTGTTTTCATATGGCAAAAAGTGTGGTTTTGGGCTAAGTGAAAACCCTTTTCCAGGCATTCTTCCTTGCTTCTTTGTGCAATAATGCTGTTTGCGCAAATACCAATCCGAGCTGGTGTCCGGCGGATGCGCTGACCATGGTTCTGAATCCACCTGTTATGCCTGTACTGTAGATCGCTCCTATGAGTGGGAGTGGTCGATCTGATATATGTGGATTATTTCATGAGGTTGGACAGTCGGACTGAACACTTCATCCATTATCCGTATTTTTTGACAGTAGGCCTAAAATGTTTCTAATTCTGCACTTTAGAATCATTCTCTTTCTCACTCTCTCTCGGAATATGTAGGTCATAGACATGTTGTGTATTTCAATATACTGTATGTGTTTACTGTCGGACTCTGACAGTCAGCTTGTTTTGTCAGCGATGTTGGGCACTAGTTTGTCAAGGGAAATGTGTGTTTTTTGGCAAATGTCGGTCAGTGGTGTAGTGGTGAGGTTATACCCACTTTTTTTCTGTGGTCATTACGTATACTCACTTCTTAATCCCCACTGATACGAATCCAAATTAGTGTAGTGGAGTTTTACGGTGTATCAATTATGTAGTACAATAGAGAAATCACAAAGTTGCCTACACAAATAAATCATGTGAAATATTTGGCAATATGTGTTTGAAAAGTGCAAGTGTGAAACCATAGCATAGGCCAGGGCTCTCCAACCCTGTTCCTGGAGATCAACGAGCAAATTATTAGAATCGGGATGCGCTAAATTAGGGTTGGAGTGAAAACCTACAGGACGGTAGCTCTCCAGGAACGGGGTTGGAAAGCCCTGGCAAAGGCCTATTTTATTTAGCGGACACGGACAGGTAATGCGACTTGGCCGGCGCGGCGCTGGCTGAGCCCATGAAAGTTGGATAAAATATTTCAGCACCGGACACTCGGCTCTGACTCCTGATATTTGCGTTCACAACGAGAATTGTGCATTTATTCCCAGGTCCCATGAGTTCTACAGTTTAGACTCTTTATTTTGCTTCTCGATAGAAGAGCTTTAGGGACAGGCTATAAGGTTTAAGCCAGAGCCCTGACTAAATCCTGTAGCTATCACCATTTCCTCTATAGACGTGTGGCAAAGAATACAGCCTAGAAAAGTTATACAAGAATAATAATATTATGATAGAAATACAGTGCATTCTGAAAGTATTCAGACCCCTTGACTTTTTTTCAGATTTTGTTACGTCACAGCCTTAGTCTAAAATGTATTAAATCATTTTTTCCCCCTCAATCTACACACAATACCCCATTTTTACATTTTTGTAAATGTAGATATATATATTAAAGAAAATACGTAAATGTCACATTTGCATAAGTATTCAGACCCTTTACTCAGTACTTTGTGTAAGCACCTTTGGTAGTGATTACAGCCTTGAGTCTTCTTGCATATGACGCTACAAGTTTGGTACACCTGTATTTGGGGAGTTCCTCCCATTCTTCTCTGCAGATCCTTTCAAGCTTGGTCAGGCTGGATAGCTATTATCAGGTCTATCCAGAGATGTTCGATCGGGTTCAAGTCCGGGCTCTGGCTGGGCCCCTCAAGGACATTCAGAGACTTGTCCCGAAGCCACTCCTGTGTTGTCTTGGCTGTGTGCTTAGGGTCGTTGTCCTGTTGGAAGGTGAACCTTAGGTCCCAGGTCCTGAGCGCTCTGGAGCAGGTTTTAATCAAGGATCTCTCTGTACTTTGCTCCGTTCATCTTTCTCTTGATCCTGACTAGTCTCCCAGTACCTGCCGCTGAAAAACATCCTCACAGCATGATGCTGCCACCACCATGCTTCACCGTAGGGATGCTGCCAAGTTTCCTCCAGACATTTGGCAATTATGCCAAAGAGTTCAATCTTGGTTTCATTAGACCAGAGAATGTTGTTTCTCATGGTCTCCTTTAGGTGCCTTTTGGCAAACTCCAAGTGGGCTGTCATGTGCCTTTTACTGAGGAGTGGCTTCGGTCGGGCCACTGTACCATAAAGGCCTGATTGGTGGAGTGCTGAAGAGTTGGTTGTCCTTCTGGAAGATTTTCCCATCTCCACAGAGGAACTCCGGAGCGCTGTCAGTGACCATTGGGTTCTTTGTAATTTCCCTGGCCAAGGCCCTTCTCCGCCGATTTGCTCAGTTTGGCTGGGCAGCCAGCTCTAGGAAGAGTCTTGGTGGTTCCAAACTTCTTCCATTTAAGAATGATGGAGGCCACTGTGTTCTTGGGATGCGTCAATGCTGCAGACATTTTTTGGTACCCTTCCCCAGATCTATGCCTCGACACAATCCTGTCTCTGAGCTCTACGGACAATTCCTTCGACCTCATGGCTTGGTTTTTGCTCTGACATGCACTGTCAACTGTAGGATCTTTATATAGACAGGTTATGAAGCATGTAGAGGTCTGTAATTTTTATCATAGGTACACTTCAACTGTGAGAGACGGAATCCAGAAAATCACATTGTATGATTTTTAAATAATTAATTTGCATTTTATTGCATGACATAAGTATTTGATCACCTACCAACCAGTAAGAATTCCGGCTCTCACAGACCTGTTAGTTTTTCTTTAAGAAGCCCTCCTGTTCTCCACTCATTACCTGTATTAACTGCACCTGTTTGAACTCGTTACCTGTATAAAATACACCTGTCCACACACTCAATCAAACAGACTCCAACCTCTCCACAATGGCCAAGACCAGAGAGCTGTGTAAGGACATCAGGGATAAAATTGTAGATCTGCACAAGACTAGGATGGGCTACAGGACAATAGGCAAGCAGCTGTGAGAAGTTAACAACTGTTGGCGCAATTAATAGAAAATGGAAGAAGTTCAAGATGATGGTCCATCTCCCTCGGTCTGGGGCACCATGCAAGATCTCACCTCGTGGGGCATCAATGATCATGAGGGAGGTGAGGGATCAGCCCAGAACTACACGGCAGGACCTGGTCAATGACCTGAAGAGAGCTGGGACCACAGTCTCAAAGAAAACCATTAGTAACACACTACGCCGTCATGGATTAAAATCCTGCAGCGCACGCAAGGTCCCCCTGCTCAAGCCAGCGCATGTCCAGGCCCGTCTGAAGTTTGCCAATGACCATCTGGATGATCCAGAGGAGGAATGGGAGAAGGTCATGTGGTCTGATTAAACAAAAATAGAGCTTTTTGGTCTAAACTCCACTCGCCGTGTTTGGAGGAAGAAGAAGGATGAGTACAACCCCAAGAACACCATCCCAACCGTGAAGCATGGAGGTGGAAACATCATTCTTTGGGGATGCTTTTCTGCAAAGGGGACAGGACGACTGCACCGTTTTGAGGGGATGATGGATGGGGCCATGTATCGCGAGATCTTGGCCAACAACCTCCTTCCCTCAGTAAGAGCATTGAAGATGGGTCGTGGCTGGGTCTTCCAGCATGACAACGACCCGAAACACAGCCAGGGCAACTAAGGAGTGGCTCCGTAAGAAGCATCTCAAGGCCCTGGAGTGGCCTAGCCAGTCTCCAGACCTGAACCCAATAGAAAATCTTTGGAGGGAGCTGAAAGTCCGTATTGCCCAGCGACAGCCCCGAAACCTGAAGGATCTGGAGAAGGTCTGTATGGAGGAGTGGGCCAAAATCCCTGCTGCAGTGTGTGCAAACCTGGTCAAGAACTACAGGAAACGTATGATCTCTGTAATTGCAAAAAAAGGTTTCTGTACCAAATATTAAGTTCTGCTTTTCTGATGTATCAAATACTTATGTCATGCAATAAAATGCAAATTAATTACTTAAAAATCATACAATGTGATTTTCTGGATTTTTGTTTTAGATTCCGTCACTCACAGTTGAAGAGTACCTATGATGAAAATTACAGACTTCTACATGATTTGTAAGTGGGAAAACCTGCAAAATCGGCAGTGTATCAAATACTTGTTCTCCCCACTGTATCAGCCGTAAGTGCTAGGCCTATTATTTAATTCTGGATAGAATAGAATTTTTCACACACGGCACCTTTCATTCGCCAGGCAGGCCGTTTGGGAAATTCTTAGCAGAATTTGAATATACCTACTTCTCCATACACTAAGGCTACACCACTGATGTCTGGGTATTTTTACTAGAAAATGTTAGCCCTGTCACTCAGACCCAGCCACACAGCAATTTCTGCCTACGCCTCTTACACTAATACAAGTGAGGTCTAAGCACTTCACCAATAGGCAAGTGAGGACAAAATGAATGTCATTGATAAGCCTATTGACTAAATCCTTTCTCTCAAAACAAAGGCTAAAGTCCTATCTCTTGGTTCTCGTTGACTGGTATGGAAAATGTGTTTTGTGAGATTTCAGGCCTTTAGACCAAATAGATACATTCATCTTTGATGTGTAGGATATGTTTGAAGGACTCATCTGTTCCTCACTCTGTGTGCTGCGTAGGCATACAGCTAAAATACTTTCCCATAGTATTAGCTGTTTTAGATGTTTTTATATGTAGGCTAGATGTAATGAAAACTTGTAAAGCCTCATGGGTTGTCTTTTCCCTCCAGGCTCTTCAGAGAGTGTAGAGCGAGTGATGGACGAGGTGGAGAAGTACATTATGACTCGCCTATATAAGAGTGTGTTCTGCCCGGAGACCACAGATGATGAGAAAAAAGACCTGGCCACTCAGAACCGGATAAGGTAAGGAGTACCATACCCTGTCTGAGGACAGGCAGTTTCATCTATAGTTGAAGTCGGAAGTTTACGTACACTTTGGTTGAAGTCATTAAAACTGTCTCTACTCCTACCCTTTTAAACATTCTCACACACTGTAGGCCAAGTAGGCTTTAGTCCATTTAGGCCTCTAGACCCTTTCCCGATAGCATTCACAGATCTTACTATCTCAGCCTGGTTAAATTAAGCATTAATAGATCAAAAGGAAGGACTAGGTTTGAGTAAAAGGGTTTAGGGACTGAAATGGAGCCAATACAATGCTCCTGCATGCACATACTCCTTTTAGACCAGCCCTCTTCATATCAGATGGCCTCACACTATGTATGGCGGAGTTGGCGTTCGGCCCCAATCTGCACTCCTCTACATCCCCGCTGCACAGACCCACATCTTGATACTGCAACATTACTTCTCCAGCTTGTAATGCCGAGGAAAGGGGTATGTATTTTTAGATAGCTGCTACTCCACAGATTTCATGTTAACAAACTATAGTTTTGGCAAGTCGGTTAGGACATCTACTTTGTGCATGACACAAGTAATTCTTCCAACAATTGTTTACAGACAGATTGTTTCACTTATAATTCACTATATCACAATTCCAGTGGGTCAGAAGTTTACATACACTAAGTTGACTGTGCCTTTAAACAGCTTGGAAAATTCCTAATGGACAATGACCCCAAGCATACTTCCAAAGTTGTGGCAAAATGGCTTAAGGACAACAAAGTCAAGATATTGGAGTGGCCATCACAAAGCCCTGACCTCAATCCTATAGAAGATTTGTGGGCAGAACTGAAAAAGTGTGTGCGAGCAAGGAGGCCTACAAACCTGACTCAGTTACGCCAGTTCTGTCAGGAGGAATAGGCCAAAATTCACCCAACTTATTGTGGGAAGCTTGTAGAAGGCTACCCGAAATGTTTGACCCAAGTTAAACATTTTAAAGGCAATGCTACCAAATACTAATTGTGTGTATGTAAACTTCTGACCCACTGGGAATGTGATGAAATAAATAAAAAGCTAAAATAAATCTCTCTACTATTATTCTGACATTTCACATTCTTAAAATAAAGTGGTGATCCTAACTGACCTAAAACAGGGAATGTTTACTAGGATTAAATGTCAGGAATTGTGAAAAATTGAGTTTAAATGTATTTGGCTACGGTGTGTGTAAACTTCCGACTTCAACTGTATGTGTTTATGTGTGTTGGGTTGTTTTTCCACTGTGGACAGAGAGATGCGTGCAATTATGTGACTATATCACTGTGGGTGGTAATGCCCCTTTGCGTGTCTGTCTCTTGGTGTTGGTGGCACGGTGGGTGTTTTGTCACTGTGGGTGTTTTGCGTCCCTGTTGGAGTTTGTGTCCCTGTGGGGGTTTCTCTCTCACCCACCACTCTGTGTGTTGTACAGGGCGTTACACTGGGTGGACATTCAGATGCTTTGTGTGCCAGTGGATGAGGAGATCCCAGAGGTTTCAGACAACGTGGTCAAAGCCATAACCGGTTGAGTTTTATGGTGTCACACTGGACCCTATTAGGACTCAACAGAAACATGGCTAGTGTGGTCAGAGGACACTGCAATGTGTTGCCTTAGTATGCTATAAGTCAGTTGTACAAACATTCATTCCCTCTGTAAATGAAATCTTGTTAGTGTGGACAGGATTGTGAATTGTGTGTGCCTTGTCACAGATGTCATCGAGATGGACTCCAAGCGGGTACCCCGGGACAAGCTAGCGTGCATCACGCGCTGCAGCAAGCACATCTTCAGCGCCATCAATATTACCAAGAGCGAGCCAGCCTCGGCCGACGACTTCCTGCCCACCCTAATCTACATCGTGCTGAAGGCCAACCCTCCACGCCTGCAGTCCAACATCCAGTACATCACCCGCTTCTGCAACCCCAGCAGGCTCATGACTGGAGAAGACGGATACTACTTTACAAACTTGGTACGGGTCTCACACCACTCCCTCATGCCCACACCAAGTTGATGAGAACCAAGAACACACACTTTTTGTTCATAGCTGACCTCCTGTGTCCTCTCTGTTTAGTGCTGTGCAGTTGCCTTCATCGAGAAACTGGACGCCCAATCTCTCAACTTGGACCCCGAAGACTTTGAGCGCTATATGTCAGGCCAGGCCTCCCCTTGCAGGCCTGAGGCGGACAGCGGCTGGCCCCAGACGGACCCTGCCCCAGATCCTGCCGCCTCAAGCCCTGCCCTGGCCAAGGTCCACCAGAACCTGGACCTCTTGTCTGGCCTGGGGAGCCGACAAGACAGGGTTCTGGAGGGGGCGCGGAGCCTGCAGAGCGACCTGATCACCTGGCAGGAGAGTGTAGAGCGAGAGATGCAGGAGATCCTGGAGAAGTACCCGCTGGAGATCCGCCTGCCCACCCCCTCCGCCATCGACTCGGACAACGTGGAAAACGACCGGCTGCCGCCACCACTGATACCCCAGGTGTTTGCTGGGTAATGTCTCTCCAGAATCTGAGGCAACAGAGGGCTTCTTGAACAAATGACCGCTCCTCTCTAATGGTTTGAGCCGTCATTGGCTCTTCACTATGGCGAGGTTCAGGAAGTGGCAGCCCCCTCCTGTCTCTACTCCTACCCTTTTAAACATTCTCACACACTGTAGGCCAAGTAGGCTTTAGTCCATTTAGGCCTCTAGACCCTTTCCCGATAGCATTCACAGATCTTACTATCTCAGCCTGGTAAAATTAAGCATTAATAGATCAAAAGGAAGGACTAGGTTTGAGTAAAAGGGTTTAGGGACTGAAATGGAGCCAATACAATGCTCCTGCATGCACATACTCCTTTTAGACCAGCATATCAGATGGCCTCACACTATGTATGGCGGAGTTGGCGTCCGGCCCCAATCTGCACTCCTCTACATCCCCGCTGCACAGACCCACATCTTGATACTGTAACATTACTTCTCCAGCTTGTAATGCCAAGGAAAGGGGTATGTATTTTTAGATAGCTGCTGCTGAATTTGGGAAATGCTGACTTCTGCATCTTGCAGTATGCTCTGCAGAATTCTATACTCTACTTGCATGTTTTTTGCTCATAGCCTTCTTGAGTCTCCAGCAAGGGACCAGGCTGCAGTCTGATTGTGCGCAATGGGGAAAAAAGGGATGTGTTTAATCTAAAACCAAGCTTAAGCTGGTTCTTATATGTGAGTATGCCCCACTGTGTGGTCCCAACTAATATTTATAATGCTAATATAGAGTGCTTAATCATCAGAAAAGTATGAATTAGGTAAGGTACTTTAACTTCTCTCATTCATTGTATAGCTCAACTATGTGTCAGTAGGGCCCTTACTGTATGTATTATAGGGACCTAGTTTTTCCTGATGATGTGACCTGACCAGGAAAACTCCTGTTCCTACTCATGTAGTATGCCCATTTAATGGTTGAACCGTGGTTTGCTGGTGCTGTAAACTACAATGTGTACTACAATAGGGAAATGATCCTGTATGTTCCTAAATGGACAATGTATTAAAAGGGAATTTCTTCTCCCAGGTACATATGTATTTGTTTGGGATAATAACAATATTATTGGATAAACGATAACTCCCTATGGTATTTGGAGAGGCAGAACCCATAAGAACACTCCTCAGTTAACACTGTCACCGTTTGTAACTTGAACAAATACTTTTTAATTGTTTAAGCCTTCCTTGGTGCACTGCTGCTGGGAAATTCTCACATAGACATTTCTTTGGTCGGAAGGATGTTTTAAATGCTTTTTACATTTGTATCACAAACAATTTTTGGGAAAATCATGGTGAAAGTGGCCATTTTAGGCCCTCTTTTTACCTATACATGCCTCCTGTGTGCTCTAACATATGAAGTAGCCTATGTCTAGATTCTGAAATACAAATGTTCACATTAATTTATTTAACATTACAAATATTATTATTAAATATCTCAAAACTACCCTTTTTGATTTCTCATTTTAAGACATTGTTTAGAACAATATACTCTAATAATTCTGAAGCACCACCAACACAGTGAATGGGGAAAATGGTCCATCTGCTGGTGTCCATCTGCTGGTGATTTGCTAAAGGTGCAAGCCTAAAGGAGGGATGTGATTGGTTAATGACCTAGAATGTCAATTTATATGTATAAAATGGGTCATTAAAAGTACCAGAGACACCACTCTGGAAATGTGATGTTTGATAACTATATTGTTCCAAACAATATGTCTAAAAATAATCAAAATCAAAAAGGGCACTTTTGAGATATGTTGAATGTTTTATTTTAGAATCTTAAAGTACTCCATATGTTAGAGCACACTATAAGGAGTATAGTGACACCAAGATCATGTACGGTTCACAGTTCATAGGCTCTTAGATGCGTCACTACAGACCCGGGTCGATCCCGGGCTGTATCACAACCAGCCGTAATCGGGAGTTCCATAGGGTGGCGCACAATTGGCCCAGCGACGTCCGAAATAGGGGAGGGTTTGGCCGGGGTAGGCCGTCATTGTAAATAAGAATTTGTTCTTAACTGACTTGCTTAGTTAAATAAAGGTTACATTTAAAAAAAGAAAACATTTATAGGTTTAAAAAAACGCCACCTTCATCATGATTTTCTCAAAACTGTTTTGCGATGTAAAAAGCATGTCAAACATCCTTCCTCCTAATTAAGTTCCTATGTAAGAATTGCCAGAACGATCTTCCACTGGCGTGGAATTTACATGCGATTTTGATGATACAGAATTAACTGGCTGTAAAAAAAAAAAAAAAGTCAAGGCAATGGTACTACTTGAACTAAACATGCAAACTTATCCATTAGCTTGCTAAAATATGTGGCCCTGTAATTTGATTAGAATCACATTCAAATGGTCGTAAAATATTTAACAGAGGATGCCAGCCTAGTGAAACAAACGAATAAGAGGACTTTCAGTTAATACGCTTTTTATGTTGTTTATTTTACATTTTAGAACAGATCTGAGAGCTCCATGGCTAACATTTATTCTTCAGATAGTGGTGCAATCTGTGAAACCTAATGTTGACCAAGACGCAAGTTACTGTGTTATGTATAAAATGCCAGTGAACTGCTGATACATGGAGGTGGCATGTTTGTATATCATGGATAATACCTGGGGAATGTTCAGTAGGGCGAGACGCTCGGAACAATGCAGATTTTTGTTTAAGGGACATTTTTTAATGGTTCTCATTACCGCATGGTATTTGCCCTTTTACATGACTTTTCTATCAGCAATAACATTGACCGTTTTAATCACCTGAATAAGCCCCTGGTTGTAATGCATCAACATCACTCATTCCAATGTTACACATAGACATAACAGGTACTCTACTTTAACACTGTAATCAACTGTGACTGACTGCTAAGTAGTCTCTTTAAGAGATTTCTAAACAAGTATATGTATATTTATGTCAACTTTTAAACTGAATGGCACATCGCTTTTTATTATGGAAGTGTAATTTATAAGAATAGCCTTGTTTTACAGTGTCTATTGCTAGTGTATTAATTGCGATTCATTGAATAAACCCCTGGAATTCCATCAGGTGTGTTACTTTTTTCTCCCTCACACCATTTCCACCCATAATGCTGATGTTGTGTTTGTTCAAATTGAATTTACTGGATACCGTTAACAGTAAATAAACTCAAATCTAGCCTATATCAAGTAGAGTATAGTCTGCATTGCCTGCTGCAAATGACTTGCTACTGACATCTTGTGGTGAAAATGTTGACCAGAGTGGATGCTAAAGCAGATAGGATGGGGCACTGCGCAGTAGTCAGGGTTACTTTGGAACCAGTTCCCAATTCTGAGAATTCTCTCTACAGATAAAATGAGTATGGTGGAATTAAACTAAAATTTTACATTCAGCCTCAGAATTTATGATGGAAATTCATTGACACCAAATTTCTAAGAAAAGCTCACTGGACATTAGCATTTTCAAATTGTTTTTATTTTATTTAACTGACTTGTCTAGTTAAATAATGGTTAAGAACAATTTCTTATTTACAATGACGGCCTACCAAAAGGCAAAATACCTCCTGCGGGGACGGGGGCTGGGATTAGAAAAAAATAATAATAATACAAACAAATAAAATATAAATATAGGACCAAACACACATCACAACAAGAGTCAAAACAACACTACCTAAAGAGAGACCTAAGACAACAACATAGCAAGGCAGCAACATGACAACAACATGGTAGCAACACAACATGGTACAAACATTATTGGGCACAGACAACAGCACAAAGGGCAAGAAGGTAGAGATGACAATACATCACGCAAAGCAGCCACAACTGTCAGCAAGAGTGTCCATGATTGAGTCTTTGAATGAAGAGATCGAGATAAAACTGTCCAGTTTGAATGTTTGTTGCAGCTCGTTCCAGTCGCTAGCTGCAGCGAACTGAAAAGACGAGCGAGCCATGGATGTGTGTGCTTTGAGGACCTTTAACAGAATGTGACTGGCAGAACGGGTGTTGTATGTGGAGGATGAGAGCTGCAATAGATATCTCAGATAGGGGGGAGTGAGGCCTACAAGGTATACAGAGATGACCAGTTTACAGAGGAGTATAGAGTGGAGTGATGTGTCCTATAAGGAGCATTTGTGGCAAATCTGATGGCCGTTTTGGTGTCTTTTTTAGGTTGCACTTTTAAGATGTTTCTAGCAATTACAATTTAATAGTGGCTGCTCTGGAGTTTTAACTATTCTCTATAAAAGTGAGGAGAGAGGACATGATTAATACATATTGTAGTCGTATGTGCCTCTTTCTCCTAGTCTCTCTTCCTCATCTGCATTGATCTAATAGAATTGGACGGGTCACGCGTATGTAGATTGGCAGCAGGCGTCCACCATATTGCTTTCACCTATCACATGTTTTTAGATCAGAACAGGTGGAGGAAAGGAGACCATGGAAGAAAATGATGTACTTTTGTTATGTGTGTCTATGGATGCCTATATTCATCAAGGTTCACAGTGGTTAGCTAGGCAGCCAGGCTTAATACCAGAGGAACCTCCTGAAAATGGGATGAGGTGTCTCGATGGGGCTAGCCTGAATGAAAGACTTAAATTTATTCAGGTTCACTGGGGGCATTAAAAATGGCTCATTCATTTGGCCCCATATCCACAGAAGGCAACTCTACTTCTCTCCAGGCGTTCTGTATTTAGTATATGGGTCAATTTCTCCCTCAGGTCCCAAATTATGCTTCAGAATAAGGCATTTTCGGTGGAAAGTCCACATTTCAGTACAGTTTTGAGCATGGCATAGTTTTTAGTAAGGAACTTTGATTTTGCAATGCATGGGGAGAATAATAAAAGGATGTAGCTAGCTAGGTCTTCAATTTCGCATTGTGTTACTGTTTGTCTCCCCAATTTCTTATGGATATATTTTTTATAACCTGTAATTACGTCACTGTCAATTAAAGTAGTCACACAGTTCATTTTCTTTTTTTACCTCAAAATGTTTTTCAAAGTCAATGGTGTGTGCAGAATTTAAGATTAGAAAAATGGGTGTGTCGCATTACCTTCTCAGATATATGGGCCATTGCCCATTGGATAATTTAAAAATGTCCCACCTTCCACCGCTTTTACATTGGTTTAAGCAATATCCGAAGAGCTCGCGATAAACAGGGGAATGGAGCTGCAGCGCTGGTGATATAGCATGCATCATGGAAGAAAAATACATATAGTCACGGATTGCAAAAACGATGCTAGTCTTGCGTTCAAATGTATCATTGAATGAAGCCTGCCCTTACTGTATGAATTCGATATTTACAGCTGAGGCAATTTGGCTGCTTGCTAGGTTGAGTAAGCTCGATGTTAACTCGTTTATTAGCCAGTGGATGTTAGGAATCAGGCTAGCTGAGGCTAACTAGTAAGCTAGTTAACCAATTCCAAAATAATAGTGGAACGTCGGCGTGTACCGTCAGCGCTGTTATCAATGCCTCTTTGAAGAAAGAAGAAATAGCTCAGCCAGCTAGCTATCTAGCAACCATATGAGAAGGTAAGGTAACTAGCATAGGCAGCTAGCTAACGTTAGCTAGTTATCAATTTGAATTTGCCCTCATAACATAATGCACAACTTCATTAGTTTTCTTTGTAATGTTACTAGTTAGTTAGCTATGTTCCACCCCATGTCAAACAATTATTTTAGTGGTGCCTAGGTGTGTGTATAGACCGATATAATCAACAAAGTTTTGTAAACCACTGTTAGTTAGCAAAGTCACCACCTGCTTAGCTAACCTGTCACAGAGCCAACAACTTTTTTTCTGCTTTAAGTTATTGAACACCAATATTCGTTTGCAAGACAGTAATCATGAACTTATTCATCCACAATTTTCACTTGACCTTTATCTGCGTTCGTTTGACACAACTGGGGTGTGTTCATTACAGAAACAGTCTACCGTTATAAGAACGAAACGGGGAGGGATCTAGCTGAATTTGTCCAATAAACTCTCGTTTGCGTTTCGATTAAAAAGTTAGTTTTGCAACAGAATGGGCGTAACAATTACACTCAACACTTGCGAAACATCGAAAACTAGAATTTCTATTGGACATATTCAGGTAGTTACCGCCCTGTTTGCTGATTTAGTTTTCGTTGCAAAAGGGAATGTTTTGCAACTGTTTATACCCCTGGGGCGTATTCATTACGTTGATTCTGCGGCAAACCATTTCTTAAACATTAACAAACAGAACGAAACAGGGAGGGGGGGGGGGGGGGGCTACCTGAATTTGTCAAGTAGAAACTCGTTTTCGTTGGACTAATAATTACACCACTGTTTTTTTTTTCTCATCATGAAAATAGGTATTGGATTGAGAGTTCACCTAATTTCCTCCACTTGAAGAAAACTAAACTGGCTGAGATGGATGAACAAAGTGTTGAGGTGTGGTCCATTTTGCACATCAGTATAAATGCACATGTATGTCACTGGTTACCCCACTGTCACTTTAGATAGAGAACCATCACTATGACCTGCTTGTGTGAAAAACTAGACACACTGTTCTAACTAGAACATCTCATCAGCTGACTGACTGACGGATGGATGGAAGCACTCCTAAACTCAGGACCTTTATCACTAGACTAGAGCTTTTGCTCTCAGCTATCGTTGGCCTTATGCCAATTGCATTAGACTGGGATATCTTCTCCAGATATAGCTCACCCCACCAGACAGTCATTTACATCAGTTTCTGCCCCAATGTTACCAAATAAGCATTGATTACTGCTTGCTTGTCCATGATTAAGCCCCCCTGTGATCATTGTGCTGGGAGCTTTTATTACTGTTTGATAAATTGACTTTCTAAATATACAGAAAATATCAATGTGTGTGTGTGTGTGTGTGTATATATGTGTGTATATATATATCCAGTTAGGCCTGTATTAATATAATGAATCTTACACCACATTTCAAGAGCCTACTGATTCCTGTCCATTTATAATGGTTAAAAGCCTTTTATCTCTGCACACAGAATATTGCAGAGGTGTTTCGCTGTTTCATCTGTATGGAGAAGCTGCGGGACGCTCGGCTTTGCCCCCACTGCTCCAAACTCTGCTGTTTCAGCTGCATACGGGTGAGTGTGATGACATGTCGCCACGGGCAATGAGGCCAGCTCATTAGCATAACTGCGCAACTGGGTTGTGAGGGATAAATCTACAACAATTGTTGTGGAAATTTCAGTACTGAGAGACTTAAACAATTATTCAATCATCTTTATTTAATATCGATTTAATTATTGCTAAAATGAAACCGTCGACCACACACTAAGTTGTGTTGCAGAGAGCTTAACCAACAATGAAAAAATGCCATCTTATTTACAAGACACAAAATACTTCCCACACATGGCTGGCTCCAACCCCTCCAATATAGATCAGGTAATCACTAAGCCACCTTGGGTTCATCCTATGGTCAACTTGTACAGGGGTGTTGTCTTAACCCCACCCTGGCTTAGTTTCCCAGATGCAAGGACACATCTCCCTCAGTGCACTACTGATTTTAGTAAATGGAATGTGGCAATAGTTTTATCACCCTGTAGTAACCCATTTCTTAGATGCCCAGACTAGCTATAGGAAGCTAGAGTGGAGACCATAACTCAGCCCTAGTACAATAGTAATAGCTTACTATTGTTAATGATATATTGTTAACTATTAAACAAAACAGGTAAATATGTAATTTTTCCCGCACACAATGCACATAAAAAAGTCTCTGTTTGGACTATCATGCTTATAACTCACAGCTACTTTTCTTGTTTACCAGTGAAATCCAATATTCCACTTAAATTTTTCAATGATTTTAAAGTATAGAAAAATTCTCATTAGTGTTTACTTTGAACTGTCAGACTAGAAATATAGTAAATGGATGCAGTCATGGGTGTTAGGCATCCTGTACAAATCTACAGTGTTACAACCTCATCTGTAATGTTGTAATGTAACCTCTCCTATTGACAGCGCTGGTTGACTGAGCAGAGAGCCCAATGCCCACACTGTCGGTAAGCACTCCTCCTTCTACTTGCATTGGTATTCAAAGTAGGGTTGTGACCCCACATTTTTTTTTATTCAGGCAGTAGAGTTGAGTAAATCTACTTAATTAAGTATTGATCCCCACAAGTTCAGTGAGAATGGATCTAGTGCCAGTATCAATTCATGACGGTAAAATAAACCCCTTTTTAAAGAAGTCTTGCTTGAAAAATCCTTAAAGGCATACAGACTTGGAGATCTGTATGTAACTTCCTTTGTCTAAATTGTTTGATTAAATTAGATGTTTTTGGATAGACCTAAACACATTCTACGGAGGAACGACTGTTTGCAGGTTTTCGCTCCTCCCTTGTACTTGATTTATGAATTTAAGGTCACTAATTAGTAAAGAACTTTCCTCACCTGGTTGTCTAGGTCTTAAATGAAATGAAAAAACGTAAACCCGCAGACACTAGGCCATCCATGGAATGAGTTTGACACACCTGACCTAGGCTGTAGCCACCATTTAGGAGGCATTATATGTCAAGACTGATCATGTGTTTATCTGTGTGTGACCTTATTCGTGTGTATTTATGTATCCAGGGCGCCTCTGCAGCTGCGGGAGCTGGTGAACTGCCGCTGGGTTGAGGAAGTTACCCAGCAGCTGGACACCCTGCAGCTCTGCAACCTCTCCAAACACGAGGAGAACGATAAGGACAAGTGAGCCCCAGCATCCCTTTCCATTGCTACCCTCTGACCCGCTGCCTCATTCATCATCCCTACCACCACCTTCTTTATCTTTCTGTCTGTCTCTCTTTGCCCTTTCTACCGCTTTCAGAAGACCTCTAAAACCTAACCTGAACCCCATTAAACAAAATGTAGCTCGTACCTGTAGTATGAGGCAAAAGCAAACTAGAACGATGTGTCCTTTCAGCTATGAATTTTTGAAAAGCCCAGCACATTCTAATGTGGTCTGAGTTTAAAAATGGCTGGTTGTTTGGGACTTGTTTTGCTGACAGTAGCTAGGTTTCCGTCCAATTGGCGACAGATTTTCATGCGAATATTCAAAAATCAAAAAATATGCACATTTTCCCACCAGTGGGGATACAAATCAGTGCTTGATGATGTACAGTGGCTTGTGAAAGTATTCACCCCCACCCCTTGGCATTTTTCCTATTTTGTTGCCTTACAACCTGGAATTAAAATGGATTTTTGGGGGGGGTTGTATCATTTGATTTACACAACATCCCTAACACTTTGAAGATTAAAAATATGTTTTATTGTGAAACAAACAAGAAATGACAAAAAAAACTGAACTTGAGCGTGCATAACTATTCATTCCCCCCCCCCCCCCCCACCCCACACACACAAAGTCAATACTTTGTAGAGCCACCTTTTGCAGCAATTACAGCTGCAAGTCTCTTGGGGGTACGTCTCTAGAAGCTTTGTACATCTAGCCACTGGGATTTTGCCCATTCTTCAAGGCAAAACTGCTCCAGCTCCTTCAAGTTGGATGGGTTCTGCTGGTGTACAGCAATCTTTAAGTCATACCACAGATTCTCAATTGGATTGAGGTCTGGGCTTTGACTAGGCCATTCCAAGACATTTCAATGTTTCTTCTTAAACCACTCGAGTGTTGCTTTAGCAGTATGCTTAGCGTCATTGTCCTGCTGGAAGGTGAACCTCCGTCCCAGTCTCAAATCTCTGGAAGACTGAAACAGGTTTCCCTCAAGAATTTCCCTGTATTTAGCAGCATCCATCATTCCTTCAATTCTGACCAGTTTCCCAGTCCCTGACGATGGGGAAAAACATCCCCACAGCATGATGCTGCCACCACCATGCTTCACAGTGGGGATGGTGTTCTCGGGGTGATGAGAGGTGTTGGGTTTGCGCCAGACATAGCATTTTCCTTGATGGCCAAAAAGCTCAATTTTAGTCTCATCTGACCAGAGTACCTTCTTCCATATGTTTGGGGAGTCACCCACATGCCTTTTGGTGAACACCAAACGTGTTTGCTTATTTTTTTCTTTAAGCAATTGCTTTTTTCTGGCCACTCTTCTGTAAAGCCCAGCTTAAAGTGGTCCTATGGACAGATACTCTAATCTCCACTGTGGAGATTTGCAGCTCCTTCAGGGTTATCTTTGGTCTCTTTGTTGCCTCTCTGATTAATGCCCTCCTTGCCTGAGATTTGGTGGGCGGCCCTCTCTTGGCAGGTTTGTTGTGGTGCCATATTCTTTCAATTTTTTAGTAATAGATTTAATGGTGCTCTGTGGGATGTTCAAAGTTTCAGATATATTTCTTTATAACCCAACCTTGATCTGTACTTCTCCACAACTTTGTCCCTGACCTGTTTGGAGAGCTCCTTGGTCTTCACGGTGTCGCTTGCCTGCTGGTGTTGCAGACTGTGGGGCCTTTCAGAACAGGTGTATATATATATATATACTTAGATCATGTGACTGGTCATGTGACACTTAGATTGCACACAGGTGGACATTATTTAACAAATTATGTGACTTCTTAAGGTAATTGGTTGCACCAGATCTTATTTAGGGGCTTCATAGCAAAGGGGGTGAATACATATGCACGCACCACTTTTCCGTTTTAATATTTTTTGTATTTTTTGTAACTAGTAATTTTTTTCACTTCACCAATTTGGACTATTTAGTGTATGTCCATTACATTAAATCCAAATAAAAATCCATTTAAATTACAGGTTGTAATGCAACAAAATAGGAAAAATGCCAAGGGGGATGAATACTTTTGCAAGGCACTGTAGTGCATATACAATGTACTTTTTCACTTTCACATTTTCATGATTCAAATACAAACCTAAAGTTCAATGTGTTTCCATCATATTTTCAATTCTGTCAGATGGCAGTCAAGCATCGATCATCATGTCACCAGAATAAGACTTGGTATTTATTGCATAGGAACATGAAGCTCATCACCGTGCACTTTCAACACCTGTGAATGTTTTTAATCTGTAGCCTAATAAACTGTATGGTTTCCCGAGTGGTAGTGGGAGGACCACAACAATTCAAGCGACTCCAAGTTTACTTCGATATTATGGTTATTATATCAATATTTGTGCATAAAGTAGTTTCCACTGCCGTTTCTCGCGTGATTAAATTTACTGACACAAAAAGATCTCACCATATCGAACAAACAAATTTTATCTTCAGTTATAAAATTGTACACATACTTCCTGTTTCCATCACATCTGTCAATCTTTTTTTATATGCTATGACTTGCATAAAAACTGTGGATCAAAACATGGTTAAGTCTTATCAGTTGTGTGGTTCGTCTACAGGTGTGAGAACCACCATGAGAAGCTCAGTGTGTTCTGCTGGACCTGTAAGAAGTGCATCTGCCACCAGTGTGCTCTGTGGGGAGGCATGGTAAGTGACCCAGAGAGGAGTATTCTCAATCAAGCCCACATCAGTTTGGTATAACACAAGTGCTTTGTCAGTCCGTCTATCCATTTTTATGTTCACCACATGTACCACTTTCCCAAGCATGGCGGCCACACCTTCAAGCCTCTGGCTGAGATCTATGAGCAGCACGTGACCAAGGTGAACGAGGAGGTGGCCAAGCTCCGCCGCCGCCTCATGGAAGTCATTAGCCTGGTGCAGGAAGTGGTGAGGGGCACTGTTTCTGTATATTATGACATATCATGGGATCCTTTGATTGTTTTTTAGCTTGGTTAGAAGCACAAAAAAGTATCAGTATCACTAATGCACAGTGCTGAATTTAGCCACTAGATGTCACAAGGACACTACAGCTAATTCTCCTCTGTAGTGATGGAATGCCTCCTACACACTATCCATCAATGATGACATATGAAGTTAACATTGTACCAAGTTACTTTACAACTCTGCAACAGTCTCTGCCTCATTCAACATGGTTTTCTGGTTCTCTCAGGAGAGGAATGTGGAAGCAGTGCGAGGGGCCAAGGACGAGCGAGTGCGAGAGATCCGTAATGCAGTAGAGATGATGATTGCCCGTCTGGACAACCAGCTCAAGAACAAACTCCTCACCCTCATGGGTACGCTCATTTGGTGACACCATTCTGGGTTCTCTCTAGTCACTGTAATGCCCTTCTATGTCACTGAAATATAATTTTTACATAAATTTCCCCTCACAACAGGTCAGAAGACCTCCCTTACCCAAGAGACTGAGCTACTGGATTCTCTCCTGCAAGAGGTGGAACATCAGGTGTGTGAACTTGTACCATACCAATATACAGCGTACCATTTAACACCAGTAAACCGAAAGGCAATAATAACAGCATAGTGGATTGGACATGGTGTACCTGCTTGAGTGTTTCTTGCAGGACATACTGTGTTGTCCTTTGGTTTGTGGAGGAAGGTGTTTAGGAGGAGAGTGTGAAGTGTTTCCAGTGGCAGTCTGGCATGCCACACCGCACAGCACTCAGGGTAGCAGGAAGTTGGTGGAAAGGAGGTCCTGAGCCACCAATGGTCTAGAGGATTTGTCTCGTTTTATTTCCTTTTACTCTGCACCAAAGTTATTATAGTTTTGTGTTTTTATATTTGTTTTTATTTCTATTTCTATTGTTAGTTTTCAGACCGGATTTGTTTGTATGAAAATATTTATTTAGTTTTTCTATTATTTCGTTTCAGTTTTAGTGTTAGTGTTAATGAAAGAGAGCATGGTGTCTGAGGCTAGGAGCCATTTTTGGGTTGTATAGTTTTCTTGGGATGTCACTTCTTACCACTGGAGGGGCAGTATCACATAAGGTGACAGGTCAGGTCATAGGTTAGGCTAGCCCTTCTCATGACTCCAATGCTACATTTGAGTCATTCCACATCCCTTTTGATTAGTTCAGGTGAATTGGTCAAGTGTGAAACGCTCTATCTAGAAACAATTGATACTTGATTGCGATACGGTTTTAAAATCTTGAACACTCAACTTAAAGTAACTGTTCAGTGTTTATAGATTTCGATGAAATATGATTTATAATTACTTACAATATGAGGGAAATAGTTTTCCTTCCAAAGAAATTGTAATTAAGTATGCTAAACACATTTTCTTTGTTGGAATGGTGTGGGCGTACCCCAATAACCGAATGGTGTGGGCGTATACCGGTAATTGAAAATATTAATGCGATTAGAGTGCTGATTGGCAAGCTCATCCTCCTCAAGAGTATGATATCATCTATGAAACGGTCTGTATTGAAGTGTTTTTTTTTTATCTCCAATTTATGCCATGGCAGACAGTTACTTTTTTGTTTTTATTTAACTAGTCAAGTCAGTTAAGAACCAATTCTTATTTACAATGATGGCCTACCAAAAGGCTTCCTGCGGTGACAGGGGATTAAAAAAAAAAAGTACATAACACACATCACAACAAGAGAGACGCAACACATGACAACACAGTATGGTAGCAACACAACATGTCAACAACATGGTAGCAGCACAACATGGTAGCAGCACAAAACATGGTACAAACATTATTGGGCACAGACCACGGCACAAAGGGCAAGAAGCTAGAGACAACAATACATCACGCGAAGCAGCCACAACTGTCAGTAAGAGTGTCCGTGATTGAGTCTTTGAATGAAGAGATTGAGATAAAACTGTCCAGTTTGAGGTTTTTTTTGCAGCTTGTTCCTGTTGCTAGCTGACGCGAACTGAAAAGACGAGGTCCTTTGGGGACCTTTAACAGAATGTGACTGGCAGAACAGGTGTTGTATGTGGAGGATGAGGGCTGCAGTAGATATCTCAGATAGGGGGGAGTGAGGCCTAAGAGGGTTTTATAAATAAGCTTCAACCAGTGGGTCTTGCAACGGTTATACAGAGATGACCAGTTTACAGAGGAGTATAGAGTGCAGTGATGTGTCCTATAAGGAGCATTGGTGGCAAATCTGACATCCTAATGGTAAGAACACCCTTACCTGCCAATCTATAAATTATGTCCACGTAATCTAGCATGGGTAGGATGGTCATCTGAATCAGGGTTAGTTTGGCAGCTGGGGTGAAAGAGGAGTGATTACGATAGAGGAAACTAAGTCTAGATTTAACATTCGCCTGCAGCTTTGATATGTGCTGAGAGAAGTACAGTGTAGCATCTAGCCATACTCCTAGGTACTTGTATGAGATGAATACCTCAAGCTCTAAACCCTCAGAGGTAGTAATCACACCGGTGGCATTCTTTTTGCCAAAACACATGACCATTGTTTTGGAGGTATTAAGGGCAGAGAAAGCTTGTTGGACACTAAGAAAGGCGTTTTGTAGAGTGTTTTAACACAAAATCCAAGAAGGGGCCAACTGCGTAAAAGACTTATCTGCATATAAATGGATGAGAGAGCTTCCTACTGCCTGAGCTATGTTGTTGATGTAAATTGAGAAGATCGTGGGGCCTAGGATTGAGCCTTGGTGTACTGCCTTGGTGACAGGCAGTGGCTGAGACACAGATGTTCTGACTTTATACACTGCACTCTTTGAGAGAGGTAGTTAGCAAATCAGGCCAAAGACCCTTCAGACACCAAAACTCCTTAGCCGGCCCACGAGAATGGAATGGTCTGCCTTATCAAAAGCTTTGGCCAAGTCAATAAAAATAGCAGCACAACATTGCTTAGAATCAAGGGCAATGGTGACACCATAATCTGAGTGGAAACCAGATTGCATACCAGAGAGAACTATAGACATCAAGAAAGCCAGTCAGTTCATCATTGACAGGTTTTCCCAACACTTTTCATTAACAGGGCAAAATATAAATGTCCCTATAACAGTTAGGATCAGCTTGTTTTTCTCCTTTAATGGATGCACCGTGGCTGCCTTCCAAGCAATGGGAACCTCCCTAGAGAGGAGAGACAGTCTTGGCGATGATATGGGCAGCAACCTTAAAGAAGAAAGGGTCTAAACCATCTGACCCAGATGTTTTTTTGGGGGTGAAGTTTAAGGAACTCCTCTAGCACCTCGGACTCCGTGATCACCTGCAGGGAGAAACGTTGTAGCGGGGCAGGGGAAAAAGAGGGAGGAGCATCGGGGCTAGTCGCATTAGAAGGGGTGGGAGAAGAGAAAATGTTGGACGGGCTAGGAGGCATGGCTGAGTCATAGGAATCCTGACTTAATGAAGTGGTGATTAAAGAGCTCAGCCATGTGCTTCTTGTCAGTAACAACCACATCGTCAACTTTAAGGGACATGGCAGCTGTGAGGAGGAGGGTTTATTCTCCAGGTCTTTAACTGTTCTCCAGAACCTTTTGGGGTTAGACCCACAGAGAGAGAACTGCTCCTTAAAGTAACTAACTTTGGCCTTCCGGATAGCCTGAGTGCACTTATTTCTCATTTGCCTGAACGAGAGCCAGTCAACCTGAGTATGCGTGTGCCCAGCCTTTCGCCAAATGGTATTCTTGAGGTGGAGTAACTCAGCAAGATCATGGTCGAACAAGGGGCTGAACCTGTTATTAATTCTAATTTTCTAAATGGGGGCATGTTTGTTAACAATACCACTAAAAATATCAAAAAAGAAAGTCCAAGCATCTTCAACAGAGGGGATCAAGCTGATTCTATACCAATTTACAGAGGCCAGGTCATGAAGGAAGTCTTGCTCATTAAAGTTTGTTAGCCAGCGTCTGACACGTCAGGACAGGTCGTTTCACTGAGCAGCCATTATGAACACAGGCTGTAAAACAGTGATGACTAAGGTCATTACAGAAAACACCAGACTGAGACCTATCAAGATTATTTATGAGGATCACATCAAGGAGAGTAGTCTTTTCTGGGTGTTTTGAGTCATACCTTGTGGTGTTGGTAATACTCTGAGAAAGATTTAGGGAGTCCCATTGCTTTAGGACTTGGTCAGATTGTTTAAGCATGTCCCAGTTTAGGTCACCTAGCAGGACAAATTCAGACTTAGTGTAAGGGGCCAGGAGAGAGCTTAGGGCATTTAGAGTAAAGGCCGGTGCTGATGGTGGACGATAACACCCAGGAACAGTCAACAAAGAGCTATTTGAAAGTTTAATGCCAGCAAATCAAATTGTTTGGGGACACAGACTTGCTGGAGATAATCAAGCACTGAAGGTGTTCCTTGTTAAAGATTGCCACTCCACCAGCTTTGGAAGATCTGTCTTGCCGAAAAAGGTTATAAGAATCATATCAACAAGATCATTATGTACAGCAACTTCATTAGCTAACATGAATACAAAGCCGGCAAGAGGTGGTTAGAATAGGATGGGAAGCAAAGAGTACGTGAAACTAATAGTCTGAGGCCCGAGAGTCATGAGGCAAATGGCATAAAGCACAAGCAAAAAATATAACGACTTTGGGCTAGCCATTTTATGTTCAGTCAATCGCCCCAACAGTGCGTGTGTGCTGGAGGCAAGCGAAAGCTCTGGGGAGTGGGGGGGGTACCAGACGGGGAGACAGGCTAGGGCAGACGGTGAACAGATTGCCTGGTGGAATCCAAGCAGCAGTGCAGCAGGCAACAGGAGTAGGTGTCACAACCACTTGGGAGAAGCTTTTTTCGGGAGGCAGATTCCTTGTAGAAAATCCCAACTAGCTAGCTAACGTAGCTAGCAAGTCTCTGTCCACTGTTTTTTCCATGTGGAAAAGGAGGTTGTTAGCTAGCTATATCTCCTCAGTTCTGGCGAATGGTCCTTTAAGAAGTCCAAACAAAAGTCCTGTGGCTGTTGTACTTTGGAGATTGCGAGTACGATATCTTCTGATGTGATCAAAGCAACAATATGGTTTCTTATTGCACAGATGGAGGGGGCTTCAAAGGCCTCTGCATTGTTGGGCTCAAGGGCTTTGACACCTCTCTTCACACCTCCGTGCTAATTGAAGTTCACCCAACTTATTGTGGGAAGCTTGTGGAAGGCTACCCGAAACGTTTGATCCAAGTTAAACAATTTAAAGGCAATGCTACCAAATACTAATTGAGTATGTAAACTTCTGACCCACTGTGAATGTGATGAAAGAAATAAAAGCTGCAATAAATCATTCTCTCTACTATTATTCTGACATTTCACATTCTTAAAATAAAGTGGTGATCCTAACTGACCTAAGACAGGGAATTGTTACTAGGATAAAATGTAAGGAATTGTGAAAAACTGAGTTTAAATGTATTTGGCTACGGTGTATGTAAACTTCCGACGTCAACAGTATGTAAACATTATTAAAGTGACTAAAGATACTGTGGAATAGTATAGAATACAGTATATACATGAGGAGAGTAATGCAAGATATGTAAACATTATTAAAGTTTACATATCTAGCTAGTGATAGCATGGAAATCCCCCAAAAGCTTCAGGACCACAATATGCTTTCACCTGTCTAGTTCTTTCACATCCGTGCAGATAAATGAAGGGAGAAAAGGATAGGAAGCCACTTCAGGCTATTAAGATTCACTTTTTGTTTTTTGAGAGAACTCATTTGAAACTTCCAGAAACCAGGTGCATTCTCCCTGATTTTGAAACTCGTGAGAAACTAAGCTCTTATGATGTTAGATGAGTCATTTGATTGACAAGAGCTTTATAATCCTGACCTTTTCAGTCCAGAGATTCCTATATTTCAAAACAGAGCCTAAATTCAATAAAGGTCGTAAGCCCCCTGAGAGAATGGGTTTCCTGGCTTCAACTGTCAGTCACACGTCCAAATTCAGCCATGGGAATCTTTCAGGACTTTTCTCAGGGTCTTTAATACGTTATTCATAGTCACTTGAGGAAAAATATCAAGCTCTTTTCAAACCTTCACACAGATGTTTTCTTATACTTTCACCTCTGAAGTCACAACCTCGGGATTTCCATGGCCTGTGGAACTTTACCTTGATATGTCCTGCCGCCAGTGAAATGAGATGACGTTAAGCGTTAGGATGGGGGTGGGTCAGGTGTTGCTCTGCAGAGCTCTAGAATTGTGTGTGTTCTGTCCTACAGCTGCGCTCCTGCAGTAAGAGCGAGTTGATCTCCAAGAGCCCAGAGATCCTGCTCATGTTCCAGCAGGTTCACCGCAAGCCCATGCAGTCGTTTGTTACCACCCCAGTCCCCCCAGACTTCACCAGGTAGCATACTAACTAAACCCTACATACTAACTAAACCCTACATACTAACTAAACCTGCACTTCCTAGGTACTGTATATAAACCACAGATCGTGTGACTTGAGAATACAAAAATGCCCTACACCCTCTTATTAGACTTTGTTGTAGCTGTGTTTTCAAATTGTCGTCAGAGAAAGGAGGATCCACTTCTAAATATGGAAGTTCAGTTTCATTTTGTATTTTCAGATATACATTTCCATTTGGATGATTCATAATGTAGCAAGATATTTTTATGCTTTTAATGGATATTTATTGAAATTGAGCTGTAGTTACGGAGCATCCCGCTCTCCTTTCTCCCCCCCCCCCTCCCCCACACACAGTGAGCTGGTTCCTGCTTATGACTCAAGCACTTTCGTTCTGGCAAACTTCAGGTAAAAAAAATCCTCAGCTTGTGCATGCACAAAGAATATACATCTACAGTCTTTTTGAAGAACAAACTTAATGTCTTTTAGCTTCCGTTTCTTGGAAAATAATACTAAGTCCACCATTTAGGTAGCTAGGTCCAAGGCTCTGATTAAGTTCTTATTCTCTAGCTGCTAATTAGCATATGACTGATCATGCATCAGTTGGTTTGTGGATTTTCTCCGTTAAGGCAACCAAGGACATGTCGGCCCATGATAATGAGCAATTTCTCTCTCGTTGTGACACTTACCGAGACGCAGTTGAAATGGACTTGTTTAATGAATGGGTTGATCCTATCTGACTTGTTTTTCCTGCCGGTGTGTTCCGTTGGTCTTACAGCACCCTGAGACAGAGGGCAGATCCTGTCTACAGCCCGCCACTCCAGATATCTGGCATCTGCTGGAGACTCAAGGTTTACCCAGTGAGTAGACCACAGGAGGTTGGTGGCACCTTAATTGGGGAGGACGGGCTTGTGGTAACGGCTGGAGCGGAATTAATGGAATGGTATCAAACACGTCAAACATGTTTTCCATGTGTTTGATGCCATTCTTTTTGTTCCAGCCATTATGAGCCGTCCTCTTCTCAGCAGCCTCCACTGGAGTAGACATACACCTCCAACAATTGGTTGTTCTCTAGTAGTAATTGCTACTAAACAACTAGCTCTTATGTTCTTCCCATCTTATTCTAACTACTAGATTTGATATGTCACCTTTTTCACAACTAAGTTGTCAGTATTGAAAATCTTTGAAAAACTGGTCACGTTCATCATTGTGTGTTTGTTTTTCCTTCAGGATGGCAACGGTGTTGTGCGCGGCAACTACCTGTCAGTTTTCTTGGAGCTATCTGCAGGACTCCCTGAAACGTCGAAGTATGTTTTTGTCAAATTATTGTCTTTCGCTGTCTTTTAGTCAAGTTTTCACTTTTAGTTCTATCAACTTTAACGTGTGTGTTTGTGTCTAGGTATGAGTACCGCGTGGAGATGGTCCACCAGGCCTCCAGCGACCCCACTAAGAACATCATCAGGGAGTTTGCATCTGACTTTGAGGTGGGGGAGTGCTGGGGATACAACCGTTTCTTCAGACTGGACCTGCTGGCCAGTGAGGGCTACCTCAACATGCAGACTGACACTCTAGTCCTCAGGTGAGTAGTGCTGAGCAATTATTGTTTTTTTTTAAGTCTGTTCGATTATTTAAAAAAAATTTTTTTTATTTATTTTTAACATTCGATACATTATGAAATAATGACATTAAAATGTCAAGTCCACATTTAGGGTGGCAGGTAGCCGAGTGGTTAGCGCATTGGCCCCGTAAACGAAAGGTTGCTGGATCGAATCCCTGAGCTGACAAGGTAAAAAAAAATCTGTTGTTCTGCCCACTGTTCCCCGGTAGGCCGTCATTGTAAATAAGAATTTGTTCTTAACTGACTTGCCTAGTTAAATAAAGGTAAAAAAAAAAAATAAGACCTCAATAGACAAAATAGGAACTTACTATAAAATAAAATATTTCAGTTGTGTATATTACTATGTTTATTTGATGACTATTGTTCTTCATTCCTTAAAGTAATCATCTGATCTCTGCTCAGGCAGTAGTAGTCACAGACAACGTTGTCTCTGTGCTCCCCATATTGTCTTTAGTCATCATATTTAGCTAGCCTGCCTAAGCAGATGAGGCATACATTCACAAACTGTCTCTATCTCTCTCCCCCGGTCGTTGTGTACATTGCTCTCTCTAACGTAGCAGGCGTAAAAGTGTATCCATCTCTGTCCGAAACGAAAAGAACAGGCGCAATGGATTATGGTCATTGTAGTTACCACGTTTCTGCTTCAGCCAAGCGTCTCTTTCAGTTATTGAGTTGATTTCTCTCGTGAAGTCCCCAAATTTTTTTTTATGGCATTTTGGTTAATAGTTCAGCACTACAGGTGAGTTACCACTACTACACATTAGACAGAAAGGCACCATGTCTTTATCAGCTGTACTTCGTAGTTCGTTGATGTCTTCACCAACCCTCTGTCCCATATTGAAACCTGCCTGGCAACAATAACAACCTGGATGCAGCAGAACGTCCTCAAGCTTATCAGTGACAAAACTGACCTATTGCTGTTAGGTTCACAATCTACGCTAGCCAAAGCTGGCCCCTTCAATCTCACTATTGATGGCACTGTTGTCTCTCCATCCCCTGTTCAAACAAGCCTACCCCTAGCCCCTGACCTGTCCTGTGTTATGTTTGACCCCCCCCCCCCCGTCTTTGTTTTGTCATTTTTCTATTGTCTAATGTTCTTCATGTTAGTTGTTTCTTCTTCTTCTTCTTCTTCTTCTTCTTCTTCTTCTTCTTCTTCTTCTTCTTCTTCTTCTTCTTCTTCTTCTTCTTCTTCTTCTTCTTCTTCTTCTTCTTCTTCTTCTTCTTCTTCTTCTTCTTCTTCTTCTTCTTCTTCTTCTTCTTCTTCTTCTTCTTCTTCTTCTTCTTCTTCTTCTTCTTCTTCTTCTTCTTCTTCTTCCCTTCTTCCTTCTTCTTCTTCTTCTTCTTCTTCTTCTTCTTCTTCTTCTTCTTCTTCTTCTTCTTCTTCTTCTTCTTCTTCTTCTTCTTCTTCTTCTTCTTCTTCTTCTTCTTCTTCTTCTTTCTTCTTCTTCTTCTTCTCTCTTCTTCTTCTTCTTCTTCTTCTTCTTCTTCTTCTTCTTCTTCTTCTTCTTCTTCTTCTTCTTCTTCTTCTTCTTCTTCTTCTTCTTCTTCTTCTTCTTCTTCTTCTTCTTCTTCTTCGGTTGACACTGTCCTGAACAGGTACCAGGTGCGTTCGCCCACCTTCTTCCAGAAGTGCAGAGACCAATACTGGTACATCAGCCAGCTGGAGTCAGCCCAGTCCAGCTACATCCAGCAGATCAACAACCTCAAAGAGGTGGGGGCTTGGATCAGGGTTTACCAAATTCAGGCCTTTTTGCCCTAGCACTGTTATTTGAATCAGCTGTGCAGTGCTAGATCAAAAACAAAATGTGCACCCAGGGGGGACTCCAGGACCGAGTTTGGGGAACCCTGGATTAGATCACCACAAATGAAATCTAATTATTATTGTGTTGTCATTGCATATTATGTCTACCTGTTTTCAGAGGCTGGCCATTGAGCTGTTCCGTAGGCAGCAGTCTCGCAGCTCGTCCCCTCCTAACCGGCGCCTGGGCCCCTCGACCTCAGAGAGAGACTCCCGCTCAGGGAAAGGCCCCGTGGCTGAGGACGGCTGCCAGACCACTGAGACCAAAGAGGAGGAAGAGAAGACTCAGCATGATGACTCCAATGTGAGTAACTCAGACATTATCACTTTGTAATCATATTCGTCTATATTCATGAAGACTGCAGATGGTCACTGTATTGTTTCATATTTTTGGTTAAAGATTGTGCACACGCTAACACTTGAGTAAATGAGGAATGCAAAGTATATTGAAAGCAGGTGGTTCCTGAGTTAATTAAGCAGTTACAGTTTAGCCATTTAGCAGACACTCTTATCCAGAGGGAAATTAGGGTTAAGTGCCGTTCTCAAGGGCACATCGACAGATTTTTCACCTAGGCAGCTCTGGGATTCGAACCAGCAACTTTTCGGTTACTGGCCCAACACTCTTAACCGCTAGACTACCTGCCGCCCCAATTAACATCCCATCATGCTTAGGATCATGTATAAAAATGCTCAGTTGCCCATAATTTTTGCTACCATGGCTAGAAGAAAAGATCTGACTTGGAAAGAGGGGTCTCAAAGGAGCATAAGAAAGGGGGATACCTAATCAGTTTTACAACTGAATGCATTCAACTGAAATGTCTGCCGCATTTAACCCAACCCCTGAATCCGAGAGGTGCAGAGGGCTGCCTTAATCGACATCCAAGTATTTGGCACCCGGGGAACAGTGGGTTAACTGCCTTGCTCAGGGGCAGAAAGACAGATGTTTACCTTGTCAGCTCGGGGATTCGATCCAGCAACCTTTCGGTTACTTGCCCAACGCTCCTTACAACCAGGCTACTTGCTTAAAGGGTGTGTTTCTCTGTCACCAGATCTCAACCAATTTAACACTTATGGGAGTTAGGGCTGGGTGGTATACCGTATATTACGATATACCGGTGTTGATGCACGGACCGGTTTGGGTTTTTAATTACACTTCGTTTGTGTTTCTTACATCTACAAACAGCTAGTTTGTCCTTTCTTAGTTGGGCCTAAATCTATTTCCATGATTCCAACAGTGGTTCCAAGTGTTCTCCTCTAAATCACAAGTCAAATCGCAATTGCAACATTCGGTTAAAAATAAGGCCTAGGTTGTTTGACTATCTGGCAACCCTACGTGGAAATGATCTCAAATTAGTGCAAGAAATGCAGAAATGTATGAAAATACTGACAAACATTTTTGGTTGAAGTTTAATTGAACATTATGAAACAATCAGAATGGAGAAATACTAATTGAAATCACTTAGAATGTATGTGTTGCCACAGTTGGGTCACGTCCTACTCATAAAGCACATTTAGAACTTTATTATTAAAGACATAAATTACTGTCATACTGTCCTTTTTATTCTATTTTTTTAATACCGTGATATGATATTTTGGCCAAATCGCCCAGCTCTTATGGGAGTCTGAAGAGGCACCTGAGACAGTGTTTTCCATCAACAAAACACCAAAGTATGGAATTTCTCATGGAAAAAATGGTGTCTAATCCCTCCTATAGAGTTCCAGACACTTATAGAATCTATGCCAAGGCGCATTGAAGCTGTTCTGGTGGCTCGTGGCCCAACACCCTGTTAAGCCACTATTTTGGGATTTCCTTTTTGGCAGTTACCTGTATGTTTGAAGCTCAATGGTCAAAACAAATAAATGGTGTGTGGATATGATAGTCTCCTTCATATTCACATAACCACTGTGGTTGAAACATTGTCACATTAAAATCCTGAAAAAAATCGCCAACGTATAATTTTGGTTAATATTTGTTTCCGATTAAAATGTATGTCATTTTTAAAAACGGTGCATCAATAGTCTATAGCACTGGACTAATTTGAAACACTTATAAATCAATCCGCCTTTTCTTCAGTCTTCTCTAGTCTTACTTAAGCGCTGACCTCAGTGTGCATTATGATAAGTTGTCTTAAGATGGAGATGGGGCACAGTAGAGGAGAAACACTTGGGGCACCAGGAGCTGAGCTCCAGACTACATTGTGCTAAATGTTGAAGTGTGTTCATGAGCTGTCTGACAGGGACCTTGAGCATGTACTATTTCATTGGTGTATCAGATGATTAAACATGGCAGAGCAGCACTACAGGCTCTTATGTTATGTAAATGTTGCGGCAACATTATGGTGTGGTCAGGAGCTGTCTGACGGGGACTTGGAGGTGGACTGTCTGACGGGGGATGAGGAGGTGAACCCTCTGGACGGCGGCAGCACCTCTGGCAGCTCCACGGCAACTAGCAACACAGAGGAGAACGACATTGACGAGGAGACCATGTGAGTGACCCACCTGCACAGTCGCCCCCTAACCACCCAACTCTCTCGTCTTTTTTGGGGGGGATGCAGAAATGAAATGATATTATATCCGCATCCTATCAGTACAATTAAGTTAAACTCCCTCTGCCCCCCCCCACCCGGGTTGTGCTACTTAGAAAAAGTGTTGTTTTTGATATGACTAGTGTATGCAGACTTCATCGATGTGTTTTCAAACCCCTGCAACCAGAGAGGCTGAGAGTGGAGGGCAGCACTGTAGCTGAAGCATCAGTCTCGCATGTTCTCTCTTGTACTCTATCTCCCCCCTCCACCCCCTCATTGTGAGCTCTCCAGATAAGCCATCCATGAGTCATCATTGCTCCTCATACTGCCTGGCTGGCAGAGTGTAAAACACCAACACGAGGCTCACCAGCTCTTTCCAACACGCAACATAGACATTATCACACATGTACCGTATACTTAAACACTAACAGAAGGTCTTCCCATGTCTTGATACAGACCTGCACGCACACGCGTATGCATACACACATTACATAGCGAACACGCATTGTCCAATCTCCATGCGTCTCCTGAAACACTTCAATCCATGTTAGTGCTCCATGTTTGCTTTTAACAAGGATCCTCTCAGGCTCTGTGGTGGGAAACTACAGGCAAGTGTCATCCCCCTCTCCGCCCACGAGGCACTTCTCTCTCGCTCACTCTCTCGCAGCTGTAATGCTGGTAGGACATTTTTTCTCCTCCCAGATGCTCTGGGATGCGTTGCTCCGTTGTTCCCACGTCTATAAATACGCTGAGTGGCGGCGAGTGAGAAACGCTTTGCTGGATATCTCTGACTCATGTTGTACTAGAGGCTGATACAATAGGGCTGCTGTGTTTCCCCTGTTCTCCCCCGGGGCATACCTAAAGAAATATCTGCAGGGAAGGCTTACAGACTAAGGTATACGAACACACAAAGTAGACGCACACAGTCAGTCACTTACTTGCTCACTCTCAAATGGGCACGCACATCCCATGGGGCCCCTGCTAAAAGAACAGCGCGACTCATCATTAAGCCGTACCATTCCAGAGAGAACATTGCAGTGCACTGTCCATCCATTTCATCAGTAGAGCTACTAGCTGGTCTGTTACAACACAAATAACTTTGTCTAATCACCCTAAAAAGCTTTTTGGTAAGGGAACACTGCTCTGTGATTTACACACTTTCTCATTTAAGAGTTGCTGGTCCAGCCAAGGTCTTGCGGATGCAGATTTTATTAGTTGGCTGATAATGCCGTCTCCCAGCCTTAGTATTTGCCAAAGAACTCAACGTGCACAGTTTCTATACCCATAGAGGTCCATGGAGGGAACACTATGTCCATATCCCCAAACGGTCACATCTCGCTGTCTTGTAACAATAAATCAGCCAATGTGAAACCAAATGATAACTCAATCAACTAAAACTCAGTTGACCAAATTTAAATGACAGCTAGGCTATTTTAAATGATAGGTTGGGTTTTTCCCCCCGGTCTTGGCGTGGTTTGGGCATCAGTCAGCTTTAGTGTTGGCTGTCAGCTAAAGTTTTAGTGTTCGGTTGACCGTGAAATTGTAGCAATGTTGTTGTTCCCAGTCCTGAAGTTGATGGTCTCTGGTTTTCAGGTCTGGGGAGAATGACGTGGAGTTCAGTGGGAACCTGGAGATGGAGGGGGAACTGCCTGACGATGTGGCAGGAGCAGCAGGTAATCTCTTTCTTTCTCTCTCTACTCCCTCATCTGTTTTTCCATCTCCCTCCCCTCTTTTCTCTCGATCCCATTCTCTCTCTCTCACCCTCCCTAGTTCTCCCTCTCATACTGTCTGTATATCTCCCTTTCCGTAACCTTTTTTTCTCTCCTTCTTTATCTATATCATCAGATCTCTCGTGTGTGTGTGTTAGTCTAACAGGAGTACGTTCGACATGATATTCACGGCACGGCAACTCCAGGAGAAGTGCCGTGAACAACATCAGGACCTTTTCATGGCCTTTGTCGACCTCTCCAAGGCCTTCGACACTGTGAGCAGAGGACTATTATGGGGCATTCTACTCAAATTTGGCTGTCCAGACAGGAGGGCAAGAGTCAGTGCTCTTTGGAGTAAGCATTGGTGTGAGGCAGGGGTGTGTGCTTGCACCTGTACTCTTTAACATCTTCCTCCTATGTGTCACCCAGCTTCTCCACAAGGAGCTTGAGGACAGCAGCGGGGTTGCGGTGGACTTCAGGCTGGATGGAAACCTATTCAACATCAGAAGGCTCCAAGCAACCACAAAGGTTTTGACGAAGCGTGTTCTTGAGCTGCAGTATGCTGATGACTGCTCTTGTGGCCCACACTCTGGAAGACCTTCAGTCCGTCCTTGTAGCGGCTGTGAGGGTCTATAGTAGGATGGTACTGTCTATCAACACCACCAAGACAGAGGTGGTCTGCCAATGGAGATCCAGCCCTCCACCCACCATGCCTGTCTTCACCATTGCAAGCATCAGCTGCCTTCGGGAAACTCAGACGCTGGGTCTTTGAAAACGAGGATCTCCACCTCCACACCAAAGTCGCCGTCTGCATCACCACACTTCTTTACAGCAGTGAAGCCTGGGTCACTTACAGTCGCCACAACAATCAGCTAGAGTGATTCCACATAGGATGCCTGCAGCGCATCCTGGGAATCACCTGGTGTGACCGTCTGCCCCATACAGAAATACTTGCTAAGACCTACTGCAAGAGTATGGAGGCCATGGTCACCCAACATCAACTACGCTGGCTTGGGCATGTCATTAGGATGTCTTAGGAACGCTTCTTGCGGAAGATCCTGTATGGCCAGCTACATCTTGGCAGAGGGGCAGATGAAGCGCTACAAGGACCAGCTGAAAACGTTGCTGAAGAAGTGCAACATCAAACCCATAGACTTAGAGGATGCTACTGCCGACCGTTCCACCTGGAGACAGCTCTGCCAGAGCGGAGGGAGGAGGAGAGGAGACCAAAGAGACAGCAAGAACAGCTCAGGAGACATACAACCATGCCTGAACCCACCAACACAGACAGACACACAACCATGCCTGAACCCACCAACACAGACTGAGACACACAACCATGCCTGAACCCTCCAACACAGACTGAGACACACAACCATGCCTGAACCCACCAACACAGACAGACATACAACCATGCCGGAACCCACCAACACAGACTGAGACACACAACCATGCCTGAACCCACCAACACAGACTGAGACATACAACCATGCCTGAACCCACCAACACAGACTGAGACATACAACCATGCCTGAACCCACCAACACAGACTGAGACATACAACCATGCCTGAACCCACCAACACAGACTGAGACACACAACCATGCCTGAACCCACCAACACAGACTGAGACACACAACCATGCCTGAACCCACCAACACAGACTGAGACACACAACCATGCCTGAACCCACCAACACAGACACACAACCATGCCTGAACCCTCCAACACAGTCTGAGACATACAACCATGCCTGAACCCACCAACACAGACTGCATATGCCCCACCTGCAATAAGGTTTGTTGATCTCGGATTGGACTCTACAGTCACCAAAAAATTCACCGTTAAGTGGAAGTCATCAGATACGATGGACTACCGGAGAAGGGGCCTTAAAGAGGATGTCATGAGTGCTGATGTGGAACGTTTAAAGTGTGTGTGTGTGTGTGTGTGTTAAGCCAAAGGGGAGTGTGAAGGGCTGCATAACGATGCTTATATTTGAAAGTGAAGGAATGTAATTCATGTGTCACAGTTGACTTTAATTTACGTAGTATTTAGGATGCACCTTTCTTTGGACATGTTAGTAGTCTCTTACTTCCCATCTGACTCTTTCCTCTGAAAGGAAAATATCCATTATTACATGCCCCCATGCCTAATAGTGGGTTAGCCAGGGAGCTTATTAAAATTCAAATGTATTCATTAAACATTGGCTCCAAAGTGGGTTATCGTCCCCGTCGACATTACTCTCCCTGCCTCAGACAGAGTTGTACTTTTTCCAATCTAATCTCTCGCCTTTTGAAATGCTCATTGTATGCAGACCTAAATTATTTTTCTGCTGCTCTCGCAGCTGTGCGCCGGCTGACTCATTTAATACGGCGGTGAAATGGCTGGAGAGTTGAATTGAATCTTGGCGCAAGAGTTCTCTTGTCTGAAATGGGTCTAACTTCAAATGGAGATGCAGCGTGGGCTGTTTAGTAGCCGTAGCGCTTCGCTCTGTGTTAAACCTAGATAAAGATTTCCTTTTGCAACCAGTATTCAATATGCCCTCTTCCAAACTCATTCAAAGTTGTCAGTTGACTCCCCTTGCTACTCCTCCAACACTTGATAGATATAAGCATATCCAGTATAGCTCACCTTTGGTCTCCCCCTTCCCTTTTGCAACTGTTTCCTCACCAGTGTACCTCTGAACGTACCGCTCTGACTCTACCCCTCTCCCAGGAAGCTCTAACACTGGGGCTAGGTGTCTGAGGCGTGGTGGTCTCTCCACCGCTGGCAGCAACAACAGTCTGCTGGAGATCGACCCCGTCATCCTCATCCAGCTGCTGGACCTGAAGGAGCGCAGCAACGTGGAGTCGCTGTGGGGCCTTCAGCCCAGACCCCCTGCCTCCTTGCTGCACAGCCAAGGTAGGGTCTCTCTTTCATAGCCTCCTACTCTGTACTGGGTAGCCAAGCTAGGACACAGTCACTCTGTCTCTGGGAAACATTAGGACAAGTGCTAATAGCCAATTAATCTCTTAATCTCCTTTTCACCCTTCCCTTTACTCCCTCTCTCTCTCTAGTCCAAGTCCACTGCAGGAAGGAGCGGGGTGAGCGTAGGCCTCAGACAGTGCGGCGGGGAGCCCCAGACTCGGGGGTCCTGATTCGGCTTAAGGCACAGATGGCTGAGGTGCGGAGTAAGATGTCGGATGTGAAGTGTCAGCTGGAGGCACGGGGGGAGACCAAGGCAGGGCCCTCTTGCGGGGTCACAGGGGTGGAGCAGGGGCCCTCTTACCACTCAGACCTGGGGCCCAGCAGGAAGCCCACAGAGCTAGATCTAATTGGGAAAGGACTCGGGGTCTCCAGACACTGTCGCTCTGGTGAGTGTTGCTATACACACCCACACTATACACAATACACACACACACACACACTACAATCTGTGGAATCGGATAGAATTTCACAGCACTTTCTACTGTCAGTCATTGAATACTCTAGACGGGCAGCTGGGGAGCTATCGACTGCTCAGTCAGATATTTATCTAGCTGTGGTTTGTTTGGCAGGTGGGAAGAAGGCCTCATCTCCCAAGCAGGAGGGTAGTGGGCTGGGCCTGAGAAGGACCACCGACCTAGTTGAGAAGGAGCTGAGAGGCCAGAGCGGTGGAGAGTCGTCCAGCGACCAAAGCCTCTTTCCCAGGGACACCTCCAACGGATCAGAGGGTCAGTAGTAAAGCCAGGTAGAGGTTGGGTTATCAGTGTTAAGACCACCATGGCTCCACCTATGTTCCCAAATGAATGTCAGTTGATGACTTCTGACTGACTAGTGTTTCCCTGTGCTATGTCTTACTGTAGGAGCACTGAAGCCACGTAGCGGCCACAGCTCCCCTCCCTATCTGGGCAGCTCGTCATCCTGCTCCGAAAACAAACCCTGCAGCTCCAAACACGACCAGGAGCAGCTCTCTGCAGCCGACCTGTACGCTCTGGGGGGCCTCAGCGGCATCTCGACCGCCACCATGACACGACCCAGGACCCAGCCCATGGGGTAAAACTAACACCCTGTCCTAAATCCAACCGTAGCCCCTATGCATTTCTATTGTTTATACTGTCTAGGTGCTTGGAGAATGGCACTTGATAATTGAAAAGTGTACTTGACAGTTGAGAAAATAAACTCCCTCACACAACATTTCTGTTTGTGCCACAATCTTTTAATGGATCACTTTAAACCAACACTTTGGTTGTTATTCCTTTATCAAGTGTTTAGTCCCTGCCAAAGCCTCCAATTTAACAATTTTGTTTTTTTTGGCGTCATATTTGTTTTGTTCTGTTGTTTTGTTTTTATTACTTTTCTGTGCCAACCTTGGCTGGGTTTTAAAAGAAGGCCGGACAAATGAAAATAAAGGATTATCAAATTGGACCAAGAAGGCCTGAGAGCGAGCTTTCTCTAAAATAACTTTTTAGCTTTGGAATAAACCAACTAGAGTAGTGAAATTATTTGCTATTTCTCTCTCTCTTACCAAAATGTTGCTGTTCCTATCTATCAGTGTTCTGTATTTTGTCAAGGTTTGTGTACCCCAGGAAGAATAGCTGCTGCTTCTTTAACAGCTAATGGTGAAACGAATACAAATCATGAATCTCAACAATACCTTCGAAATAATTGAAGAAAAATATGCCTGTGTCTATTCAAATCTACCTTCCTCCTGTCCAGCATTTGTTTGGATGGCCATTATTCAATGATGTATCACTCTTGGAGCAGTGTGAAAAGTTCTTGGCAGTGGACACATCTGTGGCCATGGGAATTATCTGAGGTGATGTCGTGCAGGAGGCTTTGTGACAAGGGCATTGTGTAAGCTGACACCCTCCTTCTTTCTCTCCTCTCTTCCCTCTCCCCTCCCTCAGGGCCGGCCTGCTGACGGACAGCTCTCTGGACTGTGACTCGGAGGAGGCGGCTGAGGTCCGCCAGTCACTGCTCTCCCTGGCAGAGGAACCCTCTTCCTGCCCCAACGAAGGTGCACCCCCACTGCTCTAACACCCCTCCCTTCCTCCACCTCTTGCTCCAACCTCTATGGAGGATTGCTGCTGTGATGCCACTAAGAATTGAGATCCACTTTTCATCTTAAGTGGGAAGAATATACTGTAATCTAATACCATACTGCAGGTAGCGTTTACAGCTTTTTTGAGAAGGGTATTTTAAAATATGTTTATCCTGCAGCATTACTCCTAATGAACTCTGGGATGAGTCTGTGTCTGTAGAGAGAGTGAGTGGGTGTCCACTTGGCACTGTGTGTGCAGGCTGAGTTGTGTTCTTGGTGCTGATGGTGTGAGACTCGGCTATAAGGATCTTTCTTGTCTCCCTCACCCTGTGTGTGTACCTTTTCCCCTCCCTTTACATCTTTCTGCTGTCCCCCCCTTCCCCTTTCTGTTTACCTCTCTCTCCCGCACTCTCTCCCTGTCATCCTGTGTGTCCCTCTATCGTTCTGTCTTTCAGGTCATGTTGCCCAGAAGAGGACAGCGGTACTGCTGGCAGGTATGAGCAGTGATAGTGAGATCGACTGTGACACGGAGAACGAGGACGAGGAGGTGGCTCTGGAGGCTGGAGATTGTCGCTATGACGCCCAGGCACTGCCAGGCACAGGTCAATATTGTTACCTGCTGTGTAACACCCTTTCAGAAAAACACACATACAAGAGTGCGGGGTTCCATTTCTGCACATTGTCCACACACATTTAGCCTCAAATCATCTTACTAGTTACGAGGAAGGAAATCATTGCTATTGTTTTAAATGCTTATGTTATTCTTTCCTTCCAGGGGACCAGTTGATCCCTGATGACCTAAGCTACACCACAGGAGAAACCACAGAGAGGTGATTCCCTTCCAATATGGCCGCCACAGCCGTGTGGGAACTGGACCACAGTGTATATAACTTTAATGCACATGAGCATCTGTGTAGACACTTGCATGCACTCATTCTAGCCACTGGCAACCCCCAAATACTACAACTCACTAAGTAAGCACCTTGATGATGATGACCGACTGCAGTCAGAGGTTTACATACACTGTAGCCAAATACATTTAAACTCAGTTTTTCACAATTCCTGACATTTAATCCTAGTAACAATTCCCTGTCTTAGGTCAGTTAGGATCACCACTTTATTTTTAGTATGTGAAATAGTAAAGAATTATATATTTCAGATTTGTATTTCTTTCATCACATTCCCAGTGGGTCAAAAGTGTTCATACACTCAATTAGTATTTGATAGCATTGCCTTTAAATTGTTTAACTTGGGTCAAACGTTTCGGGTAGCCTTCCACAAGCTTCCCACAATAAGTTTTGTCCCATTCCTCCTGACAGAACTGGTGTAACTGAGTCAGGTTTGTAGGCCTCCTTGCTCGCACACGCTTTTTCAGTTCTGCCCACACATTTTCTATAGGATTGAGGTCAGGGCTCTAAACAATTGTTGCAAGAATTACTTGTGTCCTGCACAAAGTAAATGTCCTAACCGACTTGCCAAAACTATAGTTTGTTAACATGAAATCTGTGGAGTGGTTGAAAAATGAGTTTTAATGACTTCAACCTAAGTGTATGTTAACTTCTGACTTCAACTGTATATTCCTTAGGCTCTTGTTGTGAAAACTAAAATAGGAACAGATATAATATGTAACAAATGAGGTCCTGGTTGATGTTTGCAATGTCTACGTACTTGGGCTTTGGTCTGGGCATCATGAGCTAAGGTGAATTTTTTAAAATAAGCACAAAAGCTCTGCCTTTCTGATTCAATGAGTTGCTGTTAATGTGTTTGTGTGGAGGAGCACAGGCAGGCGTCACACAGCGCTGTAATGAACACTTAATTCTGGTTAACAGTCTAAACGAAAGCCTTGAAATGAAGTAGACGCATTCATAACCTTAATTGCTGTATCGCCATCGCTTAATATGTGTTAGGAACCCTTTACGTTAAAGTGAAGGAAAGGCAGGGCTGAAACATTATGGAAAATTGCCAGAAGTCTCCTCTGTAAATAGTGTCAATGTAAACTACTGTATTTCATCAACTTAGATTGGAGTTGCTTCGCCCCAGTAAATCGTTTAGAACAAGAAACCGTTTTGCTGCTGTGTAGACAGACATTGAAGGGTGTATCAATGGTACTTCCTCCTCTGGCCTGTGTAAAAGATTGCTACGTTTTGAATTAGTATTGAGTGAATTCTTAGGAGAGTAATAGGCATGACTCTTGCTCACAGTATTGAGTGGATTCTGACTGAATTGATCGTTAACAATTCTCGGTCGAAGGTCTGGGCTTCAAGTGCTCTTTGACCTTGTCTCTTCATTGGACATCAAAGCTGACGTACATTATCCGCACATACAGGGTTCTTTCTTTCATGAATGAGTGTTTTCTGCGGCTCTTGTCAAGATGAGTTCTGTAACATAGGCACGTGTGTAGGTGGTGGTTAGTTTTCTTCCCTTTTGTGTCCACACTGTAGGTACCATCTTAACTCTGTCCCTGTGCTGTGTGAGCAACTCCTCCCAGTTCTGCTTCTAAAATGGGTCCATGCTAATTTACATGTTTTGACTTCTATGAAGCAGAAGCAATTTAGGTTACAGTGGATTACAGTGGATTCCATTCCCTATTCAAACGTGGTCTTAAATGGATTCAAATGTTACATTCCATCTTCTCGGGTCTAGATTGATTTGATTTTGCGTATTTTCGGCGCAATATTTGTTTGACTGAGACGCGTGTAAATACGTTTTTGTTTTGTACAAAAGCTCCCCAACAATGACGTTAATATTTTTCTTTCAAGTGTAATTGGACCAATTTCCTTTGAATTTATTTTCCTTTTTGCCTATCAGAGGGTGCCATTTCTGCCTTAAAGTTTAGCTTTGCTCTTTAACCGCGGACCATTTTTCTTTACACATTACCATTTTATTGCTCTCAACCCATTAAAAAGAAATCTAAAGACCACACTAGCATCCACATGGACATCATAGTAGAAACTGTAGTTGCTCTTTGCACCATGGAGAACAATGAACACTGGCAAAGACCAAAAAAGGTGATGACCCAACTGAATCTGTAAACATTTCTATCCCTTGAAAGGGAGATATGTAAGATGTCTCAAAGTCATGTGTATTGACCAATAAGGAAATATGTTGTAAATGCCTGAGTGCAGAGCTGAGTGGTTATCGCTGTTAATATCTTCCTATGTCAGCTAAAGGATGCCTGATGCTAAACTCACAGCTGCACATCTTCCTAATGTTCCATCGTGTGCCTAAAACCACATGGCTTCAATGGGGTTGAGCAGGCAGACAGAGGGTGGAAAATATGCGTAAAACCTCTTGTGCCCTTGAAACGGTGTTTGTATATACAGCTCGAGACTGATATGGTCTTATTGTATCTGTATGGCATTCTCTGTGTTCTGTGTGTGTACACTATGCACATTTCTGTTACTGCCCAGGTTTGAGGGGTGTGTGTGTGTGTGTGTGTGTGTGTGTGTGTGTGTGTGTGTGTGTGTGTGTGTGTGTGTGTGTGTGTGTGTGTGTGTGTGTGTGTGTGTGTTACAAAGGGATGGCTGAGGAAAGGCACTAGAAAGAGGGTGATTTAGGTGTTGTTGAATGTTCATGCTTTTCTTTGTTTTGTCTGAGTGTTTTATTTTTTTATTGGCCCAGAATGCAGTGGGAATTTATTTGTTTGGTATGTCTTTTTTATTATTATTTTTTGAACTTATAGAATATGACATGAACAAATTAAAATATTGTGTGGTTTCTTGAAATGGAACACATTTGTATATTTGTAACGGAAATACTTGTCAAATGGCTGAATTTATATAACATAACGACAATGTTTTTGTTTTATCGAACACCAACCACATGAGAGATCAAGTGCAGATAAGGGATTACTCTTAACTTTATTTTTACCCAGGATTTTAGAAAAAGCGGTTTTCAAGCAATTGGTGACTCATTTGAGTATGCACAACTTAAATGTTCCAGTCGGGCTTCTGCTCACTACAGCACAGAAACTGCTTTATTGGAAGTCGGTAACCATGTTTCCATCCTCAATTTTTATGCAGGTAGCCTGAAGTCATCGTACTTTATAAACAAAAATCACGACAGCTGTGATGTAAACAGGACGTTTTGTTACAATTTTATAAATGCCCATTTGATTTCACAGGGTGGCGAAAATGCGCGGCGTCTGTGATGAGCTTGATGATCCTTAACAATAAATATCGAGGGTATGTCTTGCCTGCCGTTTTGACTAATAAAAATGTCCTCGGTCTTTCATAATAAACACATGTAGACTAGCCTATTTGCACATCCTAACTGCACTGTATCTGTGAGCTGTTTTTGCCTTGAGCTCACTTGCCAAAATCGTAGGCACGTTTTTGCTATTTAACAGTTTTGGGTGGAGTTGAAAATGCGATGGAAACACTTCACTTTTAGAGTTTTATTCGGTATATTTAAACTTGAGCGAAAAAGCATGCACTGATTTTTATCTGCAACAAGTCCATTGGGTGGCGACGTCACTGGTGGGAAAATGCGCATATGCATATTTTTGAATGGGCTATTTGTATTTAAATCTGTCACCGATTGGATGGAAACCTAGCTAGTGATGACCTGTTGGCTGCGGGTGAATGCTCCATCTAGTTATTTTGGATCTCAGTGCTGCATTTGACCCTTGATCATAACATCCTTATTGACAGGCTGGAAAGGTGGGTGAGAATCGCTGGCGTTGTCCTCAACTGGTTCAGGTCTTGTCTTTGTGGCAGATGTTTCTCAGTGAGCATGGGTGGTTCAGTATAATTTCCAAACCCAGTAATGGTAATTCCCCCCCCAAAAAAATTCTCATTCATTTTTGTGTCTAGAATTTGAGAAATACTTCATATACAGTACATTCAAAAAGTATTCAGACCCCTTTTTCCACATTTTTACATTACAGCCTTATTCTACAGTTGATTAAATTCAAATCAATTCTCATCAATCTACACAATACCACATAATGACAAAGCGTGAACAGGGTTTTGAAATTGTAGCAAATTTATTAAAAATCAAAAACCAAAATACCTTAGTTACTTAAGTATTCAGACCCTTTTCTATGAGACTTTAAATTGAACTCTGGTGCATCCTGTTTCCATTGATCATCCATGAGCTGTTCCTACAACTTGATTGGAGTCCGCATGTGGTAAATTCAATTGATTGGACATGATTTGGAAAGGCACACACCTGTCTATATAAAGTCCCACAGTTGACAGTGCATATCAGAGCAAAAACAAAACCATGAGGTCGAAGGAATTGTACATAGAACTCAGAGACAGGATTGTGTCGAGGCATAGATCTGGGGAAGGGTATCAAATCATTTCTGCAGCATTGAAGATCCCCAAGAACACCGTGGCCTCCATCATTTTTAAATGTAAGAAGTTTTTAACCACCAAAACTCTTCCTAGAGCTGGCTGCCTGGCCAAACTGAGCAATCGGGAGAAGGGCCTTGGTCAGGGAGGTGACCAAGAACCCGATGGTCACTCTGACAGAGCTCCAGAGTTCCTCTGAGGAGATGGGAGAAACATCCAGAAGGACAACCATCTCTGCAGCACTTCACCAATCAGGGCGTCACGTCTGGAGGAAACCTGGCAGCATCCCTACGGTGAAGCATGGTGATGGCAGCATCATGCTGTGGGATTTTATTTCAGCGGAAGGGACTGGGGACGAGTCAGGATTGAGGGAAAGATGAACGTAGAAAAGTACAGAGATCCTTGATGAAAACCTGCTCCAGAGCGTTCAGAACCTCAGACTGGGGCAAAGTTTCACCTTCCAACAGGACAACGACCCTAAGCACACAGCCAGGACAACACAGGAGGGACTTCGGGACTAGTCTCTGAATGTCCTTAAGTGGCCCAGCCAAAGTCTGGTCTTGAAACCGATCGAACATCTCTGGAGAGACTCTGAAAATAGCCCCATTCAACCTGACAGAGCTTGAGAGGATCTGCAGAGAAGAATGGGAGAAACTCCCCAAATACAGGTGTACCAATCAAGTCATACCCAAGAAGACTCGAGGATGTAATTGCTGCCAAAGGTGTTTCAACAAAGTACATTGCTTACATCCGCTATGACAGGCTCATTGTCCACTCTCCCTCCCAAAAGCCTGGAAGGGATGAGAGAGCCAAGCCTATGGGTTTGTAGCTTCAACCCTGCAGCACACACACCAACTGATTAATGGACTGCTGACATTTTTCTTTTATTTTGCTTTGTTTGCTCTTTTCCATATTATGTCTATCTCTGATAAACTATGCAGGAAAAAGCTGAAAATAACCCATATTAATATACAGTATGTAGCCTTGGAAATAAGGTTCATAAAATCAATAACTTGCTAACATCGGATAACGTTAATATATTAGCTATTTCTGAGACTCGCTTAGATATTTCCTTTGATGATACAGCAGTAGCAATACAAGGATATAACATCTATAGAGAAAACAGGAATGCTTATGGGGGATGTGTTGCTATGTATATTCAGAGCCATATCCCTGTGATGCTTAGACACAATCTCATGTAAAGTGTTATTGAAGTGCTGTGGTTGCAGGTTCACCTGCCTTATCTAGTGCCTATTTTTTGTGGTGTTGCTATAGGCCACTAAGTGCTAACAGACAGTATCTAAATAATGTATGTGAAATGCTTGATAGTGTACAGTATGTGATGTAAACAGAGGTCTACTTTTTGGGGAACTGAATATTAACTGGTTTTCATCAAGCTGTCTAATCTGATTCAGGTTATTAATCAACCTACCAGGGTGTTTACAAACACTACAGGAACAAGATCAATCACATGTATTGATCACATTTTTATTAATACTGTAGAACTTTGTTCTATAGCTGTATCCGTACCCATTAGATGCAGTGATCACAATATAGTGGCTATATCTACGAGAGCCAAAGTTCCAAAAGCTGTGCCTAAAATAGTGTATAAGAGATCATACAAAAGATTTAGCTGTGACTCATGAGGATGATGTTAGAACTATTTCTTGGTCTGATGTGATTAATAAGATTCTGCACTTGATTAATTGTATTATTTCTTCTTCCAATTATTGATAAACATGCATCTCTTAAGAAACAGACTGTTAGAACGGTTAAGGCTCCATTAATTAATGAGGTATTGAAAAACTGTATGGTTGAAAGAGATGGGGCGAAAGGAGTGGCTAATAAGTCTGGCTGCATATCCGACTTACTGCAAATTGTGAAATGATGTGACTGAACTCAAGAAGAAGAAAATGTATCCTGAAGCCAATATTAATGATATTAAGAATGAGGGGGAAAAAACTTTGGAATACTTTAATGAAATTATAGGAAGAAAGACAAAGATTGAATCGAATCAGATGGCTTATTCATTCATTTTGTAAAGTTATTGTGGGAGAGGTCAAATTATTGTTATCGATCCATAATAACAAACCTCCTGGCATGTTACTGAGAATGGTATCTGACTCTATGGCCGCTCCTATCTGTCATATCTTCGTCCTCAGGCCTGGAGGGAAGCCAACTTCATTCCGCTACCCAAGAGTGGTAAAGCGCCTTTACTGGTTCTAACAGCAGACCTATTAGCTTGCTGCCAGTGCTTAGCAAACTGTTAGAAAAAAGTTAGCTATTTTTCTGTAAACAAATTGACAACAGACTTTCAGCATGCTTATGGAGAAGGGCACTCAACATGTACTGCACTGACACAAATGACTGATTAGTTGAATGATAATAAGATTGTGGGAGCTGCAGTGTTAGATTTCAGTGCAGCCTTTTGATATTATTGAAAACAACCCTTTTGAAAACATGATTTATTACTTTTCAACCTCTGCCATATTAAGGATTCAGAGCTATCTATCTAATATAACTCAGAGGGTTTTCTTTAATGGAAGCCTCTAATATCAAATATGTAGGGTGGGGTGTACCACAGGGCAGCTCTTTAGGCCCTCTCCTCTTTTCTATTTTTGCCACTGGCATTAAACAAAGCCTGTGTGTCCATGTATGCTAATGATTCAACCATATACATGTCAGCAACCACAGCTTAAGGGTTTTAGTGACTCAAGCTTAAGGAGTTGCAAGCAGTTTTGGAATGGGTGGCCAGTAATAAATTGCTCCTGTACATCTCTAAAACTATACTGAACAAAAATATAAACTCAACATGTAAAGTGTTGGTCCCATGTTTCATGAGCTGAAATATTTCTCTCAAATTTTGTGCATAAAGTTCTTTACATCCCTGTTAGTGAGCGTTTCTCCTTTGCCAAGATAATCCATCCACCTGCATGGTGTGGCATTTCAAGAAGATGATTAAACACAATGATCATTACACAGGTGTATTTGTGCTGGGGACAAGAAAAGGCCATTCTAAAATGTGTAGTTTTGTCACACAACGTAATACCACAGATGTCTCAAGTTTTGAGGGAGTGTGCAATTGGCATGCTGACTGCAGGAATGTCCACCAGAGCTGTTACCAGAGAATTTGTTAATTTCTCCACAATAAGCCGCCTCCAACGTCGTTTTAGAGAATTTGGCAGTACGTCCAACCAGCCTCACAACCACAAACCACATGTAACCACGCCAGCTCAGGACTTCCACATTCGTCTGAGGGGGTGCTGATGAGTATTTCTGTCTGTAACAAAGCCATTTTGTGGGGAAAAACTAATTATGTTTTGCTGGCCCTTGCCCAGTCTTACGAAATTCATAGTTTAGGGCCTATCTTATTTATTTAAATTGACTGATTTTCCTGTTAGGAACTGTAACTCAGTACAATCTTTTAAATTGAAACTGTTGCATGTTGCGTTTATATTTCTGTTAAGTATAAGAGCCTTGTATTTGGTACAAATCATTCCCTAAACTCTAGACCTCCCACTCTAGCTGAATCTGGTAATTAATGGTGTGGCTGTTGAATAAGTTAAAGCGATTAACATACAAAACATATAGATTCAATGGTTGTAAAGATGGGGGAGGTCTGTCCATAGTAAAGAGGTGCTCTGCTCTTTTGACACCATACTCCAAAATAGCAAGTCCTGCAGGCTCTAGTTTAGTCTTATCTTGGTTATTGTCCAGTTGTGGTCAAGTGCTGCAAAGAAAGACCTAGTTAAGCTGCAGCTGTCCCAGAACAGAGCGGCACGTCTTTCTCTTCATTGCAACTAATCAGAGGGCTAATATTAATACTAATCATGCCAGTGTCTCTTGGCTAAGAGTTGAGGAGAGACTGACTACATCACTTATTTTTATAAGAAAAGTTATTGTTTGCATAGTCAACTTACACACAGCTCTGACACACACACTTACCCCACCAGACATGCCACCAGGGGTCTTTTCACAGTCCCCAAATCCAGAACAAATTCAAGAAAGCGTACAGTATTATATAGAGCCATTATTGCATGGCACTCCCATCCATCTCATATTCTTTAAATGAACAGAAAATCTGGTTAAAAAAAACAGATAAAGCAACACCTCACGGCACAACGCTTCTCCCCTATTGACCTATATATTTTGTGTGTATGTATTGATATGTAGGCTATGTGTGCCGTTTTAAAATGTATGTAGTTCTGTCCTTGTATACAGTGGGGAGAACAAGTATTTGATACACTGCAGATTTTGCAGGTTTTCCTACTTACAAAGCATGTAGAGGTCTGTAATTTATCATAGGTACTCTTCAAATGTGAGAGATGGAATCTAAAACAAAAATCCAGAAAATCACTATGATTTTTTAATAATTAATTTGCATTTTATTGCATGACATAAGTATTTGATCACCTACCAACCAGTAAGAATTCCGGCTCTCACAGACCTGGTAGTTTTTCTTTAAGAAGCCCTCCTGTTCTCCACTCATTACCTGTATTAACTGCACCTGTTTGAACTCGTTACCTGTTAAAAAGACACCTGTCCACACACTCAATCAAACAGACTCCAACCTCTCCACAATGGCCAAGACCAGAGAGCTGTGTAAGGACATCAGGGATAAAATTATAGACCTGCACAAGGCTGGGATGGCCTACAGGACAATAGGCAAGCAGCTTGGTGAGAAGGCAACAACTGTTGGTGCAATTATTAGAAAATGGAAGAAGTTCAAGATGACGGTCAATCTCCCTCGGTCTGGGGCACCATGCAAGATCTCACCTCGTGGGGCATCAATGATCATGAGGAAGGTGAGGGTTCAGCCCAGAACTACACGGCAGGACCTGGTCAATGACCTGAAGAGAGCTGTGACCACATTCTCAAAGAAAACCATTAGTAACACACTATGCCATCATGGATTAAAATCCTGCAGAACATGCAAGGTCCCCCTGCTCAAGCTAGCGCATGTCCAGGCCCGTCTGAAGTTTGCCAATGACCATCTGGATGATCCAGAGGAGGAATGGGAGAAGGTCATGTGGTCTGATGAGACAAAAATAGAGCTTTTTGGTCTAAACTCCACTCGCCGTGTTTGGAGGAGGAAGAAGAAGGAGTACAACCCCAAGAACACCATCCCAACCGTGAAGCATGGAGGTGGAAACATCATTCTTTGGGGATGCTTTTCTGCAAAGGGGACAGGACGACTGCACCGTATTGAGGGGAGGATGGATGGGGCCATGTATTGCTTCCTCAGTAAGAGCAGTGAAGATGGGTCGTGGCTGGGTCTTCCAGCATGACAACGACCCGAAACAGACAGCCAGGGCAACTAAGGAGTGGCTCCGTAAGAAGCATCTCAAGGTCCTGGAGTGGCCTAGCCAGTCTCCAGACCTGAACCCAATAGAAAATCTTTGGAGGGAGCTGAAAGTCCGTATTGCCCAGCGACAGCCCCGAAACCTGAAGGATCTGTACGGAGGAGTGGGCCAAAATCCCTGCTGCAGTGTGTGCAAACCTGGTCAAGAACTACAGGAAACTTATGATCTCTGTAATTGCAAACAAAGGTTTCTGTACCAAATATTAAGTTCTGCTTTTCTGATGTATCAAATACTTATGTCATGCAATAAAATGCAAATTAATCATACAATATGATTTTCTGGATTTTTGTTTTAGATTCTGTCACTCACAGTTGAAGAGTACCTATGATAAAAATTACAGACTTCTACATGCTTTGTAAGCGTCTGGTGGGGGGTGGGGGTTCAGTCTGCCAGGTTGGCACGGCAAGAGCTCAGCACAGATTACTTGGGTGAGTGAATGTTGGCACTGGCCATGTCCTGCTTGCATCCGGTCCCCACCATCTCTCCCCTCTTTCAGAGGGCCACCATGCCAGGAAGCAGGGCTTCATTTAGGAGGGTTGGAGAGGAGGACATGTTGCACATTAGTCTGCAGCCCAGAAAGCCCCATAGGAAATGGCATGACCCAAGTATATTTATTCACATTACCAACAGATGTTACGTGTGAAGACACTACTTTAAGCTTTATGATTCATTTCATATGTCATGCCATTAAGTTCAGTCACTAATGCTCCACCTCCACATACTTTTTTTCTTGGTTAAAAGCTCACATTAGTTTTAATTGATTCTCCTCATGAGTAAGTTGTTTCGAACTGCTGATGGATTTTAACATCTTTCTAGGCCGATTAAACCAGTGTGTAGTTTGGTTAGTGTGAAGTCTTTTCATCAATGTTTGTCACAGTTAAGGCCACATAATGTACAGGTCATAATGTACACTGTAAGGTTTCTTACCATGTTACAACAGTTTTTATCTGTTAAGGTTATGTTCAGGAAGCGTCTCTCAGCTCCTCCGGTCAAAATGTCTTTATTGTAATCCCCCTCTCCCTTCCCCCTGAATTTCATCACCCATTGCTTTCACCCAACTAGAACGACGGATTGAATAAATCCAGATTAAGTGTTGAAGCTGATTAGTCTTTTTATAGCGACAGGAGTCTGTTGAGGACTGCCAAACCGAGCAGCTCTGACTGTCGGTGTTTTGTGTCACGCCAGACTCCATTGAAGTGGTCCCTATTACAGCCTTCGATTAATGACCGTCTCGCAACACTGTACATCTTCCACCCTTATTTGAAAGCACTCTCTTAAATGAGAAAATGGGGTTATTCAGTCTTTGATGACCTAAATGTCCTTTCATTGACCACAGATTTTGGGTGGCAGGTAGCCTAGCGTCTGTGTCTGTCCTTGAGCAAGGCACTTAACCCTAATTTGCTCCAGGGGATGACCCTGTAGGTAGGTCATCATTCTAAATAAGAATTTGTTCTTAACTGACTTGCCTAGTTAAATAAAGGTTAAATTAAAAAAAATGTAATTAAATAATGTGACTCATTGATTAAAGCCTTGGCTTTTCCTGTGGGGTTGGAACACACAATTCTCTGTGAACCTTGGTGGATATTAACGCACACTCATCTGTTATGTCAGATGCTAAACCGCATAGTAATTAAGTAGTGTGTGTGTGTCCTTGAGCTGATGAACAACATTACTCATTACTTGAGTGTGCCGTAAAACCTTTACAAACATACATACAAGAACCTGTAAAATTGTCAAAATTTTAATCTTTCAGAATTCAGTATTTGCCTGACATGATGTTGCCTGCCTTCAGACAATCATGAGCAAAAGCTCAGCTGTGGTGCTGCTATACCATGTGAAAATATAGACTAACATGTTGACTAGACCTGAGACGTTGCGTGCAAAATAAATGTACAAATACATGTCATTCAATAATTTAATCGAAACTGCTTGCGCGTGTCAACGGACGTCTGCTGCTTGCTCGTGTCAACGGACGTCTGCGTAGCCAGGCACTAAAAGAGAACTTGGTTCTATTTCAGACGCTTGACGAGTCCTGCCTCTCCCATCTACTCATAGGTTTTCACAAAGTTCACAAGTATTTCTTATTTTTTTCACCTAACACTCTGTAACAATGTAATAATGTATAGTGTACATATTCAGCCATCCACCCATACTATGCAATGTCTTTTTATAACTTTTTTGCACTCCAGACTTCTTGTATTTTTATACTTTTTCCTTTCTGCCGCTCTATGTATCATGTATCATGCATCTGCTGCTTGATGAAGACATTTCCTGAGGGGATCAATAAAGTATCTATCTATCTATCTATCTATCTATCTATCTATCTATCTATCTAACCCACATGGGTGATTGAAAGATGAACGAGAAGAGATTATTCAGAGAGAACTAACTAAAAACTAACTAGGTTTAGTCTTTTATCTGTGGATTAATTGTCAGAGTAGAGAACACCTAATTTTGTGTGACTCAAAATGAGTCAAAATTCTACAAAGATCCAGCAAAAAAAGGACCATATGCATTTCAGGTAAAACAACAACCCAATGTTTATCTCCCAGGACACATTAGCGAGCAACAGCAAGCTAGTTAATGTCCATGAATGTTTCATGTGTGTTTCGACCTGTCCTCAAATTCATATAGTTGGTTCACAGTTGGTTTTGGTATTTTAACCTGCGTGTCATGAACGCGTCTGGTGGGGATAGACAACATCTACATGCGCACTCGGAGGTATGCGCAGGACCAGTTTGGTCAAGGTGTAAGCAGGTGCTGCACAGCATTTCCGTCTGTAAATAGTGTACCATACCATATGTGCTTTGTGGAGCAAAAACTTTTTACTTACTAAGTCTGAAAAGCTGTTTCTGAAATTCAGTTGGGATTTGTGAAGTGTTCTTGACATAGAATGCTTTAAAAAAAATAAAAAAAATAAAGGTATACATTAATACGTAATGATGATTAATGTTTTATGATGCCAGAGAACAGATAAATGGACATCTGACTGCACACCATTCATTCCACCTAGAGGGTGAAATAAAAACATAGCAGTGTTTCAGTTTTTCTGCTTGAATGTTAACAAGGGAATGCCCTCTTCCTTTTCTATTAAAACGCTGTAGCTTTCCATCTGTATTCTCTATCTTAAGAATGCTTGATGCACTTTACAGGGTGTTGGCATTCCCTTAAAGGAAAACTCCACCCAGAAACTACATTTTGGTATTTGTTGCATATGCAGCATCATACGGGCCAGATTTCTGTATTTTGAAAGTTACGTATCTTGAAAATTTGATTGCCGACATGCAAAACGTCATGGGAATATATCAGCAATGGACTAATGAAACAAATACCAAAATATAGTTTTTCCCTTTAACTGTGAATACTGGCCGTCATGTACATACATGGGCATATGCGCATGTCACCACAGGACAGTTGGAGGGCTTGATTAAAAAGCATCTTAGGTAGTTCATTAAATATGGCTGTTCTATTGCCAGGGCTTAACAGATGGAGACTGAAGACACTAATTAAGTCCCCTGGATCTCTCGGTGTAGCCACTGGAGCCACAGCACACACCTGAGGGCAGCTGCCACATGGGCGTACACACACAGCAATAGTGAGAGTAACACCCCCAAAACTGTTTGGGAAATTTCAGTAGGCCTAATTAAAATCCATCCGGTTGTAGAAGAGGTCAAATAAAACCCTTTAGACAAAAGACTTGGTCTAATCTTTATACATGATAGTCACTGTTAAGATACACATTTGTATACTACGAGAACAACACAAGATAGAGACACTGAAACTTTTTACTGGTTTACCTAACCTGCAGGTTGGGGAAGAGCTGGTCATGGGTTTGTCTTCAAGGAAACCTGGCGGACAGAGTTTGAACCACCCTGTCACAGGAGGCTGGCCAAGCATAGAGACACTTTGTAGTGTTTCTCTTTGAGACTAATTCAATATGGCCGCCAGACGTGGTAGTATTTTATATACACTGACAAAGGTCCAAGGGGTAAATCATAGATTGTGTCCCATACTACCATCGAGCTGAAGTAAAGTGGTGTGTGCCCATCAGTGTGAATGTGAGCACTGGTAAGAGTTTAGGAGGGTGGCTGTTGTTAGTTTGATCTGGCTCTAGCTCACTCCGCCTTGCTCAGTGAAGACAAACCCTCTGAACAAAAGCCTTTCCATGCACGACTCATAAAGATTCATTATTGCTTACAGGAACAAAGCATTTTGTGTACATGGACACACAGTGCAGAGTCATGGAGAGCAATGGAGTGGCATAGGAAAAGGAAAGGGAGAGAGGGGAACAGACCTGAACTGTGTGGTCTGTTTCTATCAGCTGGGGAAGGGTCATACTGGCATGGGGAGGTTAAAGTGAAGGGTCATACTGGCATGGGGAGGTTAAAGTGAAGGGTCATACTGGCATGGGGAGGTTAAAGTGAAGGGTCATACTGGCATGGGGAGGTTAAAGTGAAGGGTCATACTGGCATGGGGAGGTTAAAGTGAAGGGTCATACTGGCATGGGGAGGTTAAAGTGAAGGGTCATACTGGCATGGGGAGGTAAAAGGGAAGGGTCATACTGGCATGGGGAGGTAAAAGGGAAGGGTCATACTGCAGAAGTGGGTGAGAGAGAGAGAAACAATGGGATATGTGAGCAAGCAAGTTTAGCTGGGGAATTATAGCAGACACTTTTCTGTTTATGTCTTGAAGGTTCAGCGTCTTATAAATGAATGCAGCTATAGAGGACTGCGAGGTGGGGGACCATTTTGACATTTCAGTGGATGGTCCTTGTTGAGTTTTTCAAATGTGGCCCAGCATTTGAATTCCCATGTTCCCTTGTCACTCAAGAACTGCTAAAGTACACGACTCTACTTCCAAAGGTGTCACATGAAAAGTACAGTACAGTGCTGGGGGCTGTGAAGCTTGATATCAACACATAATATTGTGCCACCATCCTGCTGACCTTAGAGTGGTGATTTTAAATAGTCTTATAAGACAGACCACATGAATACCCTCAACACGTATACACACCCACACACGTACGCCTGCACACATTCATACCTACATGTACATAATATGTGAATTTACGATCAATTCCAATAAGCAATTGGTGTCCTGTGCGAGGAACATTTAGGATGGGAAAGATGTGCTTTTTTTGCTCTCAAAACGAAGCAGAAAGCTTTAAAAAAGCAGGTGATGTGGGTGGGGCTGGGGATGAAGTTGGGGGGACTCGGTTATGGTTGTCTTTCATAATTGGTCAGAAAATGGCAATTCGTGGGCATCTTTTTGCCTGAGAGTCGGTGTGCTTAACCACACCCTCTCTCAGAGTGGAACACCAGGATAGAATGCTCAGATTTGCGAGGATAGCTGATAAAGTATACATGTACATTATTTCCTATCCCACGATCAACAAACGCCTCCAGAATAGTGTGTCCTCCAGGCATACTGCATCCAGAAACGGCTGTCTTACATCAACAGTTCAAAACCCCACAACTGTCTCAGTCCTACTGGCACATCTATGAAGGGGAGGGCTCCATATACATTCTACAACTGGAATACATTCTACTCTCTAGGGATGCTTCATGATTGACTGTCCAAATGGCCTTCTGTAGATGACCACTATGTTCTTCAGTGGGGAGGCCACCAGGAGACCAACGGCTAGGTGTTTCAGGGTAGCAGTAAGCAAAGACAGTGACTGGGAACTGACTGACTGGGTATTTCTCTGTGTGACTGTGGGCCAGTGAGGGGATTTGATGTTTTTAAAAGTATGGAAATGGCACAATGTGTTAGAGTTAAAAAATGTCAGGAATGGCACAAACAATTCCTGTTTTCTTAAAGGTGAAAAGTTTTTCCAACAGCGAGACTGAACTGTCTTTGATATATATTAAACAATGGTTGCCTGGGCCAGGAAATTGAAGGCACATTTTACATAACCTAGTCATTGCTATATAGCATCTTCTATGGAGTTTCAATAGAAAGGATGGTGAGATTAAGAATAATTTACTATATTTGTCAAACCAGAGATGAAGTCTTTAACATTCATCATTCTAATGCTCTATTGTTGTTTGTGAAATTACAAAGCAGCATAGTTGTTGGTTAAGTAGCCCCTGTAAACGATATGAAACATATTGTAAGGGGAAGCTTAGAAGGGGTTCTGTTGACTGAGGCTCGAAATTCCCATAACTTTTTCTTGTTTAGGGAAGGCACATGTTCTGCTGAGTTGTCTGAACTATCTTGGACCAGTAATTCTGGCAACGCCTGATAGGGCACTTATTCACACCCAGCTTGTTGGGAAGGACTTCTTGTCAATGAGAACACATCTCGTGTTTAGTTTTATGTAAACGTTAACTCAACTTGACAGGCATGGCAAGGACTGACTAATGTCTGCTCTTGAATGACGTCGTTATAAATAGAATATAATTTCTCAATAATATCCCTTCTAGATGCCATTATCCTCTATTGTACCCCCATCTGGAATACATATCAGTCTATATATGTTGGATTTATTCAGGTAAGTGACCACTAATCTTATAATCCTGTATTTAAGTACTCCCATTTATGTAGCTGGAGTGGGCGGATAATGTGTTTTCCATTATGAATCGGAAAGTACAGTACAGTGTGTGTTTGCAATACGAGCCAGGAGCAGGAATTGTTATTGCCTCCTGAATGGGGCTGTGTGGCTATGGGGAGGGGTAGGTGCAGGTGCAGATGGAGAGGGGGTGGGGGCATTAAGGGTGTGGTGCCAGTGTCCTGGATGAGGAACTTATGATGTATGGATGAATGAAAGGGGCAGGAGAGTGAGGAGCTAGTGGAGATTAGGTCACATCATCAGACTGTGCTGTCGTGGGGCAGTTTGGGCAGGGCCACCCCGGGCCTCCTCTCGGGGCAGCGCTGAGGGTAGGGCACACTACGGGTGGATTGCAGCAGGCCGGGGAGCTCCCTGGGGGCTCGGCCCCAACGCTGGGACACCCACCCCCACCTGGGGCTCACGCACTCCATCCTCCGGGTGCGCCTCCCCGAGTGGCCAAACAGGGCGGCCGCCAGGGGCCATTGTCCGTCTGAGCTGGGCTCCTGGCAGGCGGGGACACAGGGCTTAGGCTGGGGCTTGTGCCTGGAGCCTTGGAGCCCCTCTTCTAGGCAGGGTAGCCAGGCCGCCCCATGGCCCTCGGCAGGCATGAGGTTTTGGGTTAAGGAGGGGGGAGGGTGTGAGCAGGCAGGGGGGAGCCTAATCCGACCATCCTCTCCTAGCATGGGCCCCAGCAGGCCTAGGCTGGTTCTGTCTGTCAACGAGTCCGTGCGGTCTTCATAGCCCAGGTCAGCTGGAGCCGAGCACTGCTGCAGGAAACAGTGACCCTTCCCCCCAACGTCCGTGGTACCCACGTCCTGGCAGCCCATCTCCCCTTGACCTTCCTCTTCCACCTCCGCCACTTCCTCGTCCTTTCCCTCCTCCCCCTCTTCCTCCTCCTCTCCCGGCGGGGGCACGCGGAGGTCTCTGAGGAAGACCACAATGACTGAGATGTTGTCACTGGAACCGGCGTCACGGGCCGAGGCCACCAGCTTGTGGGCCACCATGGTGCTGTCGCCGCTGTTCTCCGTCAGGTGGTCGCTGACCACACGCACCGCCTCGTCGGGGCTGACTGTGTCGTAGAAGCCGTCGCAGGCCAGGATCAGGTAGTCCTCCGTGCCGTCCAATGGGACGATGTGTTGGTCGGCATCGCCAGAGATGTAGGGCTTGTGCTCATTGTCGCCTGTCAATCACCGAGACAAAGAGAGATAAGAAACGAGGGGAAACTAATCATATATTGTATATATTGTAAAATGTTTCTTATTGAAGCAGTTTTTATAAAAGCGTTTGTGACAAAGTGCTGAACAGCAACCTGTTAAACCCCCAAAGGGCTGACAACTAAACCCCAAAAGAGCTGATATTCAGTACTGCTTTTTCTGTCAAGTTCACCAGGCTATGCATCTCTGTTTTGAAATCATGGAGTAGAAAAACAAAGAATAAATGTTAATTTAACAAATAATAATACATAACCCGACTTTCACCTACCCCTCCCCTAATCTGTACCCCTGCACATTGACTTGGTAACCCTGTACATAGCCTCATTATTGTTACTTTATTTTTATTTCATAAATATTTTTCTTGAAACTGCATTGTTGGTTAAGGGCTTGTAAGTAAGCATGTCACGGTAAGATCTATACATGTTGTATTCAGCGCATTGCGACAAATAACACTTAATTCGATTTCTATCATAAATATTAGCCACTGTTAGTATCGACCGTCAGTAGGCCTAATAACAACACATATTCAACTGCCAATTTACTTTCAGTTATCTTCAGTTGCTATAGCCTACATTCCATTTAATTACATTGTTTTGTTTACATAAATGTTCTTCCTCTAAACGCCGTCACGGCCGTGTGGTTGATGCTGAGGATCATTAGTAACAGTTGATTGAGTAATTTGAAACACCAGTTAGTGTTGAAACGGAGACAAATATGCATATATTTAGATGGCTTTCATTCATTGATCCTTATTTTCTGAACCCGTTCTCTTGATGTATTCTAGTCTGTCGACAAAATAAAAGGTACACCGTATTTAAACGGATGGCTTAAGATAAATGTACTGAAAATACTATTGGAAGGGAACCATGCTTGCAAACCCCCATACGCACATTCATAAGGTAAGTCTGAATACCAACTACTGAGAACTGCATAGGAAAGGCGTGCGTAGAATGGCGTCGTTTCATTTTTATTCAACCTTTATTTAACTAGGCAAGTCTGTTAAGAACCAATTCTTATTTAAACTAATGTATTTATATATATACGTATGAATATCAGTGTTGCAATATCTGTCTTCTACCCTCTCCTTCATGCAGCAGGAATTAAACAGTTCTAATGTAGCAGCCATTTGCTGTCGAGGAAGCGGTTGTTTTGATATCACTTTAGTGGAGCTTTAGGATTTGGGAACAGCAGGTCACAGTAGGGTTTCCTCACGCCACCACTAAAATAACTATCAGGAAATAAGACTAGAAGCTAGCCTCAAGTTGACTTGTGTATCAGTGTTGGGGGTCAATTAGAATTCAGGTCAGTTATTTTTGAATAAAATAAAATCAAATCACTTTCTGAATAGAATTCAATTCGAATTTACCCCAAGCCTATTGTGTATGTAAATAGGTAGAGTTGGATTCAGCAGTCTTGGATCAACACTGGATTCCAATGTAGAGGCCATTTGTTTTCAAGAGAACAACAGTATTGTTGTGATTGTGATGTATTATTGGAGCTGTGCGATTATTCCATCCAATCCCATTAAATACCTGCTGGGAAATCAGACTGGTCACCTAACCTGAAGTTACGTACACTTGTCTATACATAAAGGTACCGGCAACCCTCAACCCCCACCCTTGGGTTGCTATTTGTCTCCCACTCAGCACTGTGTCAGCTGACCCTTGGCTGTGGCCCTGACTCTGTCATGAACTCACTGCTCTGGCACTCATACACCAAGATAGTTAAGACTGATTATGGGAGTGGTGAGTTGCACACATACGCTCTCTTCACGACACACACACACTCTCTGCACGACATCCCTTGCTAACCTCTCAATTGTGTCAACACTCCTCTCATTCAGGCTGGCGGTGACCACGGCCACACACACACACACACACACACACACACACACACAGCCAGCCAGGTCACAACAGCCATATCAACTCTAACCAGAGGTCCAGGGAGGATTCAGCAGCAGGCATGGTACAGTCTGTATATTGTACTCTATATGGTAATAGGCTTAGAGTGATTGATTGTGTACCTATGGCTCTGGATACGGACAGGCTGCCATTAACCCTCCACGTGCCGAACCAGATGACACAGCCTCCCAGAGCCTCAATACGCCGCTTCTCATCCTGCAGAGGAAGAGAGAAAGATGGTATTATGTACTAGGATATGTGGTTGTATATGAGACAGACATCTCTGCTCAAGTGATGTTAACCCCTGTGTGAAATGAACAGTGATTAAGTGAGTGTGTTTTGTATGTGTGTGCGTGCGTGCGTGTGACCTCTCTGTCAGGCTTGTGAGGCTTCATCAGTTCCACGGCCTGGCCCTTCTTGACCAGCATGACCTGAGAGTCCCCTAGCCAGGCCACATACAGGGTACGCCCCCTCAGGAAGGTCACCACCCCTGTGGTGCCGCAGCGCAGGTTCTGTAACACACAGACACACACACACACACACACACACACACACATATATTCAGGTGGAAGCACACAAGCACATTTAGACATATAAACATGTATGAATGTCCGGTAACATGTCTACTGGGTTGTTCCATTTGATTTCAATCAGTTTTGTCCGCACCACATTTGATTTGAATGAAAATGTCCTTACTATACCAATTTGAGCCCTTACCTCCATCTTAGCTTTACGGATAAAGCGCTCATCAGTGACTCTAAAGGCGCGACAGAGGGCCTCCCCCGGATCTTGGCTAAAGCACTCCTGGTGCACCATATTGACGTGCAAGTGGTTGGCAGCGTAGATGGCGGCGTCCACGCCCCCGTGGCCATCGAACACGGCGAAGAAGGCCTGCTCCTCCTGGTCCTGAAAACACACACACAGGTCAAAGGTCAAAACAGTATGACAAGAGGGTGAGCCTGCAATGTCTTAGAGCTTCAATACTTTCAGGAATCACTCTTATTTCTTCACTTCATTGGAGTCATCACCTAGAATCATCAATTCATGTATCGACTCTCATCAAGAGTATGAAGCAATACACAGCATTCATCTGTCCAATCTCAATAATCTCTACAGCATAGTTAGTTGCGTGTCACTCTCGTGACGTGTGTTTTCCATGAAGTGCCTTGCCACGAATATGCAAATCAAAATGTAACCTGCTTGCGTCTCCATCTATTTGCTTTAATTAACTTCGGTTAAATGTCAAATTAGTAGGCTTACCTAATAGAATGGGATAAACATTTGATCCAACTGAATAATTATCTCAGGATCCTTGACTTTATACATCTGCCAATCTGTCCCTGGGATGTCTCATTGGCCAGTTGGCTCAGAGGGGACATAAGGGGAGGGGGCATAATCGTTGGGGATGACTGGCAAACTAATAAGGATAGGACTTCAATGACTGATTGACTCTGTGTGGCTCAGATAACATGCCATTATCAAGCAGGTGTATGCGTGTCTGTCAAATCAAATTGATTGGTCGCATACACATATTTTGCAGTTATCGCTGGTGCAGCGAAATGCTTATGTTTCTGGCTCCAGTTCTATCTGTGTGTGTGTGTGCGTGTGTTGTTCAGCTTCATTGAAATTATTTCCCTCGTGCCCGAGGGAGCACGTTAGAGTGCTGTAGCCAATAATGTTATTAGAAGCATTTCATTCACCAGCGGCTACCTACTGTGCTATAATTTACTGTTCTCATTGGGGTTGTAAAGGGAATAACTTATTATTGATCTCCCCTCCATAGTGTCATTTGGTAGCTTCCCAGCTAGGTTAGCCCACTCATTGGGGGGGGGGGTCTCTTAATTAGCTGATATACACAGAAGAATGAAGGGGTCTCTTTTTAGCCAGTGGGCAGTGATTTTGAAGAGTGCCTCTACAGGGTTGGGGTCAATTCCATTTAAATTCAGACAATTCAGGATGTAAACTGAAATTCCAATTCCAATTTTCCTCAATTTGGAATTGGAATTTCAGTTTACTTCCTGAATTGGAATGTGCTATATCACGTGGTGATACTGTGTATTAGTGTTCTTGCATCAAGGGTTAGGCCAAATGTTGCAAAGGAACATTCAAACAATGACAGACATCCTGGAGTCTTTGGTAGGAGGATATCTTTTGAGTGTGGCCAAGAACAAGGTATTGATTTTGTGGTCATTAGGATGTCTTGGGGTTTCTAGAGAGCTATTTTAGAGTAAGCACCTTTAAGGCCACCATAGGGTCGGGCGGTATCCAGATTTCATAACTTCATACCGTTTCTGTACCATACCGGGGTATACAGTATTACCGGAAGTGCTATTTCTTTTTTAAAAAGTTACCTTATAAGCAGTGGCGCCCAACCCACATTTTTTTTATATCTATATATATTTTTGTAACGATATTGAAAATCATACCGTCGGTATGTCTAAATACCCCAGTATACGATGTATCACCCAAGCCTAGGCCACTAGGGAGAAGCCATAGTGTCAGGTCCAGACTGTAGAGAGGCCGCTAGGCTTCTCTATGGTTGTCACAGTAAGGGCTTGACAGTAGAGTTCTAGATAACTCTATGTTTGGCTTTTGTTCTGCTCCCCAATTAGAGGCAGCTGCGTTACATTGTCTCTAAATGGGGATCCTGTTTAAGTTCATTATTTTCCCATGGTTGCTTTCTCGCCTTTGTTATTTTGGTCTTGAATAAAAAGGAATGTCTACTTACTATAGCTCTGCGCCTCGTGTCCTGCCTTTGCGCCGTGACACACATAGGGCGGGGCTACAGTAGTCCTCGAGCCCTCCTTTCCCAGCCTTTATTCTTATGCTTTCCCAGAAACGCCAATCAATGGTAATTTAATTTAAAGTCCATATCCCCTTAATGGTTATGGTTAGAACGGGAGGGTAATCTGATCCTAGAGGCTTCTCTCTTCATCAACCTAGCGACATGCTGGAGTCATACGTACCTGTACGTTGAACTGATCCGAGACCTGTGTTTGAGGATCACTCTGTTCATGCTTACCTGTATGTTGAAGAGAGTGTTGAAGTCGGGGATGACGATGTGTTTGTCCTCCATCTTGCGGCGCATGTTTTTGATGGCGTGGATGGAGGTCTCGTAGTAGGGCTGAGGCCGGCGGCGGTAAGGGAAGTCTTTCAGCCACAGGCAACATGTTTCACACAGCTTGTTGAAGATGAGCCGGGCAAAGGCCACCGACTCAATCTCTAAAAGAGGACACACACACACAAACGCACAAACGCACACACACACATACACAAATGGCATGTGATCAGACTACAGGCTCGCACACATATACATTATAAACCCATGTACGCATGCATCAGTGCACGTGTGAAAATAATGCAGATAATTTATAGCCTCCAGATGTGAATTCACATTTGCTCACATTCAAATAATGTGCAAAATAATATATTAACGCATGTAGAATCATATGAAACCATACACACATAATCAGAGAGTGCTCCTATGCCCAAATGCGCGTGCTCTCCCTCTCTCACACACACACACACACACACACACACACATACGCATGCACACACACTTGTTTGTAGTCAATCCCAATTGACCCGGTAGTCTGGGACCCGTCTTCCATACTAGAGTTCTGTCACACTTGAACCCAAAGCCACTCATGTAAGCTAACAACAGGGTTTACTGGATTACTGTCAATGTTTCTGATGTTACATTTTTGGTTGTCTTACAGTAAATATACTTACATTGATATTGACATTTTGCATTGATATTGCATTGCATATTACATATTTATTGCCATTGAATTATTTAAATGCACTGTATAATCTCATAACTGGCATCAACATGTTATCATAGTCTGTATACCTACAGTACGGTACTCCCATTAGAACAGAACTCATCAATCATTTGAGCATCAATTTGGATGTTTGTTATTTCTGTATGTTTTATAATGTGTTCATAGGTGACGTTCCCATAACAAATGAATAAGAAATGAATTTCGAAGAAGTAAACTAATTTAGGGCTCGATTCAATCCATATCGCTGAAGTTCAGCGGTATAGCATGATTGAAAACTAAAGGTAATTTCCAAATGAGCCGACATATACAGCATTTACCGTGAATGGAGTCTCCGCTAATGTGGGAACATTGCCTTTAAACTTCCATTGTGCGGTAGCGCAGCTCTTCAGGACTACGGATTGAATCGAGCCCTTAGCCTTTTACTTCTCTGTCACAGTGAGTCAAGCAACAGAGAGGGAGTCAGGAGACAACGTTGAAGTGTTTGTTTTTATGTTGTTGAACCTCAAATATAGACCTCTCTAAGTACTCTGGTTCCTAGTTACCTTGGTTGTTGTGAGGGGGGATTAACTGGATGACTGATTGGTGCAAAGGGCTCACTGATTGTTCATTTGTAACTTACATAAGAGTAGCGGTTATAACTCGTCTTAAGAAGCTCTGATGCTTACTATAGAGTCCTATATTTTACGTTAGATACTAATAATCCTATAAATATTGTGAGATTTAAAGATTTAGGTCATTTTTCTACTTACCTAGAGTCAGATGAACACATGGATAATATGTTTATGTCTCTGCATGCAGTTTGGAGATCATTTAAGTTAGTATATCGTTAGCCTAGCACAATTGCTGGAAGTACAGTAGCCGGCTCTTCTCAAAAGCAGGGAAATAGACCTTCTAACTACTCCAAAGTTAATATGAAACTATAATATTTAAAATCAAATCAAATGTTATATAATCTAATATTGAGATTATAGTTGTTTTAAATGCATTTTTACTTTACTATTTTCTCTGAAGTACCTCTCAAGTCAACACAGTGGCCAGATGCGACAGAATTAGGAAGTTGATATAATCTTGTTTCTTATGATTATCAGTACAATTAACAAATGTATAAAATATGTATTATTATGTATACCTTTGTAAGACTATAAATTAACAACCACCTAGCTATTTCCCTGCTTTTGAGAGGAGCTGGAGACTTCCAGAAATTAAGCTAACTATATCTGCACACAGAGACATAAAAATGGTATCCATGAGTTCATTTGACTCTGGGTAAGTAGAAAAACAACCAGTATCTCTTTAAGACTCCATAGCCCCTGTAATGAATATCTGGACAAGGTCATTTTGAATTAATTCTCTGCACTTTCCCCTCCTTACTCGTCCTCGCTCTCCTTTCCTCCCCTTCTCTCTATTCCTCTCCTCTCCGTTCCTCTCCCTAGCTCCCCAGGCTCTGTAGTTAAATTTAACCTCCCATTCCATATCAGAGCCCTGTCAGTGAGCAGTGTGAGCTCTGTGTGTGTGGGTGTGTGGGTGTGTTTGTGTGTCTCCTCTGCCCTGGGCCTAGACGGCCAGTCTGTCTGCTATCCTCTGTTCTTACCCACTCTTACCGCCCACCTGACATTCACCAACCCACCCTCCGTCCCAAGACAGCAACCCCGTCACACAAATCACCAGAGCCAAAATTATCTCTCTCTCTCTCCCTCCCTCTCTCTCTGATAAGAACACAGTTATCTTAAAGGAGGAGTGTCGCAGGGTTATTCACTGCTGTTCCCTTCTATTCTAAAATACCTCTGCTCTTGCTCGCTCGCTCCACAGAGGGCTTTGTTTTGTCACTAACAAAGTAAAGGGAATTCTAAGTGACAGCAGTTGACATCAAGCTGTGGTATAAAAAAAAGTGAGCCAGGAAGCACAACTGTTTTAATGCTAATTATTCACTAAGAGATTGTAGAAGCTGTGACACAAACACAATGTTAAAGTTTTAGCCTAGCTAGGTCAGTATATGACCTGATTTTGTGTGTCATGCGAGGGCTGACAGGGGACTCACGGGGGAAAGGGGCTACTCCATCCTCAACGGTCTTCTGGATGTGGTAGATGGAGAGGTCACTCTGCAGAACACTGTCTGCTGTAGCCCGCGCCAGGGCAGCCGCCAGGGAGAAGGGGCAGTTACTGTAGGAGAGGGAGAAAAGAGAGAGATAAAAGCTTAGGAGGAATACAGGGAAGAAGGTATAGGATGATTATAGCAACCAGATATAACAGTCATATAGCATAGCGATTGAGAGAGACTGATGGAGAGAGAGAGTGTGCTAGGTTGTGGCTGTAACATACCCATCAACCTTACTTGAGTTATCATACTCCGATGAGACCTGCCTACAGACCTACAGTCCTCAATGACCAGCTCTCACTTCAACCATTAGGCCTAGCATCAATTCATTTCACTGAAGTAATTCCCTCCATCGAGCAGCTTTAACCACTGTCTGTCTGTCTGTCTGTCTGTCTGTCTGTCTGTCTGTCTGTCTGTCTGTCTGTCTGTCTGTCTGTCTGTCTGTCTGTCTGTCTGTCTGTCTGTCTGTCTGTCTGTCTGTCTGTCTGTCTGTCTGTCTGTCTGTCTGTCTGTCTGTCTGTCTGTCTGTCTGTCTGTCTGTCTGTCTGTCTGTCTGTTGGCATGAGACAGGCCTTTTAATTCTCCACGTTCTAATCGTTCTAATTGGCCACCAAGGCTTTTTAATCAGTCATTAATCAGTCCAGCGGAGGAGAAACGCTGTCGTGATTAAACAAATGCTTGTTATTTTATTTTTGTAATTTTTACCCCCTTTTTCTCCACAATTTTGTGATTACGATCTTGTCTCATCACTGCAACTCCCCAACAGGTCGAGTCATGCGTCCTCCGAACCATGAACCGCCAAACTGTCGCTCAACACCCGCTCGTTCAACTGACGACCGAAGTCAGCCTGCAGGCGTCTGGCCCACCACAAGGAGTTGGTAGAGCGCAATGAGCCAAGTAACAGGATAGATAATAAACAGTAGCAGCAGCGTATGTGATGAATCAAAAGAGTATACCAAGCGGTGATGCAGCCAGTCAAGATGCTCTCATTTTAGACGATCTGAGGGCAATGCCAAATCTTTTCAGCCTCCTGAGGGGGAAGAGGCGTTCTCGTGTCTTCTGCATTACTTTGTTGGTGCGTGTGGACCATAATAATTATTTAGTGATGTGGACACCTAGAAACTGGAAGCTCTCAATCCACTCCACTACTTCCCCGTCGATGTGGATGGGGGCGTGCTCAGCCCTTTGTTTCCTTTAGTCCACGGTCAACTCCTTTGTCTTGCTGTCGTTGAGGTAGAGGTTATTGTCCTGGCACAACAATGCCAGGTCTCTGACCTCCTCCCTATTGGCTGTCTCATCGTCATCAGTGATCAGACCAACTACTGTTGTGTTGTCAGCAAACTTAATGATGGTGTTGGAGTCGTGAGCAGCCACAAAGTCGTGGGTGAACAGGGAGTACAGGAGGGGACTAAGCATGCACCCCTAAAGGGCCCCCATGTTGAGGGTCAGCGTGGCGGATGTATTGTTGCCCACACCCACCCCCTGGGGGCAGCCCTTCAGGAAGTCCAGGATCCAGTTACAGCAGGAGGTGTTCAGTTCCAGGGTCCTAATCTTAGTGATGAGCTTGGAGGGCTCTATGGTGTTGAACGCTGAGCTATCGTCAAAGACCAGCATTCTAATGTAGGTGTTCCTCTTGTCCAGGTGGGAGAGGGCAATGTGGAGTGCAATAGAGGTTGTGTCATCTATGGATCTGTTGGGGCGGTATGAGAATTAGAGTGGGTGCAGAGTGTGTGGGATGATGGTGTTGACCAGCCTTTCAAAGCATTTCATTGCTACAGATGTGAGTGCTACAGGCGATAGTCATTTAGACAGGTTAACTAATTCTTGGGCACACAGTCTGCTTGAAACATGTAGGTATTACAGACTGGGTTAGGGAGAAGTTGAAAATGTCAGTGAAGACACTTGCCAGCTGGTCAGCGTATGCTTTGAGTACGCGTCCTGGTAATCCGTCTCCTTGTAAATGTTAACCTGTTTAAAGGTCTTACTCACATCGGCTACAGAGAGCGAGATCACACAGTCGTCCGGAACAGCTGGTGCACTCATGCATGGTTCAGTGTTGCTTGCCTCGAAGCAAGCATTTAAAGGAATTTAGTTCATCTTTAGTTCATCTGGAAGGCTCACATCACTGGGCAGCTTGCAGTTCGGTTTCTCTTTATAATCTGTGATAGTTTGCAAGCCCTGCCACATCCGACGAGCTTCCGAGCCGGCATAGTAGGATTCGTTCTTAGTCCTGTATTGACTGTTTGAAGGCTCGTCGGAGGTCGTAGCATGATTTCTTATAAGCGTTTTTTTTCTTCCCCATAGGAATGGCTGAACAAACCAGAGATTTGAGAGTCAGCCCTGTAATATTACGAAATCTAGTGCTCGCACACAAGCCTGGCCGAGCTCTCATGTTGGTGTTCCATTCTATCAACAGTAGCTTCCATGGAAGATTACATTTGTTTATATAAGGGAAAGTACAGTTCCATACAGTAGCCTTTTCTTGGCGAGCTAACAAGGGTGAAGCACCTGGAATGATTCAAAGGCAATGTCAAACTGTTTCAGTGCAATCTTATATTGCAATCAAAATACTAATGAGGACCTTGAACTAGCCCCTATGTGATTTCTATACTGCAGAAGTCATATTGGGGCAAGTCCCCATAGCAACTTGGCTCAGAGACCTAGTGGACAAATCTCATGTTGAAGTGTCGTTATACTATCACTGCTAAAAGTACAATGCTTTTTTAAGACAGTACATAACTATGCAGTCCTGAAATCCTAAATGGACTGATGAAAAAATAATAAACTACTCGAAATACGTGCAATTACACAACCATTTAGAAGCTCTTAATGCAAACCAGACAGAGATATGTCCTCGTTATGTTGTTCCAATAGTCCAACACAAATAAGTAAAGAAAAGCAACACATCAGATGACAAGAGTCTGACAAATACTCTCCCTCTCCAGAGATGTGCCAGTATAGCCGACAAGGTGAGCCGACAAGGTGAAAAACCTGTCGTTGTGTCCTTGAGCAAGGCACTTAACCCTAATTTGCTCCGGGGGATGACCCTGTAGGTAGGCCTTCATTGTAAATACACATTTGTTCTTAACTGACTTGCCTAGTTAAATAAAGGTTAAATAAAATAAATAGATCTGTTTGTCTAAACTCAATCCATGTCCCCGTCGGAGGGAAAATTAATTGAGTGATTCTGCGTCTGTCAGTAGCTACTATCAGACCTCCCCATGGAACTGTGGTTATGGTGACCAGTCATTCTTTCTTTCGTCCTTTAGAACCATGCAATGGCCACAATTAGAGGGAAATTGTGAGCGTACCATTCTCATTTCTACATATGGATACTCTCTAGGTTATGTACTGTACATCAATGTGCTCCCTTCAAAGAGACCTAGGCCTAGATTCAATATATAGCGAGTGGAGTGTCTACATGACCTTGGCCCAGGTGCTGCCTTCATCTGGTCAGGTTATACGCCATTGTGGCAATGAGCTCCTGTACCCATGGTAACCTGAGGCACCCAGTGTGTTGACAGCTGATGATGGAGTCGCCATGACAACCGCACTGCCTGGAGGTGACAGCAGGTACAGGGGTTCATCGGGCAGGCGGCATGCCCACAGTCTACCTCTGACGGCTACAGGTATTATGTGTGTGTTTGTGTATGTGTGTGCTGCATGTGTGAGTGTGTGCATATGCAGCAGGGTGTGACCATACATAGCCACTATAGCCCCAGAGACAACACAGGGGCTGAGGATGAAGGGATAGAGAAAGGAGGGAGGGATAAGCCCTTCCCCTGTCTAAGGAAGTGGAGAAGCTGGCAGATCAACAGGCAGCGAGCGAAAACAAGAACACTCCACAATGACAGGCTGCTGCTCTACATGAAGGTATCCCAGGTCATAAGTATTCACATTTTGTCGTGTTACAAAGTGGGATGTAAATGGGTTTAATTGTGTTTTGTTTTTTTCCACTGATGTCAAAGTGAATGTGCGAATTAATTAAATATAAATAACTAAAATGTCTTGGTTATTAAAGTATTCACCTCCTTTGTTATGGCAAACTAAATAAGTTGAGGAGTAAAAATGTGTCACGAACGTGGTGAGTGTCAGACCAAGACGCAGAACCGAAGTAATGCAACATGATTATTTATTAAATCAATGTGCATAAAATAACAACGAGATACACGAGCGCAACAAAAGGTCGTCTGCTCTGCACAGCACTAAACCCAACATCAATGCTCCACACCGACAGGTGACACCCTTGAACTTAAATATGGCCCCCAATTAGAGACAATGCAAAGCAGCTGCCTCTAATTGGGGACCAACACCAAACCCACATAGAAATTCTAGATCTGTCATGCTCTGACCATAGCTAAATAGAGGAGCCAAAGGCTTTCCTATGACCAGAGCCTGACAAAATGTGCTGAACAAAACATAAATTGCATGGACTTACTCTGTGTGCAATGACAGCAGTAAAGATGATTATTGAATGACTACCCCATCTCTGTACACCACATATACAATAACCTGTAAGGTCCCTCAGTCGAGTAGTGAAGATTCAACTACAAAGACCAGGGAGATTTTACAATGCCTTCCAAAGAAGTGCACCGATTGGTAGATTAAAAAAAAAAAGATTAAAAAAAGCAGACACTAAATATTCCTTTAAGCATGGTGATACTATTAATTAGGCTTTGGATATTGAGTCACTACAGAGATACAGACGTCCTTCCTAACTGAGTTGCCCGATTTCACCATGAGGCCAATGGTGATTTTAAAACAGTTACAGAGTTTAATGGCTGTGATAGGAGAAAACTGTGGATGGATCAACAACATTGTAGTTACTACACAAAACCAATCTAAATTATAGAGTAAAAAGAAGGAAGCCTGTATAGAATAAACATATTCCAAAACATCCACCCTGTTTGCAACAAGTCACCTAAGGAATTAACATTTTGTCCTTAATCCAGGCAAATCCAACACAACACATCCCTAAGTACCATTTTACATATTTTCAAGCATGGTGATGGCTGCCTCATGTTATGGGTATGCTTGTCATCAGCAAGGAGTCGGACTACAGAGTTTTTCAGGATAAAAATAAACAGAATAAAGCTAAACACTAAACACAAACCTGATTTAGTCACCAGACACTATCTGAATGTTATGCCTCTATTAACCATTTCAATAGTTCATAGGTTGTTAATGAGGATACATTATACACAATAAGTAAAAATGCTCTCTGCAGTTTTCCGTTCATGCTTAACTTCTGTACAATATTGTATGTGCATGTGTGTGTAGGAAGAGAATATGGGGTTGGGGGGTGGGTCTGCGGTTAGTGGTGTGCGTGGGCATGTGTGTGTGTAAAAATAGTTGACAAAGGTAAGGCATGGTCTCCTTATATGGGATTATAGGGATGACAGTGCTACAGAGAGAGGGAGAGAGAGGGAGAGAGAGGGAGAGAGAGGGAGAGAGAGGGGGAGATGCTAACAGCCTCTTTGTGCTGTTCCTCCACCTCCACATTTCCATTCATAGAAAGTCTCTCTTCCTCTCTCCTCTTTTCACGCTCACTAGCTCACATACTCCGTCACTGCTTGCTCACCCAAGATGGGTGGGTGCCGAGGTGGGGAGCCCTCATTGGCTGAGGGACTCCGGCACACCCATCGGTAGCCAATAAGGTCCCCCCTCTACTTGTGCGACACAGTGAAGTCAGATCAGTGTGAGGAATGGGGATTAGGAGGAGAAAAAGGCTTTTGCACACAGCCATCTTTGTGAATTCTATTTTACAAACCTAACAACGCACGTTGCTTTTATCGTGACGTCAAAAGATACTCACAATGCGTTCCAAGCTTCACAGATTGCAGTATTTTTCATCTAATGGCTGACTCCTTTACTGGGTTACTTTTATATATACAGTCTATTCTATATACACGAGTGTACAAAACATTTCCATGAAAAAGACTGACCAGGTGAAAGCTATGATCTATTATTGATGTCACTTGTTAAATCTACTTCAATCAGTGTAGATGAAAGGGAGGAGACAAGTTAAAGAAAGACTTTCAAGCCTTGAGACAATTGAGACATTTCAGTTAACCTTTATTTTATCAGGGAGTCATACTGAGACCAAGGTCTCTTTTACAGATGAGCCCCGAATAACATAAATTACAGAAAACATGGATTGTGTATTTTTGTGTATTTTTTCTTTCACTCCCCTTGCCAGCTAACCTATAGCAAGTAGCTTTTCACCCTTTCAGAGAGAGATAGATAGATAGATAGATAGATAGATAGATAGATAGATAGATAGATAGATAGATAGATAGATAGATAGATAGATAGATAGATAGATAGATAGATAGATAGATAGATAGATAGATAGATAGATAGATAGATAGATAGATAGATAGATAGATAGATAGATAGATAGATAGATAGATAGATAGATAGATAGATAGATAGATAGATAGATAGATAGATAGATAGATAGATAGATAGATAGATAGATAGATAGATACTTTATCATCATGGGTGATGTTAGCGTTTGCATGGCGTATGTCTATACTGACATGCATAGCGTAGCGGTCAGGCTTGTAAAGACAGAGCATAGCGTAGAGGGCTTTACTGCAGCTTTATTGCAGCTGCTGTCTGTGGAAGTGAGAGATCTGGGTCGGGGAGCCTCGCTTTGACGTCATACTGAGAGAGAGGAGGCTAAGCCCGGTTTCACTACTGCATAGAGGGAGGAAGAGACAGAACGAGAGAGACAGGAAGCGGGAGAGACAGTGGGAGAGAGTGAGAGGGAGAGAGACCCAGCATCCCCTTGGATTGATAAACAAGTAGTTCTCTCTGCAGTGTATTTCTCAAACTAATGGAGAAGACTGCTGGCAGCTCCATTGTTTAGTGTTCCAGTCTCCCAGAGACGTCTCTCAGGATCCCAGTGAATCCTGTAGCACTCTTCATTATCTCTTCATTGGCAAGGTTAATGCTATGAGGATCTCTTGAAGTCATAGGCATACCTGTATGTCAGAGAGTTGAGCGTGTATTGAATAGAGGGCAGTTGTGTGATTGGGTCTGTGTCAGTTGCATTGGTGCTGATTTTGAGGCATCCTGTCTCAGTACAGAGTGATCCCAGCAACAGCGTCACAGGCGACTATGTGTGAGAAGGCCGACCCATCCCTGCAACAGCGTGTCACACCCTCTCTCAGCGGGCTCCTGTTCCTACACTAACTTTCAACTGTCCTTGACAGAGACTTGCCAAGATCTCTACACACTTAATCGCTGCAGCCTGAAAGTTTGTCCTTACGTATAATGTTCCAAATATGACCTACCTGTGTAGAGAGCTTAATCGAAAACCTTGACTCGTCTTATGACAATACAAATTCCCATATATACAGCACACACACACACACACACACTCACACAACCTCACACACGATGCAGGATAAGGATGCCTCTAAATCAATCCACTTTGTCCATCCCTCTGCCTCTCCCGCCCACGGTAATTCGAAAGGCCAGAGCTAAATATACTGACTTAGGGCTGTCCTCCTCCCCTCTTGCTAGCCAGAACTGTAACTGACACAGTCGTGTCCACTGGACGTCAGTGATGTGCGGCTGTGATGCTGTTCACAGTGCAGACCACAGCTAACGCCACAACGCCCACCTCTCCTTCACGTACACACTCTCTCTCTTTTTCCTCTCTCGCGTCAGTGCATTCTCTCTCTCTTTCTTGCTAAACTGAGCTTTGGGAGGACCTGTGTTCACTTATCTGAGCAGGTTATCTACAGCAGGGGTGTGTGTGTGTGTGTGTGTGATTTTCTTTTAGATACAGCTATGACTCGGCTGGACACAAGATGGTTGGAAGAAGACCGATCAGACTTCTTGTATTTCTTGACTTATTGTATTGGGCCAATATATGAGAAGTGAACAAGTGGTCAAGTTTGGGCCATAACACATTCTGTCAACATCACGTGAAACCACTAAATGTAGGCATGGTTCGTTTGATGGTTTTGTCAGTCTAGAAATGCCCTTGAGCTCCGAGCACAGTGCCATTAAGTAATGAATGAATCCATCCACGTGGAAGGAGCTGGCAAGCACAATGAGTAGACATTATTACGGATGCCTCGTATCAAGGAGGTGCCTCTAGGGCTTTTGTTAAAGTTGGCGTAACGAAAGCACCTCCATCGTCGCATGACGGTGGCCTGTGGAGAAGCAAACTGCCATGATCCACATTAACCGGACTGTGCTACAATTCCACACAAAATGTATAATTTGACCAAATATTAACGAAGAGGTCATAATTTTAAGTCTTTGAAGGAAGAAACCACATGGAAAAAGTGGTAAGCAAGTTAGGTCCCCCCAAAAAAATGTCATCAGTGAAATGAATTTAATGTTAGAGGTTTCATGATGAATCTAAACCAAAGTATATAATTTTAAGAAGTTGGGGTCTCTATAAGCTTCAATATGAAGTCCTAAACCTAGCATGAAAGTGCATCCTTGTAGCTGTGTGGCCTAATATAGTAAAAATGTTTGCCTTGGGGGCTCAACTTGTCATTGTATTAGTCAATGACAAGTTGAGCAAATTGAAGTGTTTTCTTCCCAGGCTTAACGCAAGGCATTATCGCTAGGATATGAGGTAACAACAGGGCCTATGTTAAAAGTGTACAAAAAAAAGTACAAAGTGTTTGTTAGGTGTTAAGCCTGTGTTAAAATATGCTTAACGTGATTATGTTGAATTGTGTTTGGGAAAAAAAGATAGACATGGTTTTAAAAACGTAGTGGTAATATTTCATTCAGTACAGAAATGTGTAGGCTGCTTACCTTACCCTGTCCCGTGGCTCAACTTACCCCATACCCAGGGTAAGTTGTGCCAAGAGACCCCTTTTTTTGGACAAGCTATTTTCAAAACTGTAATGATTAGATGAATTCTGATTATTTCCAGGGATACACAACATCCTGAAACATATGTAGATATCTTTGTTAGAAAGAATACTACATTTCTCTTGATGGAGTGATGGAGAATGTAAAAAATGGCTCAACGTAACCCACTCTCCCCTACAACATAGTCAAACCAAAGCCAGACCAAAGAGAAAGTGCAGATTACTTTGTGGGGATTCGTTTGTGCATCTTGTCTAACACTGTCTTTGGTAATAAAACAAGGACAAGTAAGCTCATTGCCTGACATTGTGGCTTGGCAAAGAAATGTGACCTGATTGTTAGTCATATGGGCTGGCTTAATTAAATGTGCTATCTTACAGTTGAAGTCGGAAGTTTACATACACTTAGGTTGAAGTCATTAAAACTCATTTTTCAACCACTCCACAGATTTCATGTTAATAAACTATAGTTTAGGCAAGTCGGTTAGGACATCTACTTAGTGCATGACACAAGTAATTCTTTCAACAATTGTTTACAGACAGAATATTTCACTTATAATTCACTATATCACAATTCTAGTGGGTCAGAAGTTTACATACACTAAGTTGACCGTGCCTTTAAACAACTTGGAAAATTCCAGAAAATTATGTAATGGCTTTACAAGCTTCTGATAGGCTAATTGACATAATTTGAGTCAATTAGAGGTGTACCTGTGGATGTATTTCAAGGCCTACCTTCAAACTCAGTGCCTCTTTGCTCGACATCATGGGAAATCAAAAGAAAATCAGCCAAGACAAAGAATTGTAGACCTCCCCAAGTCTGGTTCATCCTTGGGAGCAATTTCTAAACACCTGAAGGTACCACGTTCATCTGTACAAACAATAGTATGCAAGTATAAACACCATGGGACCATGCAGCCATCATACCGCTCAGGAAGGAGACGCGTTCTGTCTCCTAGAGATGAACGTACTTTGGTGCGAAAAGTGCAAATCAATCCCAGAACAACAGCAAATGATCTTGTGAAGATGCTGGAGGAAACAGGTACAAAAGTATCTATATCCACAGTAAAACGAGTCCTATATCAACATAACCTGAAAGGCCGCTCAGCAAGGAAGAAGCCACTGCTCCAAAACCGCCATAAAAAAGCCAGACTACGGTTTGCAACTGCACATGGGGACAAAGATCATACTTTTTGGAGAAATGTCCTCTAGTCTGAAGAAACAAAAATACAACCGTTTGGCCATAATGACCATCGTTATGTTTGGAGGAAAAAGGGGGAGGCTTGCAAGCCGAAGAACACAATCCCACCCGTGAAGCACCGGGGTGGCAGCATCATGTTGTGTGCGTGCTTTGCTGCCAGAGGGACTGGTGCACTTCACAAAATAGATGGATATATTGAAGCAACATCTCTAGACATCAGTCAGGAAGTTAAAGCTTGGTCGCAAATGGGTCTTCCAAATGGACAATGACCCCAAGCATACTTCCAAAGTTGTGGCAAAATGGCTTAAGGACAACAAAGTCAAGGTTTTGGAGTGGCCATCACAAAGCCCTGACCTCAATCCTATAGAAAATTTGTGGGCAGAACTGAAAAAGCGTGTGAGAGCAAGGAGTTCTACAAACCTGACTCAGTTACACCAGTTCTGTCAGGAGGAATGGGCCAGAATTCACCCAACTTATTGTGGGAAGCTTGTGGAAGGCTACCCGAAACGTTTCACCCAAGTTAAACAATTTAAAGGCAATGCTACCAAATACTAATTGAGTGTATGTAAACTTCTGATCCACTGGGAATGTGATGAATGAAATAAAATCTGAAATTAATAATTCTCTCTACCATTAATCTGACATTTCACATTCTTAAAATAAAGTGGTGATCCTAACTGACCTAAGACAGGGAATTTTCACTAGGATTAAATGTCAGGAATTGTGAAAAACATGAGTTTAAATGTATTTGGCTAAGGTGTATGTTAACTTCTGACTTCAACTGTATATACAGTATTATGGTCCTGTGACCACCCATGTGGATACACATATTAAGGGGTAGCAGCTGTGGCGGTAGTGACGGCATCATCTGCAAATGCAGGAGGTTCACTCTTATATCATATTGAAATTTACAGATGCTACAGCTAGCAACTCTTGAAGGCAAATGGCTATTTTTACTCGTAATGGCAAGCCATTCTCTCATTCTCTACAGCAGTCCCTTTATCCCTCCTCCTCTTTCTTTCTTAACAAAAGGTCAGAACACTGGAAATACGTCACCAGCCATAAAATTACCATTGATATTCTGATTTATGGAGTTGATGTTTGTCCCTGGAATAAAGAGAAACATCATACAGTGTGAATTCGATTGATCATGAAAAAGGAAGATATACATCTTGTCAATATATGACCTTGAAATGTTGTCATTTTTAAGGGCCACTTGAATAGTAGCCAAGGTCATGTTGTTCATTAAGCAGTAGATTGTATGATAGAGCCATCACAGGCCTAGAGCTAGCTTTGCTGAAAGCTCGGGAGCAGATCACAAGGTGCCGTAATACTGAATGTAATACTCTGTTCATATACCACAGCAATTATCTTTGCTCAAGATACTCATGGATTAGAAATGGAAATGTTTCTTCATCAAGAGTTACATATGTAGGATCTTAATTTGATCACCCTCATACAGGAGAACTTTCCTGCAATTCAGGAAATGTAAAACTTGTAGTGTATTTGAGGTTTAAAAAGCCGAAAAATATCCATTAATTATAATCCACATAATTATTCAAATTTCCTGTTGCTGCAGGATTATTTTCCTGCTGTGGCAAACTGGCTCAAATTATGATTTTACAACTGTATAGGACAGGTCCCATAGCTATTATCTTTGGAACAATACATTGACACCCTGTGGCAGTAAGACCATCAAGAAGGTTAAACGTTGCCCGTACAAGAGCACACTGGTTTTGCGTTGGTGTTGTGGTGGGAATGCATGTCTGGTTCAAGTGTTACAAAACAATGGCAACTAATGTGACACATTTCTCGTCTCACTTGCCTCAAAATTATTAGCTTGAGCCCACAGCGAATTTGTTACCAAACTCTGGTTCCAATTAGTAAAAGCTTAAATGAAAGTGATGCTAGGAAGAGGACACACCAACATGTCATTATGTACAAACAAAGATGTAATGTTAGCTTTGGAGCTAAGTGTGAATACTGTAAAACTTCAATTAAACGGCGAGTCTCAAATAGCCGCCTGTACCTTTTAATAGCTGGGCAACGGCACACATTTCAGCAAATAAACGCCTGTTTCAAATAAACGCTGGGTCTAAATGTATTGTTTTATGAGGTTACCATGATAGGGTACAAGGTTTAATGTTTGATTTGTTTCATTAAAAAAATTATGCCAATCATCCATTTTTACTGGCAGTAAGAAACTGCTAGACATTGGCTGCTAAGAGCAGAGAACTGCTAACTAATTGGCAAGCACAAATGCAGTCAACAACTTCGGGAGTACAGACCCCTAGAAAATATTCTCTAGTGGCGAAAGTAAGAATTGCCAACAATGCAGTCAAAGAGGAGAATAATTATTCTGTCAATACTTTTTGTATATACAGGCACACTATGACAAAAGAAACATGACCAGGTGTGTAAATTATAACACATTAGTGCAGGAAATTAAGAAATTGATTAAAATGCTGGAAGTGAATTCTGGAATTAAACAATAAACTATGCAAATTAGCAAAAGCTGTGTGCATTAAGGAAATAGACACCTGGCTCAAATAGATGCCGGTCTCTAATAAGCACCTGTTGTGTTTAGGGATTTAAGCAAATAAATGAATTAATTACATACTTCACATTATAGAGTAGTGAAGGGGTAAACAAGGTGAGACGTGTCAGCTCTGAGATTAACAGAGCAGTGAGACTGGCTCTATTAAGGAGAGGGCTATTTGGGCTGTGAAGGACGAGGAGCTCTGCATCCCGATATTTCGGCACTTAAGGAAAGAGGCTGGTCGAAAATCCCTATGCATCACAATCTTAGCTGACATACCGAATAGAGTGGGCTTGATTTTGACATAATCTGAACAGAGATTACAATATGGAGAACAGATTAACTGGGGTTGAATGTATTGATTCTATATTGACTTTACCTCAAAGCAAGTTCACTCAACTTTACTTGTTTATAATGTCAGTCATGATTCATGAACATGATATGAATCTAAATAATATGAATTATATACCATAATATTGACAGAACACGAAGAAAATCTGCCTTCCTAAAACCATTCCAGTACCATGTAGTCTGTTCTCATTTATTCATCTCAAATCTCTCTTCACACACAGTTGGTCTAAAATAGTGCCCTAATTTGATATTTGTATCTTCGTTTAAGTAGAATAGGAATTATCTGTGATCTACTTTGGTAGGGGCGAAGCAGTTACATCATCGTAAGATCTTGAGAGACATTTTTTAGGCTATTTCTCCTGCAGCTATAGAAGCCTGAAATAGCTGCCTCTATCAATTTCCAGTCAAACTCACACAAAGACTAAAAAAACAGTTTACATACTGTCATATGAAAGACGGAAAGCAATATTTGTAAGGTCACACAAGCTCTTACCAGGGTTTGCTTTATTATTATGCCCAATCGCTTGTTCTTTCTGAAGAACTCACCATCACAGGTAAAATAGGTTGTCATGGTAACGTGGATGCCTGAAGCCAACAGTTAGTCATCTTTGTCATTTTGAACTGCAGTTGACAAAAATGTACACTCAGAGTCCAACTGCCAGGTTCTTTCAAATTATTCTCTAATTTTAGGATATTTTCAGAGTAAACAAGGTCAGAATTTTCTACAGATCACATTAATTCAATCAGTCGATCTGCTCTTTCGTGTGTCCACATTGGAAAACTCCATCACTGCTGATCTGACACACACAATTCCCCATTTCACCTGGATGGGCGGATAATCTTGTCAGTCGATGGCGTGTAGTGGTGAGGAATGGAGGCTGATGATGAAAGACAGCTAGGGAATGTTCTCAGAATGAAAATGAAGATCCTTGAGGCCTTTGGCAAGATTGATGTTCTTTATCTTCGTCTCCAGGCATGGCAGACATTTTAGATCCATAGATAATAACAATGTCTGAAGAGCTGCAGGCTTATAAGCATGATAAGAGTTTGCCCTGTGCTGTCGGATGCTAACACAAACACGCAAAAATCAAATCTATTCAGAGCCATTTTGGGTAATTTTGAGCCCTAATGGACATTGCCCGGCAAAGACAGTATCTGAAAGCAGGGAGGTTTTTCCTCTCACCTGCATAAGCCATTGTTCAGTGGTTCTTCATGGGGTTGTTTGTGTTGTTACTGTTAGTGTGGGTTAGACTCCTTTCCCTCCACTCTATTCACCACTAAAAGCCTCTCCAGAGTGTGTTTGCACAGCGGGGAACACTGAGCCAAGTGGCTCTAGAAAATCCCATGTGAAGCAGCTCTGAGCATTGAGAGCACTGCCACAAACGGAGGACTACTACAATAGAATGGAATGATACCAAACTATTAGTCCATTTCTATGATTTTATTCTGTCTGTCAACGATCTCTCTGGAGAGGAAATATCTACACATAGTTAAGGAGTGAATTATATTTCTAGTGCTACAGATAATACCATGCAAAGACTGATCCATGAACATGGACAATTGACATGGTAGTCGTGTGCGTGTGGAAATGTATTGAAAAATGTGATTATGAGTCATTAAAACATAATGACAGAGATTACTCTTTAGGTAGTGCTCAGGTGCTGAGTAGCCTGCCGTGTTTCAAGGAAACAAATCAACCACACAATGGCAATATCTTCCTCTGTGTCACAGCCTGGGATTACAGGTTTCATCTCTGGGATTATGGTGCGTACTGTTTCCACCACTGTATCGCCAATGAGAGCCCGCTTTCCAAACCAGTTTCCATTCCAATGGCAAATTATGACTTTTGCTGGCCTGGAAAGTAATCAGCTTCTGAAACGTCATGGAGATTATGCCCCTGCCTGCCTCCTCAGAGACAGAAGTTACTTAAAGCAAACATTGGGAAGTGACATGATGAGACACAGAGTCAATGTAGGTTGTATCTTGGTTGTAGATCTAGTATGCATTTATTTTTTTTACTTCGGTGTAATCCAGAATTCTCCCACTAGCACTACCATAGACATTAACCTAATTTCATTTTTTCAACAAAAACAACGTCCCCAAAAAATATAGGATTATAGGAATCATACATACGTTATTATCATATACCTGCCCAATCCTAGTATGTGTGCAATGAGTCACTTGAGAAAAGGCATTTTGAAGGTTGACTCTAATAGCCTTTGTTTCATAATGACACATATGACACAATTGTTGGATGAAAAGCATAATAAATATACTGTTCATGAGCTATGTCACATTGGTGTAGATTGTAGAGTATAATAGTGTGTACTTTTCTCCCACTGACAGTCTGCCTTATCAGACATTTGACATTGTGGAATTTCTCAAAGGGTTAAAGTGTCAACCAGCTGTCACGGGCCATCATGCACACTCATAAACACTCCACCACACAAACATGCACAAACAAATAGGGCTGAGAATTGACACGGACCTCACGATACAATATTTTCACGATACTTAGGTGGAAATACGATATGTATTTGTTTTTTTGTAAGATTGTATTTTATCTTTTAGAAACAATACAAAACATACACATTCAAACGACAACATCATACAAACATCAACTACATCACACCTGCCCAGACCCACTAGCACACACCCCTATCTACAGCGCCGGCATCACTCTCCGCCACATGGGGGAGTGTTTGATTTCCACAGACAAAACACTCCATTTAAATTGTGGTGTTATGTCTGAGTCAACATACTGTACAATTACTGTGTGATACTTTTACTATGGTTAAATTAGGTTTGCTAGGAGTATCAAGCTTAAGCAAACATTATTTGCTTCATGTTTATTTAGGTATTTATCATTCCCAAGACATAAAACAAAGCAAAAAAATTACATCTTAGTTTTAAGACTTACTGTATTGCATAGTAAAAGACAATTGAACAAGACATCACTAGTCATGTTTTATTCGCAGAACCATGAAAAATCAGCTTTCCGAAAAGTGCTAGCCAGTCTGTACTATTTCAGTCATTTTAATCTGTCTTAGGATCCAAAACCACAGTGTAGTGCTTCAAAAGCATGTAGGCCTAAAAGCCAAATTATTAAAATGTTATAAAGCTGAAAAGCTGACACATGATGTTGGAGTTCATTCCAATGCCCATTGACGGGTCTTCTTGTTGGCAAAGTCATTGATGAGTCCAATTCCTTTGCTAACTGGCTTTCAATGGATAGAAGTGCAAGGCTGTTCAGTCTATCCTCGGACATTGTTGATCTCAAGTAGTTTTTCAACAGTTTCAACATGCTGAAAGCCCGCTCACCCCCAGCAACAGTCACAGACAGTGTGCAGAAAATCCTCAATACAATACAAACTTCTCCAAAAATGCTCTGTAGCTGCATCTTATATATCTCAAGAGGGGGAACTATATATTGGGAACTATATATTGTGTTCAGGTGCCACATTTCATTTTCAAAATCAGCTTTGAGATCCTTGTGGTATTTTCTTGTCAGTGTCCGGCATGTTGTCTTTAATTGCTCTTCAGTCATATCTGTCAGCTTCAAAATAGGTGCAAAAGTTTCACATATGGTTGCTGTGGTCTGGAACCTTGCACTCAAGCTACTGATAATGCTATCCATTGAAACAAAAAATATGTTGTTTCTGAATGCAATCTCTGTGCTTTCTTCAGTTGTATCTTCTTGTGTTGTCCCATCAGACATGCATTTCCTCTTCCGCTTTCGTCTCTCTTCACTGTGAAACTGAGAATGGATCTCCATTGCTTGTGCTACTAGGGAGGCCTCGGTGAGCAGGGAGTCCCATTCATTGCGAATTGCCTGTATTTCGTGTTGGAGTGTCTTGATGTTTGCAGCCTCAATATCCAGAGAAATATATCCTGCCTGAAGAATCAGGTTTCGGTTTTCAATGCACTGTAGGACCTTTACCCACACAGTGAGAAGGACGATTGCATCAAAGGTCTTGAAATAATTCTTCAGACCATTTGCCTCAGACTTGGCTTCAATTGTCTGATTGCATGTGACTAAGATACATTCTAGTGCCTCAATGATCAAGGGTAAGTGAGTTGCCACTACTCGTACAGCAGCAATGCGGGAACTCCATTGAGTGTCAGAGAGACGGTGAAGAGAGCATCATGGGTTTTTTCCTTCAAGATCGCCCATCGCTCTGGACTAGCACTGAAGAGATTGTAGAGACAATTAACAGAGCCAAAAACACCCACCGGATTGAGGGTATGGGAAGCACAGGGGGAGTATGTAGCAAGTGGATTGGCTTTTAGAATTTGAGTTTGCACTCCTTTAACCTTTCCTGACATGTTGGCTCCATTATCATATCCCTGTCCTCTACAGTCCTCTAATGGTATGCCATTGTCTTGCAATGCGGCTTCAATCATTTCTGAGATTTCCCTGCCAGTCTTTTTGTGAAAGTCTTTGAATTGAATGAACCTCTCGGTTATCTCCCAAACACTGCTGTCTCTGTCTTGATGTACATATCTTACCAATAGCACGTTCTGTTCAGTGTGAGATACAGTGGGGAGAACAAGTATTTGATACACTGCCGATTTTGCAGGTTTTCCCACTTACAAAGCATGTAGAAGTCTGTAATTTTTATCATAGGTACTCTTCAACTGTGAGTGACGGAATCTTAAACAAAAATCCAGAAAATCACATTGTATGATTTTTAAGTAATTAATTTGCATTTTATTGCATGACATAAGTATTTGATACATCAGAAAAGCAGAACTTAATATTTGGTACAGAAACATTTGTTTGCAATTACAGAGATCATACGTTTCCTGTAGTTCTTGACCAGGTTTGCACACACTGCAGCAGGGATTTTGGCCCACTCCTCCATCCAGATCCTTCAGGTTTCGGGGCTGTCGCTGGGCAATACGGACTTTCAGCTCCCTCCAAAGATTTTCTATTGGGTTCAGGTCTGGAGACTGGCTAGGCCACTCCAGGACCTTGAGATGCTTCTTATGGAGCCACTCCTTAGTTGCCCTGGCTGTGTGTTTCGGGTCGTTGTCATGCTGGAAGACCCAGCCATGACCCATCTGCAATGCTCTTACTGAGGGAAGGAGGTTGTTGGCCAAGATCTCGCGATACATGGCCCCATCCATCCTCCCCTCAATACGGTGCAGTCGTCCTGTCCCCTTTGCAGAAAAGCATCCCCAAAGAATTATGTTTCCACCTCCATGCTTCACGGTTGGGATGGTGTTCTTGGGGTTGTACTCATCCTTCTTCTTCCTCCAAACACGGCGAGTGGAGTTTAGACCAAAAAGCTCTATTTTTGTCTCATCAGACCACATGACCTTCTCCCATTCCTCCTCTGGATCATCCAGATGGTCATTGGCAAACTTCAGACGGGCCTGGACATGCGCAGGCTTGAGCAGGGGGACCTTGCGTGCGCTGCAGGACTTTAATCCATGACGGCGTAGTGTGTTACTAATGGTTTTCGTTGAGACTGTGGTCCCAGCTCTCTTCAGGTCATTGACCAGGTCCTGCCGTGTAGTTCTGGGCTGATCCCTCACCTTCCTCATGATCATTGATGCCCCACGAGGTGAGATCTTGCATGGTGCCCCAGACCGAGGGAGATTGACTTCTTCCATGTTCTAATAATTGCGCCAATAGTTGTTGCCTTCTCACCAAGCTGCTTGCCTTTTGTCCTGTAGCCCATCCCAGCCTTGTGCAGGTCTACAATTTTATCCCTGATGTCCTTACACAGCTCTCTGGTCTTGGCCTTGTGGAGAGGTTGGAGTCTGTTTGATTGAGTGTGTGGACAGGTGTCTTTTATACAGGTAACGAGTTCAAACAGGTGCAGTTAATACAGGTAATGAGTGGAGAACAGGAGGGCTTCTTAAAAAAAAGTAACAGGTCTGTGAGAGCCGGAGGTCTTACTGGTTGGTAGGTGATCAAATACTTATGTCATGCAATAAAATGCTAATTAATTATTTAAAAATCATACAATGTGATTTTCTGGATTTTTGTTTTAGATTCCGTCTCTCACAGTTGAAGTGTACCTATGATAAAAATTACAGACCTCTACATGCTTTGTAAGTAGGAAAACCTGCAAAATCGGCAGTGTATCAAATACTTGTTCTCCTCACTGTATGTCCGGTGTTGAGTCACATCACAGAGTAATAAATTGCATCCTCTCTGTCTGCCAGGATAGTGTTTAGTACTGTTTTGCCACAGAGCTCAATGAACCCGTTCTGTGTCTCAGCACTACTGAGTTAACCACGACCCTTTCTTCTTTTGCCTCGTGCAAAAGGGGATCATAATGTGACAACAACTCAAGATTGCCAAGAAAATGTCCATTATGGACATCATCTAAATTTGAGGCTTTGCCTCTGAATGCAAGATTTATTGAAGCCAAATGAAGGGTCAAACCCAAAAGCCTCTCTAAAATCATTTTATTATTCTCTACTTCTGTCTGCAGTTGTTTTTGAAGGTGACAATCAACTCCTGATGCTTCCAAAAATGAGTGCTGAAGGCTTTTCCATTTCAAGTAGCTTATTTGGCTTGTGTGTCTCATGTTCTGGTAATTTTCTGCACATTCTTTGCCATTTGATGTTCGCTAACTTAACTCCATCCTTGCTGTTCAGTGCACTCGTGGATGGCTTTGTCTGCTCATGAGAGAACAGAAGGCATGGGATGCAGTACAGCGCCTCTGCACTCTCACTAAAAATAAGCCAATCTCTTCTAATTTTCTCACGCCCATTGGCTGACTTTGCATATTGAAGATCATATGGGAATGGTTTGCCTTCCATATCTTCGGGTGCCGTTTTGGTTAGGTCTGTTTTTTCTGCATCTCTATTAGCCAGTTTGCAAAAAATTGTGTCTCTTTGGTGATTAGTAAGATTCTATGGCCATATACCCTTCTGCATTCCCCTCACTTTTTTCCACTTCCTCCTCTGTATTCTCCTCATCCTTCTCACTACCCTCAGAGCAACCTTCATTTTCCTTGCTCTCTTCACCTCCATCATCCCCTTCACTAGTCCTACGGCTACTCTCTGCCTCTTATTCCTGCTCAATCTCTGCTACGACAGGCCCCTCTACAAGCATGAAGCATACAGGATTGATATTAGCCTCTTAACCTGCTTATAATATACAGTCGTGGCCAAAGGTTTTGAGAATTACACAAGTATTGGTCTCCACAAAGTTTGCTGCTTCAGTGTTCTTAGATCTTTATGTCAGTAGTTACTATGGTACACTGAAGTATAATTACAAGTATTCCATAAGTGTCAAAGGCTTTCATTGACAATGACATTCAGTTTATGCAAAGAGTCAATATTTGCAGTGTTGAACCTTCTTTTTCAAGACCTCTGCAATCCGCCCTGGCATGCTGTCAATTAACTTCTGGGCCTCATCCTGACTGATGGCAGGCCATTCTTGCATAATCAATGCTTGGAGTTTGTCAGAAGTTGTGGGTTTTTGTTTGTTCACCCGCCTCTTGAGGATCGACCACAAGTTCTCAATGGGATTAAGTTTCCTCTCCATGGACCCAAAATGTCGATGTTTTGTTCCCTGAGCCACTTAGTTATCACTTTTGCCCTATGGCAAGGTGCTCCATCATGCTGGAAAAGGCATTGATTGTCACCAAACTGTTCTTGGATGGTTGGGAGAAGTTGCTCTCGGAGGATGTGTTGGTACCATTCTTTATTCATGGCTGTGTTCTTAGGCAAAATTGTGAGTGAGCCCACTCACTTGGCTGAGAAGCAACCCCACACATGAATGGTCTCAGGATGCTTTACTGTTGGCATGACACAGGACTGATGGTAGCGCTCACCTTGTCTTCTCCGGACAAGGTGTTTTCCGGATGGCCCAAACAATCGAAAAGGGGATTCATCAGAGAAAATGACTCTACCCCAGTCCTCAGCAGTCCAATCCCTGTACCTTTTGCAGAATATCAGTCTGTCCCTGATGTTTTTCCTGGAGAGAAGTGGCTTCTTTGCTGCCCTTCTTGACACCAGGCCATCCTCCAAAAGTCTTCGCCTCACTGTGCGTGCAGATGCACTCACACCTGCCTGCTGCCATTCTTGAGCAAGCTCTGCACTGGTGGTGCCCCGATCCCGCAACTGAATCAACTTTAGGAGACGGTCCTGGCGCTTGCTGGACTTTCTTGGGCGCCCTGACGCCTTCTTCACAACTATTGAACCTCTCTCCTTGAAGTTCTTGATGATCCGATAAATGGTTGATTTAGGTGCAATCTTACCAGCAGCAATATCCTTGCCTGTGAAGCCCTTTTTGTGCAAAGCAATGATGACGGCACGTGTTTCCTTGCAGGTAACCATGGTTGACAGAGGAAGAACAATGATTTCAAGCACCACCCTCCTTTTAAAGCGTCCAGTCTGTTATTCTGACTCAATCAGCATGACAGAGTGATCTCCAGCCTTGTCCTCGTCAACACTCTCACCTGTGTTAACGAGACAATCACTGGCTTTTTGTGGCAGGGCTGAAATGCAGTGGAAATGTTTTGGGGGGATTAAGTTCATTTTCATGGCAAAGAGAGACTTTGCAATGAATTGCAATTCATCTGATCACTCTTCATGACATTCTGGAGTATATGCAAATTGCCATCATCAACACTGAGGCAGCAACCTTTTTGGAGACCAATACTTGTGTCATTCTCAAAACTTTTGGCCACGACTGTACAATAAAACAGGCTCCAGGCTTGATTCTGCTTAATTTACCAGCTAGCTAGCTAACTAACTATCATAATGTAGCTAGCTAGCTTGTCTTGTTATCGAACTGGATCAAATGAGTCTTCAAAAACAAAGTTTCAATGCGTTTCACCATCACCATCACCCGCATTTGCGATTGCTTTCATGCGTTAACGTGTTAACGTTGACAGCCCTAGTTCAATCAAAACAACGTACAGATATTAGCTTAAACCACTCTTAAACAGTGTTAGCAAGTTGCTTACCTTTCTTTTGAAAGAAATTAGTGAGCAGTTTGCCTTTTTTCTCTTTCTCTTTTTTCTTTTCTTTTTTGATACCCCGACTTCACTTTCTTCTGGAAAGACATGATTGACTGAAACTTGCTTGGCTCCAGCATCACCACCAGTCCGTGATTAGCCGCGTTTGGCAACGAATCTTAGTGTAGAGGGGCGGACTAAACCATTTGTGCTTTTGAGAGGGGAGAGGGGGCCCAGAGAGCCTCCAATATTTTTATAGATACAAAGTTCAGTCTCTCAACCTATTTATTCAGCCAATATAATTTAGTAATGATACTAATTACTTCAAAATTTAAAATTGCAGACAAATGGGGCCCTAGGTATTCAGTTCCTCTTTTCCCCCACTACAACGCCCCTGCCCATTGGATATCTCACTACACCCTCATTCGCCATGTCTTGAAATATGCAGACTGATTGGTCATTTACAATGTAATACTTCTATCAGACAACTTTCTAGCTCTGCCCACAACTTTGGGAGTTTATAGCATTCCCAGAAAGCATGGATTATTGAGTCATTATTAGTTTTACACTTAAGACCTGTAGAATTTGTGAATTTTGTCTCTTGTATAATACATAATATACATTAGCTTATATATTTTTGTTAACTGTAATTTTGTTAGTTATGCTCCAACTTTTCCTCCATCTTATGCCAACATCAGTTCTTTTTAAGTCTTGTTTTTTTTCTTTTTCTAAGAGGCTGTCAAGCTCTGGCCATAGAGAAGCTTTGCTTCTCTATATTTCTATGGTCAGAGTCTGGCAGATCTATTATTTCTACGTCTGTGTGGTGTTGTGTGTGGGATCCCTAATTAGAGGCAGCTGCATTGCATTACCTCTAATTAGGGATCTTACTTATATGTCTATGTTCCACTCCGTTGGCGTGGTTCATTGTTGTGTATTGTCTCGTGTCGTGCTACGTGTGTTATCATTATTATCATTTGTTATATTTGTATAGTTCGCCAGTTCGTATTAATAAAGATGTCGAACTATCGATACGCTGCGCCTTGGTCTCTCTCCACACCCGAACGTGACAGAGACTGTCAGTTGGATATGCTCTCTGCCAGGTTTTGTATACAGTATCTTCCCTATCATATGAACATCATTTTCTGACTCAAATAAGATTCCCTCAAGGTTGCTCTGATGTCCAAAAGATTTCAAATCTACATTTTGTGATATGTAACTTTTAAGATGCATGCATTTGAAAATATCTGCATTGGTCAGTCCAAAATTACTTTTTAATTCTCTCAAGGAAAAACAATTATTTTCATGTTACGAAGTCAGTTACTGTTTTCCATGTGGACCAATTTATCTGTGAATTCTGAAAAGCTATCCAATGATTGTTCCATAAGGTTGTATTTTTAGGAAGTGATATTGGTTCTTGTAGAATACGTAAAATGTTTCATATTGTTATAGTGTTCTTAACTGTGAAGTTGTTAATATAACAACAGACATGTACACAGATCCTGGGGATGAGCATAAACATCTTCAATATGTTCCCATTGTTCCTATTTAGTACATTTAACTATATGTTGCAAATAAAAGCCTTGGGTAGCGAGTTGATACAATTCCAAAACCACCCTCAGACATAGGAAGATATAAAACGTTCCTTTTTATTCTATGAATGTTTTTTGTCTGTTATGACCGAGTATACTTTTTTAACAAATGTCTTCAGCGGGGTAATTGGTATTACTAAAAATAAATACAAAAACTTTAGTAGCCATGCCATTCTAAAGAGATGTATTCTACCTGTTAGATTTATGGAAAGATTATTCAATTTAATTAGATCTGCTTTCATATTGTTGACTAATGGAATAAAGTTATCTTTATATATTTGTTGTTTGTTGTCACATTAAGCATCCTAAGTCATTATTGAATATTTTTTCGTGTCAATTTTATATCCCTCGATTTTTTTTGTATTCTGAATTATTTTTTTTAGCAAAGGGAGCATTAAGTTTTCAATATTCCAAATCATATCACATTTTATTTGACACATGCGCCAAATACAACAGGTGTAGACCTTGGTTAGTCAAGGTCATTTGTACATGTAGATAGGGGTAAAGTGACTATGCATAGATAATAAACAGTGAGTAGCAGCAGTGTAAAAATAAAGGGGGGGGGGGGGGGGGGGGTTGGGGGTAGAAGCTGTTAAGGAGCCTTTTGGACCTAGTCTTGGCGCTTCGGTACCGCTTGCCGTGCGGTAGCAGAGAGAACAGTCTACGATTTGGGTGACTGGAGTCTTTGACAATTCTTTGGGCCTTCCTCTGACATCGCCTAGTATAGTGTTAGTCCTGGATGGCAGGAAGCTTGGCTCCAGTGATGTACTCGGCCGTACGCACTACCCTCTGTAGCGCCTTACGGTTGGATGCCAAGCAGTTGCCATACCAGGCGGTGATGCAACTGGTCAGGATGCTCTCGATGGTGCAGCTGTAGAACTTTTTGAGGATCTGGGGACCCATGCCCTCCTGAACTTGAAACTCTCGACCCGCTCCACTACAGCCCTGTCGATGTTAATAGGGGCGTGCTCGGCCCTCCTTTTCCTGTGGTCCACGATCAGCTCCTTTGTCTTGCTCACATTGAGGGAGAGGTTGTTGTCCTGGCACCACACTGCCAGGTCTCTGACCTCCTCCCTATAGGCTGTTTCATAATTGTCAGTGATCAGGCCTACCACTGTTGTGTCGTCAGCAAACTTAATGGTGTTGTTGGAGTCAGTGAAGACACTTGCCAGTTGGTCCATGCATGCTCTGAGTACACGTCCTGGTACTCTGTCTGGCCCCACGGCCTTGTGAATGTTGACCTGTTTAAAGGTCTTGCTCACATCGGCTACAGAGAGCGTGATCACACAGTCGTCCGGAACAGCTGGTGCTCTCATGCATGCTTCAGTGTTGCTTGCCTCGAAGCGAGCATAAAAGGCATTTAGCTTGTCTGGTAGGCTTGCGTCACTGGGCAGTTTGCGTCTGGTTTCCTTTTGTAGACCTTAAAAGCCCTGCCACATCCGACGAGCGTCAGAGCCGGTGTAGTAGGATTCAATCTTAGTCCTGTATTGACGCTTTGCCTGTTTGATGGTTCGTTTGAGGGCATAGCGGTATTAGTGTCCCGCTCCTTGAAAGCGGCACAATTCTCACAATTCTATTTGTATTGCAATTCAAAACTGTGGTTTTATTGTGATTCGATGCTCCAAACATATTGCCACCATATGTCTGCTGCAGAAGGACAAGAGAGAGCCATGAGAAAACAATAGCTAGCATTAGCTCGTCAATTTGCAAAGAAGAACTATAGCTATGTTGGCTATAATGTCGTTACGCGTTAGCTAGCTACCTAACTTACCGGTCGCGCAGTCCCTCTATCACCATCTCTCCTATCATGGACAACACCTTCTCCTCCAGCTGGTCCACATGAATGGTCTCTCAGCTCCCTTCTTCTTAGCAGCAGACTTGATGTCAGACCACAATTTTTTACGGCGGCGTCACTGTCCCTTTCCATACCCCCTACGGCAGAGACAGACACGGCCACTCTCGCCCATCCTCTCTTTTTGGTCTCTGCAGTGACCCCGCAGTTATCGAGTCTCCCCAACAGCAACCTTTTCCTGGCTGCTATTTCCTCCACCATCACTTCAAGCTCTTGTTTGATGAAGTTTTTATTGCACTTTCCTTGGTTATCCATTTTTTGTTTTTGATATAGCTAGTCTGATGGCTATAATGTGTGAAAAATAACATTTGTTTTTGTGCATATAAGCTTTGCGAGCCAACAACAACAAAAAAAAGTGAGCCATAAAGCAGATAAATACATACATAAATACATAAAATGTAAATATCAACACTTTATTATAGTGGCCACAGCCTATCATCACATAGGATTATTTATTGGTTTCAAGCATGTCATTAATGTCAATGCTACATGAGAAGATATTTACGAAGTTCGTAAGAAAACAATGAATTCCTAAGAACAGTTTGAGGAATTGCACTTAAAAAAAAATCTTATGAATTAATTCTTTACCTTAAGAAACTTCTTACGTTTTTTCGTAAGTAGTGTTTTGTGAATCCGGCCCCTGGTCAGTCTATGTCATGGAAAGAGCATGTTTTGTACACTCAGTGTATAGTAACTAAGGCTGAAATACTAATTAACCATCACCCGCCATGCAGGCACACAAAAACACACCCATGGCTGTCCCTTTAACTGTCAGGGAGGATGTGCACTGACGTGATTTTATTCCACTCACTTCAGTCCCCTGACTGGTTCAGTTGCCTCTAATTCCTTCCTTCATCAGTTATTGTTTTCTCTGGAGCACCCACTTGTGTTTTCTTAATTACACTACAGAGACTGTCATTAGGCAGCAGGAAAGTTTAATTGTTGTTCACTGGAACGTCGTCAGGAGGACCATTGACTCAGAGCTAGGAAGCCACTTGTCATCCCAAGACCCTGCTTCTGGTTCACCTCTTTAACTTCTGACCATTTCATAATCAGCCTTATCAAAGATTGTCTATTATATTGACAAGATATTCAAGTGACCGCTCTACATGTCCTCAAAGATGGAAGGCAGGCGGAAGGAGGCGAGATCAGGTGGGACCATTCTAGCAAATGAGAGGGTAGATACACTCCTACCAGGTGACGTGGAGAGGATTTGTGTCTGCACCACGCACTCTCACTACTGGTGTCCCCTAGGTGGTCTCTCCTATCATTGCTATGCTTTTCTCCTTCCCCATTCTGACACCCTGGTGGTGACACGCATCTCTGCGTGCCTGGCAGATATGTCAGCTTAGATGTCGGCTACCACCTCAAGCTCAACCTCGACAAGACAGAGCGGCTCTTCCTCCTGGGGACGGCCTGCCCACTCAAAGACCTCTTCAACTCCACGGTTTCCCCATCCCAGAGTGCAAAGAACCTTGGCGTGACCCTGGACAACACACTGTCGTTCTCTGCAAACATCAAAGCAGTAACTCACTCTTGCAGGTAGCATGCTCTACAACAGTGGTCACCAACCGGTCGATCGCGATTGACTTGTCAATCATCAAGGCATTCCTAGTCGATCACTCAAGGCATTCCTAGTCGATCATCAAGGCATTCCTAGTCGATCATCAAGGCATTCCTAGTTGATCACTCAAGGCATTCCTAGTCGATCACTCAAGGCATTCCTAGTTCTGTAGAAAAGCCTATGATAAAGACTTGCGCTCTTTTTCTTTTTTTCGTTTTGCACTGTTGGCGGTAGGTGTACTTGATTCAGAAGCCCTGCGCACCAGATAGGCAAAGTGTTCCCATTTTGAACCATTCAATTTGTCTGAAAAGACAAACCCACCTACTTGACGTACTGGAAGATCTGTGGTCTAAATTTAGTTGTGCTGGCCAATCGGATAGCTCAAATCCCAGGCCACAGCAACGTTTGATAGCCTACGTGAGATTTCATAACTTTTAAAACCATGACAAGAGAGAGACTGTCAAACAATACAGCAAAAAGCTGCTGTTTTTATGAGTGAGTTCATGTTTAAGTTTTTATTCACCACTGTCAACACTGTTTTTATTCAACACTATTAAAAAACATAAAACGCGCTTCTTCCTACATACAATTGTGCTGCACCTGCAATGAATGAGTAGCCAAGTGTATCGATAGGCCTGCGTTTTTATTATTAGCAGCTCGTCGTGTCTATTTTAATATCAATAAATATTTAACTTTCTCTGGTCACAGGAACAACATGAATTTGTGCATGATGCAGATGCGCTGCGACTCCAGTTTCGCCATCAGATGAAAAACAGTGACCCTCTATCTGGTCAGTCTCACAGAAGGAAAGGAAGGAAAGAGCAGCAACAATGAGAAGTGGATCCTCTGCTGCTCTCTTCCTCCCTCTGCTGAGACTAATGCTGTGCTAAAAACCACTGGGAACTCGGAAATATCAGACCTCTGACTTCAGTGTGTTTAAGACAACTGGGAACTTGACTGTAAAAAAAATATTTTTGAAAGGTCATCAAACTCAGAATTCCAAGACGGAAACTCTGGCATCTTTCAGACAGACAGACAGATAGACAGACAGACAGACAGATAGATAGATAGATAGATTATTTACATTTAGTGCTAATATTATATATTGGCACGACCCTACCTCACACAGCAAGCGATGCAGGCATCTCCCATGTCACTCCGCTCCTCTGCACACTCCACAGGCTTCCAGTCGAAGCTTGCATCCACTACAAGACCATGGTACTTGCCTACGGAGCAGCAAGAGGAACTGACCCTCCCTACCTTCAGGCTATGCTCAAACCCTACACCCCAACCTGAGCACTCTGTCATGACGCTAGCCCTTTCGGTGAAACGGCTAGGCAGTTTTATGACTTTACAACAACGTCATAAATTCCTGGCAGAGACACTCTCCCCCCTGGCCATGCAGAATCGGGGAGAGAGAGTCTCAGAACAGGACAAAGAGACTCTCCTACCTCCAACTATTGGAGAATTTTAAAAAAATTCTCATTTTGAGAATGTGGAGACTGTCAGTGGAAAAGCCAGCTACGATCCTGTCATTACAGGTCCCTCAATTATGAGGCTTGCATCTGAAATAATGTATAAAATGTTTGACTAAGTATGAGAATACTCTTGAAACGATAACAATGTTTTAATGATTTAATCTTCTAAAATGAAAATGTTTTGTTTTATGGTAACTTGGGCCCAGCCAGTGGCCACGCCCAAGTGAACAGACATTGGTTGTAAAAGATGAACCAACCCCCCTTTTCTACTCAAGTACAAAAGCCCCCGTAACGATCATTAACATTCTGTTCCAAAGAACAAGGTGGACTAGTTCCCTACGTTAAAATTGTGAATTTCAACCACAACTCTGAACTATTGAGCACTCAAGAAGAAGTGAGTCCTAGATTCAGCCTAACAGTCTGCAGCTGGAAAGGTGCGCAAATCTAGTAAGAACAATGACCGACGCGGAAGCATCTACGAAGTGAGATGAACCTCTCACACCGTGACGACCCGGAAGACCTTACAAAGGACAGTGGCGACCTCGACTGGGCAAACCAGAGCCTCACATGACCAGCTCAGCTATCGAAGCCAGCTCAATCGTAAATACGAGTTACAATCCTTTATCTGAACGGGCGGTTGTTAAAGTGCATTTGTATCTGGTATTTAGGCGAGCATTCCCATGTCTGATAGAGAACCAATTCCTTTGTCTATCTGAATCTATCGTGTTATATCTAAACTGTCATTGTCCCCTAGGGACGGTATTTACTGTATAATGTTATTGTGTATTGTATATTCTGTAATCGTTTAATTAGATAGTAAATAAATAATTGAGCCAATTTGTGTATGGATAATTCATAGTAAAGACTGGGTTCATGCAGACTAGGATTTTATGAGATATTTTTGGGAATGAATAACTCTGTAAAGGACACATTCCCAAATGAGCTAAAGTGAAGACGTTGTCAGCTATATGATATGGTCATTATTTGAACTGACTAGCCAGCTAACTTAACATTAGCTAGCTAGTTAACAAGCTATAAACAAACCAAAACATTGTTTATAAAGTTGCTTTTCTTTGCCTGGTTTGCTAGATTGACATTTACCAAATACATTTTTGAACGGGTATATTTATTGGTGATAAAATACACTAGTTCTGATAGTTGTCATGCAGCCTGTAGTATTTGTGTGTATACTTTTTCATAACGACAACGACAAGTTTTATGTCGGACGACAATAGAACGTTCACGATGTCACTGCGACAACTGTCAATAATATAATATAAATGCAATATAAACTAGTCTTGAAATCTTTGGTTGTTTGGTACATGGCCTCATGTGAAACCTTAAAGAGATCGGTGGTGCTAAGGATTAAGAGTGTGTGAACGATGCAGAATGGTTGTAGACAAAAAAGAGCTATCCAGTAGGTTTACCAAAACATTCAACATTTTCTCAAAAGTGAGATTACAAGTTTATCAACTTTCAAAGCAGAAGGACTTTCCCATTGTTCCTCAACTGTAGTGTATGATATACCATTTTCTAGCTCTGAGTCTCTATTATATTTATTTTTTATTTTTACCCCTTTTTCTCCCCAATTTCGTCATATCCAATTGATAGTTACAGTCTTGTACCATCGCAGCAGCTCCCGTATGGACTTGGAAGAGGCGAAGATCGAGAGCCATGCGTCCTCCGAAACACAGCCTGCCAGCCGCACTGCTTCCTGACACAATGCACACTTAACCCGGAAGCCAACTGCACCAATGTGTCGGAGGAAACACTGTACACCTGGCCACTGTGTCAGCGTGCATGTGCCCGGCCCGCCACAGGAGTCACTACAGCGTGATGGGACAAGGACATCCCGGCCAGCCAAACCCTCCCCTAACCCGGATGACGCTGGGCCAATTGTGCGTCACCTCATAGGTCTCCCAGTCGCAGCCGGCTGAACTCAGGAACTCAAGTCCTTTTGTTCACCCGATCTAGAATACCTCAATCAAATACCGGCCGTATTACCTCCCAAGAGAAATCTTTTCGGTTACAGTCACAGCCGTGTATATTCCCCCTCAAGCTGATATTACAATGGCCCTCAAGGAACTACACTGGACTTTGTGCATACTGGAAACCACATATCCTGAGGCCACATTTTTGCCTGTAGTACTCATATTTCAAAAACTCTAAACCATTGTTACTCTCCCTTCCGGGATGGCTACAAGGCCCTCCCCCGCCCTCAATTCGGCAAATCAGATCACGACTCCATTCTGCTCCTTCTTTCCTATAGGCAGAAACTCAAACAGGAAGTACCCGTGCTGAGGTCTATTCAATGCTGGTCTGAACAATCGGAATCCATGACCGAAAGCGCAAACCACCACATTTAATCACGGCAAGGTGACTGGGAATATGGTTGAATAGAAACAGTGTAGTTATTATCCCCGTAAGGCAATCAAACAGGCAAAACGTCAATACAGAGACAAAGTGGAGTCACAATTCAACGGCTCAGACACGAGATGTATGTGACAGGGTCTACAGGCAATCACGGATTACAAAGGGAAAACCAGTCACATTGCGGACAGCGACGTCTTTCTCCAGGACAAGCTACACACCTTCTTCGAGTATAACACAGTGCCACCAACTCGGCCCGCTCCCAAGGACTGTGGGCTCTCGTTCTCCATGGCCGATGTGAGTAAGACATTTAAGCGTGTTCACCCTTGCATCACTAGCCGAGTGTTTACAGACATATTCAATCTCTACCTATCCCAGTCTGCTGTCCCCACTTGCGTCAAGATGTCCACCATTGTTCCTGTACCCAAGAAAGAAAAGGTAACAGAACTAAATGACTATCGCCCTGTAACACTCACTTCTGTCATCATGAAGTGCTTTGAGAGGCTAGTTAAGGATCATATCACCTCCACCTTACTTGACACCCTAGAAACACTTTAATAGCCATCGCACCTCACACTGCCTTATCTTATTTGGGGCGGCAGGTAGCCCAGTGGTTAGAGTGTTGGGCCCATAACCGAAAGGTTGCTGGATCAAATCCCCGAGCTGACAAGGTAAAAATCTGTCATTCTGCCCCTGAACAAGGCAGTTAACCCACTGTTCCTAGGCCGTCATTGAAAATAAGAATATGTTCTTAACTGACTTGCCTAGTAAAATAAAGGTAAAAAAAAAAAAAAAAAAAAAAAAAAAAATCTCATCTGGGCAAGAGGAATACCTATGTACGAATGATGTTCATTGACTATAGCTCAGCCTTCAACACCATAGTACCCTAGAAGCTCATCATAAAGCTCGGGCCCTGGGTCTGAACCCCGCCCTGTGCAACTGGGTCCTGGACTACCTCAGGTGGCGAAGGTAGGTAACAACACCTCCACTACACTGATCCTCAACACAGGGGCCCCACAAGGGTGCCTGCTCAGCCCCCTCTTGTACTCCCTGTTCACCCTAGACTGCGTGGCCACGCACGCCTCCAACTCAATTATCAAGTTTGCAGACGACACAACTGTAGTAGGCCTGATTACCAACAATGACGAGAGGAGGGAGGTGATGGCCCTGGCAGAGTGGCCAGGAAAACAACCTCTCAAATCAAATCAAACTTTGTCATATGCACCGAATACAACAGGTGTAGACCTTAACCAACAATGCAGTTCAAGAAAGAGTAAAAAATAAATAACACAATAAAATAACTATTTTATAGGGGGTACCAGTACCGAGTCATTGTGCAGGGGTACAAGGTAGTTGAGGTAATTGAGGTAATATGTACATAGGTAGTGGTAAAAGTGACTAGGCAATCAGGATAGATAATAAACAGAGTAGCAGCAGCGTATGTGAAGAGTGGGAGAGAGTGTGAGTGTGTGTGGCGTCAATATGCTTGTGTGTGTGTGTCTGTGTGAGCGTATGTTGTGTGTGTATATATGTGTGTTGGAGTGTCAGTGTAGTATGTGTGAGTGTGTGGGTAGAGTCCAGTGAGTGTGTGTTGGAGTGTCAGTGTAGTATGTGTGAGTGTGTGGGTAGAGTCCAGTGAGTTGGGGGGGTCAATGTAAATGGGGGGGGGGGGGGGGGGGGTCAATGTAAATAGTTCGGGTGGCCATTTGTTTAATTGTTTAGTAGTCTTATTGCTTGGGGGTAGAAGCTGTTAAGAAGCCTTTTGGTCCTAGACTTGGCGTTCCGGTAACGCTTGCCGTACGGTAGCAGAGAGAACAGTCCCCTCAACATCAACAAAACTTGGACTTCAGGAGACAGCAGAGCCCCTATCCACATCAACGGGACCACAGTGGAGAAGGTGAAAAGCTTCAAGTTCCTCGGCGTACACATCACTGACAATCTGAAATGATCCACCCACACAGCCGCAGGCTCTCCAGAGGGTGGTGCGGTCTGTCCAACGCATCATGGGCACACTGCCTGCCCTCCAGGACACCTACAGCACCCAAATTAACAGGAAGCCCAAAATGACATCAACCACCCGAGCCACTGCCTGTTCACTCCGGTATCATCCAGAAGGCGAGGTCAGTACAGGTGCATCAAAGCTGGGACCGAGACTGAAAAACAGCTTCTATCTCAAGGCCATCAGACTGATAAATAGCCATCACTAGCCGGCTACCACCCAATTATTTAACCCTGCACCTTAGATGCTGCCCTATGTACATAGACATTGAATCAATAGTCACTTTAATACTGTTTACATACTGCTTTACTCATCTCATACTGTATGCTATTCTACTGTATTTTAGTCTATGCCACTCCGACATTGTCGTCCTAATATTTATATATTTCTTAATTCCATTCTTTTACTTTTAGAATTGTGTGTATTGTTGTGAATTGTTAGATATTACTGCACTGTTGGAGCTAGGAACACAAGCATTTCGCTACACACACAATAACATCTGCTAAATATGTGTATGTAACATTTGATTTGATTTGAGGCCGGTTGGACATACTGCCCCTTTTCTCTAAAACGACGTTGGAGGCGGCTTATGGTAGAGAAAGGAACATCAAATTCTCTGGCAGCAGCTCTGGTGGACATTCCTGCAGTCAGCATGCCAATAGCAGGCTCCCTCAAAACCTGAGACATCTGTGGCATTGTGTTGTGTGACAAAACTGTCTTGATATGCCACACCTGTCAGGTGGATGGATTATCTTGGCAAAGGAGAAATGCCCACTAACAGGGATGTAAACAAATTTGTGCGAAAATACACTTTTTGTGCGTATGGAAAATGTCTAGAATATTTTATTTCAGCTCATGAAACATGAGACCAACACTTTACATGTTGTGCTCATATTTTTGTTCAGTGAATATTGTAGCTTTAGACCTTGCAAGAGAGTGCATAGTTTCCGCTATCAATGATCCAGCAAAACTAATTCCCATACTAGGCGAGATTGGGAACTTAAATGTACTTCCCTTGGAGGCATTTGAGCGAGCTCTGTGTAGCTCTACACAGAGCCTCAAGATAGTATTATGTAATCCACCAGCTGGCAGATCAGTTGTTTCATAATAGCCTAAGGGGTAGCTAGAACGTGTTCGAGGCCTGCCTAATCGCAGGGACTCTTGAATAGCTAGGCTCCTTTACGCCTGGGTCCTGCCCCACACTAGTGATGTGGGAAAAATGTATACAGTTACATTTGGGGATATTATTTTTGCGATATATAGTATTGTATAATATTATTTTTGTGCTAGTTGGCTGTACCTGCAACAAAACTACAGTATTTTTCCTTCATAGCTTGTTCGAGATATTCTTTTTAAACCTTTTAACCACTTTTATTTCCGTGACTGATCAAAACCTGTATTCTCACGGCTCGCTCTCTTCTGCCTCTGCAGCAGACATATGGGGAGCAATATATTTGGGATATGGAATCGCAATAATATCGCAATGCATATAGAATCGTGAGAATCGCAATACATATTGCATCGTCCCCAAAGTATCCTGTTAACATCTTCTCAGCCCTACCCCACACTATCACTTGACCTAATCCTATCAGAGCGTAAGAAAAGGATCCAACGGTGCTGATAGGCCTATAGTTACCAGGGGGGTACAGGAAGACAGGGTGGATGGTGGACAGAGACAAGGCTAGGGTGTTAGTTATCCCCTAAAACTGTAAGCACTGTTGACCCTGCTGAGGAGAAAGCCAGCGAAGGCCACACTGAATCACTGCCAATACCTGGGGGGGGACATGTCTCCCATTATTCACCGGTGACTCATGGCTTCTGTGGATGAGAAGCTCACTTGACTAAAGCGAAGCAGCTAATCGCTGGGCTTTGGAGTGGCTCAACCTGTCAGCACACTGCCTATTGTGACTCAGCCCTCACAAAGCGAGCTTGCTACCTCTCTTTCGCTCTCTCTCTCTGGGTGCTGACATTGTGAAGGCCACTGCAAAGGTGGGGTAATAATGTGGGCTCATGTTCAGTGTGTGCAGCCCAGCAAAAGACCAGAGGGGTCCTCACAGGTCTGGTACCCTAGCCATGCATCTCTCTAGGAGACAGAACTCGTCTCCTTCCTGAGCGGTATGATGGCTGCGTGGTCCCATGGTGTTTATACTTGTGTACTATTGTTTGTACAGATGAACGTGGTACCTTCAGGTATTTGGAAATTGCTCCCAAGGATGAACCAGAAAAAAAAAAAAAATTCTGAGGTCTTGGCTGATTTCTTTTGATTTTCCCATGATGTCGAGCAAAGAGGAACTGAGTATGAAGGTAGGCTTTGAAAAAACATCCACAGGTACACCTCCAATTGACTCAAATTATGTAAATTAGAAGCTTCTAAAGCCATGACATAATTTTCTGGAATTTTCCAAGCTGTTTAAAGGCACAGTCAACTTAGTGTATGTAAACTTCTGACCCACTGGAATTGTGATATAGTGAATTATAAGTGAAATAATCTGTCTAAACAATTGTTGGAAGAATTACTTGTGTCATGCCCAAAGTAGATGTCCTAACCGACTTATAGTTTGAAAACTATAGTTTGTTAACATGAAATCTGTGGAGTGGTTGAAAAATGAGTTTTAATGACTTCAACCTAAGTGTACGTAAACTTCCGACTGCAACTGTAGATGCACATCTTAAACCAGGTTCCAGACCAGTTAACTAGGCCTAAAACCCCTAGACTTAACAAGTACAATATCAGCAGGCTAGTTGCTGGTTTTATAACATTATCACTAAATCGCCTTTGTTCACAAATGAAATCAATCCTGCAGATCCAATGAACTGGGTCTAAGAACAAGGGGAGAAGGAGCTCTGTAAGTTAATAGCACAGCATCTCTATTAAATATGTAGGCCTAGGTGGAAGCTGTCACAATAATACAGACTGACTTTCTCCATCGTGTTTTGTGGTGGCATAGCCAGAATACCAAACAAGGCCTCGGCCATGTCTGTCTGCCCCACAGCAAAGGACAGAGGGTAAAGCTGCTTAGAGGGCGAGACTGGATAAGAGAGACCGCTGCCATCTAACACAATGGGGCCAGACTGAGCAATGTGCTCTGGTGGGGAGGGGGGTTCATATTGAGAGCAATCTGAAATCTCCCCTTGTGTAATGTGTTCTTCACTCATGAAGTTTATTAGATGTAGTCGACTATACTATCAGTGAAGAGACTATCAATCAATAGACGCACATTCAACATATCTTTCTGCGGATTGTCTTTCTGCTGCATCGCTCATTTTGTTGTCATGTCATAAGGACGGTTGAAATTGTTAAATGTTTTTCTACAGAAACGACACAATACATATTGTTGACGCAGTCATGCACTGTAGTTAATTGGGCACGTATGCACATCTAAAATGAATGAGCTAATAACCCGTCTTGACAGATTTATTGACTTATAATGCATGACTGTTTATGCCGAGTTCAAAACAATTAGGAACTCGGAACTCGGAAATTTCCGACTTCCGACTTCAGTGTGTTAAAAACAACTGGGAACTCGGAAAAAACTAGCTCCGGGTGATATTCAATGTTGGTATTTCTTAAAGAAACTTCCTTAATGCATTTCTGTTAAGAGCAATAAGGTGCCTTTTTCTCATGATTGGATTCATACATGCACTGGCATATAATCTGCTGGAGGCAGTCTCCCTCTTTTTGCATTCTATTCAACGGCAATCATTTGCATTCTGCCAGGGTAGACGGAGCACTAGGTAGGCAAGTAGGAATTCCTGTCAGTCGGAGCAACTGCTTTGCATTTGCTTCTTCTGCTGCAAACATATGACTCAACATTTGACTATGGGCTGCTCATAAACAAAGTGGCGGGATATACTGGCCGAGAGCAGACAGGAAAAACATCTGCACATGTATCTATAATATTGTTTCAGGGAGAAAGACAAGAGGAGAAAGAGGACATACAGTAGAACAGTTCAGGAAGCTTTGGAGGTCATTTTACTTCCACAATTGGGCCACCTGCAGAGCTGATATTTTACAAAAGAAAATAACCTGGACTCAACACTTATATTACTATTTCAAAGATAGGATTGGGCCTCCCGAGTAACGCAGCGGTTTAATGCACTAGTGCTAGCTGTGTCACTACAGATCCTGGTTCGATTCCAGGCTGTGTCGCAGCCAGCCGTGATGGTGAGACCCATGAGGCGACGCACATTTGGCCCAGCGTCTTCCGGGTTAGTGGGGAGCTTGGCTGGCCGGGATGTCCTTGTCCCATTGTGCTGTAGCGACTCCTGTGGCGGGCCGGGCACATGCACGCTGACACGGTCGCCAGGTGTATGGTAATTCCTCAGACACATTGGTGCGGCTGGCTTCCAGGTTAAGCGGCCATTGTGTCAAGAAGCAGTGCGGCTTGGCGGGGTCGTGTTTCGGAGGACGCACGGCTCTCGACCTTCGCCTCACCCGAGTCCATACAGGAGTTGTAGCGATGGGACAAGACTGTACCAATTGAATATTACTAAATTTGGGAGAAAAAATAATGGCATCATTACATTCCCCCTCTACAGGAGCAGCTTTGGACAAACAGCATGTGTCTGATTTATGGGACCATTATGAACAAAGAAATCCCATTCATAAATCATTGCCACCCGGAATCACATTGTTCATCCCTGCCCCCTGAATCCACCATTCAGGTTAGCTTTACTGTCACCGCCAGTAGAGCTGAGGAAAGTGCCCATTAGTGACGCTGGGCACTTGTTTACCTCGGGTAAGAGATTAATAATAGTTAAGAAACCACATGCTGGCTGTCCAACCAGCCCTTTGCTTTTAGGTCTCCCAGGGGACACGAGACACTCAAGCATCTATGAGGAAACCACTAGTGAGTCGGATGGAGGTTAAAGGGGGGAAACTGGAAGCTCCAAGCCAGACACTGGCAGAGAGGCGCTAAAAAAAGAATGTTTTCAAAACCCAGGAGAGGCTAGGGAAAGTAGGCATGGCCGTGAAGGTACAGCTCCCAGGAAGAATTTGCTGCTTATAAATGTAGGGCAGCCATCTCCCGCCTCCACACAGTCCTCTTTCCACTGCCTGAGGAACGGTGGTAGAGAACAGCCGGCGAGGAAGAGAACTCGCAGACAAGAGCAGGTCATGTGCATCGCTCAAATTTGGTCCACTTTGTATGCCCTTGACCGGACCATTTTACAGAGGGAGGCTTGTGATTCCCAGACCCAGTCCTACCTACTGAGACACAGCAACCTCTGATATAAACACAATGTCAAGTGTTTGGAAACTGTTGTGTACAACTCATCTATGTATAGCTGTCATCTATGTACATTTGATGTTAAATGTGCCCATAATGACCAAATAAGCCTTAAGTCAGCGGCACCAAACAAGTGTTGAATTCATCAAGTCAGTGCAAAAGCAAGGCTTGGCTGAGAATCACTGTGACTCAGCGGTTGTGATTTCCCACTTGGCAAAAACTGGTTCAATCAATGTTGTTTCCAAATATTTTCAACCCCCCAAATCTATGTAATAACATTGAATCACGGTGGAAATCTTTGCAAAAAGTAATCAACGTTTAGGGCATTTAGTCTTTTTTTCCTTCAACTTTTAACCTAAATCCAATTACATGGATTTTTTTGTTGAATTCATGTTGAATTCACATTAGTTGACAACTCAACCAAATGTAAATAAAAACTAGACGTTGAACTGACGTCTGTGCCCAGTGGGTTATTTACATAGTGCAGCCTATTCAGAAAGGAAGAAATACAAATAGTTTTGTCAGGACAGACTTGTAACGTCAAATGTTGGTCTTAACAGAGATTAACTGTCCTTACTGCCTTTGGCATTCCTCTTAATAAGACTGACATTTGGAATAGCCAGGATAAACAGATATTTGGTGTTCCCAAACACTAGAAATATCTTACCAGACCGCTACTGAGACCAAACTGGACCGAAACATAATCTTCAAGCTAAAGTAATGACCCAGACTGCCAACGCGTTATTAACTCATAACTAACTCAACAACAGTGATATACATCAGCACAGGTAGAGAAGGGTCAGATGTTTTAGTGAAATATGCATGGTCCTTAGACTCAGTATACCCATGTATGAACATGAATGCTATTCCCTAAAGGGCAGAAGCTCCTTGGGGTTTTCCAGAGCTATGATGTCATGGTAAACCAGAGCTGGAGGCCACCGATGGAGGGCCCTGTCCCTGCTGCCAAGTGAAGGCGCTGTGCTGTGCTCCTGCCCTGGATCCGCTGAGGAGTGAAGTGGCCAGTGAGGACAGTGCACTGGCTGGGCATGTTAATCACAGGGAGACGCACTGATTTGCTCCTGTAGCCCAACCTCCAGGAGCCAGAGGAGAATGAGAAAGGGGAGGGGTAGCTTTGACAACCCTGTACCTACATCTGGGGGTAAAGATAAGGCTGGTCATGGCTCACATCAACACCATTATCCCAGAAACCCTAGGCTCACTCCAATTCGCATACCGCCCCAACAGATCCACAGATGATGCAATCTCTACTGCACTCCACACTGCTCTTTCCCACCTGGACAAAAGGAACACTTACGTGAGAACGCTATTCATTGACTACAGCTCAGCGTTCAACACCATAGTGCCCTCAAAGCTCATCACTAAGCTAAGGACCCTGGGACTAAACACCTCCCTCTGCAACTGGATCCTGGACTTCCTGACGGGCCGCCCCCAGGTGGTAAGGGTAGGTAACAACACATCTGCCACAATGATCCTCAACACGGGGGCCCCTCAGGGGTGCGTGCTCAGTCCCCTCTTGTACCTCCTGGCCAGGGACGACTCCAACACGACCATTAAGTTTACTGACGACACAACGGTGGTAGGCCTGATCAATAACAATGATGAGACAGCCTATAGGGAGGAGGTCAGATACCTGGCCGTGTGGTGCCGGGATAACAACCTCTTACTCAATGTGATCAAGACAAAGGAGATGATTGTGGACTACAGTAAACGGAGGACTGGGCATGCCCCCATTCTCATCGATGAGGCTGTAGTGGAGCAGGTTGAGAGCTTCAAGTTCCTGGGTGTCCACATCACCAACAAACTATCATGGTCAAAACACAGCAAGACAGTCGTGAAGAGGGCACGACAATGCCTATTCCTCCTCAGGAGACTGAAAAGATTTGGCATGGGTCCTCAGATCCGCAAAAACTTCTACAGCTGCACCATCGAGAGCATCATGACTGGTTGCATCACTGCCTGGTATGGCAACTGCTCTGCTTCCGACCGCAAGGCACTACAGAGGGTAGTGCGCACGGACCAGTACATCACTGGGGCAAAGTTTCCTACCATCCAGGACCTCTCTACCAGGCGGTGTCAGAGAAGGCCCTAAAAATTGTCAAAGATGGCTACCCTGACTATTTGCATTTTTGCCCCCCCCCCCCTCTTTTAAGCTGTTGCTACTCTCTGTTTATTATCTATGCAGTCACTTTAACTCTACCTACAGTTGAAGTCTGGAAGTTTGCATACACATAGCCAAATGGTGTATGCATAGGAGAGGATTATTGGTGCCCCCCTGCCAACCCTCCAGGACCTGTACTCTTCCAGAGTGAGGAAGAGAGCAGGTAAAATCATCACAGACTCCACTCACCCTGGACACCACCTGTTTGAACTGTTACCGTCAAGACGGCGACTCAGATCACTGGCCACGAGAACATCTAGGCACAGGAACAGTTTCTTCCCACAGGCCATTTCCCTTCTGAACAGTTAACATACCTCCCAAGGCATATGCCTGTAAGTGCAATACTCACACTGTTTGGTGCAATATCTCTAAACTCAGGTGATATTTATATTTATATGTATTCATACTAGTCACTTAAAATAATGTTATTCTGACTAAACCCAACTGTGACCTTAGACTTTTATTTTTTTTTCTTCATTTTTTTTTCTTAGAATGTTTCTTGTTGTATTTGTATTTGTGCACTGGAAGCTTCAGTACTTGTGTGTGCAAGCACACTTGGCAATAAAGCTCTTTCTATTCTATTCTATTAAAATACCTTTCAACTCAGTTTTTCACAATTCCTGACATTTAATCCTAGTAAAAATTCCCTGTCCTAGGTCAGTTAGGATCACCACTTTATTTTAAGAATGTGAAATGATTTTATTTCAGCTTTTATTTCTTTCATCACATTGTAAGAAGTTTACATACACTCAATTAGTATTTGGTAGCATTGCCTTTAAATTGTATAACTTGGGTCAAACATTTTTGGTAGCCTTCCACAAACTTCCCACAATAAGTTGGGTGAATTTTGGCCCATTCCTCCTGACAGAACTGGTGTAACTGAGTCAGGTTTGTAGGCCTCCTTGCTCGCACATGCTTTTTCAGTTCTGCCCACAAATATTCTATAGGATTGAGGTCTGGGCTTTGTGATGGCCACTCCAATACCTTGACTTTGTTGTCCTTAATAAAGTATCTATCTATCTATCTATCTATCTATCTATCTATCTATCTATCTATCTATCTATCTATCTATCTATCTATCTATCTATCTATCTATCTATCTATCTATCTATCTATCTATCTATCTATCTATCTATCTATCTATCTATCTATCTATCTATCTATCTATCTATCTATCTATCTATCTATCTATCTATCTATCTATCTATCTATCTTAAGCCATTTTCCACAACTTTGGAAGTATGCCTGGGGTCATTGTTCATTTGGAAGACCCATTTGTGACCAAGCTTTAACTTCCTGAATGATGTCTTGAGATGTTGCTTCAATATACACACATAATTTTCCTTCCTCATGATGCCATCTATTTTGTGAAGTGCACCTGTCCCTCCTGCAGCAAAGCACTCCCACAACATTATGCTGCCATCCCCGTGCTTCACAGTTGTTGGGATGGTGTTCTTTGGCTTGCAAGCCTCCCCCTTTTACCTCCAAACATAACGATGGTCATTATGGCCAAACGTTCTATTTTTGTTTCATCAAACCAGAGGACATTTCTCCAAAAAGTATGATCTTTGTCCCATGTGTAGTTGCAAACCGTAGTCTGGCTTTTTTATGGCGGTTTTGGATCAGTCGCTTCGTCCTTGCTGTGCTGCCTTTCAGGTTATGTTGATATAGGACTCGTTTTACTGTGGATATAGATACTTTTGTACCTGTTTCCTCCAGCATCTTCACAAGGTCCTTTGCTGTTGTTCTGGGATTGATTTGCATTTCTCACCAAAGTACGTTGATCTTAGGAGACAGAACGTGTCTCCTTCCTGAGCGGTATGACTGCTGCGTGGTCCCATGGTGTTTATACTTGCGTGATATTGTTTGTACAGATGAACGTGGTACCTTCAGGCATTTGGAAATTGCTCCCAAAGATGAACCAGACTTGTGTAGGTCTACAATTTTTTTTCGGAGGTCTTGGCTGATTTCTTTAGATTTTCCCATGATGTCGAGCAAAGAGGCACTGATTTTGAAGGCAGGCCTTGAAATACATCCACAGGTACACCTCCAATTGAATCAGAATCTTCTAAAGCCATGACATCATTTTCTGTAATTTTCCAAGCTGTTTAAAGGCAACTTAGTGTATGTAAACTTCTGACCCACTGGAATTGTGACATAGTGTATTATAAGTGAAATAATCTCTCTGTAAACAATTGTTGGAAGAATTACTTGTGGCATGCACAAAGTAGATATCCTAACCGACTTGCCAAAACTATAGTTTGTAAACATGAAATCTGTGGAGTTGTGGAAAAATGAGTTTTAATGACTTCCACCTAAGTGTATGTAAACTTCCGACTTCAACTGTACATGTACTTATTACCTCAATTACCTCGACTAACCTATGCCCCCGCACATTGACTACTGTTATTTTACTGCTGCTCTTTAATTATTAGTTATTTACATTTTTTTTACTTAATACTTCTTTTTCTTAAAACTGCATTGTTGGTAAGCATTTCACTGTAAGGTGATTCGGCTCATGTGACAAACAACATTTGATTTGATGAAGACAGCGCAGGAGAGGGGTTGCTTGGACACATACCTGTACCTACATCTGGGTTAAAGATAAGCAGAAACCTGGAGGACAGCTTATCGAGGATCACCAAGCAGCCTTTGCCGTCATTGTCTGGTTAGTGGCCCTTTAAATGATAGTAACTGTGTCAGACATAGCGGCCAGGCCTAAATAGCACTGAGATAGGAGAGCTCTAAGGGACAGGACAACCTCTAAGGGGAGGCAGGTACCGATGGGATCTGTGAGGCTTCAATTTGCGCTGGCGTGTTCTAGAATTTCTCTGTGCCAACTTCTTCACAGCAGACCAAGTAGTACCGGGTGTGCTGAAATATCCCATCCACAGCTTCAAATGGGATGTTTGAAGAGGGTGAAAATGTGAGTTGATCGCTGTGTGCACAACGAGGCCTCGGAAGTTTAATGTCAATGCTTTGGACATTAAACTGCAAGCAGCCATGGTGGAAGAGCAACAACTGCCACATTGCTCACCATGCTTGAATTCTTCATCAAACGATTGTTATTCCTTCAGGTCTTGTGTAATCTGCAGAACTGATGTTAATGTCAATTTTCATCAAGACTGTACAATTGGGGTTGTGCTACTGTGGGAGACCATTTCAAAATGATCTTATCTTTGACAGCAACATTATGATATAAATTAGTCCCTTAAAGTGGAAATCAGCAGTTGCTATATCCATTGTTTGGACTTATTAATTATATATACCCATTGATTCTTCAATAATTTAATGTATAAATGCCTCATGAGCTCAGTTCAACTGTCCTACACCATCAGAACCCAAAATATAAATGTGTTTTACTCTAAGGTTTGTAAACAAAGTAAACGTAAACAAACATGGCTACAACTATCATGTTGATATCATGGATGGTCAGTCCTTGCATCCATAGATCTGTCTATGAATTTGAGAGCGGTTCCATTTCTCTAGCCCCATCCCTCAGCTTTTTACCGAAACAGAAGCTGGGAGACGCTTTGTTATTGTTTCAATTGCAGATTGCCTCTTTAAACTTTTACAAATGTGATGAGGGTACATCCATTGTTTTATATTCTGAAACTAGTTCAATGCAAAAAGAGGTCAGATCATCCTGAAACAGTACATTAGGGACTCAAGTGAATGTTCTGATTAGCCTTCTATAAAATGGCAAAATATTCTAACGATAATCAACTGCAGTAAATTAATGATTCTTGATATGCACTGCTTATTGAAAGGAGTTTACTCTATGTCTGTGATGTCATGTTTAATCTGGATAAAATAAGGCAAGCCTCCTTCTCTGGTCATCACAAAGGATAGATCACTGGTTCTGCCCTAATAACTTATCTGTTATTGGGAGTGACCTTCGACATTCTAATTGAAGCGCAAAATCTTGAGCGTTGGGACCATGTTTGACCTGCGGAAGATGTATACAGATGGAAACTGGCGTCAAATACACTCAGAGTAATTGCTGTATGGCGGAGGAAAAAATCAATCATATTTTCATCCAATTAGCTAGCTGGGCATCGAAGAAAGGGTGACAGACCTCTTTTACGCAAATGAAAAGCTTGGGGGGGAGACAACCTTGAAGGACCCTGAGGGCATCCTTTTGTCTGTAGTGTTGCCAGTTATTATAAAACAAGAGTGCATTGCACAATACTTTGAAACAGAGTGCTTTTTTTTTCTGTGGCTCTTACGTAAGGCCCATCCAGGTGCTAGGTTTTTAGCTTGTTTAAATAGACAAACCTTGTTTATGCCAACCCTGATTCTGATTACGTCATCTCTTTTCTCATCTGCAAACATCAGTGCCTTTAATAGACCTACTGACAGATACAGTCATCACCCAAACTCACCCTTCTCTCTGGAAAATAGGTTACCTACCTTTGAATTCAGAGCCCTTACCATCTCTCTGTTTAAGCTGTTGTATGTCTATGACAGTTCCCAGTTCTGCTCGCAATGATCGCAGGTTCCTGGGTATGTTCAACAACCATTACTGTCTGTAATTATCTTTTTCTGTTTACTAAACTAATTTAAGTGCTGGCCGACGATTACTATAGCAATTACTGTAAGTGATGGCCAATTGCCAAACAATTGTCCTTCCAGGGTCATGTTTGAGGCATGCAGCAAACCTGCCGCTCAATTTAGCAGCATGTTCAACTGATGTCTTTAACGCTCCCCTGCTTCTTCAGTTAGCTCAAGAGGCCAAAATATACTTGGAAGATGAAAAAAAGATGCCAACAAAAGGTCTGACAGAGTAAATTAAAGACAGAGTAAATTAAAGACACAGAGTAAATTAAAGACACAGAGTAAATTAAAGACAAGGCAACAAATATAGGGTTATATGCTTAATCAGAATTGATTCGTGAAATCAGTCGTGCCACTAGAGGTTCTGGGAAGAGGCCCTCAAGACTTAAGCAAAGTTCACAGACCTCACTAGTGTCATGAGAGGCCCCGAGTCAGAGAGCCCCAGGGATCTGAAACAGAGAAGACAGCTCCCTTTGGGCAGAGGGACACTGTTCTCTAGGAGCTACGACACAGCGGACAAAAAACCTCTGACCCCAGACTTGTTCCTCGGTGGAACAAGATCATTTGTGGCAGTACATATAAGCGGAGGACGCCTTCATTGATTTGGAAGTAATCACTTGTGAATCCTTGCGGATCCCTTTTCTCTGTCTCTCTGTTGCCCTTGTTTAGCCTAGCCGGGCATTCTAAATTGAGTAGCATCGATTGCAAGTGTGAAAGGCAGTTAATTGTGCCTTTTGGCTACAATTAAAACAGGCATTGAGGAGATGTGTTCAAGCCTACCGCCTGTGTCCTGGGAAAGTCATGTCAAGGATTCAGCCTGATTAAGAAGGATATAAAAAAAACTAATGCTATGGGTCAAGGTATGACATAGCCTAGCATGACATAACCTAGCATGACATAGCCTAGCATGACAATTAGTGCTTCGTTGCTTTGATTTATCACTCCCATTAAGCATTGCATCCCATTAAGCAATGCACCTTAATTGGAAATGAGTGTAGTGTAGATTAACCCTGGTTGTAAATCTTGGGAACTAATGACCTCCCTCTGCTGAGGTAATGTGTAGTGATCTCACCATATTAATTTGTGTTTTGGTTGTTCTTATCCATCAATTCTCACTGGGCTCAAGTGTCAACAATTCAGTTTACAGAATCCCAAATTACAGCTAAATAAGTATATTGGGGGTTGCAGGGTGTGTAGTAAATATGCTACTGCGTCGAGAGTAAATCTAGCTAGTACAACACTGGTACATTTATGTAACACTGCCTTAACTGCACACCCAAATAGCAATGTCAGACTCAAACAAGGAAAGGTTGTCTTTGTCTTTTATCCTGTATCTCGTCTCTAGATTTATGACAAAACGAGGGAGGCTGAGAGATGCCCTCTTTCTCTCTGAATCAGAGACCTTTTCTGTGTCTACTGTAAAACCTCTATCTGATGATGGTGTATGTGTGTGTGTGTGTCTTGGAAGCAGCAGCTGTCAATGTTGATGAAGAACAATCACGCTCTTAATTCAATGCCAAAACAGTTCTTAGCCAAATTTTGGCTTGACACAAAAGACTAACAGGAAACTGTAATCAGTGCTCTCTGGTGCATAAATCAATTATTTGTTTTCATGTAAAGCAAACACTCTTTGGTGTGAGAGCTGAACCTTTTGTGGAATTTATCATTTGGAACAGTGTATATCTCATCAGACTTTTGTGTGTCTGTGTCAAAATGAGATGGACGAATGGTCGGCCGGTTACACAAGATTGCACTAACATTGTAATTACATTGTAGTTATTAAAGTGTGAATGGACAACAATGCTTGATCCGGGAAAATTCTGTGACACGGTCATAGTCCATTAGGACTGAGGCACTTTCGGGTGAGGACACAGATGACCCCCTCTCTTCCTGTTGTGTTATGAACGAAGGAGACGTGGGGAGATGAGTGTCACATGCAAACGTCTCTCTCCCCTGCTCCTCTGACGTCCAATCCGGTAGCACAGCACTGCTCATTAACGCATCCGTCAGCTGCAGCGCTTCCGACACCACACACTGTTCCTTCAGCAGTGTGCGGAAGCAGACTGTGTGTGTGTGTGCGCGCGTGTGTGTGTGTGTGTCTTGGAGGAATCCGCATGTGCGCGAGGTTGTTTACAGCTGTGTGAGACGTGCCTGTTTAATGAGGTTTAGGAGAGCTCCCCTCTCTCAATTATCAGCGCTCCCAGTGGAGGTACCGGGGGCAGTGGTAAACGAGGGGATAGAGGGAATGGGGGTAGGAGGGAGTGAAGGAGGAAGGAGGCTTAATCATGGCTCTCCTCCATCCATCCCTCCCTATATTGTTACCCATCCTCAAGATGGCGTCAGCCGTTCCCAACAGAACATGCTCTGAAAACACTCAAAAGGTGAAGTCAGGGAGTAAGCAATGTCAATTTTTAGCCATCACATCATACAGTCGTGGCCAAAAGTTTTGAGAATGACACAAGTATTGGTCTCCACTGCTTCAGTGTTCTTAGATTTTTATGTCAGTAATTTCTATGGTACACTGAAGTATAATTACAAGTATTCCATAAGTGTCAAAGGCTTTCATTGACAATGACATTCCGTTTATGCAAAGAGTCAATATTTGCAGTGTTGGGCCACATCCTGACTGATGGCAGGCCATTCTTGCATAATCAATGCTTGGAGTTTGTCAGAAGTTGTGGGTTTTTGTTTGTCCACCCGCCTCTTGAGGATCGACCACAAGTTCTCAATGGGATTAAGGTCTGTGGAGTTTTCTGGCCATGGACCCAAAATGTCGATGTTTTGTTCCCCGAGCCACTTAGTTATCACTTTTGCCTTATGGCAAGGTGCTCCATCATGCTGGAAAAGGCACTGGTCGTCACCAAACTGTTCTTGGATGGTTGGGAGAAGTTGCTCTTGGAGGATGTGTTGGTACCATTCTTTATTCATGGCTGTGTTCTTAGGCAAAATTGTGAGTGAGCCCACTCCCTTGGCTGAGAAGCAACCCCACACATGAATGGTCTCAGGATGCTTTACTGTTGACACAGGACTGATGGTAGCGCTCACCTTGTCTTCTCCGGACAAGGTGTTTTCCAGATGGCCCAAACAATCGGAAAGGGGATTCATCAGAGAAAATTACTCTACCCCAGTCCTCAGCAGTCCAATCCCTGTACCTTTTGCAGAATATCAGTCTGTCCCTGTTGTTTTTCCTGGAGAGAAGTGGCTTCTTTGCTGCCCTTCTTGACACCAGGCCATTCTCCAAAAGTCTTCACCTCACTGTGCGTGCAGATGCACTCACACCTGCCTGCTGCCATTCCTGAGCAAGCTCTGCACTGGTGGTGCCCCGATCACGCAGCTGAATTAACTTTAGGAGACGTCCTGGCACTTGCTGGACTTTCTTGGGCGCCCTGACGCCTTCTTCACAACAATTGAACCTCTCTCCTTGAGGTTCTTGATGATCCGATAAATGGTTGATTTAGGTGCAATCTTACCAGCAGCAATATCCTTGCCTGTGAAGCCCTTTTTGTACAAAGCAATGATGATGGCACGTGTTTCCTTGCAGGTAACCATGGTTGACAGAGGAAGAACAATGATTTCAAGCACCACCTTCCTTTTAAAGCTTCCAGTCTGTTATTCTGACTCAATCAGCATGACAGAGTGATCTCCAGCCTTGTCCTCGTCAACACTCTCACCTGTGTTAACGAGACAATCACTGACATGATGGCAGCTGGTCCTTTTGTGGCAGGGCTGAAATGCAGTTCATTTTCATGGCAAAGAGGGACTTTGCAATTAATTGAAATTCATCTGATCACTCTTCATGACATTCTGGAGTATTTGCAAATTGCCATCATCAACACTGAGGCAGTAAACTTTGTGGAGACCAATACTTGTGTCATTCTCAAAACTTTTGGCCACGACTGTACAGTTGAAGTCGGAAGTTTACATACACCTTAGCAAAATACATTTAAACTCAGTTTTTCACAATTCCTGACATTTAATCCTAGTAAAAATTCCCTGTCTTAGGTTAGGATCACCACTTTATTTTAAGAATGTTAAATGTCAGAATAATAGTAGAGAGAATGATTTATTTCAGCTTTTATTTCTTTCATCACATTCACAGTGGGTCAGAAGTTGACACTCAATTAGTATTTGGTAGCATTGCCTTTAAATTGTTTAACTTGGGTCAAACGTTTCCGGTAGTCTTCCACAAGCTTCCCACAATAAGTTGGGTGAATTTTGGCCCATTCCTCCTGACAGAACTGGTGTAACTGAGTCAGGTTTGTAGGCCTCCTTGCTTGCACACGCTTTTTCAGTTCTGCCCACAAATGTTCTATACTATTGAGGTCAGGGCTTTGTGATGGCCACTCCAATACCTTGACTTTGTTGTCCTTAAGCCACAACTTTGGAAGTATGCTTGGGGTCATTGTCCATTTGGAAGACCCATTTGCGACTAAGCTTGAACTTCCTGACTGATGTCTTGAGATGTTGCTTCAATATATCCACATCATTTTCCTTCCTCATGATCCCATCTATTTTGTGAAGTGCACCAGTCCCTCCTGCAGCAAAGCACCCCCACAACATGATGCTGCCACCCCCGTGCTTCACGGTTGGGATGGTGTTCTTCGGCTTGCAAGCCTCCCCCATTTTCCTCCAAACATAACGATGGTCATTATGTCCAAACAGTTCTATCTTTGTTTAATCAGACCAGAGGACATTTCTCCAAAAAGTACGATCTTTGTGCCCATGTGCAGTTGTAAACCGTAGTCTGGCTTTTTTATGGCGGTTTTGGAGCAGTGGCTTCTTCCTTACTGAGCGGCCTTTCAGGTTATGTCGATATAGGACTCATTTTAATGTGGATATATACTTCTGCACCTGTTTCCTCCATCATCTTCACAAGGTCCTTTGCTGTTGTTCTGGGATTGATTTGCACTTTTCTCACCAAAGTACATTCATCTCAAAGAGGCACTGAGTTTGAAGGTAGGCCTTGAAATACATACACAGGTACACCTCCAATTGACTCTAATGATGTCAATTAGCCTATCAGAAGCTTCTAAAGCCATGACATCATTTTCTGGAATTTTCCAAGCTGTTTAAAGGCCCAGTCAACTTCTGACCCACTGGAATTGTGATATAGTGAATTATAAGTGAAATAATCTGTCTGTAAACAATTGTTGGAAGAATTACTTGTGTCATGCACAAAGTAGATGTCCTAACCGACTTGCCAAAACTATAGTTTGTTAACATGAAATCTGTTGAGTGGTTGAAAAATGAGTTTTAATGACTTAAAGTGTATGTAAACTTCCGACTTCAACAGTCTGTGCGAATTATGCATAGGCTCCTCCTGTGGTTAATATTCGTCATAATGACATGGTGGAATTGTGAGTGAGGACAAATGAGCCTGCATCCATTATTGCTCCTCTCTCTCTCAACCCTTAGTCAACAGCCATCATTAAGGGGTGTGAGGAAAGCCTGACACTTTTCTACTTGCCTTGTCAGATGATGAAGAGATGAGGAGAAATGGAGGCCACAATCGCTTTCAGCATTAGAATTTTTATCAGATTATTAATCAGCTGCTCTGAACACACACATGTACACACACACACACACACACAAAATACTATTTAAAATATCTCAATTACTTTCACATACATTCAAAGTTATTATTCAGATATATTCTATTTGAAAAGACATGTAGTTGAACATTTTAATGTATTTGGAAATACAGTTGGAAGGTATTTGACAATACTCAAATACACTGACTCAAATACACTGACTCAAATACACGTCCATGCATTTCACAGATGTATTTGAAAATAGTATTTGAAATAAATATTTCAAAAATACTATCAAATACAATTTGGTAGACTATTTGTACTTTACAAACCATTCAAATACTCAAATAAAAGTACTTGTTTTGGGTTGTATTTGTACCAATGTCTGACACACACACTTCCTGGGAAATGTACTGCTTTAGGGGGAGAGAGGTGGCCACTCGCTAGCGATAATTACAGAGTATGGTACAAATGTGTTAGAACTATATAATTCAAATGAAGACCGGGTCAATGGTCCTTGTGTGTATTTTGATGGTTGGATAATGATCAATTGTCATATTTGATGGATGTATGAGTACATTATCTTTGTTTATAGTCTCTCAGAAATCCAGACAGACAATAAGCACAGGCTTCCTGGTCGCAGGGCCAAAGCATTCCTGTCACTTGAATCGTGACTCTTATTTTTTTCATTTCCTACTATTTTGGGTTCAATTCAAAAGTGGGTTGTCATTAAATGTGAAAGCCCCATCTCTGTGTCGTGATTCCCTTATCCTCCAGAAGTATCAGTGTGTGTCAGCCATGACAGTTTGAGAGGAAGACTGCGTCTCACCCACACACTGAGACGGCTGACACTGGGCGGGGAGTACCAGGTCACAAAGCCCCCCCCCCCCCCCCACAACCATCTATGCTGCTTTCTCTGCCTTTAGAATGTGTGCCTCTGATACCTCTGGCATTCTCTGCCTTTAGAATGTGTGCCTCTGATACCTCTGGCATTCACTGCCTTTAGAATGTGTGCCTCTGATACCTCAGGCATTCTCTGCCTTTAGAATGTGTGCCTCTGATACCTCTGGCATTCTCTGCCTTTAGAATGTGTGCCTCTGATACCTCAGGCATTCTCTGCCTTTAGAATGTGTGCCTCTGATACCTCAGGCATTCTCTGCCTTTAGAATGTGTGCCTCTGATACCTCAGGCAGGGATGGGAACGTCACACTGTCGTCACTGCACACATACACACACACCTTTTCGAATACACACATACTGTACCCACACTGTGAGGCTCTCCTACCCATCAATACAGCACCGCTGCAACACACACACACACACACACACACACACACACACACAGGAACCTCCATACAGAAAGAGCAGCAAAGGAGATCTCCACCTCTCTCCCATGTCTATTATTAGATCTTCAACCCAGAGACAAAATAATCACACGTTCAGCTGAAACACAACGGAAGGACCTGATCCTCGCAGCACAGAGCGTGAGAACGGGTCTCACTTTGTGCCGAATTAAGACATTGCTCTCCTTAAAAAATACTATCATTAGTGCTGCCGGAATGATCCCATGGAAAACAAATAATCAATCAAGCGATGATCGCTTTAGAGAGGGAACCAGGAACCACTGCTAATATCCCCAAATGGAAATTGTTCTTGTGTTATAAACGCAAGAACAAGAACGCAAGTTTCCTTCTTCTTAGATAGACTTGGGCCTATCCATTGAGTCAATTACATTTGATAACTGTCAATACATGAACACTACTGTAGGTATGGATCTGTGTGCAAAGGCACAGAGCAGAACTAGCAGACTGATACTGCTACAACACTCATCTCAACGCTGCAGTCTCTTCCCAAAGACTGGGAATTGGTGACATTGACACACAAGTTTAGGTCTTTGAATGGGGCAGGGGTGAACTTCAAAATACTGTTTGTTGTATGATAAGCCCTGTAGGCTATGTGGGACATGATGAAACCCAACATAACACTTCCAATTCAACATTGGGTTCAGTATTGATTTACTAGCTCTAAGTAGAGTAAATACATATACAGTGCATTTGGAAAGTATTCAGACCCCTTGACTTTTTCCACATTTTGTTACGTTAGAGCCTTATTCTAAAATTGATTAAATTGTTTTTTTTCCCCCTCCTCAATCTACACACAATACCTCATAATGACAAAGCAAAAACAGGTTTTCAGAAAAGTTTCGCAAGTGTTCAGACCCTTTACTCAGTACTTTGTTGAAGCACCTTTGGCAGTGATTACATTACAGTCTTCTTAGGTATGACGCTACAAGCTTGGCACACCTGTTTTTGGGGAGTTTCTCCCGTTCTTCTTTGCAGATCCTCTCAAGCTCTATCAGGTTGGATGGGGAGCCTCTCTGCACAGCTATTTTCATGTCTCTTCAGAGATGTTTGATCGGGTTCAACACCAGGCTCTGGCTGGGCCACTAAAGGACATTCAGGTTTCCTCCAGACGTGGTGCTTGGCATTCAGGTCAAAAAGTTCAATCTGGGTTTCATCAGACCAGAGAATCTTGTTTCTCATGGTCTGACAGTCCTTTTGTGCCTTTTGGCAAACTCCAAGTGGGCGGTCATGTGCCTTTTACTGATGAGTGGCTTCTGTCTGGCCACTCTACCATAAAGGCCTGATTGGTGGAGTGCTGCAGAGATGGTTGTCCTTCTAGAAGGCTCTCCCATCTCCACAGAGGAACTCTGGAGCTCTGTCAGAGTGACCATCGGGTTCTTTGTCAACTCCCTGACCAAGGCCCTTCTCCCCCGATTGCTCAGTTTGGCCGGGTGGCCAGCTCTAGGAAGAGTCTTGATGGTTCCAAACTTCTTCCATTTAAGAATGATGGAGGCCACTGTGTTCTTGGGGACCTTCAATGCTACAGAAATGTTTTGGTACCTTTCCCCAGATCTGTGCCTCGACACAATCCTGTCTCTGAGTTCTACGGACAATTCCTTCGACCTCATAACTTGATTTTTGCTCTGACATGCGCTGTCAACTGTGGGACCTAATATAGACAGGTGTGTGCTTTTCCAAATCATGTCCAATCAATTGAATTTACCACAGGTGGACTCAATGGAAACAGGATGCAGCAGAGCTCAATTTCGAGTCTCATAGCAAAGTGTCTGAATACATATGTAAATAAGGTATTTCTGTTTTTAATTTGTAATACATTTGCAAACAATATAAAAACCTGTTTTCGCTTCGCATTATGGGGTATTGTGAGTAGATTGATGAGGATTTGTATTTATTTAATACATTTTAGAATAAGGCTGTAATGTAACAAAATGTGGAAAATGGGAAGGGGTCTGAATACTTTCCGAATGCACTGTAGCAAACATGGTAAATTGTAAGCTCACATTTTCAAGGTCAAGAATGAATTATTTCCAAGCACTTGGGTGCATAAAATGGCTCTATTTTAGACTGGCTGTGTTTGCTTCATGTAGGGTAGTTTATTGGTGGTGAGCTCACAATTACACGTGACGTGTCAAATTGCAATGATCCTCCACACGCTTGAGAAATTCACCCTTGTCTTCTAGGTCTCTTCAGTGGTTAGATATATTACGTCACACTCACATCCATAAATACTATATCTCAAAATGCTCAACCCTTCCCACACACATTTTGCTTCGAATTGAATTTACTAGGGAGCCTGCGCCGACGAGCGCAAGTGCGCTTAGTTTGGTTGCAAATACACTGAAATGGAGAACAAAGAGGAAAATCAGGACATGGTGAACAAAGTGTGCCCATATTGTTCACATGCAAAATAGCCTACAACGACTAAGCTGTATAAATCGGAAAGCATATCTTATGAGAATAGCCTGCAATGGTTACTATGAGGAATGCAATAGTTCCTTCCTACAAATTAAATGACGTCGTGCGACGCAAAAGAGAGGGGGAATTCACATTAACCGGACATCAGATAACTGGGATGGAGGAACATGAACGAATGGAAACTGAGGAACCGGCGTACAGCTGAAATGAGTATACACGGCAACATTGACGGGAGCAACCAATTCCGAATTGCTCAATGAACGTAAACGGCTACTTATTTTTTGAGAATTGTGTAGCGGTGTCTTGTAATTTATATTAACTGTGTTTGCGCAAAAACAGTCATGCCAATTCGTGTAAGATATCTATAGCCGGCAAAATTTGCATTCACTTTTGATGACTACTCCAAATTCCTATTATATTCTGTTCTCTTCTGAAATTGTCTTACAAATACAAACATAAACCATTAGTTTAAGCTGCATACAAAACCATTTATAACATCAAATCGGTAGCGTACTTACTATTTGCACAGGTGCTGAAGGCACATATCGAGGCATTCCCCTTCAACTTCGTCCTCCGAGGTGAGGTCCGACAAAGGGCGCATTGGGACAGGGTCGTTCTCCTGGAGTGGTGGTCTCATCTCTCGGAGGAAGAGCTCCAAGAACCTTCGGAAGGTTTTCTCCTCAGTTGCAGAGCCGGCCATCACTTCTCATTCCTGGACAGACAAGAGACCGCACTAGCCGGGCAAGAAGACTACTTCAAATCGCTTGCTGGACAGCTCCCCACTCGCGCCGGTTGGGAACGCGCGCGCGTGAACAAGGTTTTCGCTCAATCACAGGAGAGGGTTGGTGGATGATGACACAAGGGAGGGGAGGGAATTTTGAGAAAGCGGGAGAAGCATCAGGTTTGTGTCAGGTTCGGGAACGCGCACGCACAATGCCCCATCACATTCGATACGTGCGTTTTGAACGCCGGATGGAGGCATAAATTCACCCACTGCTTTGAAAGAAGTACTGAAGGTGGGGATATTGCCTTCACTGTGGAGGAACTGTAACAACTAATGGCAATAGCGTATTTAAAAAAAGAAGACATCCTCCTTGTGCATAGGACATGTTATTATGACTAATCCAAAACTATATTTAAAAAATATAAAAAGCCTATGATGATAGGTTAACATCAGGGTTGGGTAGGTTACTTTCTAAATGTCATCCGTTACATTTACTAGTTACCTGTCCAAAATAGTTTGGTTAATCCAAAAGTTATCATATTACTAACAAAAATGATCCATGGTATGTCATCATATTGGTCGCTCAGATGGAACAATCTTAAATAGGCCTTTTCTCAATGTCATTGAGAAAACAGAAATGTGTCATAATGTATTTTTTTGCAAACATCCTTACTGAATTGTAATGTAATCCAATAAATTATCTAGTTTTTGTAACTGTAATCTGATTATAATATTTTTGTTTTGTAATCAGATTACATGTTTTTTGTAAATCAGATTGCATGTAACCTGTAACTGATTACATGTAATAATGTACTCTCCAACCCTGGTTAGCATATTATACTGAACAAAAATGTAAACGCAACATGCAACAATTTAAAAGATTTTTCTGAGTTTCTATTCATATAAGGAAATCAGTAAATTGAAATAAATTAATTAGGCCGTAATCTATGGATTTCACATGACTGTGCAGGGGCGCAGCCAGGCCCACCTACTGGGGAGCTAGGACCAGCAAATCAGAATGAGGTTTTCCCCACAAAAAGGCTTTATTAAAGACAGAAATACTCCTCAGTTTCATCAGTTGTCCGGGTGTCTGGTTTCAGACGATCCCACAGGTGAAGAAGCCGGATGTGGAGGTCCTGGGCTGCCGTGTTTACACGTGGTCTGCAGTTTTGAGGCCTGTTGGACGTACTGCCAAATTCTCTAAAACGACGTTGGAGGCTGCTCAATTCTCTGGCAACAGCTCTGGTGGACATTCCTGCAGTCAGCATGCCAATTGCACGCTCCCTCCAAACTTGAGGCATCTGTGGCATTGTGTTGTGTGACCAAACTGCACATTGTAGAGTGGCATTTTATTATCTCCAGCACAAGGTGCAACTGTGTAATGATCATGCTGTCTAATCAGCTTCTTGATATGCCACACCTGTCGAGAGGGGCAAAAGAGATCACTAACAGAGATTTAAACACATTTGTGCACAAAATTTGAGCAAAATAAGCTTTTTGTGTGTATGGAAAATGTCTGGGATCTTTTATTTCAGCTCATGAAACATGGGACCAACACTTAATATGTTTAGTTTATATTTTTGTTCAGTATATACGGACAGGGCCTTTATCCAAACAGCTCTCTTAATATTCATCAGGAGCTTGGCACCAATGGTGAGATTCCATGGCTTAAATGTGTATATAGGACATCAAGCACACATGCTAAAAATATCCACTGTAGTGGATTTCACTCAGAATGAGAATTAACCCTTTCAATACCTGCAGAGCTGTTCAGTTGAGCTACATGTGCAATAATCTGTGGTTTTAACGCTTTAACAGGCAGCTCAACCAGGCGGTTAAGATAACTTTGACAACCAATTCTTAAACAAATTAAACATATTAATTTTGTTTGGTGTATTTTATAATCTCAACCAATGACATTTAGTAAAATTATAATGTGGTTTTCAATATCGGACTCCCATATATTTTAATTAAAAGATGGTTGAAAACCAGGAAGTGAACATGAGCAAAACTGAACCTCATATACCACAATTTTGTTTTTACTAATACTGAACAAAATAAAATGCAACATCCAACAATTTCAAAGGTTTTACTGAGTTACAGTTCATATAAGGAAATCAATCAATTTAAATAAATAAATTAGGCTCTAATCTATGTATTTCACATGACTGGGAATACAGATATGCATCTGTTGGTCACAGATACCTTAAAAAGAAGGTAGAGGTGTGGATCAAAAAACCAGTCAGTATCTGGTGCGACCACCATTTGCCTAATTCACATAGATTAGATCAGGATGTTGATTTTGGCCTGTGGAATATTGTCCCACTCCTCTTCAATGGCTGTGCAAGTTGCTGGATATTGGCGCGAACTGGAACACACTGTCGTACACATCGATTCAGAACATCCCAAACATGCTCAATGGGTGACATGTCTGGTGAGTATGCAGGCCATGGAAGAACTGGGACATTTCCAGCTTACAGAAATTGGATACAGATCCTTGCGACATGGGGCCGTGCATTATCATGCTGAAACATGAGGTGTTGGCAGCGCATGAATGGCACAACAATGGGCCTCAAGATCTCGTCTCGGTATCTCTATGCATTCAAATTGCCATCGATAAAATGCAATTGTGTTCATTGTCCTTAGCTTATGCCTGCCCATACCATATCCCCAGCGCCACTATAGGGCATTCTGTTCACAATGTTGACATCAGCAAACCGCTCGCCCACACAACGCCATACACGTGTTCTGTGGTTGTGAGGCCGGATAGACGTGAGCCCAAATTCTCTAAAACGATGTTGAAGTCGGCTTATGGTAGAGAAATTAATATTAAATTAAATATTAAATCTGGCAACAGCTCTGGTGGACATTCCTGCACTCAGCATGCCAATTGCACGCTCCCTCAAAACTTGAGACATCTGTGGCATTGTGTTGTGTGAAAAAACGGCACATTTTAGAGTGGCCTTTTGTCCCCAGCACAAAGTGCACCTTTGTAATGATCATGCCGTTTAATTAGCTTCTTGATATGCCACACTTGTTAGGGGGATGGATTATCTTGGCAAAGGAGAAATGCTCATTAACAGGGATGTAAACAAATTTGTGCACATAATTTGCGAGAAATAAGCTGTTTGTGCAGATGGAACATTTCGGGGATCTTTTATTTCACCTCATGAAACATGGGACCAACACTTTACATGTTGTGTTTACATTTCTGTCCAGTGTAATTGTGTATACAATGGGAAATTACAATGTTGTAAAAACATAATTTAAGAATGATTACATTATTAATATGTTGTTGTTTTACAAATGTAGGAATATGCGCTACCAGGCAGTTGAGTTGCCCATTAAAGGAATGCTATTAAATTAAAGTTAGTGAAAATTGAGAAATATTGTTACAAATACAAATATTGTTTCAAATACAAAAATTCTTTCAAATCCATATCATTATTTACTGTCTGCCTGTTATCTTCAATATGTTTCACAACATCATTCAGTACATGTCATTTTACTGGTATTCTAAGCATATAAACTGTAAACACATTAATTTATATGCATTCTGATATTCATATTTTCACACAAATGTATTGTATTTTATTAATATTGGATATCAGTCCTAATTTATCTAGGCCTATCTTCCATTATAAGTAAATGAAGCTGACAGTGTAAATTAATGTATCATTTTTGAATGACTTTAAAAGTGAAAATTCCAATACAAAATTAGTTTACTCTAATTGTTTGCAAATAAACATCATTTAATTATTGTCTATACTGAGGCTAAATACACATATTTTGCAGAAAAATATTTTTTCCTTGCTGTGCCAGTTAAAGGGTTAAAGACATATCTGGGCACATTAAGCAGAGTTAGGTTCAATGCATTTAGCATTATTTTGTAGGAAGTGCTTGTTCTAATTTTGTATCTACTACCTACTTTGGTTTGTTGCAAATGATCAAATATAACATTGACCTGAGGGATCAATACCCCCATAGGTTAAGTTTACTTGGAGAAGGTCATGAGAGGTTTTCATTAAGTAATGGCAAACATCCTAGGCTACTTACTGGATTCAGAACAGGATTCATTGATTTGCTCTCTAGTCATGTGTGTGTGTGAGTCTGTGGACAGTGTGTGCGTGCGCACAATGTGTGCAGGGCCAGGTCCAGGCATAAGCAATCTGGCTTAGGGCCCCCAAAAGGCTAGAGCTGGCCCTGAGTGTGTGTGTGTCCTGGAAGCAGCTGCTGTCAATGTTGCTGAAGAACAATCACGCTCTAATTCAATGCCAAAAAGCTCTTGGCCGAATTTTGGCTTGACACAAACCACGAACGAGACAATTTCATGTGTGTGTGCGTGTGTGTGTATGCACAAGAACAGCATACCATCCAACTGAGAGTTCTGTATTTCACCTTACTTCCAATGTCATCATGGACGCAGTATTTGACATAAAACTGTGAGCTGAACATCGTTCATGCTGAGGGTTTGTCCATGTGAAATGAGGTCAAAATCAAAGTTTATTGGTCGCGTACACAGTTTTGAAGATGTTATCGCAGGTGCAGCAAAATGCTTATGTATCTAGCTCCAACAATGCAGCGATATCTAGCAATACAATAACAATACACACATAATCCAGAAGTTAAAAAAATAACAAGAAATTAAGACATAGCAGAACGAGTAATGTCAATGAGAAAAAAGGTGTTTGTATTTCACCTGCCTTCCCACTGCTGCAGAGGCCAGCTATGAAGTGGACAATTTAATTACAGAGATGCATCCCCAGGCCTCTCTCAAAGCCACTTGACTGGCACTGAATGAAATATCTTTGGCGGAGCAGGAGGGATGCACTCAGGCATCTCAATATAGTTTGGTTGCAGAGAACTGCCCTAAACTGACAGTCCCAATCACTTAATGGTGTGGGTGCAAAGTGCAATGATTATTTTGGGGGGTCCGAGTTGATTGAGTGTGCCACTCCATTGTGAAAAAGAGGTTTATCAGAAGACCTTTTAAAGGCCTGGTGCAGTCAAACACGTGATTGTTCTGTGTTTTATATATATTTCCACACTATGAGGTTGGAATAATACTACAAAATTGTGAAAACTATGATAATGCCCTTTCAGTGTAGATGGAGTCTGGGCCTGCCTGGTGACATCACCAGGCAGTAAATGAGTAGTTAGGTCGTTTTCAATAAAACGTCACAATAAAGTGTAGAGCATTCCATTTGCCTGCTGGGGGGACAAACAGCTCTGCTGAAACCATTGAAACTCTGTGGCTCGTTAAATAAAAAAACGATTTTGTTGTAATATCATCACCTCTTGAAGATCGTAGTCAAACCTACAAATGTATGATTATTCCATGCTAAACAATTACGCACATTTAGCTCGATCATCAGAGTTATACAGCAAGTAACTATGCTTTTCATGATCCATCAGTAAACATAAATTGATCATGTAATTTGAAATACATAGGTTAGCCTCACGATATCTCTCAATATTGGCAACCATTAATTGGATAATATTGGATCTTTTTTTGCCTATCAGGCAGCAGAAGGGCGCATATGCCGTGGTACTGTAAGCTGATAATGTTTACTTTGCAAGCTACCGGTATAAACTTTGTACAGTTGGCTAAACATATAGTGGTAAGTAGACCTAATGTACTTTTTCCTCCTATCAATGTAGGCCTACTTCGGGAAGTTAGCTAACATGAACCACTTTTCAACATTCTTTTTAAGATTTTAATTAGGATTGCTGCTGACAGACATGATATAGGCTACATTCAAATCAAATCAAAATCAAATTGTATTTGTCACATGCTTACTTACAAGCCCTTAACCAACAATGCAGTTTTAAGAAAATAGAGTTAAGAAAAAATGTACTAAATAAACTAAAGTAAAAAAGAACAATAATGAGGCTATATACAGGGGGTACCGGTACTGAGGGGGTACCGGTACTGGTACTGAATGTGCGGGGGTACAGGTTGGTAACTTTTTTTGGTGAGGGGGGGGGGGGGGGCTGGAGTCTTTGGCAATTTTTAGGGCCTTCCTCTGACACCGCCTGGTGTACTGGGCCGTACGCACTACCCTGTGAATTGCCTTGCGGTCAGAGGCCGAATATTTGCCATACCAGGCGGTGATGCAACCAGTTAGGATGCTCTCGATGGTGCAGCTGTAGAACGTTTTGAGGATCTGAGGACCCATGTCAGTCTCCTGAGGGGGAAAAGGCATTGTCATGCCCTCTTCATGACTTTCTTGGTGTGTTTGGACCATGATAGTTTGTTGGTGTGTTTGGACCATGATAGTTTGTCAACCTGCTCCACTACAGCCCTGTCGATGAGAATGGGGGCGTGTTCTGTCCTCCTCTTCCTGTAGTCCACAATCATCTCTTGTGTCTTGATCACTTTGAGGGAGAGGTTGTTATCCTGGCACCACACTTCCAGGTCTCTGACCTCATCCTTATAGGCTGTCTCATCATTGTCGGTGATCAGGCCTACCACCATTGTGTCGTTGGCAAACTTAATGATGGTGTTCGAGTCGTGTTTGGCCATGCAGTCGTGGGTGAACAAGGAGTACAGGAGGGTGTCATGAAAATTGATGCTTGGCTGCCGTTTGAAAAATAATCAAGCTCTTTTTTTTTACCCCTCTTTTCTCCCCAATTTCGCGAAATCCAATTGGTAGATACAATCTTGTCCCATCGCTACAACTCCGTACGGACTTGGCAAGGGTCGAGAGTCGTGCATCCTCCGAAACACAACCCCACCAAGTCACACTGCTTCTTGACACAATGCACGCTTAACCCGGAAGCCAGCCGCACTAATGTGTCCCATACACCTGCCGACCGTGTCAGCTGGCATACACCCGGCCCACCACAAGAGTTGCTAGAGTGCGATGGGACAAGGACACCCCGGCCGGCCAAACTCTCCCCTAACCAGGACGACACTGGGCCAATTGTGCGTCGTCTCATGGGTCTCCCGGTTGCGGGCGGCTGCGACAAAGCATGGTATCGAACCAGGATCTGTAGTAACGCGGCTAGCTTGCCTTATACCGCTGCGCCACTAGGGAGGCCCTAATCTTGCTCTTTTGTCCATAATATTCTTATCATGTAGGCTATGTGTGCAGATAGCGCTGTTGGCTAGAGCGCACCTGCCAATACCAGAGTGGGTACACTTGTTCGTCAGATTGCCAGATGGTGAAGCCTGATTCATCACTCCAGAGAAAGCGTTTCCACTGCTCCAGAGTCCAATGGCTTTACACCACTCCAGCCGACACTTGGCATTGCGCATGGTGATCTTAGGCTTGTGTGTGGCTGCTCGGCCATGGAAACCCCTTTCATGAAGCTCCCGACGAACAGTTCTTGTGCTGACGTTGCTTCCAGAGGCAGTTTGGAACTTGGTAGTGAGTGTTGCAACCGAGGACAGACGATTTTTATGCGCTTCAGCACTCAACGGTCCCGTTCTATGAGCTTGTGTGGCCTACCACACGTTTCCACTTCACAATAACATTACTTACAGTTAAACGGGCAGCTCTAGCAGGGCAGAAATGCGCTGAACTGACTTATTGTAAAGGTGGCATCCTATGACTGTGCCACGTTGAAAGTCACTGAGCTCTTCAGTAAGGCGATTCTACTGCCAATGTTTGTCTATGGAGATTGCATGACTGTGTGCTCGATTTTATACACCTGTCAGCATCGGGTGTGGCTGAAATAGCTGAATCCACTCATTTGAAGGGGTGTCCACATACTTTTGTATATGTAGGGTAATCCAAAACAAACATAATCTGTGAAATGCAGTAACTACAGGGCAGCTATTATATTCAACTCAGTACAGTGTTGAGCAAAGTATTGAGCAACACAGAACTGTGCAAAGTACACCTTTCAAAACAAAACAATATTTCACATTCAGTTGTGTCGAGTTGGCTGAATGTCCTTTGGGTGGTGGACGATTCTTGATACACACGGGAAACTGTTAAGCTTGAAAAACCCAGCAGCGTTGCAGTTGTTGAAACAAACCGGTGCGCCTGGCGCTTACTACCAAACCCTGTTCAAAGGCCATTCACCCTCTGAATGGCTCACGTACAGTACAATCAATGTCTCAATTAAAAATATTTATTCTCTCTCCTCCCTTTCATCTACACTGATCGAAGTGACATCAATAAGGGATAATAGCTCTCAACCTGGATTCACGTGGTCAGTCTGTCATGGAAAGACCAGGTATTCCTAATGTTTTCTACACTCAGTGCATATCTATAGGTGCATAACATAATATATTAGATAAAACTCATGACAGACATGTAAAAATGTGGTTTTGAAAGTAATATCTCACATGCACAACCATAAGCAATGTCAAATATGTTATGAAACTTGAATAGCGCTCTTTGTGGCTGTTACATAACATTTCACTATGGGTGGGGTCTAACCTTGTTCCTCCACTCATCTCAGTATTCTGTGTGTGTATTATGGCAATTTTTGTGCTAGCCACCAAGTAGGATTAGACAGATTATGAAGATGCACCTTTTCAACTGTCCTGTCGATACAGGATGCAAATAGAATTCTAATTGACTCCAAGTAGACCTGGCTTTTTTTCCACATGATTGCAGTACAATAGAATGTGCGTCTTGTAAAAGGGGACTCATCACAAAGCCAATAGTGGTTGAAACGAGCAGACAACTTGCCAACCTCACCACAAGTGGCCTTGCTTGGCATTACATGAAAGACCAGCACACCTGGGGCAGAGCTTGACTATTAGTACAACCTGATTACTACCACAAAGCCCCTGATAAATGGCTGCTTTCATAACACATGACACAGCTAACAGGAGGACAGATACCAAAGTAGGGTCTATAGTGTTGGATCATAGGGGTGTGTGGAGACAGATGAGCCTATACTCAAATGCAATCACACCAACATATTTTCCCCCAGTAATGGTTTTAGGGGCTGTAAACATTCCAGGAAGACTTCCCTCACAGGGAGACGCCTCCAGTTTTCAGGGTGCTCAATAGTTTGTACAAAAGGTTATTGCATAGACCCCTTCTTAGTCTACACCCATTCAGCATTGTTCACACCCTGCCAACGTGAAAATCTGCCAACAGCCCCACCCCGTCACTCAAGGAGTGCAATGGTTGTTCCTCGACCACGGGACACTAGCGTTCAGTCTGCATGGTCAAAGCAGCACATGCAACAATGTTGATGACAAGGATGCTGTTTTCACTTTGCTTCATAATATAAATCTTCTAGTGTTCTATAATTACATTAATCTTGTTAGCCAGTAATGCTAATAAATCTAGTAAGTCAGAGCAAACGTAATTAGCTATACAGCCTGATAATACCAGTGATGGTGTGGAACTAAATCAGCATATTATTTGTGCAACAGTATCTTCTAAATCAAAGAGAAATATGCAACGCATGATTATGTTACGAACTAGCTAAGAGAAAATATTCAATTTAGCCAAAGATAATAGTCCCCTAAGAAACAATTGTCAACACTTTGGTTCCTACCCTGTCACAAGAACTCCTTCCTGACATTTTCATTCGTTGTCACGTTAAACAACATTGTATTCAAAATGCCCACTATTATACTCTAACAATAGTATTAGAATAATGATTCTATTTCCATGATTCCAACAGTGGTTCCAAGTGTTCTGCTCTAAATCACAAGTTAAATCGCAATTGCAACATTTGGTTAAAAATAAGGCCTAGGTTGTTTGACTATCTGGCAACCCTACATGGCAGTGTGGAAATGATCTCAAATTAGTGCAAGAAATGCAGAAATGTATGAAAATGATAAATGATTTTGGGTTGAAGTTTAATTTAACAGTATAAAACAATCAGAATGATATCACTTTGAATGTATGTGTTGCCATCCTTGGGTCACGTACTACTCATAAAGCATATTTTTTACTTTTATTATTCAAAAACATGAAATACCGTTCCAATACTGTCATACCATCCATTTTAAATACTGTGATATGATATTTTCGCCATATCATATCACAGTAGGCTTCCTTCCAGAGACCATCCATGTGAAGGGGTGTTAGTACAGTACATGTACCTGTGCAGGATGAGTCTCTGTGTAGCAGCGTGACCCCAGCTCTCACCTGCAGATTGACAAAAGCACAGACACCCACACAGAGCCATGTTAACCACATCTACAATCACAGTGACTTAACCCCATGCATCAACGTTTAACCACACAGTCACTTAGCACAGCCACACAAACAAACACGACACTTAACAAATATGTATGAGCTAAAGCTAATGGTACAGTATGTTAAACGAGTTGGGTTTAAATTCAAATCAAATCAAACTTTATTTGTCACATGCGCTGAATACAACAGGTGTAGACCTTAACCAACAATGCAGTTCAAGAAAGAGTAAAAAAAAAAAAAAAGTAACACAATAAAATAACAATAAGGAGGCTATATACAGGGGGTTCCGGTACCGAGTCATTGTGCAGGGGTACGAGGTAGTTGAGGTAATTGAGGTAATATGTACATAGGTAGGGGTAAAAGTGACCAGGCAATCAGGATAGATAATAAACAGAGTAGCAGCAGTGTATGAGTAAGAGAGAGTGTCTACGTGTAAGTGTGTGTGGCGTCATTATGCTTGTGTGTGTGTGTGTGTGTGTGTGTGTGTGTGTGTGTGTGTGTGTGTGTGTGTGTGTGTGTGTGTGTGTGTGTGTGTGTGTGAGCATATGTTGTGTGTGTGCATATGTGTGTTGGAGTGTCAGTGTAGTAGAGTCCAGTGAGTGTGGGTTGGAGTGTCAGTGTAGTACAGTATGTGTGAGTGTATGGGTAGAGTCCAGTGAATGTGTGGGTAGAGTCCAGTGAGTGTGTGGGTAGAGTCCAGTGAATGTGTGGGTAGAGTCCAGTGAGTGACTATGCTTCGATAATAGACAGCGGGTAGCAGCAGTGTAAAAACAAATGGAGGGGGGGGGGTCAATGTAAATAGTCTGGGTAGCCATTTGATTAATTGTTCAGCAGTCTTATGGCTTGGGGGTAGAAGCTGTTAAGAAGCCTTTTGGTCCTAGACTTGGCGCTCCGGTACCGCTTACCGTACGGTAGCAGAGAGAACAGACTATGACTTGGGTGACTGGAGTCTTTGACAATTTTTGGGGCTTTCCTCTGACACAGCCTAGTATATAAGTCCTGAATGGCAGGAAGCTTGGCCCCAGTGATGTACTGGGCCGTACTCACTACCCTCTGTGGTGCCTTACGGTCAGATGCCGAGCAGTTGCCATACCAGGCGGTGATGCAACCGGTCAGGATGCTCTTGATGGTGCAGCTGTAGAACGTTTTGTGGATCTGGGGACCCATGCCAAATTCTTTCAGTCTCCTGAAGGGAAAAAGGTGTTGCTGTGCCCTCTTCACAACTGTCTTGGTGTGTTTGAACCATGATAGTTGGTTCAGTTGGTGATGTGGACAGTTGGCGAAAACTCACTCACGAGACAAAGGCACACAGCAAACAATTCAAGCGTCTGCAAAGAAAACCAGAAAACACACCTCTCTTAACAGGGAGAATCATAATGAGTAATTAGCTCACACCCGAGTGTCATTAATGTCTCTAGGACGGTCTCTACCATCCTCTGGTGACAGGTGGAGACGTCCGTCTCATTGCTGCAGTGTTATGTTCTGAAGAAAGAAGAGTTTGGTGATCAATGAAACACATCCCTCCGTAACAACGCATTATTAGCCGCGCCCTCTTTTTTCCACATCAATTGCTGTCCCTTACAGCTGTGTGTCTGGGGGCCCAAAAATTATTGTGCGGTGTTTATAATTTCCTGCCGATGCACTCCATCCATTAGCAGTACAGCCGGTATGCTCTATTGTCATTTCAGACTAAGAGACGACAGTGGAGGTGGCATTTAGACTAGGTTATTATGTGGACAATAATAGGGTTTGTGGACTTAGGTATTGGTAGACATACAGTCATAATCTCCCTCTCTACAGCAGAGCAGCAGAAAAGAACTCCAGCTCTCCACAATCAGAGGGTCATTACTGGTATGCCTGTACAGCAGGGGTCATCAACCTTTTCTTGCCCAGGGACCCCCTCCCATGCAAACCGGCGACCCAGGGACCCCCATCATACGTTAGCCCACAAAAAAATGTCACATACCTTGTCTTATCATCAGGTGAATGATAATGGCAAGGAGAAGTAATGACACTTTAATGAATAGATTTGGTAGACAGTTTGTCATTATTTTGACCTGCCCACATTATAATTGGAAAAGAAAGTGTAAACTCTAACATCGCTGACCCCCTGCAGTACCTCCACAGACCCCTGTGGGGCTCAAATTGGAACAGGTTGCTCTGTCCACCGGCTTTGTTGTTTTTCTGTGTGTCCTCCAAGGGGTCCCTGAGTGCCGCCAACAAAGAAATTACTGGAACAAAGTGAATTTGCTCCAGGGCCCATAAGATAACTCTTTTGCTGATTAGAAACTGTGCAGCGCCATCCCGGTATGGAGCGGCCGTTCCGTTTAGCTCCCAATCTACCTGGCCGCCTAAATCAGCATTGCACTAATAAGAGCCTTTTTATCTCTTGGAATGAGAGTGCTTAGTCTAGATGCATGGTTGGATTGGGACCGGAGATGGGAGGTTGTAAATACTGAGTAAGGACAGAGAGACACAACGCAAGTATCTCGCTAGCATGGCTTCGGTTGGGCTTTGAAGGATGGCTCAGAATTACGGCTCTTTACTATACATTATAGTAGTTTGCAATAGGGAGTAGGTAGATAGGCTCTTTAAAGGATGGGAGGATGTGGTTATAACTGGACTCTTTTTGGTTGTTATTTCGGTCAAGGGGAAGAAAATAGTTATCACCAGCTAAAAGGAAGACAGGTTAGGAATACAGAGGACGGATAAGAAATGCGTAAAAGTCTGGTTAAGCAAAGAGGTGGACAAGGGTCACAGGTCATACGATTGGTGGCCATCTGGATGAGCTGCTGGGCGAGGCCATTCTGGAGGCGGGTCCTCTGGGAGAGGTCATCAAAGCCAAGGCGGAACGGGAAGGCAATGCTGTCAATCACCATCAGCTGGACCTGGATTGGACCAATACAGTGGCCCAATTGTTTTGCTATTCTATTTTGCTCCAGCCAATCCAGAAAACTAGCCATCATTTTCTATGAGCATTTCAGTTAAGGAATTCCATTTCCACTCAATACTTGAAATTGACTGGAATTGAAATGGAATGCAGCCCAACCCAAAATGGAGATTTTATTGGTTGGATGTTTTGGGATCAGTGACAGTATTGGTGGGGATTAGTACCTCAGGGTGCTGAGCCAGGAAGTCAGCCAGGAGGTATGTCTCTGCCAATAGCTACATGTAGTCATGGTAACGGACAAGGACGAGGTTGGAGAGGATTTTTTTCACAATGAGCTCCTTCAAGGCCTCCTGCTGCTCTGGAGAAGGAAAATATTCAGAAAAATAAATCAGAGACAGTGACGTAAAACATTTATCCAATTAAGCTTGAATCTAAGACGGAACCCTTTTCTCTACACTGTCTCTAGTGTTGTCCATTTTGTTATGGTTCACACATAGTGTAGCGATTAAAAGGTGTGACGAATCAACCAAGCAGTGATTGAATCCCCATGTGTGAGCATTTACCAAATACCAGAACAACACTATTTCATCAGTAAACCATTTTCTTCATAGCCTAGTATACATTTATTACCTGTGTATGACAATGTAGTGATAACTACCGATGTAACAAATAAGTTCAATATTTGAGTCTTCATAAGCACTAAATGCTTCACAAATCAGTTATAAGTCATACTACGTGATGAATGATATAAACGTCTCATTGTTTTTGTTCTGTCCTGTACTACTTAGTTACATGCATCCTCTGCTAGCAGCCCATAGCGGTCCACGGCTGCCTGGGCTAGGTCCACGGCTGCCTGGGCTAGGTCCACGGCTGCCTGGGCTAGGTCCACGGCTGCCTGGGCTAGGTCCACGGCTGCCTGGGCTAGGTCCACAGCCCTCTGGACCAAGAAGCTGCCCTCTGTGTCTATGTACAGAGCCTTGCCTTCCAGCCCCCCAAAACACATAGGGATCTGCACATCTACTGCCAGCTGGATACTTAGGGACACAGATCGAGGGGTTTAGGTGTGAATGTGTTGGTGCAGTTATTTTATTATGTTATTATTACATTATATGGAACAGGTGAGTAAGGTGAGTAACTCTTCCACACAGAGGTACCAGAGCTTACCAGAGCTGGGTCTTTCCCACCCCAGGCACCACGCTGACCTCAGTGGTCTTCCCCACTGGCAGGCCCCCTCCCAGGGGTGAGCAGAAGGTGAAAATGGTGCCCAGTTCCTGCTCTCTCTCCAGAAGCTCCAGGGCCGTCAGCCTGCCCGTTCCTGCTCTCTCCTGGACAGGCTCACACATCACAGCCTGCAGCACCTCTACTGCCTCCTACTGGGAGATGCCAGCCTCTACAACAACACACACAGGGATTGAGTTGAAGAGGACAAGATAGACAAGCTTGAAGGGGCTAGATAGAAATGTTAATGCACTGTAAGACGCATTGGGAAATAAAGTTGGCACCACATAGACAAAAACAATATATTTGGGTTATTTAAGTGTAATGCATTTCACCCAGTTGATGTCCTGTAACTGTATTATAACCTACTACTGTAATAATGATACATCAACAACAGTGACTGATTGGCTTCCTTTGCTTACTTGGAGGTTGCAAGTCAAACAGGTCTGCAGCAGAATGAAACAGAGAATTGAGCAGTTTCACTTTGACGCAAAGCTGTAGCTCGACACAGCCCTCTGCAGCCTTCTCTTTCTTACCAGTTTCAGCGACTTGAATGAGATTGACACAGGCAGACGAACTACAAGCAAGCATGCCACTTGCCATTAATGATCATTTGCCTGATACACTGAACCAGTTTCTAACACCTCAGTGACAAAAATATTACTTTTATATAAGCTACCTGTCTTGAGACAGCTCTTTGCTTTTACCCATCATGAGATGTGTCTTGTGTGACACCTTGGCAATGAGACCTTTTTGTAGGCCATCAGTTGGGACTGAACCAGCTGATATTAATTTGCACTGTCTCAAAGAAAACAGTAAGTAATGCACTCCACCGCCATGGCCTGTATGCACGCTCACCACGCAAGACTCCATTGCTGAAAAAAAAGCATGTTGAAGCTCGTTTAAAGTTTGCTGCACAACATTTGGAAAAGCCAGTGAAATACTGGGAGAATATAGTGTGGTCAGATGAGAGCAAAATTGAACTGTTTGGATGTCATAATACACACCATGTTTGGAGGATAAATGGCACTGCACATCACCCTAAAAACACCATACCAACAGTGAAGTTTGGAGGTGGGAACATCATGGTGTGGGGCTGCTTTTCAGCAAATGGTACTGGCAAACTTCACATAATTGAAGGAAGGATGAATGGGCAAATTTACGGGGAGCACCTGGTCGAGGCAAATTTATGGTGAAATTATTGTCTTTCCACTTCCGTATTATGGCCCCAACAGTGCTCACTGGAACATTCAGAAGCTTAGAAATGCGCCTCTAACCAATGCCATCAGTATGTTTTGCAACAATTAGTTTGCGAATGTCTTGAGACAGCTCTTTGCTTTTACCCATCATGAGATGTGTCTTGTGTGACACCTTGGCAATGAGACCTTTTTGTAGGCCATCAGTTGGGACTGAACCAGCTGATATTAATTTGCACTGACAGGGGGCTGGATTGCTTTTTAATTACTGATAGTTTTCAGCTGTTGTCTTGGCTTTCCATGCCTTTTTGAACCTCCCTTTCTTCATGTGTTCAATACTTTTTCCCTGTGTCATTTCACATTATTACACATAACATAATTTCTGAATTTATTTGTTTTGGTTTCTTTGTATGTATGGATTATTTGGGTTGTTACCAACATCTGGTGAAACTTTCATGTCAATAGCACCTTTGGAAATATATTTACTGAGAAAAATGGTGACGTGTTCAATACTTATTTCACCCGCTGTATATAGTTGCGGTCAAATATATTGGCACCCTTGCACGGTTCACTATTTCTTCTAAAATAAGTTGAAATTGATACAAAATTCATACAAGTAAACCCCACACCCGTGAGTCCAAATGTGCACTTCACATATATTTGAAACCTCATGTGATTTATGGCATCAATGTTTATGATCACTATGTTTGAGCCACAGATACAAGGATGACATGTGTAATACCTTGTATTGTCCTGAATAGAATGAGCCTGTTTGTCGTATTGTGAAGTAAATTACCTCAGAACATGCACTTGAATGCACTCATGGCTCCATTCTATGCGCACCAAAATTACAATCTGTTTTTCTGAAGTGCCTTTTGAAAGTCTAACACTGTAAGATCTTATGTTTTAACTTAGCTAGCCATGTTGGCAATAGAATAAGCTTTCAAATTACTCCCACCTGACCCAGATTGTGATTTATATTGGATTGCGTAAACAACAGTAACTGTGTGATGGTGGGGACGCAGGGTTGTGTTACAAACAAAAAACTACAAGCATTATTGCTTCAGTTCCTCAAAGGCACAGCTAGGAGAGCTAAAATAAAAACATGCTATAGTTGAAGACTTCTTTGAGTCATAAAAGTGCATTGAAATTACTTAGGAACTGTGCAGTTTGGAAGTGTGTGGCCACTTGGATACACCAGTTAGACCTCTCACTGAAAACCTTGTAATCGTTTTTTTCTTATCTTGCACCTACTCTAAAAGTTAAATTTATATTCTTATTATGTTAATGAATGTATCCAGAGTATTTTCAGATTTCGTTATTGACAAATGCTGTGAAAAGTACAGTAAATGTCAAATGTACATAACATCAACAGTGGAATGTTTGGATTCAGTCATGTGTCAGGTGAACTGTTGTGTCCTTACCTTTGGTTTGATAATTTCCCCATAATCTCCAATTTCCCCATAGTGTTCTTTTTCAATTGCTACCAGTCATGCATATGCTTTTTATCATTTTTTTTTGGTGCCATTCAGTAATATGGTGGCTTCAAATTCAAATACTTTGGGTTCAAGCTCCTTCGGGAGTCTGCACTGCTTTGTTCCACCTTTTGCTTAGTTGTTTCAGTGGGCTGGCCCTCATCATCTGCTCTGTAAGCAAGGTATTCCCATAGTTTGTTTCTGGAGCCAGTTTTGTCAACAAGTTGCGGGCGTGAAGGCACAGTATGATGTTTTCAATAGAAGAAGAAGCCATGCTGTCGGCATACTCTCGCTATCCTCTCGCTTTTCAAAAGTGTCTTGAGCTATTTCAGCTGACTCAACATTGCATGCCCAAGTGCAAGTTGCCTGGACAGCTTACTAAGAGTCAGACAAATTACTAGACAGACTCGATCCTCTCAATCAGTATACGGCGTGAGACACATTTAAAAGAAGTACCAAAAGTAACAAAGAATCTAGTATGAACCCTTTTCATGCTCTAGTTTTGGAAAAAGTACCGAAGTTTCGGTATACCATGCAACACTAATTCTACCAGTTTTGAAAAGAGAAAACAGAACACTTTGCTCCAAGTGCTAGAGTGCCAATATATTTGACTGGAGTCTTTGACAATTTTTACTACCACAGTACCACTGGGGCCAAGCTTCCTGCCATTCAGGAACTCTATACTAGGGGTGTCAGAGAAAGGCCCTAAAAATTGTCAAAGACTCCAGCCACCCTAGTCATAGACTGCTCTCTCTGCTACCGCACAGCAAGCGGTACCGGAGAGCCAAGTGTAGGTCCAAAAGACTTCTGAACAGCTTCTACCCCCAAGCCATAAGACTCCTGAACAGGTAATCAAATGGCTAACTGGACTATTTGAATTATGTGTCTCTCCCCCTCCCCCCCTTTACACTGCTGCTACTCTGTTTCTTAACTATGCAGTCACTTTAACTATACCTACAAGTACATATTACCGCAATTTGCCCGACTAACCGGTGCCCCCACACATTGACTCTGTACCAGTACCACCTGTATTCTACTATTATTTTTACTGTTATTTTACTGCTTTTATTTCTTATCTATTGTTTACATAATAATTATTTGACTTAAAAACTCCATTCTTGGTTAAGGGCTTGTAAGTAAGCATTTCACTGTAAGGTCTACACCTGTTGTATTCCGCGCACGTGACAAATAACATTTGATTTGAGTGTATTCGGAAAGTATTCAGACCCCTTGACTGTTTACACATACAGTTACGTTACAGCCTTATTCTAAAATTGATTAAATTGTTTTTCTCCCTCATGAATCTACACACAATACCCCATAAAGACAACGCAAAAACAGTACTTTATTGAAGCGCCTTTGACTGTGATTACAGCCTTGAATCTTTGGTATGAAGCTACAAGCTTGGCACACCTGTATTTGGAGTTTCTCCCATTCTTCGTTGCAGATCCTCTCAAGCTGTCACTACAATTCACTCACCTGTTTGAAAATGGATCCTTTTGGTGGTAAAAACTACTGCCTTTTTAAGAAATTGGAACACATGGCATGATAATACATGTATTCTTTAGTGCTGGAATTTTGATAACTTATGCATTTTATCTTGCGAGTTCTTTCGAAACATAGAAATATGAATTATATTTTTGATGTATTTAACGTATTGTTGAAGTCATTAATTTCTCTTAAACGTCTATGACTGAAGTTCATTGTATTACTGTTAAGCTGTTCAAGGGGCATTGGTGTGTATTCAGTGCCCGTCCTAAAACTTATTCGTTAAATTCCAAAATGATCATTACTGTTATTAATAATTAATTAACCAATGTAATGGAATGGTTTGTTTGCCTCTGCATTTTAAGCTTTTATGGATTCATTTAAAGTTCCTGTTCATTTTATGTCATTGTTTTACATACTTGGGAGAAAGAGACTTTAAACTGTACGTTGAGATGGTAATACATGTTTGCGCTCCTTGTTAAATACATTTTTGATTGAGTGTATATGGAATATTTACATTTAATGAAGGATCATAAAATACATTGACTCTCGATACAAGACGTACAGTTGGAAAGTCAGTGGAATTAAAACATATTTACAGGCGAAATGCATTCGACTGATACATTAGCCAGAAAACAAACTCTTTACAAAATTTGTGCACCTTAATTTACAATAGGGCCCAATCCCCTTCCACTAACAGCACCCTAGAAACATGTGGTGACTTGATTCCATCTGGAATTCTTGCTTCTGGAGTCAATTCTTTCTAAAAGATTCTATGGTGTCATTTAAAAAAAATATCTAGCAAATGAAATTTAACCACAGCATATGTAGGCATGAGGATTCAACTGAAAACCCTTCAATGAGGCTAATATGGGCAGAATCAGTCACTTTCATCACATACTCAATGCGGTGGGGTCTAATATTTTAGTCTCTCAGCTGTGCCGGTTCCTCAGTCTCATATTAGCAGACGAACATGCCCTTTCTTGTCCAGCTCAATGAGAGCGAGGTGCTGCAACGTCTTCAGCTTGGCGTCGCTAACCTTCATGTTCATCTGCTTCATCTTCTGCAAACTGAGGGCACCACTGAAGAAAGAGTGGCAAAGTTAGAACTGGTCCAGCAATTAACTGTTCAGCATTAAAACAATTTGGACATTCCTGCTGCTGGTGTTGCCTTGACAACTGAGGGTAAATGTATCTCGGCACGATCTTGACTCGTCGGACCTATTTTTTCTGAAGGAGAAGTACTCATGCAGCTGCTTGTAGAAGGCGTTGAGGTTGGCCAGCTTGACGTTGGATCGCACGCTGCCCGGCACTGCCTCCAGTGTGGCTTCACTCAGCTCCTCAAACTCGCCCTCCCTCGAGGCTGTGGACAGAGAGCACTCACTACATATTCGTTGCCAAACCCACTGCTTCCAGGTCATCTATAAGTCTTTGCTAGGTAAATCCCTGCCTTATCTCAGCTCGCTGGTCACCATAGCAACACCCACCCGTAGCATGCGCTCCAGCAGGTATATTTCACTGGTCATCCCCAAAGCCAACACCTCCTTTGGCCGCCATTGCTTCCAGTTCTCTGCTGCCAATGACTGGAACGAATTGCAAAAATCATTGAAGCTGGAGACTACCATCTCCCTCAATAACTTTAAGCATCAGCTGTCAGAGCAGCTTACCGATCACTGCACCTGTACACAGCCCATCTGTAAATAGCCCACCCAACTACCTCATCCCCATATTGTTATTTTTTTGCTCATTTGCACTCCAGTATCTCTATCTGCACATCTATCACTCCAGTGTTAATGCTAAATTGTAATTGTTTCGCCACTATGGCCTATTTATTGCCTTACCTTCCTAATCTTACTACATTTGCACACACTGTATATACATTTTCTATTGTGTTATTGTCTGTACAATTGTTTATCCCATGTGTAACTCTGTGTTGTTGTTTTTGTCGCACTACTTTGCTTTATCTTGGCCAGGTCGCAGTTGTAAATGAGAACTAGTTCTTAACTGGCCTACCTGGTTAAATAAAGGTGAAATAAAATAAAAAATAAAAACATTGGCTTCAGTCGCCACATTCCTGTCTGGAGTCCTGAGCCCTTTTTGGGTTTCACATGAATTCCTTGAAGAGGGATGTTATGCATCATTGTTGGCTGTTATAGTATCAATATAAATGCTCCAAACTTGAACATTTCCAATTTAGCTACTATGTACAGTTAAGTCAGAAGTTTACATACACTTAGGTTGAAGTCATTAAAACTTGTTTTTCAACCACTCCACAGATTTCATGTTAACAAACTATAGTTTTGGCAAGTCGGTTAAGACATTTACTTTGTGCATGACACAAGTCATTCTTCCAACAATTGTTTCACTTATAATTCACTATATCACAATTCCAGTGGGTCAGAAGTTTACATACACTAAGTTGACTGTGCCTTTAAACAGCTTGGAATATTCCAGAAAATTATGTCATGGCTTTAGAAGCTTCTGATAGGCTAATTGACATCATTTGAGTCAATTGGATGTGTACCTGTAGATGTATTTCAAGGCCTACCTTCAAACTCAGTGCCTCTTTGCTTAACAACATGGGAAAATCATAAGAAATCAGCCAAAATAGTAGACCTCCACAAGTCTGGTTCATCCTTGGAGCAATTTCCAAACGCCTGAAGGTACCACGTTCATCTGTGCAAACAATAGTACGCAAGTATAAACACCATGGGACCACTCAGCCGTCATACCGCTCAGGAAGGAGACGTGTTCTGTCTCCTAGAGATGAACGTACTTTGGTGTGAAAAGTGCAAATCAATCCCAGAACAACAGCAAAGGACCTTGTGAAGATGGAGGAAATAGGTACAAAGGTATCTATATCCACAGTAAAACGAGTCCTATATCGACATAACCTGAAAGGCCGCTCAGCAAGGAAAGAAGCCACTGCTCCAAAACTGCCATAACAAAGCCAGACTACGGTTTGCACATGGGGACAAAGATCATACTTTTTGGATACATTTTCTCTGGTCTGATGAAACAAAAATAGAACTGTTTGGCCATAATGACCATCGTTATGTTTGGAGGAAAATGGGGGAGGCTTGCAAGCCGAAGAACACCATCCCAACCGTGAAGCACGGGGGTGACAGTATTATGTTGTGGGGGCGCTTTGCTGCAGGAGGGACTGGTGCACTTCACAAAATAGATGGTATCATGAGGAAGGAAAATTATGTGGATATTGACATCAGACAGGAAGTTAAAGCTTAGTCGCAAATGGGTCTTCCAAATGGACAATGACCCCAAGCATACTTCCAAAGTTGTGGCAAAATGGCTTAAGGACAACAAAGTAAAGGTATTAATTAATTATATTTTAAAGTAAAGGTGGCCATCACAAAGCCCTGACCTCAAACCTATAGAAAAAGCGTGTGCGAGCAAGGAGGCCTACAAACCTGACTCAGTTACACCAGTTCTGTCAGGAGGAATGGGCCAGAATTCACCCAACTTATTGTGGGAAGCTTGTGGAAGGCTACCCGAAACGTTTGACCCAAGTTAAACAATTTAAAGGCAATGCTACCAAATACTAATTGAGTGTATGTAAACTTCTGACCCACTGGGAATGTGATGAAAGAAATAAAAGCTCAACTAAATCTCTACTATCTACTATTATTCTGACATTTCACATTCTTAAAATAAAGTGGTGATCCTAACTGACCTAAGACAGGGAATGTTTACTAGGATTAAATGTCAGGAATTGTGAAAACTGAGTTTAAATGTATTTGGCTAAGGTGTATGTAAACTTCCGACTTCAACTGTACATATGTTGGTTACAAAAATGACTTCAATAGGAGTTGTGTATATAAGACATATGCAGAGGGGAGACTTGTGGTTAACCATTATTTACATTGAGGCTGCTCTTGGGCTGGAGGCTCCGTAGACATCGGTACCTGTTAACAGACAAACATTGGCATATTAAAGTTAGATTACAATATATTGTACTGGCATTTTAGAAGACTGCCATAACATTTCACTGAAGGAAAGAGTTGAGAAATCCTGAGCAGTAAAGCTTTATATTTCTCTGAATAGCATGGACCGTAAAATGTGTCAATCAAAAGTATTGCCCATACAATGTCAGAATGACGACCGTGAAATATTGTTCCTTCACACGCCCTGCTCCTGTAGGCAACGACACCTTAGCTCCAGCAAATGGACTTACCTCTGTTGTGTTTTGATGGACTGATAAACCAAGGAACTCTGCAGACTCCTGCTCCGTCTCAGTCAGTGTTGGAACCTACAAAACAGTAGAATTACAAATATAAATTCTGAATTGCACATGATTTAACCACCCTTTAACATTGAAAAGGGTTGGTTGACATTGTCAGATGTACGTAGAGGGAATAGTCTACCTCTACGTCAGCAGTCTGCTGTAACTGTTGCACCAGCTGCACAGTGGTGTCGAGGTGCACTCGTATGGAGTCCATTGATTGCTTTTGCTCGGCTGCGATCTCCTGCACTTGTGTGCACAGGGCCGCATGCCTCGCCTTGATGGCTGACAGGTTCTCCAGCAGCTTCACAGGGTTTTCCTGTGGTCACGAGCACAACGTGAGTCAGACATTGATTTAACAGAAAGTTGGCAACACTGTCTGCATGGCAGAAGTTCAGAGATGTATTAGATACTGTGGCTTTGCCTTTTGTGGATGGAGTGGAAAGGTGTTAGGCGACTTGTTTGTAGAGGAGGAGTACTGTGGTGTTCATGTATTCACCTCTGCTGTACTGTTCTCTGGAGCATTAGTCAGGAAGTCGAGCCTCAGCCGCTTCTCCATGTAGTCCATGTCAGCCTCTGCCTTCTGGAACTGAAAGGACAGTTGGTTTAGTGTACTACAAGCCTTACACAATGATTACACACAGAAAATCATGTACAGATCTGTCATAACATAACGAACATGAACAAAGTGAGCGAAAGGATCAGTCACATCTTTCGAAGACCGGCCACAAAACTGTTGCCTCCCGAAAGGTGCATGAAATAGTCTTGAGACGCTGAGTGCCTTTTGTGAGGCTTTAACCCAAACACTGAAACCCTATAAGCAGCATTGCACTACTCAAAGTGGACAGCAGAGACAATACTGATAGGATATGAGGACTTGGGATCAATCGAATGCTCGTCATTTTGACAAAATGGAGTGATAAAAAAAATATTAATAATAAATAAATAAATCAGGATTGAGTTCAGTAAGCACGAAAAAGAAAACATATTCAGAAGGTAAGAAAGAGAAAACATTTAAATACAAATAACGTGTTTATTTTTCAAAGTTTAGGTAGATCCACCTCCTAATGAGAAATGGAAGCTGACTGATGGGGATAAACGTCCCAGACTTGCAGTAAGAATATTGCTGAGTTGGACTCGGCCTGAATTAATAAGCCCATTGATCTTCATTGAAGATTTAAATGAAATAACAACACAAATAGCAGACATTTTGATAAAAACAACCCATCCCCCTACATCCCGCCAATGCCTATTCTATAGTTCTACAGTGCGTGTGTGTGTGTGTATGTATATACAGTCGTGGCCACAAGTTTTGAGAATGACACAAGTATTGGTCTCCACAAAGTTTAAGGTTTGATGCCTCAGTGTTGATGATGGCAATTTGCATATAATCCAGAATGTCATGAAGAGTGATCAGATGAATTGCAATTAATTGCAAAGTCCCTCTTTGCCATGAAAATGATTTTAATCCCCAAAAAACATTTCCACTGCATTTCAGCCCTGCCACAAAAGGACCAGCTGCCAGTGATTGTCAGTGATTGTCTCGTTAACACAGGTTAGAGTGTTGACGAGGACAAGGCTGGAGATCACTCTGTCATGCTGATTGAGTCAGAAAAACAGACAGGAAGCTTTAAAAGGAGGGTGGGGCTTGAAATCATTGTTCTTCCTCTGTCAACCATGGTTACCTGGCAAGGAAACACGTGCCGTCATCATTGCTTTGTACAAAAAGGGCTTCACAGGCAAGGATGTCCGGAGAAGACAAGTTGAGCGCTACCATCAGTCCTGTGTCATGCCAACAGTAAAGCATCCTGAGACCATTCATGTGTGGGGTTGCTTCTCAGCCAAGGGAGTGGGCTCACTCACAATTTTGCCTAAGAACACAGCCATGAATAAAGAATGGTACCAACACATCCTCCAAGAGCAACTTCTCCCAACCATCCAAGAACAGTTTGGTGACGCCCAAGCCTTTTCCAGCATGATGGAGCACCTTGCCAGAAAGAAAAAGTGGTAACTAAGTGGCTTGGGGAACAAAACATCGACATTTTGGGTCCACGGCCAGGAAACTCCCCAGACCTTAATCCCATTGAGAACTTGTGGTCGATCCTCAAGAGGCGGGTGGACAAACAAAAACCCACAACTTCTGACAAACTCCAAGCATTGATTATGCAAGAATGGCCTGCCATCAGTCATGATGTGGCCCAGAAGTTAATTGACAGCATGCCAGGGCGGATTGCAGAGGTCTTGAAAAAGAAGGGTCAACACTGCAAATATTGACTCTTTGCTTAAACTGAATGTCATTGTCAATGAAAGCCTTTGACACTTATGGAATACTTGTAATTATACTTCAGTGTACCATAACTACTGACATAAAGATAAGAACACTGAAGCAGCAAACTTTGTGGAGACCAATACTTGTGTCATTCTCAAAACTTTTGGCCACGACTGTGTGTGTGTATATATATATATATATATATACACACACACACACAGTATACACATATATACACACAGTGCATTCAGAAAGGATTCAGACCACTTGACTTTTTCCACATTGTTGTTACAGATGTATTTTCCTTACACAATACCCCATTATGACAAAGCGAACCGGTTTTTAGAAATGTTTGCAAAAGTATAAAAAATGTATATATAGATTTAGATAACTATTCAGACCCTTTAAATCAGTACTTTGTTGAAGCGCCTTTTGCAGCGATTACAGCCTTGAGTCTTCTTGGGCATTACGCTACAAGCTTGGCACACCTGTATTTGGGGAGTTTCTCCCATTCTTCACTGCAGAGCCTCTCAAGCTCTGTCAGGTTAGCTGGGGAGCGTCGCTGCACAGCTATTTTCAGGTCTCTAAAGAGGTGTTAGATCGGGTTCAAGTCCTGGCTCTAGCTGGGTCACTAAAGGACATTCAGCGAGAGCCACTCATGCGTTGTCTTGGCTGTGTGCTTAGGGTCGTTGTCCTGTTGGAAGGTGAAACTTTGCCTCAGTCTGAGGTCCTGAGCACTCTGGAGCAGGTTTTCATCAAGGATCTCTGTACTTTGCTTCATCTTTCCCTCGATCCTGACTAGTCTCCCAGTCCCTGAAAAACATCACCACAGCATGATGCTGCCACCACCATGCTTCACCGTAGGGATGGTTCCAGGTTTCCTACAGACGTGACGCTTGGCATTCAGGCCAAAGAGGTCAATCTTGGTTTCATCAGACCAGAGAATCTTGTTTCTCATGGTCAGAGGCCTTTAAGTGCCTTTTGGCAAACTCCAAGCGGGCAGTCATGTGCCTTTTACTGAGGAGTGGCTTCCGTCTCGCCACTCTACCATAAAGGCCTGATTGGTGGAGTGCTGCATAGATGGTCTCCTTCTGGAAGGTTCTCCCATCTCCAAAGAGGAACTCTGGAGCTCTGTAAGAGTGAAGGCCCTTCTCCCCGGTTACTCAGTTTGGCCCGGCCGGCCAGTTCTAAGAAGAGTCTTGGTGGTTCCAAACTTCTTTCATTTAAGAATGGAGGGCACAGTGTTCTTGGGGACTTTCAATGCTGCAGAAATGTTTTGGTACCCTTCCCCAGATCTTTGCCTCGACACAATCCACAATTCCTTCGACCTCATGGCTTGGTTTTTGCTCTGACATGCACTGTCAACTATGGGACCTTATTTAGACAGGTGTGTGCCTTTCCAAATCCAACCAATTGAATTTACCACAGCTGAACACCAATACATTTTTAGAATCATCTTTAAGATGATCAATAGAAACAGGATGCATCTGAGCTCAATTTTGAGTCTTCATAGCAAACGGTCTGAATATTTATTTATATTGATGTTTTGATAAATGTGCAAAAAAATCTAAAAACCTGTTTTCGCTTTGTCATTATGGGGTATTGTGTGTAGATTGATTAGGAGAAAAAACATTTTAATCAATTTTAGAATAAGGCTGTAACATAAAATGTGGAAAAAGTCAAGGGGTCTGAATACTTTCCAAATGCACTGTATATTGAAAAATGGCGCAGATTTGTATGATTTTGTATGAGGTATGAATGCAAGTTAACCTATTGCAGATCTGGACAAACGATCCAACTACAACTATTGTCACTATGGATAGTCCCGTGTAGCTCAGATGGTGGAGCATGGCGCTTGCAACGCCAAGGTTGTGGGTTTGATTCAAACGGGGGACCAGTACAAAAGAAGTATGAACATGTATGCACTAACTAACTAAGTTGCTCTGGATAAGAGTGTCTGCTAAATGACTAAAATGTCAAAGGATAGACAGTTGACTGGTAGACTATATTGACCTGTGGTTTCGTAAGAGCTCGGAAAAGCATAGTGCATTAGGGAAGTACCAAAACACCTCAATAATGGAGGCGCATGCTACATGGAAGACATAATATAGTAAAAATGGCAAATGTAAAAAACGCACTACCCTCCCCTGTGCCAAATTGTTTTATAAAAGGATTACCTAGGTCTTACCTCTTATCAATGTACACATTACAGTGCATGGAGATTGGTGTTATTTATATACTGTTAAGGGAATAAGCGAGTAACTCGGGTCTGACTTCCCCCTTGGTGGGGGGGGGGGGCAGCTTTCGCCACTTGGTCGTGCATTTTTTGCGGCTTCATTTGTCCAAAAGTGGTCTTTGCTGCTTTCAGATGCTTTGACAATACTATTGCACTGCTAGCTGTCCAATACAGTAGTGCAATGAAGTCAGAGCACCTGCAAACAGCTTTGTTGAGCAAAGGTTCACAGCTACACCTTGCAAAACCTCCTTGGGAATAATCCCTGGCCAATGCCCTTTTAACATTGCACTGCTTTCATTAGAGGGTCACCAGTAGTACAATATAAAAGGGGCACTGGACAGACAACATAATGGATTCCTCTTTATCCTGTGTTATCAGTCCTGAAAAAGGGAGACATCCAACGTCCTGTCAAACTGGAGAAATAATTAACCACATGACAGAAACTTTAATTGGATTGGCTGGGCCAGATCAAGACAAAATATTAATGGATGAATCAAATTAAATAATCTAAAGCTCAAGTAAAAACAGTTTTAGAAATCCAGTGATTGTCAGCAGAGACGAACAAGCAAGTGAAGCTATATTACTTTGGGGAGCTGAATAGGTAGTGAATGCATCATATTTGAATAGTCTAGTTACTACCCACTGGGCACAAACTGGATGAATCCGCGTAATTTGTCAACATATTGTGACGTGGAATCTACATGGAAAATACATTTGGTTTAGAAAAAAAGTAATCAACTGTTGTTTTGAGGGTCAAATTTCAACCACAGGATAATGTCATCATTGTAACACATTTTCAACAGATCTTAAATGTTATATTCACTATCTGAATTTTTTTTACACTACCCATGTTTCCATCCACATTTCTAAAGTCATGCCATATACACTACGTTCAAAAGTTCACTTAGAAATGCCCTTTAAAATAACATCAAATTGATCAGAAATACAGTGTAGACATTGTTAATGTTGTAAATTACTATTGTAGCTGGAAATTGATGCTTTTTAATGGAATATTTACATAGGCGTACAGAGGCCCATTATCAGCAACCATCACTCCTGTGTTCCAATGGCACGTTGTGTTAGCTAATCCAAAGGCTAATTGATCATTAGAAAACCCTTTTACAATTATGTTAGCTGAAAACGGTTGTGCTGATTAAAGAAGCAATAAAACTGGCCTTCTTTAGACTAGTTGAGTATCTGGAGCATCATACATTGGAACACAGGAGTGATGGTTTCTGATAATTGGCCTCTGTACGCCTATGTAGATATTCCATTAAAAATCATCAGTTTCCAGCTACAATAGTCATTTACAACATTAACAATGTCTACACTGTATTTCTGATCAATTTGATGTTATTTTAATGGACACATTTTTTTTTGCTTTTCTTTCAAAAACAAGGACATTTCTAAATGACGCCAAACTTCTGAACGGTAGTGTATAGAAAAAGACACGGCAGCTCTGACGGAAATAGGAAGTTTTGGTACAATTTTAGAAATGCCAACATTTGTTCAACATGGTGGGATCTTTTTGTGTCTAAAATTAATTATGAGAGAAATGGTGGTAGAAACGCCTTTATGCGCAAGTATTGATATAATAACAACCATATCGAAGTAAACTTGGATGATCATGCAATGATATTGTGTCGTCCTCCCACTACGAAACCATGCAGTTTATTAGGTTACAGATTAAATAAGTTATGAGTTTCAAAGGGTGGTGAAAGTGCAGAGTAATGAGCTTGATGCTCCTTTCCAATAAATATCGAGGGTCTTATTCTGGTGACATAATAATCGATGGTTGACTGCAGTTTGACACATAAAAATGTTTTCGCTCTATCCATAGTAATCTGATCATGTACACTAGCCTACCCGCACTGTATTTGCGAGCTGTTGGCTAGAGCGCAGCTGCCAAGAACAAAGTAGTCACATTTGCTATTTAATGCAAATGTTTTTTTGTGGCAAACCTATCAGTAGAGTTGAAAATGTTACGAAAAATGTTTGTCCACATTGAACTTTAGATTTTTATTTTGTACATGAAACCTTAAGCGCAAAATTACATTTTGTGTGCACTACATAATCACGCACTAATTTCTATCCGCAAGAAGTGAGTTTGGCACATATTTTCTTTGATGTGTATTTTAGAATATTCCCATGAAAGACTTGTTTTCGCTTGGTCATTATGGTGTATTGTGTGTAGATTGATGAGGGGGAAAAAACAACAACAATTAATTCATTTTAGAATAATATTATAACGTAATGTTGAAAAAGTCAAGGTGTCTGAATACTTTCTGAATGCACTTTTGTTGAGTTCAATTGTAAACTTCAAGTGAATCATTAATAGGTTGGATTCACATCATCTCAACCAAAAATAAAGTTTAAAGAACAGTGTTTTCCACAAGTACATGGAGTAGCCAAATATTTTGCTGAACAAGCTCTATTTTGGTGGCATCTGGTACATTCTAATGCCTTGATTCCATCTGAAATACACAGCAAAATTATAAAATACTTTATGGAGTTCACCTCCCAGATTGTAAAAATGTTCACCTCTCTTTCGCCAACTCGCTCTTCTTTGCTCTGAAAGATGTTCTCGGAAGTAGCCTACAGCAACTACTTAGTATCTTTAGTTCCAAAAATACTGAATCTTAGGCTGTATTACTGTTTGCCGTTCGGTCTGTGGTTCGGTTAGGCTCGGCCATATTGTGCAAGTGTTTGTCACTGTGCGAATTGCATCAGTATTGAAAATAAAAACTGGAAGTACAAACCAGAGTACTGAAAGTCGGGTTAATAACACAGTGCTGAGCGATTAGTTATTGTTGAAGTCGGTTCAGTTTGATTCTTTAAAACATTTTTTGGGTTTAATGCTGTAACACAGAATAAAGTATTTAATGGTGGTAGTGATGCCCATTACTGCTTATCACTTATTAACCATATTTTATTCACATTACTTTAATAAAATATTTCAGTTGTGTATATTATATTTGTTTTATTTGATTGCTTTATTATCTCATCTCTATTTTGTAGTTCTTCAAAGTAAAACAGGCCTACTTTTATGACTTCTGAATACTAACTAACTATCAATAGCTGCTGCTCTCTATATCCCCTCATGATCAAGCATTCTTCTCTCTTCCGTAGTAGCAGGGGTAAAAGAAACAGACCGGACAAGTAGATGCGCAATGGATTATGGTCAGTAAACATGTTTCCATCCACAGTTTTCATGCGAGTAAAGTCATACCATAAAAATCATGACAGCTGTGATGGAAACAGGAAGTGTTGGTACAATTTTATAAATGTTCATTCAACATGGTGGGATTTTGTGTCAGTAAAATATATTATACGAGAAATGGCGGTTGCCTTATGTGCAAATACTGATATAATAACTATCATATCGAAGCAAACCTTGAGTCATGCGATATGGTGTCTGGTCTTCCCACTACGACTTGGGAAACTCTGCAGTTTATTAGGCTACAGATGAAGTAAGTTATGAACTTCACAGGGTGTTGAAAGTGCACACTATGAAGTTCATGCTCCTTTCTAATAAATATCAAGGGTCTTTTATGGTGGCATGATGATCAATGCTCACTCTTATCCATAATAATATCATAATGTAGACTAGCCTACCCACTATCTGTGAGCTGTTGGCTAGAGCGCATGTGCCAAGACCAGAGTAGGCACATTTACTATTGAACACAGTTTCTGATAAAACTATCGGTAGAATTGAAAATGCGATGGAAACATATTGAACTTTAGATTTTTATTTGGTACATGAAAATGTACATTTTGTGTACACTGTCATCACGCACTGAGTTCTCTGCAACAAGTCAGTTTGGTGGAAACACACCACTGGAGGGAAGATTTGCATATTTTATTTATGCAGACTTTAGAATACTTGCATGACAATCTGTAGCCAATTGGATGGAAACCTAGCTATTATAGTTAATTACCACATTGTTTGCACTAAACTAGAATATTGGCCTGTTGGAAACTACAATTCCCTACTACATTGCACAGTTCCAGCTGGATCTGATTTATCTCTAGAGAAACTGTTAGTGCGCATTAAGTGCACAGAAAAAAACCGAACAAAATGGAATTAAAATAATTGAACCGAAAAAAAAAAAAAAAAAAACATTTTGGTTAATCGCTCAGCACACTACTCTGTGGATATTTAAATGTTCTATCAGCGGATATGGTCTCAATTTTCTAGCAGCTGAAGGACAAACCGCACAGACAACCAGTAGAACAAGTTTAAATGTAATTTTATTAAACATTCTCGCTTGTATGGAACATTTACACAATTCTGCATATAAATGTCTCAGGATCTATATACCAATTAATTGTGTATAACAGCCTGATTAAGCAGACTAAGTGATACCACATTGGGATTCAACAAACTTCCTGCTGACTTTGAGTGGGTGAATAAAAGGTTGAAATCTCATTGTTCAATGTCTCAAACAAATATTAGCCAAATGTCCATGTTGAAATGACGCGGTGTGCCCAATGGGTATCTGGCTAGTTTGTAACAGTTGTATACAGTACGTTTGCTAAGCGCCGTGATTGAAACACCAACTCAAATGTTATTATCGCTGATCAGACGTTCCAAACGCTCTCCTTTCTCTTCCGATTGGCTAACGACGCATTTGTACAGCTTTGATATGATCACGTGACAACCCGCTTTTAAACGTGAACGACCACGTACCAGCGCGCTGAGACACGGACTAATTGACGTCCTCTTTGCAGGCGCAGTCTCTCGTACTCGCTGTCATCATTGTGAAACGTGTGGCAAACAAGCTACCGAGAAAGCTAGCTACCTAAATAAACACTTGAAAATGGGCAACGTCACACAAGCGATACATTTTAGCCTTTTTTGCAGAAAACATGTAGCTAGCATGGTATGTTTCCGTGGTTCTTTTCCTTTGAATATTTTTTTTCCTACGAAAATGGCAGATATTTTTTTAGATCCTCTCACTGACTTAGCTAACGTTGCATTCCTATTTTGGACAAATAGCAAATTGACCACAGAAAAACCGCCTCGTATCTAAAGACTAGGAACGAACGTAGGTTTACTTTCGCAGGTTTACAAATGAATGTGGTTTGTAAAACACAGCTTACCATCGCCTCCAGTTTATCAACTGCTGTCTCCATGTTGAGTAGTTTACGTTCCGTGTTCTTCTATGCTGTTATGGCGGTCTGCAAACAAGCGATAGATGTGCATGCCGCCACCTACTGTACGGGTAGTAAACTATAGCAAAAATATCCATTGTAAGAAAAAACATACAAAATACAAAACCAGACACGAAAAAAAATACATCACACTCCTTCAGTCACATTCCAATTCAAGTCACATCCCTACACAGGCTCAGGGGCCTGTGAGGGCGGAACATCCTTTGACAGGATTTATTGCATTGCAATACATGCTACAACTGTAATATATCAGGATCTGTCCTGGAAACACAACGTTGTATTGCATTTTATTCTACGTCGGGCAGAAATTAGTGTTTGAATCAGGAAAGTTAGTTTCCTCTCATGACCTCTACAAGCCAGAATGTTTAATAAAATTATATTTTAACATACTTTACCGTTTGTCTGTGCAGTTGGTCCTTTTGGCAGTAGGAATGTGAGACCATATATTCACAGGACAGTATGATTACATCAGCCTTTCAAAGCACTGGTAGTGAGTAAATTTTTCTATCACCTTGATCAGATAAAAATACATGCACTAGATGCATGCTTACTTGCTGAGCTCTGCACGTGTTTACACGGTTTTGAGCATGCTTCAGGTGATAGAAATCTGAATGCACTACCAGCGCTTTGAAAAGTTTGTTTAATTATACTTTTCTGTGGATACAGTAGGCCTATATTGTCACACATTTCTACCGCTAAAAGGACTAACCGCACAGACAATATTCTGGCTTGTAGAGGTTGTGAAAGGAAACTTTCCTGATTCAAACACTAATTTCTGCCTGGCAATGTCGGTTTTCCAGGCAAATCAGGATCCCTTGATTGCCGAGAAACATTCACTGGTGCAGTCTCAATTACCATTGCGTCTTCAACGCTACTCGCTCCTTGCACTTTTCTCACCGCCTTCAGATAGGAGACATGCTGGACAGCCCTTATTCTCTCCACCTCTGTCTCCTTCAACTTAACAGGGAAATCCGAGGACTCAGGCGCATGTTTGCCACCACCATTGCTGCATATAACCTCAGCTGGCATGGGATATTCTTCCCAACTGCATACACTTGATACAGCCACAAATCTTTTGCATTTATAAGAGGGGCTTGTCCACAAAAGCTCTTAGGGATGGATAGAAATGTACAGAATGGGTACCTGGAGGAAAATGGTTTAGGGTCATGCTTTTTCAATTTCAGTCAATGGGAGTGTTTGGTGGGTCGGGTGTGGATGAGAGTACAGAGAGTGAGAATGAGTCGGCTACTTTTGTGAAAAAGAAAGGAACCAAAATAAGTAATGTTGTGATGGACACAATTCCTAGATTTGTTTATAGTCGGAGTGAGAGATTTGGATCAGGGATTCATTCGAAGTCACAAGGAGTATCGTGAAGGCGTTGGATGAGGTGGTGTCAGTGAGAGTCACAAGAGTTGGTCTTATTCTGCTTTTTGTGTGTCCACTGAAAACAAGAAGCGTGCACCTTGTGCTGGGGACAATAAAAGGCCACTCTAAAATGTGCAGTTTTGTCACACAATGCTACAGATGTCTCAAGTTATGAGGGAGCGTGCAATTGGTATGCTGACTGGAGGAATGTCCACCAGAGCTGTTGCCAAAGAATTGAATGTTCATTTCCTTTACCATAAGCCGCCTCCAACGTCATTTTGAGAATTTGGTGGTATGTCCAACCGGCCTCACAAATGCAGACCGCGTGTATGGCGTCATGTGGGCAAGCGGTTTGCTGATGTCAACGTTGTGAACAGAGCGTCCCATGGTGGCAGTGGGGTTATGGTATGGGCAGGCATAAGCTACAGAAAATGAACACAATTGCGTTTTATCGATGGCAATCTGAATGCACAGAGATATCATGACGAGATCCTGAAGCCCATTGTCGTGCCATTCATCCGCCACCATCACCTCATGTTTCAACATGATAATGCAAGGCCCCTTGTCACAATGATCTGTACACAACTCCTGGAAGCTGAAAATGTCCCAGTTCTTACATGGCCTCCATACTCACCTGACATGTCACACGTCAGCATTATTCAGATACTCTGGATCGACGTGTTCCAGTTTCTGCCAATATCCAGCCATTGAAGAGGAGTGGGACAACATTCCACAGGCCACAATCAACAGCCTGATCAACTCTATGCGAAGGAGATGTGTCACGCTCTATGAGGCAAATGGTGGTCACACCAGATACTGACTGGTTTTCTGATCTACGCCCCTACCCTTTTTTTAAGGTATCTGTGACCAACAGATGCATATCTGTATTCCCAGTCATGTGAAATCCATAGATTAAGGCCTAATGAATTACTTTAAAATGACAGATTTCCTTATATGAACTGTAACTCAGTAAAATCTTTTATATTGTTGCATGTTGTGTTTATATTCACACCCAATACATGTTAGAATTACCTTTGGCAGCGATTACAGCGGTGAATATTTCTGGTTAAGTCTCTAAGAGATTTGCACACCTTCTTCAAGTTCTGTCAAGTTGGTTATTGGTCATTGCTAGACAGCCATTTTCAAGTCTTGCCATATATTTTCAAGCCGATTTAAGTAAAACCTAACTAGTTCACTCAGGAACATAAGCAACTCCAGTTTATATTTGGTTATTGTCCTTCTGAAAGGTGAATTTGTCTCCCAGTGTCGATTGGAAAGAAGACTGAACCAGGTTTTCCTCTAGGATACTGGTGTCAAACTCATTCCACGGAGGGCCGAGTGTCTGTGGGTTTTCGCTCCTCCCTTGTACTTGATTGATGAATTAAGGTCACTAATTAGTAAGGAACTCCCCACACCTGCTTGTCTAAAGCTTAATTGAAAGTAAAGAACAAAAACCTGGCGACACTAGAACCTCCATGGAATGAGTTTGACACCCCTACTCTAGGATTTTGCCTGTGCTTAGCTCTATTCCGTTTCTTTTTATCCTAAAAAAAACTGCCTAGTCTTTGCCGATGACAAGCATACCCATAACATGATGCAGCCACTACCATGCTTGAAAATAATGGAAAGTGGTACTTAGTGATTTGTTGTTGGATTTGCCCCAAACTTAATGCTTTGTATTCAGGACATACAGTTAATTTCTTTGCCACATTTTTTGCAAACAGGATGCATGTTTTTGGAATAGTGTATTTTGCATGCTGTTGTAGCAAGCCAAATACACTCAGTGGCCAGTTCACGAAAATGGTTTGCTCCTACAGACAGTGAGTCACGTGGCCGGTGAGTCACGTGGCCGTGGCTTGCTATATAAAGCAGGCAGACAGGCATCAAAGCATTCAGTTACTGTTCAATTGAACATTAAATTGGCAAAACGAATGACCTAAGCGACTTTGAGCGTGATATGACCGTTGGTGACAGGCGCACTTGTTCCAGTACCACAAAAACAACCGGACAGGGTTTACCGAGAATGGTGCGTGATAAAGGAATTTGTATGTTTAATGTTAATGACTAAGATGTTTCACCCTGAAACTGTGTAATGTGTAAGATGTATTAGAAATTACATAGACAATGTTTAGAATGTTACTATTTGGTAAATGAGTCAGGATGTAGTTCTTAGGCTAGCAGGAGATTAGCCATAAAAGTTTACCACCCTCATCTATCAGAGTGGGGGTCTTGTCCCTGAGGTGTAAACATTAGCAACTGAGGAATGTCTTGAAGGGAGTGAACTGAGATAACAGAAACTTGTGTGGGTATAAATAAGGGGCTCCTCATGGGAGGGGCAGAACGTTCTCTGTGAATAAAGACTGACCATTTGCAAAGCTGGAGCTCTCTCTGTATTATTTAAACAAACTGAAGAATTTACAACCTTCAGGATACAGATAGAGTTATAAGAGTTCATTTAGAACATTGGAATAGAAAATATCATGACAGTGCGACAAACAAAAAACATCCATTCAGCAGTAGTCCTGTGGCCAAAAACAGCTTGTTAAAGAGAGGTCGAAAGAGAATGGCAAGAATCGTATACCCTAATAGGCGGCCCACAAACAAGCAAATAAGGACACAGTAAAACAGTGGTGTGCAGAACGGCATCTCGGAGCGTCAGTCCATGTCACGGATGGGCTATTGCAGCAGATAACTACACCGGGTTTCGCTCCTATCAGCTAAAAACAAGAAGAAGCAGCTCCAGTGAGCACACAATCACCAACACTGGACAATTTAGGAGTGGAAAAGCAATCCCTGGTCTAACAAATCCCAGTTCTTGTTGCGTCATGCTGATGGCAGTCAGGATTTGGCGTAAACAGCATGAGTCCATGGCTCCATCCTGCCTGGTGTCGACGGTACAGGCTGGTGGCTGGTGTAATGCTGTGGGGAATGTTATCCTGGCACACGAAAGGTCCCTTGATACCAATTGAGCAACGTTTCCATGCCCCAAAGAATTCAGGCACTTCTGTTGACATTTATTTTAATGAATGGAAGATTTAGCTATTTACCTAACATACAGTAGCTAGGCTACATTCACATGCAATGCGTAAAAACTACAACGTTCAGCACTATTACATAATAGCATGCTGTAGTATACTATGAAAAGTTAAAGGAGTGATTTTAATCATATTTATTTTCTGCTCAAATAACTTGGTCCATTGTTGAATTGTGGCATAGGTTGCATCTGAAAACAAATTACCTCTGTGCACTTATCTGTATATAAAAATGTGGCCTTTAAACATCAAATTGATACTTACAATGCATATTTGTTCACCTTGTCCATTTTCAGTTACCGTGTGGATAATTTGAACCTTTATTTAACTAGGCAAGTCAGTTAAGAACAAAGTCTTATTTACAATGATGGCCTATACCGGCCAAACTCGGACGACGCTGGGCCAATTGTGCGCCGCCCTATGGGACTCCCAATCACGGCCAGTTGTGATACAGTCTGGATTCGAACCAGGTTGTCTGTAGTGACGCCTCTAGCACCGAGATGCAGTGTCTTAGAACACTGTATTCACACCCTTTACTCATTAATACAGAGACAGAGAGTCAGTGAAAAAAATCCACATAAGAAGAATTAGGGATTAATGTTCATAAACACATTTTAATTTCATTGGGAACTAGCTAGCTAAATTATATAAAATATAATAATATTTTTGCTAGAAATAATATAGCTAGCTATATTGCTGTCAGAGAAACCACAGATAAAAGGAGCTAGGTTAAGTTATACAAATAATTTAACATTGATTAGCTTTGGCAATTCAATTATATCTAAAACATACAGTGCATTCAGAAAGACCCCATGACTTTTTCCACATTTTGTTACGTTACAGCCTTATTCTGAAATTGATTAAATAGTTTTTTCCTCATCAATCTACACACAAAACCAAGTAGAAACAGGTAAAAAAAAAAACATCACATTTACATAAGTATTCACACCCTTTACTCAGTACTTTGTTGAAGCACCTTTGGCAGCGATTACAACCTTGAATCTTCTTGGGTATGAAACTTTGCACACCTGTATTTGGCAAGTTTCTTCAATTTTTCTCTGCAGATCCTCTCAAGCTCTGTCAGGTTGGATAGGGAGCGTTGCTGCACAGTTATTTTTAGGTCTCTCCAGAGATGTTAGATCGGGTTCAAGTCTGGGCTCTGGCTGGGTCACTCAAGAACATTCAGAAACTTGTCCCGAAGCCACTCCTACATTGTCTTGGCTGTGTGCTTAGGGTCGTTGTCCTGTTGGAAGTTGAACCTTCTCCCCAGTCTGAAGTCCTGAGCGCTCTGGAGAAGGTTTTCATCAAGGATCTCTCTGTAATTTACTCTGTTCATCTTTCCCTCGATCCTGACTAGTCTCCCATTCCCTGCCGCTGAAAAACATCTCCACAGCATGATGCTGCCTCCACCATGCTTCACCGTAGGGTTTCCTCCAGATGTGACGCTTGGTATTTAGGCAATAGAGTTCAATCTTGGTTTCATCAGACTAGAGAATCTTGTTTCACATGGTCAGAGTCCTTTAGATGCCTTTTGGCAAACTCCAAGCGGGCTGTCAATGGCCTTTTACTGAGCATTGGCTTCCGTCTGGCCACTCTACCATAAAGGCCTGATTGGTGGAGCGCTACAGAGACGGTTGCCCTTCTCCCCCGATTGCTCAGTTTGGCCGGGCAGCCAGCTCTAGGAAGAGTCTAGTTCCAAACTTCCATTTTAGAATGATGGAGGCCACTGTGTTCTTGCTCCAGACATTTTTTGGTACCCTTCCCCAGATCTGTGCCTCGACACAATCCTGTCTTGGAGCTCTACGGACAATTCCTTTGACCTCATGGCTTGGTTTTCGCTCTGACATGCACTATCAACCGTGGGACCTTATATAGGTTTGTGCCTTTCCAAATTATGTCCAATCAATTGAATTTACCACTGGTGGACTTCAATGGAAACAGGATGCACCTGAGCTCAAGTCTCATAGCAAAGGGTCTGTTTACTTATATAAATAAGGTATTTCTGTTTTTTATTTGTAATATTTTCGCTTTGTCATTATGGGGTATTGTGTGTAGCTTGATGAGGAAAACAAATAATTGTATCAATTTTAGAATAAGGCTGTAACGTAACAAAATGTGGAAAAAGGGAAGGGGTCTGAATACTTTCCTAATGCACTGTACATACATTAACTCAGAACATTAATATTCCCAAAAATCTTACCTTCAGTATCAGTACATGTTGTGATAGCTAAAGAAGGAGCTAGCTAGCTAACTAGCTCTGTTACCTAGCTTGGTGAAAAATATATTTTAAATCAAATCAAATGAAACACCATTATACTGTACATTAGAAAGATGTTTTGTGTGGACAGCTGATCTTCTCCTTCATCTGAAGAAAATGTAAAATGGCAGCAGCTGCTCTGTCAGTTGGCTGGGGGCGGGCCTCAGGAACATTTCAAATTGTGATTGACAGTGTGTCTCTTCGAAATAAACATAGCTAATAGCTTACTGTGTATCATAGATGGCAGGTAGGCTATACCTCAATAGCTGCATAATTTATTTTCAACTACAATAGACTAACATTATCATCAGGGTAGAGAAGGTTGTGAGGTGTGAATGTGTATTTTACACATATATTTAACAGCGAAGAAAGACAATATTGTGATATTGCGAATGATAAAAATGTTATGATATAGTGTGACACCAAAGAATGGCACTTGTATGATACTGTGGATAAATGTGCTGTTTATACTCATACAGTATGGCTGACTCTACACGGTTGTTTATTTGCTTAACTTGGAGTTTAAAGTTCAATATCTACATATGATTTATTATAGCAAGTATGATATGTAAGATTTCTATCAGGTTTGTATCTTATTATGGTAAGTATGATATGAAAATGACACATAATGACCCCTGTTTGTAAAGGTTAAACCCAATCATTAAACTTTACTGTGAACAGGGAACAGTCTTACACACAGTAATGTATTCAATCAATCAAATGTATTTATTGAGCCGTTTTTACAACCGCAGTTGTCACAAAGTGCTTATACAGATGAACAGGTCAGGCTTCCATAGCAGCAGGCAGAACAACAGAACATTTTCTGCCTGCCTGTTCACCTGTCCCGTCCCCAGGTGGACTAGGGACGGGACAGCCAGGAGTCGTCAGGCCAGGTAGTCCTGAGGGATGGTCCTAGAGCTCAGGTCCTCCGGGAGGAAAGAGAGAGATGGGAGAATTATAGGGAGCATATCTAAGATCACACAGGACACCAGATAAGGCAGGAGAATTATACCAGATAACAGACTGACCATAGCCACCTGGCATATAGACTATTGCAGCATAGATACGGGAGACTGAGAGGGGATGGGGGGGGGGTCGTGTGACACTGTGACCCTTGCCTCCAGCTTGTGACTGTAGGGTACATGTAGTTATGTATGACAGAACCAAATTGGCAAGATAGGTAGGAGCAAGTCTATATAATGCTTTGTAGGTTAGCAGCAAAACCTTGTAATCAGCCCTAGACTTAACAGGAAGCCAGTGTAGGGAGGCTAGTATTGGGGTAATATGGTCAAATGTTTTGGTTCTAGTCAAGATTCTAGCATAGACCATGACTATTTTTGTGAATGTTTTCGAAACATTCGAGAGACATACACTAATATACAAAAGTATCTGGACACCCCTTCAAATTTGTGGACTTGGCTATTTCAGCCACACTCATTGCTGACAGGTGTATAAAATTGAGCACACAGCCATGTAATCACCATAGACAAACATTGTCAGTAGAATGGCCTTCATGAAGAGCTCCGAGGAACTTGCGGTCCCGTCGATGTGGATAGGGGCATGCTCCCTCTGCTGTTTCCTGAAGTCCATGATCAGCTCCTTCGTTTTGTTGACGTTGAGGGAGAGGTATATTTTGCCTGACACCACTCCGCCAAGGCCCTCACTTCCTCCCTGTAGGCTGTCTCGTCATTGTTGGTAATCAGGCCTACTACTGTTGTGTTGTCTGCAAACTTGATGATTGAGTTGGAGGTGTGCGTGGCCACGCAGTCTAGGGTGAACAGGGAGTACAGGAGGGGGCTGAGCCCGCACACTTGTGGGGCCCCTGTGTTGAGGATCAGCGAAGTGGACATGTTCTTTCCTACCTTCAGCACCTGGGGGAGGCCCGTCAGGACGTCCAGGACCAAGTTGCACAGGGCAGGGTTCAGACCCAAGCCCCCGAGCTTAATGATGAGCTTGGAGGGTACTATGGTGTTGAAGGCTGAGCTATAGTCAATGAACAGCATTCTTACATAGGTATTCCTATTGTCCAGATGGTGCAATTGCATCGTCTGTGGATCTATTGGGGTGATATGCAAATTGAAGTGGGTAAGGTAGAGGTGATATGATCCTTAACTAGCCTCTCAAAGCACTTAATGACAGAAGTGAGTGCTACGGGGCGATAGTCATTTAGTTCAGTTACCTTTGCTTTCTTGGGTACAGGAACAATGGTGTACATCTTGACGCAAGTGGTGACAGCAGACTCGTATAGGGAGAGATTGAATATGTCCGTAAACACTCCAGCCAGCTGGTCTGCGCATGCTCTGAGGACACGGCTAGGGATGCCGTCTGGGCCGGCAGCCTTGCGAGGGGTAACACGCTTAAATGTCTTACTCACGTCGGCCACGGAGAAGGAGAGCCCACAATCCATGGGAGCGGGCCGCGTCGGTGGCGCCATGTTATCCTCAAAGCGGGTGAAGAAGGTGTTTAGCTTGTCTGGGAGCAAGGCGTCAGTGTCTGCGACGTGGCTGGTTTTCCCTTTATAATCCGTGATTGCCTGTAGACCCTGTCAAATACGTCTTGTGTCTGAGCCGTTGAATTGTGACTCCACTTTGTCTCTGTACAGACGTTTTGCCTGTTTGATTGCCTTACAGTGGGAATAACTACACTGTTTGTATTCGACCATATTCCCAGTCACCTTGCCTGATCCAGTGTCAAGGGATTACTCCCAGCCACCACCCACATCTATAAAACCCAAGTCTACTTGATGGTAATAGCACTCACTGTTGCCCATAGAGGCCGGTTTTGAATGCATTTCCCGACATCCTCCAGAAATGGATAATGTCCAATTTCGAGGTCAATCTTGAACGACCTGGCTGTGCTAGGCAGCGCCAGTTACTACTATCCTCCAGGCAGTTCTAAACTTTGAGGCATGTCACTTTACCCATCACTTTGCATAACCCACCACATGCACTGTTTTCTTAACCACAACAAAATAATGGTACAAAGTAGGCTAATGCAATTGAAGGCATCACATTTTCTTACTGAAATTCCCAAAGTCAACCAATTGTTATAGTACATTTAAAGCAATAGCCTATGCGCTTGTGGTCAACTATGAGACAAGTGTGGGGACTCCTCTTGATAAATCAATGTCAGATTTTTCACTGAATTTCCATTTGGATATTGGTTAGGCTACAATTAGGGTGTGGAAATGTTAGCTAAGCTGAGGGGAGGGCTGCTTATGATCATCTTGTCTAGTTGGCTCATTTATTTGCACTGATCAGAACATTTGACAGCATGTTTTGTAGCTTAAAAAGTGGATTATCTTGCTCTTCACTTGCAGTTGCTTAGTAGCCTAGGCCTACTCCCGACCAAAAGCCTGTGACTTGTCTTAATCAATCAATGTGATTTTGTTTCAATGAATCTCCATCTATATATTTGGTTAATTCTCTGGTTGGGCAAATAAGTGGAGTTGGTTTGCTCATCTATTCGTTTGCTCATCTATAACTGATCAGAAACATTTAGCATGCAATAATGTAGCCTAAATCAAGTGTAGGCCTATTACTTTGCTCGATCCAAAAGCCTGCGTAAGTTATGAAATATGAACAGGAGACTTATATGCTTTTGAAAATATAGATTGCTATCTGTATCATGATGAAGACAGTCTCAAGACTCTACGCCTGCTCCCTAACAAAGTGGAATAAGGGTGGGTAAAAGATTAAACGTGGCTAAAAAAAAAGCATGGGTTTGCTTTGGGCTCCGTTTCAAAATCGAACTTTTTTTATATGACAGAGGTTCCACAAGTTGCCGTGACACAAGTTGTGTGGAAAAAACATTCTTTGTATTTTATTGTTATATTTCATTATATTCTTAGCATACTATAAAATAGTTGTGTTGTCTGTGATCAGGGTAGCCTAAGTGTGTTTTGGCTGTTTTAATGATCAAACTAACTATTGATTTCATGTGCGTGGCATCCATGCAGCCTTAAGCCAGCACAGACCAGTAACATAATTAAACTCCAAATATGCCACTATATTCTTTTGAAAATACATTTTCTTTGTCTTATAATGTTTAGGACCTGCCTAAAACGAAAGAATAATGGATTTATTTGTGATTTTTTTTAAATAGACATCCACTCATATCTGTCCACCGTCTACTCCCACTCCTAAACTTGCTGGCATGTGCATGGGAGATATAAAAGGCTTATCCCGACAAGGTAAAAATGGGACCGTATGAATTGGGTTCTAACAAACATTAGCAGATTTTTTTTTTTACAGCCAAAGTCTGTTTGCAAAGGTAGAAGATACACTCCAATCAATGCAGCACGAAAGTGAAAGGATCACTTTTGACCTCACGTCATGACGCATGATTGATATTGCATATAAGCCAATCATAAATGGGCATTACATATCTTAACCAATCAAACTGCATCTGGACCAGGAAGTAGGCTGTCCCCGATAGTTACGGTAGATAGCTAGCTTCTGTCTCGACCGGGTACGGAGATAGAGGACGTTGGAGTCACTGTGAAGAGGACCCGCACATTTATTTTGGTTATAAAATTAGACAACATGTTTTCCCGCATTGCAAGACCCTCAATTTGTATTGCTACCAGAAGCTTAACCACCTCCTCACAGGTAAATAATCATATATTAAAAAAACTAAAAACAAAAAAGTAATTTTGCCAGCCAACAGAGATAGTTAGACGTTAGCTACTAGCTAGTATGGTAGTCATCTATCTTGTCAGATTAGGTAGACAGCCAGCTAACTAGCTATTACTTGCAATGTCACAGATACACTTTGCACGAGTTGAGCCACCGCAGAATGGTCTACATTGTTTAAAACGAGTGATGGTTACCGACCATATCGTATGTTAGCTATAACTGGTTAGCAAGGATGTGTAAACGTTTCCTTACTTTTAGTACTGGCATCACATGCGCAAAGCAAAGTGTTTTGTCAGTTATCATCTCGAGTTTGTCCTTCATGACATGATGATAGTAAACCACCTCCGATGGCCTATTCAAGTTTTTATGAATGATGTTAGGATGAATTAGTTAGTTAGGGAATTTTTAATTTTTTTTATTCAGGTTTCAGCTAAAGTATCCATTGTTAACACACATGATAGACAACAGTAGCCTATTATTTGAGTCATGGTTAGCCCAAGTGACTATAAACTAAAACTACTGATAATGTACAATAGCATTTCATCATTGACTGACACAAACTCAATGTTAAATATGTTCCTTAAGGTTGGCATGGACAAGGACACAATGGTATAATTCCAGAACCTTTTACATTGATCAAGAAGTAACCTTTTGCATATAGTCAGTCACTATTATCTGTGAGCTTAAGTGTAAGGGTGGAATACAATGTTTCTACAGCTTAACAAGCCTTGAATCGCCCACTCTGAAATCCTGGCTTCTCAGGTAGTGGTTTATGGCCTACAAAATACAGACAGGTGAATGGTTTGTCTGTCCCCTCTTTGATATCAGCAAATTACAATAATTTATTGTGCAAAGATACGTTGCAAAGTTCTAAATGGAATTTGGACTATAGACCTTGATCTAGTGGAACCCATCCTACAAAATCAACAATGAGTCTCATTTAAGCTTATTGCTGGTAATAGAATCTAAAATACAGTTTGTGCTGGAAATCTTCAAACATGTAGAAAGTATTTTGGTTCTGTGTGATTTTATGTCAGAAATACACTTAGGAGCCAGGATTTCAAAAATGTGCAGAACAGTATCATTGACTTAGATATACAGTCAGTAAAATGGTCTCCTCTCCCCTCAGAACAATGCCAAGGTGGCAGTACTGGGTGCGTCCGGCGGTATTGGCCAGCCTCTCTCACTGCTCCTAAAGAACAGTCCTCTGGTGGGCGAACTGTCTCTCTTTGACATTGCCCACACACCTGGAGTGGCAGCTGACCTCAGCCACATCGAGACCAGGGCCCACGTCACTGGTACGACACCGTCCTGCTGGACATCAGCTTCACTACTAGTCTTAATACTGTATAGTGAAATTAGTGAGAAAATGTCTGTTTGGTTGATGTCATTTAACTATCATGATTCCTTCACTAGGTTACATGGGTCCAGACCAGTTGGATGCTGCACTGAAAGGCTGTGAAGTCGTTGTCATCCCCGCTGGTGTCCCAAGAAAACCTGGTGAGTTCATCCAAGTTGACAATGTGATTCATATTGAAGAACATCATGCAATGCTTTTCTTTCTATTGAGAAGTGCACACATTACATTTTAAAGTCAAATTCTTCCAGGTATGACTCGTGATGATCTGTTCAACACCAATGCCACCATCGTTGCCACACTGGTCGACGCCGTCGCCCGCAACTGCCCTGAGGCCATGATCTGCATCATCTCCAACCCTGTAAGTACACCACCTCACAGATTAACTCACCCTCCTGACGACTCACATTACTCTAGAGAAGCTCAGACATCTAGACTTAGAGGGCCTTAGTCTTGGAGAAAAGCCATTTTGTATTCTTGCCAAAGAGAAGGTAGCACTGACTTTCAGGAATAGGGGTCAAGGGTTTAATTTGAAAGGTAATTTATTTTCCATGCCAGCTCTGTTTTGTTCACTGAATGTGTTCCGATGCTTCAGTCAATATGTCCTTTAATGATACAGTATCTTGTTTGAATGCATGTTAAATGGTAAATCCTTAAATATGCAATTGATTGTATAATGGTTGTGTACATGGGAAGGTACTTGTAACCTGTGGTTTGACATTTTTGACAAACATAGTTTTACTTCCAATCCATAGGTCAACTCTACTATTCCCATCACATCAGAGGTCATGAAGAAGTATGGAGTCTACAACCCTAATAGAGTGTTTGGAGTCTCAACATTGGACATCGTCAGAGCCAACACTTTCGTTGCAGAGCTGAAAGTAATCCATCTTCCAGCTGCAGAGGATTGAGGACCTCACACTCCTCATGCTCCCTATACACACCCTCTATACCTTTGTTGACACATGAGAAGTGATAAACGTTCACAGGCATATCACCCTGAACAAAACTTGTTTTGTTTGTATCTTACAGATACATTTTTTTCAGCAGCAAATGCTAGACAGCTAGTATCCCCTCATTGCATAATGATTGGCAATGCAAGATGGCTGACTATTTGGTGTTTCATATTGCAGGGCCTTGACCCAGCACGTGTCAATGTACCGGTAATTGGAGGTCATGCAGGAAAGACTATTATTCCTCTCATCTCACAGGTAAGAATTAAGGGCCTTTTCACAGAAATAAAAAATCTAATACCTGAATGATTGTCTTGCAATGCCATCAGTGGGCCTACATCTTAATCTAATTACAAAGATGACTCACATTTGCAATTCCATACTGTTTCATGTAATTGCATTCTGTTGGTCTTTGAGCTCATATCACATATGCCAGCCCTGTTTTTGGAGGTGGATGTGTTTTATGGCTCCCTCTAGTGTAACGTTTTATGGTGCAGTTGTGGATCAAAGCAAATGAGGGTTGTTCTACAGTAGGAGGCTTTGATTAGGTATTTGTTAGTCTATGGTTTTAAGAAATTCCTAATTTATGGTCAGTTGGAAAAGGTTCTCACTGAACAATGATTTCCCTGTGAATAACTATACACATTGCACATGTCTCTCTGTAGGCAACACCCAAAGTGGAGTTCCCAGCCGACCAGCTGTCTGCTCTGACCGCTAGGATCCAGGAAGCTGGCACTGAGGTTGTGAAGGCCAAGGCTGGAGCAGGTAGGCAGTGTTTGTTACCCTGAGGACTGACCAATGACTATATGTGTATATGTGTATATGTGTATATGTATATATAATATATGTGTGTGTGTATATATATATATATACATACATACATACATACATGCATGCATGCATGCATGTATGTATGAATGACTAAATGGACAAAGCCATCGATCATGTGACACCATTCATTCCTTTTTGAAGACTCCATAGCGCATTGAAGTTGGTTAAGATGGCGTCTCATGGAGACACCGGGGTACTGCAGACTGCCATTGGCAACTAAATTATGTAAATGAACTTCTGTGTGCGAGTTTCTTTAAAAAAAAAAAATCTGTTCAAGGGCAATTATGTATTAGAATCAATTATTGGTAACATAATGGTCTGTTCTTTATTTTATTTTTTTTACAAAGATTGACCACATTTTTTTTTACATTCACTATAATGGGGGATCCTGTTTTCTGCTAACTGCCTGCAGTACTGTGGTCGGCATTGAACCTATGTGGCTTCAATGAGAGGGGGCAGTTGCTCTCTCCAGGGACTGACTGCTTCTCAATGAAACAGTCCTTTTAAACATAACTTATGTTTGAACCACTGATTTGAGTTCTAACTGGCTAACCTATGTGTTTTCAGGCTCTGCTACGTTGTCCATGGCCTACGCTGGAGCTAGGTTCACCTTCTCTGTCCTGGATGCCATGAACGGAAAGGAGGGAGTCGTAGAGTGCGCGTTCGTAAGGTCAGAAGAGACCGAATGCAAATACTTCTCCACACCTCTCCTCCTAGGGGTAAGTCCTGCACCACCTTATTAACAGGTTTATACATGTAATTTCACCTTTTACTTATTGATGTATTAATGTTGTACTTAAAGCCCCCATACTACGTAATTTTATTTAAAATCAATGTCTAATAAATCACTGTTTATTTAATGAAAATAACTTAAATACATTTTTTATGATTTATATCCCTGAGCCTCATTTGGTTCTTAATGCTCAGTCTGATCGTGTGGGTGTTTTAAGAAACAAATTTGAAGATATTTACATACACAGCCCAGATTTGGCTGTTAGGATGGTCTAGAGCCCACCTGCTTACCCAGATGAAGAGCTGTTGGTCTATTATAATCAGATCACATTGTGACGTCATGATGTGGGTCAAAAGTTCCATCCTACCTGAACCGGCAGAAATTCCTGGCATTTTCACAATTTCTGTGTTATTTTGACCTGAAGTGGTAACAAGGAGGAATATTTTTGTGTCCTTTTTAGAAACACGGAATTGAGAAGAACCTCGGGTTGGGAAAGCTGTCAGCCTTTGAGGAGAAGCTGGTGGCTGATGCCATTAGTGAGCTGAAGGGCTCCATCAAGAAGGGCGAGGATTTTGTTGCTAACTTGAAGTGAACAGGGTTTGAATCTCACAACCTGTGGTTATTTATGTTGTCCAGTCAAATAAATGGCACCAGGCCTCTCCAAAATCAAAGTTTCATCATGCCTGACGAAGCAAGACCTCAGCATCTTGCACTGGATCAATGTAGGTTTGAGAGGGATCTCTGAGAGAATCATGACCGACAGTATATTTGTTATGGCACTTATTCCTGCTTTTCATGTAGCTCTTACATAGGCATTCAAATGTCAAAGTAGGCTCCACGTAACTATGCATTGAATAATTTGTCTAAAGTAGTATGTTGTGTTTGCCCATCTACTCAACTATTCTTGGGACTTCTTTCAATTGTATAAAGAAATCTAAACCCCATTTTGCATTTTGAATTTTTATATTTTGGGAAGGGGTCCATTGAAATGTCGTTCAGGATTCCAATGTTCCAAATGTTATCACCTTTAGTGTCTGTCAATGATATTCAGTTATACATTTTAATTTGGACACTGAAATGTAAAACGAGTGGCGTCCAGCTGCAAAAAAAAAATAAAAAATCTAAACACTGAAGAACATTGAACACGTTTTAGAATTAACTCGGATATGTTGAGCTATGGGGAAAGTGGTCGTGAAATGGATAATGTGAATATTTGGAATGAGCTCATTATTACCTTGTAACCAGGGAGAGTACCACAGCAGAAGCACACTACAAAACATCAAGCCCTTCAAGTCTAGCGAAGATAAGTACCTGTCAATTATATATATACAGTGGGGAGAACAAGTATTTGATGCACTGCCGATTTTGCAGGTTTTCCTACTTACAAAGCATGTAGAGGTCTGTAATTTTTATCATAGGTACACTTCAACTGTGAGAGACGGAATCTAAAACAAAAATCCAGAAAATCACATTGTATGATTTTTAAATAATTAATTTGCATTTTATTGCATGACATAAGTATTTGATCACCTACCAACCAGTAAGAATTCCGTCTCTCACAGACCTGTTAGTTTTTCTTTAAGAAGCCCTCCTGTTCTCCACTCATTACCTGTATTAACTGCACCTGTTTGAACTCGTTACCTGTATAAAAGACACCTGTCCACACACTCAATCAAACAGACTCCAACCTCTCCACAATGGCCAAGACCAGAGAGCTGTGTAAGGACATCAGGGATAAAATTGTAGACTTGCACAAGGCTGGGGTGGGCTACAGGACAATAGGCAAGCACCTTGGTGAGAAGGCAACAACTGTTGGCGCAATTATTAGAAAATGGAAGAAGTTCAAGATGACGGTCAATCTCCCTCGGTCTGGGGCACCATGCAAGATCTCACCTCGTGGGGCATCAATGATCATGAGGAAGGTGAGGGATCATCCCAGAACTACACGGCAGGACCTGGTCAATGACCTGAAGAGAGCTGGGACCACAGTCTCAAAGAAAACCATTAGTAACACACTACGCCGTCATGGATTAAAATCCTGCAGCGCACGCAAGGTCCCCCTGCTCAAGCCAGCGCATGTCCAGGCCCGTCTGAAGTTTGCCAATGACCATCTGGATGATCCAGAGGAGGAATGGGAGAAGGTCATGTGGTCTGATGAGACAAATATAGAGCTTTTTGGTCTAAACTCCACTCGCCGTGTTTGGAGGAAGAAGAAGGATGAGTACAACCCCAAGAACACCATCCCAACCGTGAAGCATGGAGGTGAAAACATCATTCTTTGGGGATGCTTTTCTGCAAAGGGGACAGGACGACTGCACCGTATTGAGGGGAGGATGGATGGGGCCATGTATCGCGAGATCTTGGCCAACAACCTCCTTCCATCAGTAAGAGCATTGAAGATGGGTCGTGGCTGGGTCTTCCAGCATGACAACGACCCGAAACACACAGCCAGGGCAACTAAGGAGTGTCTCCGTAAGAAGCATCTCAAGGTCCTGGAGTGGCCTAGCCAGTCTCCAGACCTGAACCCAATAGAAAATCTTTGGAGGGAGCTGAAAGTCTGTATTGCCCAGCGACAGCCCCGAAACCTGAAGGATCTGGAGAAGGTCTGTATGGAGGAGTGGGCCGAAATCCCTGCTGCAGTGTGTGCAAACCTGGTCAAGAACTACAGGAAACGTATGATCTCTGTAATTGCAAACAAAGGTTTCTGTACCAAATATTAAGTTCTGCTTTTCTGATGTATCAAATACTTATGTCATGCAATAAAATGCAAATTAATTACTTAAAATTCTAGATTCCGTCACTCACAGTTGAAGAGTACCTATGATAAAAATGACAGACTTCTACATGCTTTGTAAGTGGGAAAACCTGCAAAATCGGCAGTGTATCAAATACTTGTTCTCCCCACTGTATATATACATACACACACACACACACACACACACACACACACACACAGTTGAAGTCGGAAGTTTACATACACTTTAGCCAAATACATTTAAACTCAGTTTTTCACAATTCCTGACATTTAATCCTAGTAAAAATTCAGTTAGGATCACCATTTTATTTTAAGAATGTAAAACATCAGAATAATAGTAGAGAGTAATTTGAGCTTTTATTTATTCAGATTCCCAGTGGGTCAGAAGTTTACACTCAATTAGTATTTGGTAGCATTGCCTTTAAATTGTTTAACTTGGGTCAAACGTTTCGGGTAGTCTTCCACAAGCTTCCCACAATAAGTTGGGTGAATTTTGTCCCATTCCTCTTGACAGAACCGGTATAACTGAGTCAGGTTTGTAGGCCTACTTGCTCGCACACGCTTTTTCAGTTCTGCCCACACATTTTCAATAGGATTGAAGTCAGGGCTTTGTGATGGACATTCCAATACCTTGACTTTGTTGTCCTTAAGCTTTGGAAGTATGTTTGAGGTCATTGTCCATTTGGAAGACCCATTTGCGACCAAGCTTTAACTTCCTGATTGATGTCTTGATGTTGCTTCAATATATGCACATCATTTTCATTCCTCATGATGCCATCTATTTTGTGAAGTGCACCAGTCTCCTGCAGCAAAGCATCCCCACAACATGATGCTGCCACCCCCTGTGCTTCACGGTTGGGATGGTTATCTTCAGCTTGCAAGACACCCCCTTTATCCTCCAAACATAACAATGGTCATTATGGCCAAACGGTTCTATTTTTGTTTCATCAGCAGTAGCAGAGCAGTAGCTTCTTCCTTGCTGAGCGGCCTTTCAGGTTATGTCGATATAGGACTCACCATACTGTGGATATAGATGTGTTTGTACCTGTTTCCTCCAGCATCTTCACAAGGTCCTTTGCTGTTGTTCTGGGATTGATTTGCACCAAAGTACGTTCATCTCTAGGACACCGAACGCGTCTCCTTCCTGAGCGGTATGACGGCTGCATGGTCCCATGGTGTTTATACTTGCGTACTATTGTTTGTACAGATGAACGTGGTAACTTCAGGTGTTAGGAAATTGCTCCCAAGGATGAATCAGACTTGTAGTCTACTATTTTTTCGGAGGACCTGATTTCTTTAGATTTTCCCATGATGTCGAGCAAATTATTATTATTATGCCAATTAGCCTATCAGAAGATTCTGAAGCCATGACATAATTTTCTGGAATTTTCCAAGCTTTTTAAAGGCACAGTCAATTTAGTGTAGATAAACTTCTGACCCACTGGAATTGTGATATAGTGAATTATAAGTGAAATAATCTGTCTGTACTTGTGTCATGCACAAAGTAGATGTCCTAACCGACTTGCCAAAACTATAGTTTGTTAACATGAAATCTGTGGAGTGGTTGAAAAATGAGTTTTAATGACTTCAACCTAAGTGTATGTAAACTTCTGACTTCAACTGTATATATATATACACTATATGATTGACAGGGGGTGCAGTGTTGAAGCCACCGTGCCTCCATCTTGGCACTCCCACACCGTTCAAACAAATATTTTGGAAGCTACAGAAATGCATTTATTAATGTCTACATTTGTTTTTGCCACGTATTCAATTAGACACCTTAATGCATACTTTATATTATGTGAGCTAAACATAAAGAAAAAATATATACTAACAATGTCCTTAAAATATGTTTTTAGATAGCTAATGTTACTGTCTCCACTACTATTAAAAAATACTTAAATACAGGTACTTTTGTTCTTGAACCATTTAATTGAAATACTGGAGAATTCCATTAATTCCTATGGAGGACTGCTCCTACTGGGGAGTACCAAGATGACCGACCTGCGGCTTCAAAGCTTCTCTATGGCCAATACATAACATCTGCAATCCAGGGTTTATGTACAGCATTGTTTTCTACCTGTATGCCATGGAGGATTTGTCAGAATGGTTGAGAGACTTGTACGATGTTGATATTGACATGTTTGTCCTTCATGACATGATGATAGTAAACCACCTCCGATGGCCCATTCAAGTTTTTTTGAATGATGTTAGGATGAATTAGTTCGTTTTTTTTTTTTTTTTTTTTCAAATTCAGGTTTCAGCTAAAGTATCAATTTTTAACACACATGATAGACAACAGTAGCCTGTTATTTGAGTTAGGGTTAGTCCAGGTGACTATAAACTAAAACTACTGATAATGTACAGTACAATAGCATCAAACATATTGCCATGTTTCCTTTCTACACCTGTTTGAGCAAAACTGTGCAAGGTGTTTCATCAACCATGTGTTTATTTTATCATTGACCGACACAAACTCAATGTTAAATATGTTCCTTAAGGTTGGCATTGACAAGGACACAATGGTATAATTCCAGAACCTTTTACATTGATCAAGAAGTAACCTTTTGTATATAATCATTTACTATTATCTGTGAGCTTAAGTGTAAGGGTGGATTACAATGTTTCTACAGCTTAACAAGCCTTTAATCGCCCACTCTGAAATCCTGGCTTCTCAGGTAGTGGTTTATGGCCTACAAAATACAGACAGGTGAATGGTTCGTCTGTCCCCTCTTTGATATCAGCAAATTACAATGATTTATTGTGCAAAGATACGTTGCAAAGTTCTAAATGGAATTTGGACTATAGACCTTGATCTAGTGGAACCCATCCTACAAAATCAACAATGAGTCTCATTTAAGCTTATTGCTGGTAATAGATGCTCATCTATATTCTAAAATACAGTTTGTGCTGGAAATCTTGTGAGAAATTCACTTAGGAGCCAGGATTTCAAAAATAATTTGCAGAACAATATCATTGACTTAGATATACAGTCAGTGAAATTGTCTCCTCTCCCCTCAGAACAATGCCAAGGTGGCAGTACTGGGTGCGTCCGGCGGTATTGGCCAGCCTCTCTCACTGCTCCTAAAGAACAGTCCTCTGGTGGGCGAACTGTCTCTCTTTGACATTGCCCACACACCTGGAGTGGCAGCTGCAGCTGACCTCAGCCACATCGAGACCAGGGCCCATGTCACTGGTACGACACCGTCCTGCTGGACATCAGCTTCACTACTACAGTCTTAATACTGTATAGTGAAATTAGTGTGAAAATGTCTGTTTGGTTGATGTCATTTAACTATCATGATTCCTTCACTAGGTTACATGGGTCCAGACCAGTTGGATGCTGCACTGAAAGGCTGTGATGTCGTTGTCATCCCTGCTGGTGTCCCAAGAAAACCTGGTGAGTTCACCCAAGTTGACAATGTGATTCATATTGAAGAACATCATGCAATGCTTTTCTTTCTATTGAGAAGTGCACACATTACATTTTAAAGTCAAATTCTTCCAGGTGATCTGTTCAACACCAATGCCACCATCGTTGCCACACTGGTCGACCCCGTCGCCCGCAACTGCCCTGAGGCCATGATCTGCATCATCGCCAACCCTGTAAGTACACCACCTCACAGATTAACTCACCCTCCTGACGACTCACATTACTCTAGAGAAGCTCAGACGTCTAGACTTAGAGGGCCTTAGTCTTGGAGAAAAGCCATTTTGTATTCTTGCCAAAGAGAAGGTAGCACTGACTTTCAGGAATAGGGGTCAAGGGTTTAATTTGAAAGGGAATTTATTTTCCATGCCAGCTCTGTTTTGTTCACTGAATGTGTTCCGATGCTTCAGTCAATATGTCCTTTAATGATACAGTATCTTGTTTGAATGCATGTTAAATGGTAAATCCTTAAATATGCAATTGATTGTATAATGGTTGTGTACATGGGAAGGTAATTGTAACAAATGGTTTGAAATTTCTGACAAATATAGTTTTGCTTCCAATCCATAGGCCATCACATCCGAGGTCATGAAGAAGTATGGAGTCTACAACCCTAATGGTGTTTGGAGTCTCAACATTGGACATCGTCAGAGCCAACACTTTCGTTGCAGAGCTGAAAGTAATCCTTCTTCAAGCTGCAGAGGATTGAGGACCTCACACTCCTCATGCTCCCTATACACACCCTCTATACCTTTGTTGACACATGAGAAGTGATATCAAAGTTCACAGGCATATCACCCTGAACTGAACAAAACTTGTTTTGTTTTTATCTTACAGATACAAAACTGTGCAAGGTGTTTCATCAATCATGTGTTTATTTCATCATGGGTCTAAGTGGTTTATGGCCTACAAAATACAGACAGGTGAATGGTTTGTCTGTCCCCTCTTTGATATCAGCAAATTACAATGGTTTATTGTGCAAAGATACGTTGCAAAGTTCTAAATGGAATTTGGACTATAGACCTAGTGGAACCTACCTCTTGATCTAGTGGAACCCATCCTACAAAATCAACAATGAGTCTGTCTCATTTAAGCTTATTGCTGGCAATAGGTGCACATGTGTAAATCTTCAAACACGCAGAAAATATGTTGGTCCTGTGTGATTTTATGTCACAAATACACATAGGAGCCATGGTTTTCAAAAATGTGCCGAACAGTATCATTGACTTAGATATACAGTCAGTGAAATTGTCTCCTCTTCCTAACCCTAACCCTAACCCTTCCCTAACCATAACCCTAACGCTAATGCGGCTTCAAAGCCTCTCTATGGCCAATACATAACATCTGCAATCCAGGGTTTATGTACAGCATTAGTTTCTACCTGTATGCGATGGAGGATTTGTCAGAATGGTTGAGAGACTTGTATGTTGTTGATATTGACATGAACAATGTGGATGTGCTCGAGACTGGCACAGTCCTCTGTTCCCGGGAGAGTTAATTCAGAGAAGTACGGGATGGTGTGACGGGTCCAGTTGCCAACAGCTGGTGTCACCTGGTTTTCATGTCTATGGGTGTTACGTTTGTAAATTCTGCCCAACCTTCCACTTTCCTGGCCCGGGACAACACCTTCCTAATATTGATTTCCACCCCCCACCGGGGCAATTTAAATTACAAGTAATCCAAGAGAGTACCTACTGTACATATTTAATGTACTGTATGTGTTATATTATTTTTGTAGGATGGAAAAGATGTGGAACACCTGCAATATTACTCAAAGCTATTCTCAATATTTCTATACAGCATAGGGCATCCTGCGCACTAGGTGGCAGTGCACACTTGTTGTGTTTTATAGTGCATTGACAAATCACATGCATAAAAGGTGCCAAGAAAAGGAAGCATGGATAGATGATGCTGGTCCCTGCTACGCTGCTGAGTCACACTCTGTGACAGAGCTTCTGTCGCCTACGTCACCGCTCTAATAAAGGACTTATGTAACTGTGAATCATTGCTGGCCTGTCCTCTCCAAGGATGGCTTCTAACCAAAGGAATGTAACATCTCACTCTCCTGACTCACCAAACTTGTACAATAAAGGGCCAGAGTGGAAGGACAGGAAGGACGGTGGACTGTGGTTGTGTCGTGTGGTCATAGAATAGAGACACATATTTCTATTGGGAGCAACTTGTAGAGTAGCCTCCATGCTTTCTGCTGATGAGAGATGATCATTTTTCTTTAAAGTTGACTGAAAATGAATTGTGACAGGCACTGAAATGGCAAGCATAAACCTAACTGGTATTCAATATCTATCATAGATGTTAAATACTTCAGCTAAAAATGCTGTGGGAAAATTAATTACACTGAACAAAAATATAAACACACATTGAACATTTTAAAGGATTTGAGTTACAGTTCATATGAGGAAATCAGTAAATTGATATAAATTAATTAGGCCCTGATCTATGGATTTCACGACTGGGAATACAGATATGCATCTGTTCCTCACAGATACCCCCCCCAAAAAGTAGGGGAGTGTATCAGAAAACCAGTCAGTATCTGGTGACAACGATTTGCCTCATGCAGCGTGACACATCTCATTCACATCAGTCTTGATCAGGCTGTTGATTGTGGCCTGTGGAATATTGTCCCAATCTTTTCAATGTCTGTGTGAAGTTGCTGGATATTGGCGGGAACTGGAACAAGCAGTTGTACACGTCGATCAAGAGCATCCCAAAGATGCTAAATGGTTGACATGTCTGCTGGGTTGGGACATTTTCACCTTAAAGGAATTGTGCACATATCCTTGCGACATGGGGCCGTGCAACATGAAACATGAGGTGATGGCGGATGAATGGCACGACAATGGGCTTCAGGATCTAGTCGCGGTATCTCTGTGCATTCAATTGCCATCGATAAAATTCAATTGTGTTCGTTGTCCGTAGCTTATGCCTGCCCATACCATAACAACAACGCCACCACGGGGCACTCTGTTCACAACGTTGACGTCAGCAAACCGCTCTCCCACACAACGCCATACATGCTGTCTGCCATCTGCCTGGTACAGTTGAAACCGGGATTCATCTGTGAAAGGCACACTTCTCCAGCACCAGTGGCCATCGAAGGTGAGCATTTGCCCACTGAAGTCGGTTACAATGCCGAACTGCAGCCATGTCAAGACCCTGGTGAGGATGACGAGCATGCAGATGAACTTCCCTGAGATGGTTTCTGTCACTTTGTGCAAAAATTATTTGTTTGTGCAAACCCACAGTTTCATCAGCTGTCCGGGTGGCTGGTCTCAGACAATCCCGCAGGTGAAGAAACCGGATGTGGAGGTCCTGGGCTGGCGTGGTTACACTTGGTCTGCGGTTGTGATGCTGGTTGGACGTACTGCCAAATTCTCTAAAACGACAATGGATGCAGCTTATGGTAGAGAAATTAACATAGAATTATCTGACAACAGCTCTGGTGGTCATTCCTGCATTCAGCATGCCAATGGCATGCTCCCTCAACATGAGACATCTGCGGCATTGTGTTGTGTGACAAAACTTCACATTTTAGAGTGGCCATTTATTGTCCCCAGCACAAGGTGCACCTGTGTAATGATCATGCCATTTATTCAGCTTCTTGATATGCCACACCTGTCAGGGGGGTGGATTAACTTGGCAAATGAGAAATGATGTAAACAAATTTGTGCACAACATTTGAAAGAAATAAGATTTTTGTGCATATGGAAGATTTCTGGGATCTTTTATTTCAGCTCATTAAAACATGGGACCAAAACTTGACATGTTGTGTTTATATATTAAGAGCTTTGCTGTAGCACTGGTGACAAATGATAACCTTGTTTTCTTCTCTTCTTACGTTTTCAATCCCTCTCTTCCATCCATCCATCCATCCTCAGCCCATAAGCTGGCCCAGTGCCTGGGCACGCCAGTCCATGAGATCAAAGGCAGGTTGCCGGGGCGCCCAGATGGCCAGGGTACAACCATGACCACCACGCTGCTCCTGAGTCGCAATAGCTAGACCCCCCTCCAGCCTGTCCTCTGGACCCTGTCCACAGCCCCCTCCACCTCCTCCCCCAGGGGCCTAAGGCTAGCCAGGACCGGGGTTTCCCTAACACTAGACCCAGGGCTCAAAGCTTCTTTCTCCCCCAACCGCAGTTTCAGATCCTCCCTCTCTCCTGATCCAGGCCCCAGGCCTCCTGAGAGATTAAGACTCCTTCTCCCAACAGGTAAGAGAATGAGAGAATGATGGTGATGTTATTGATGAAGATTTTAGTAATATTGATGATGATGATATTAAAGACAGGTTGAGAAGAATCATCTTGAACGCGATGCACAACATGTCACTTCTTTTTAAACGCGGAACGAGGGAGAACTCGGTTTGTTGTTTTGTAACATTTGTTGTTTTGGAAAGTTTTGAAAGTCTATTGAAAATGTTTGGTTACTAGCTAGATATCTTTTAAATTTGGCTCCCGCTATGTGGTTGGCATCAGTTGCTGGGACCGCTACTATCTGTCCTGAGGAGCTGCTTGGCGTTGCAGCTAGCCTATCAAATTAGAAGGGTTTTCTTAAAGGGCTTGAGCGCATATGCGGCGTGGTTAGCCATTGTGGCTGGGACCGCGTGACCTGCCTTGTCTGGAACTGCGAGGAGCAACAGCGTAACCTACGTTGCTACCATGACAAAGACCAAAACCGACGGGAGTACCGTTGAGGACAGTGGTGTCTCTCTATCACAGGTGAAGGATCTTTTAAACTAACAAAACTAGTTCTACAATCAGTTGTTAAAATAACAAGATAATAGGTTCAAGTGTTGTGTCCAATTACTGGTGAAGTCAACTACTAAAAGAATGGATGACCTGACCAGAGAGGTCCAGGACCTGAAGAACAGTTTGCAGTTCGCCCTGGGTCAACTCGATGAGTTGAAAAAGGAGAACGGCAAGATGATAATAATCTGTAAATCATTGAGAGATTACATCAGTTCTGTATGTGAATCCATGATAACAATGACAGACAAATCTGATTATCTCGAGGGGCAATCAAGGTGGAACAACATGGCTGTGGACGGAATTGCAGAAACTCCACATGAGACCTGGACAGAGTCTGAGGACAAAGTGAAGGAAACGATCTTGGAGAAACTGAAGATGGACCATGGGTAGGTAGGTAGGTACTTTATTGATCCCCGGGGGGACATTTCTTAAAAGCGATGGGGCAAGGCCTCCCGAGTGGCGCAGCGGTGATACCGGGCAGTGTTGCAGCCGGCCGCGACCGGGAGAGCCATGAGGTGACTCACAATTGGCCCAGCATCGCCCGGGTTAGGGGAGGGTTTGGCCGGCCGGGATATCCTTGTCCCATCGCGCTCTAGCATCTCCTGTGGCAGGCCGGGCGCATGCATGCTGACACGGTCGCCAGGTGTACAGTGTTTCCTCTGACACATTGGTGAGGCTGGCTTCCGGGTTAAGCGTGCATTGTGTCAAAAAGCAGAGCGTCTTGGCGGGGTTGTGTTTCAGAGGACACACAGCTCTCGACCTTCGCCTCTTCCGAGTCCGTACGGAAGTTGCAGCGAAGGGACAAGACTGTAACTACCAATTGGATATCACGAAATTGGGGAGAAAAGTAAATTGCTGACTTACTGCAAATTGAGAAATGATGTGACTAAACAAAAAGAAGAAGAAACTGTATCATGAAGCCAACATAAATTATATAAAGAATGATGGACTTTAAATTAAATTATTGGCAGAAAGACTAATTCAACTCCATCTTTCATCGAATCAGATGGCTTATTTATCACAAAACCATTTGATGTTGCCAATTATTTTAATGATTACTTCATTGGCAAATTTGGCAAACTTAGGCAGGAAATGCTAACAACGAACAGTGAGCCATCATACCCATGCATAAAAAATGAATAATGAAAGAAAAGCATTGCAAGTTAGAATTTTGTTAAATTAGTGTGGGAGAGGTAGAAAAAGTATTGTTATCGATCAATAATGACAAACCTCCTGGCATTGACAAGCTACTGAGGATGGTAGCTGACTCAATAGCACCACCTATCTGTCAAATGTTTAATCTGAGTCTAGAGGAAAGTCTTTGTCCTCAGGCCTGGAGGGGAGCCAAAGTCAATCCCCTACCTAAGAGTGATAAAGCAGTCTTTATTGGTTCTAACAGCAGACCTATCAGCTTGCTGCCAGCTCTTAGCAAACTGTTGGAAAAAATTGTGTTTAACCAAATACAATGCTATTGCTCTGTAAACAAATTAACAACAGACTTTCAACATGCTTATAGAGAAGGGCACTCAACATGTACTGCACTGACACAAATGACTGATGCTTGGTTGAAAGAAATTGATAATAAGATTGTGGGAGCTGTACTGTTATATTTCAGTGCAGTCATTGATATTATTGACCATAACCTGATGAGAAAACGTATGTGTTATGGCTTTTCAACCTGTGCCATATTGTGGATTCAGAGCTATCTATCTAGTATAATTCAGAGGGTTTTCTTTAATGGAAGCTTCTCTAATGTCAAACATGTAGGGTGTGGTGTACTGCAGGGAGCTCTCTAGGCCCTCTACTATTTTCTATTTTTACCAATGACCTGGCATTAAACAAAGCATGTGTGTCCATGCATGCTGATGATTCAACCATATACACATCAGCAACCACAGCTAATTTAGTCACTGAAACCCTTAACAAAGAGTTGCAGTCTGTTTTGGAATTGGTGGCCAGTAATAAACTGGTCCTGAACATCTCTAAAACTAAGAGCATTGTATTTGGTACAAATCATTCCTTAAGTTTTCGATCTTGTCTAATTGCTGCAACTCCCCTACGGGCTCGGGAGAGGCGAAAGGTCGAGTCATGAGTCCTCTGAAACATGACCCGCCAAACCACGCTTCTTAAGATCCACCCACTTAACCCAGAAGCTAGCTGCGCCAATGTGTCGGAGAAAACACCATTCAACTGACGACCGAGGTGAGCCTGCAGGCGCCCAGCCCACCACAAGGAGTCGCTAGAGTGCGATGAGCCAAGTAAAGCCCCCCCCTGTCCAAACCCTCCCCAAACCCGGACGATGCTGGGCCAATTGTGCGCCACCCTATGGAACTCCCGGGCACGGCCGGTTGTGACAAAGCCTGGGATCGAACCCGGGTCTGTAGTGATGCCTCAAATTGTTTGCATAGTCAATTTACACACATACTTATGCCACCAGGGGTCTTTTCACAGTCCCCGAGTCCTGAAAAAATTCAAGGCAACGTACAGTATTATACAGAGCCATGAGTGCATGGAACTCCCTTCCATCTTATATAGCGCAAGAGAACAGCAAACCTGGTTTCAAAAAACAAAGCAACACCTCACAGCATAACGCCTCTCCCCCATTTGACCTACTTGTTGTGTGTATGTACTGACATGTATGTGTAACTGATAGATGCACACACACACACACACACACACTACATGTTAATGTTTTTAAATGTATGTAAATTGTAAAGTCTTTGTCTGTAATGTCTTTTTCATTATGTGTCGGACTAGCTGTCACCATTGGCGTTGGCTATCCTAATACATTAAATCAAAATGTATCATGTTTATGGTGTTGAAATTGACTATATGATCACATTCATGGATGGTTTTCAGTACCAGGGTACATAATCAATCAGTGAATACCAGTGAATGTCACACTAGCCTTAAACACAGTTTGAACCTAACATGAACATTAATAACACAGCTTGGCTCCCTGGACCTTGCTATTAGTGCTGGTCACTTCCATTTAACTACATTATTAGACAACCCGTTCATTGACAGTGACAGAGGAAAAAAATATATGATGTATATGTTGTTGAAATGCCCTTGCTTGTTGTCTGGCATCAGCAAACCACTGAGACTATAGATAGTACTCCTTGCTGTAGTTGATGAACCCATTACATGTGTCAGAGAGTTGTGTTAAGTGCCATTCTGTTACAGAGGACTGAGTGCAGAGCCCACCTCAGCTTTTTCCAGCTCTCACTGCCAGCTCTAAGGATAACCATTATAACTTTATGGCTTTGTCTGAGAGCCCCGTAGGTACATAAGGCATTAACAAGGCAAACACTGCAGTACAGACCCAAGGGCTGCCCACATAAACCTACTTTTGTGCAAGAAAGAGAGTGTTGGCTTAAAATAATTGTTCAGTTTGTCAGTCTGCATATAGCTTAGTTTGTTCTGGTAGTCTATTGGTGGTGTAATTGGCATTGTTATGTTCATTAATAGTAAAAAAAAATTGACACTTTACTGTTGGTGAACATAGTACAGTAGAGCAATCTGTTTTGACAGTTTTTATGAGCATCAAGCAAATTATATGTTATTGCCAATTCCACGGCAGCGGGAATGGAAAATCTTTTTGGTGCCTCTATTGTTTTGGCAATTCTCACATAGAAACTTCATTGGGAGGAAGGATGTTTGAAATGCTTTTTACATTTGTATCCCAAACCCTTTTTGTATCCCAAACCCTCTGTGTACAAACTTCTGTGGTACAGGTGTCCAATAGCTCAGACTGGGATTGATTTCCTTGAGAGCCACATAGGGCCACATGTGACTGTGGACGCTGAGTGACTTCAGACTGTGGTAGCTCTCTAATGCTGAGTTGTGGGGAGGTGCTGGTGGGAACCGCCTCTTGTTCTCTTAGCCTTTTCAGGATGGCCTCTTTTACTTCCAAGAGTAAACATTGCCGGAGGGTGAAAAACTCACCTTATGTTCAGTACTTTGGGAATTGCCTTCCAACACATTCCCTTCAGATCGTGGAGGCTGTGTCAAACTGTAGAGGCTGCCAACCAGTGTCTACAAAATGTCACAGGCATATGTGTTTGCTAAATTCAGGATTGAGTCTGAATAGGTCTCCACCAATGCAATCTCATCCAACATTACATGAAGGTCCAGCTCACTTATTACAGTACTCCAGCACTCAGATTGAAGCAAGGCTTTGCTTATTGCCCGTATGGCTTTTTTCTGCAAGTCCTCACTGTAGAGCCTATGAATGCTTGATGAACTCTGAGATAACACAGCTGACCCACTGATCTTGCTCTTTTGGATATCAAGAAGTGAGGGTCGTGGGCAAGACAGTCTTACAGAGACAGGAAAGCTGTCTGATGATGAGGAGGTACTAGCAATATTTATGTTGTCCAAATAAGAAATTACCCCATTAACCAAATTGTCGACTGCAAGAGAGACCCCAGAGTGTCTCCCAGAAGATATGTCTTCCTCAAGCCTACCACTGAGTGTAAGGTAACCAGGACCTGGCTTATGACCACCTTCGTGCAGGCTCACTGGTATGCTTGATAGTTACTTAGAATGTTTACAAAGAAATTCTCATCTTACATGGACCTTTCCAATCATCTACAAAGTAGTTTTCTTTATTAATTAGTATTTTAGTTATAAAATATTACAATTGCTACATTCTGCTAAGGTTCCAGGTTCTCTCCTCTTTTCTCTTTACACCAAGTCACCCGGCTTGAAGCTCAATGTCGACAATACGTAGCTGCTCTTCCTCCTGGAAAAGGCCTGCCCGCTCCAAGACCTTTCCATCATGGTTGACAACTCCATGGTGTCCCCCTCCCAGAGTTCAAAGAATCTTGGCGTGACCCTGGACAACACCCTGCCAAAGCAGTGACTCACTCCTGCAGGTTCTTGCTCTACAACGTAGAGTACGACCTTTCTTCACACAGAAGGCGATGCAGGTCCAAATCCAGGCACTTGTCAGCATCATCTTCAAGACCCCGGTGCTTGCCTACAGAGCAGCAAGGTGAACTGCACCTCCTTACCTTCAGGTTATGCTCAAACCCTACATCCCAACCCGAGCGCTCCGTTCAGCATCCTCTGATCTCTTGGCCCTCCCACCCCTACTGGAGGGCAGCTCCCACTCAGCCCAGTCCAAGCTCTTCTCTATCCTGGCACCCCAATGGTGGAACATACTTCCTCCTAAAGTCAGGACAGAGGAGTCCCTGCCCATCTTTTTGAAAACATCTGAAACCCTACCTCTTTGAAGAGTATCTTAAATAACTCTCACGGTGCCCCTGACGACCTCCACCCTGACTTTGCTGATAAATACTTTGTTGAGGGAAAATATACATGATACAATTGTGATGTGTTGTTTTCTCACCTAGCTATCTTAAGATGAATGCACTAATTGTCAGTCACTCTGTATAAGAGCATCTGCTAAATTACTAAAATGTAAATGAAAAATGTAATGTAGTTGGTATCATACTGCACAGTGCTGAAATTCAGATATAACCTCTCTTGGATGAAAACAGACTGCATCACGTTAAGATATTTTAACTTTGGACATACCAACTGTCTGAAGCGGTTGGTGAAGGTGTGTTGGACCTTGAGGAGGATCTGGAGCAGATATACTTGGAGCTGATCCGTGGCTTGCGGTCCTCCAGGGTGAGTTAACCGAGTTGCTGTTCCACAGCTATCAACTACTGCGGTGGACCTGGACATAGGTACTGCTAGAGGACTTGGCACTTCCACCTCTCTTAGGGATCTCAACTTGAGTGAAACTTACTTCACCCTCCTTGTGGTTGATAACAAAGGACTCTGATCCAGACAGGGGTCTCCTGGATGCCTGCATGCTCAAGGTCCTCAGGGCCTCAACTCCCACAACATGGGCAAGTACCGGAAAGAGGATCATCAAGATAGAGAGATAGATAGATAGATAGGTACTTTATTAAAGCAGACTTGCTTACAAATTTCACAACGCCTGTGCACTATTTTTGTTGCAAAGTCTGCTTTTGTCATTTATATTGTTGAAACATAAGGGGAAGATTACATTTTTACATTAGCATCAATGAATTTGCAAGGAATACTAGTATAGCCTTCATGTCCAATCTATTTCCTCTATATCTGTGCTGTGTAGTTAACAACGTACACTATCATGCATGACCGGTGTTAAATCTTTCATTGCCTGAAAAACACAATAACACCCACCAGTGTGCACCATCCAACGCCGACGTCCATGGATCATGAAATTTGACCTTAATTTCAATGTCCACAGAAGTCGTTTTCTGGTCCCCTTCGGACCCCCTCATAGACGTCTATGTTTGGTTCAGATTTGGTTAGGTCCGGACCAGCCTTGATTTAAACATTCACAAACATCTGTACCGGCCTCAAATTACATTGAAAAAGCATTGATTTAACCAGTTTATGCCCAGTGGGATGACTCCTTTCTATATGAGCTAAAATTATGATCTGTTTCTCTGAATTGCCTAACACTGTAAGATCATATTTTGTATATTAGCTACTAGTCATGTTGGCAATAGAACAAGCTTTCAAATTATGACCACCTGACCCAGATTGCGATTTAAAATGCCTGAGAGCTCAAAAATGTACCTTATAGTTGAAGACACTTCTTGAGTCATAAAAGTGCATTGAATGAGGTGTGGCCAAATACTGCGAAAAGTACAGTAAATGTAAAATGCACATAAAATCAACAGTGTAACGTTTGGATTCAGTCTTGTGTCAGGTGAACTGTTGTGTCCTCAACTTTGGTCTAATAATTTCCCCTTAATCTCAAACTGTTCCTTGCTACCATGCATTTCATATTTCTTCTGTAGTAAACATTTCAATGTAGCCCTATCCATATATGCCAATTCCCACAAGTGTAAAGGGTTAAACAGCTTTAGATTGTGTAGCCTAGGTTACCTAATTGTGAATTTGGTACATTGTAGAGAAGCCTGGAAACAACTTGCATTCTGTATACTTGTTCATGAGCAAACTTGCAATAACAAATTCATAATTGTAAAGTTATGTAGCTTGCTAGGTCACCTTGGAGAGGTCGGATAAGGAGATGCATATCATAACTTTACAAAATGTGTGTGTGATTCATGTTGAGGGTGCTATTTCAGACTGAGACATAGTACCTCCACACCCACTCTCCAGCGCCACCACCAGTCTGAGAGTAAGGATGACTCAGCACAAATATCTTCCAAGGGACAGGCTAGAGAGACCGCATGGTCGTCCCCAGCACCACTGCCTCACCAGCAGCCTGCCTTGGCCCATCCAACGCTCTTCCACACCTCAACCCCAGCCCAAGGCTAAGCCCCAGGCTCAGAGGCATAAACACCCCCCTGATCTTCCATAGTGAAAGTGCAGAAAAAGCCTAGCCCAGACCAGAAAACAGGCTTACTCAAACCAGGACCTAGTCTCAGTTTGCCTCTAAGCTCAGGTAGAGCTCCACATTGGGCGGCAACAGCACAGAACCTTCAACCAGTACTACCCCCGCTACACCCGTCAGAGACTACAGCCCGCCAGATGTACCCCTGTCGGCCCCAGACAACCCAAATTCACTATCCAGCAGCCTGAAGAAAGTGATACTCCTCAAAAGAGCTCAGATATAATTTGCACGTTCTGTCCAGTTAAAACGTGCTGTGAACAATCCTCTGGGGGAACCCTGAGTCAGGCCCTTCACATCCATTGGGGGAAACTTGAGGAGGGATCAAAATAAGAAACCCACCCCTTATGACATCATAACCAACCCTTCACACAGCTCTATAAACGGTGACTCCAACCACAAGAGAATACAGGACCTGACAAGACAGAATGCATTTGGCTTTCCTGTCAAGGCTTCTCACAAAAGCACTGAGGTAAGCCTCGAAGAGCCTGAGTATCCATAACTATGTGGTAAAATCTTTAGGGCAGGAGACGGAGTGATATACAGGGTTTACCTCTTCACCCCTGCCCCATCAGCCCAGCCCAGGAGGCCAGTCTGTACCAGTGTCTGGAGCACAAGATCCTGTCCAACCTCCAACAGCTCAGCGTCGACTCAGACAACAGGCACAGCCTTCCAGACGATAGCGAGGAAAACGGTGAATACGAATCTACTAAGAACGTTCCTGAGTGACCATGGTGGATCCGCTACTGTTCTAGCTGGGTCCGAACCATCTCCACCTCAGCCTCTAATGCTACACATCCAGGTGAGGCTAGCTTTGATGCAGTCATCGCTGAGCTCTCCAAAAGGAATAGGCTGCTAGAGAAGGTGTGTGTGGCGAGCTGGGTGAACACACACTCTGGCAGTTCTAGAGCCAGTAGAGATTCTTGCAGCAACTTAAACCTCAAAGTGGCCAAAGCCTGTGTGACCAATTCCTGGTCCTCTCTGGGCTCCAGTGAGTCCAAAGAGCTGCCCACTGATTCTACAACCTCTCCTGACTCTGGGAATGGACGCAGGGTGACAGAAGCCACTTCACCTGCAGTGAACCCCAGAGCCACTACTGCAACAGGCTCAGATAGCCTGTTGAAACCAAGGAAAGGGTCTTTCAGGAAGAAGAGGACCTTGAAGAAACCAGAGAGGGTGCCTTCCATCTACAAGTTGAAGCTTCAGCCCAGAGTCCATCCCAGGCACGACTACAGACCAGGCAGGAAGCCCACGCGGATCCCCACCCCAATCTTCTACAGAGGGTGTCAACCCTTAGAGGACCCTGGAGGGTCCAGAAAGGACACACACATAGACAAGTATCACACACACACCTCACCCCTACAGGCAGCCAGACAGGTATCAGAGCTACAGGCGACATGGCTACAAGGCCACCGTGAGGCTAAGGCAGTGCCAAACGCCTAAACAGGAGACAGCAGAGGACCCGGAGCAGGAGTCCTGGATCTAACCCTTTACATTTCGCTTCCATAGCCAATCGCAATACTCAAGGGAAAAATACTATTTTCCCTAACCCTAACCCTAACTCTAACCCTAACCCTAACCCTAACCTTAACCCAAAACCTGAACCTTAACCCTAACCCTAACCCTAGCTCCTAACCCTAAACCTAATTCTTACCCTAACACTAATTCTAACCCATAGAAATACCATTTGACCTTGTGGGGACCAACAAAATGTCCCCAGTTGGTCAAATGTTGGTTTGTTTACTATTCTTCACACACACACACACACACACAGGAACACAAACAGAGGCAGTGGACAGACACAGTCGGGCGTCTCACAGCTGCTGCCCGTGTTATTCCAGGATCAGAGCACAGAAGATAAGCAGACAATCTCACCAAGACCCACGGACACAGTATTGAGGCATGGTTGAATTTCAGAGCCTGCCAAGGCTGCAAACACACATTCTCAAACACACAGGTAGACATTAACACCCTCGCACAAAGGTGGCTGAAGCCACAAAATCTTTTGCTGATGTATTTTTATGCAAGATTTTACAGTTTCTGATTCATGATTTATGTGTGTCTTAAAAGCTGAATCACAGATAAATAACTTTGAAAACCTAATTGTTGGAGGAATTACTTTTTAATTGACCTCTGCCTCCCAGGAGTGACCCTCTCAATCAAACTTTCTGCGGTTTGCTACTTTAGCATCCTTTGATAGCTCCACTTCACCTCAGATGCTGTCCTAGTCACCTTGTGCGTATAGTTTTGTGGCTGCAGACTTATAAATAACCCTCTGGCAAAATGCTGCTCAGAAGATCAAGTCTGGAGCTATTAATATCCCTCATCAGAGCTGCAGCCATACAGCAGCTGTGCTTGTTCCCCATCCGCTCGCTCTTGCGTCACGCTCCTCGCCTCTCAGACTCGACTCTTGCGTCACGCTCCTCGCCTCTCAGACTCGACTCTTGCGTCACGCTCCTCGCCTCTCAGACTCGACTAGGAATACTCCTTCAATTACCGCAACTGTCTGTGGGGCCGGCCAGAGAGACACACACACACTGGGATGAACTATACTAGGGAAGAACAATACGCACTGGGACATACCAGGCATCCAGTAGCATTGAACTAAAAAAAAATGTCAACAACTTCATTTCTCAAAACAGGCACGTATTGAGTTTGTTGAACAATTGATTAGTTTGAATACAGCATTAAAACACCTTCTAATTCACAACTAGTGGTTATTTCCTTATGAGGCCCCCACGTTCAATATACCCCTCCAGTAGATCACAAAATCAATATTTTAGACAACTCCTCACAATACCAGAATAATGTTTCTCATGAGAAGGGGCATTCATTGAGACCTTGGGAAATTCAACAGGTATCCTGAAAATAAAACATTTTATTGAAATGTGTAATGATGTAGTACCCTGCTAAGAGATGATACAGGTCTATGGCTGAGGCAGTGGAGGAGGGAAAAGTATCTAAGTCAGTATGACCTGTGGAGTAAAGATTTTCTCTATTATGTATTATAGACCAGACAGACCTACCTGTGGAGTTTCAAATGATGACGTAATCATGAAACAGACCAGCGAACAGGACGTTTGAGCACTATAGCTTCACATCAACACAGCGCTATTTCACATTAATCTTCGTAATCATACACAGTCAGGTAGCTCATCAGCGTACAGTATATAAAGTAATTGTTTTATTCAGGAAGAGTCTCGTTAAAATCACAGGACACAACAGCAGTTACAGACATTTGAGGCTCTCCTTATGCAAGGTGATTGGCCAGAAACAGATCAAATACTTCTGCCACCTGCAACTGGCAGTTTATTGTCAATATCATGAAGGAATCGGCATCTTCTTATAGTATTACACAAATCTTGTTCCACTCAAACACACTCTTATACACAAGTGGTTCTAGTCATGTAGGCTAGTATCTGCAATGTATTATTTATAACAGTATTCTCCTTTCATTGAATACAACCTTATAGGAACAAGTGTATCTGCATTGTATTCTTTATAACAGTATTCTCCTTTCATTGAATACAACCTTATAGGAACAAGTGTATCTGCATTGTATTCTTTATAACAGTATTCTCCTTTCATTGAATACAACCTTATAGGAACAAGTGTATCTGCATTGTATTCTTTATAACAGTATTCTCCTTTCATTGAATACAAACTTATAGGAACAAGTGTATCCTTAATTTCCCCCTTATTCCAAAACAAATTCTAGCTTATTGTTTTACCAAAGGTTACCAGGATTCAAGCAAGGCATGTTGATTAATTGCTGTATTTAGCAGTTCAGAGAACAACAACTGTCATTTACACCTCTTCTTTTTACAATATCTCATTATTAACAGGCTGGTTTAAGGGGTTTGGTTTGAGTTGTGTGTGTAGGTATAAAGTGCCTTGCAAAAGTATTCAGACTGAATTCTTTAAACATTTTATTGTGTTACAAAGTGGCATTAAAATTGATTTAATTGTCATCTTTCGTCAACAATCTAAACATAATAGTCTGTAATGTCAAAGTGGAAGAAAAATGATTTACAAAAATGAAATAACTAAAATATAAGTATTCAGCTCCCTGAATCAATACATGTTAGAAACACCTTTGGCATCGATTACAGCTGTGAGTCTTCTTGGGTAAGTCTATAAAAGCTTTGCACACCTGGATTGTTCAATATTTGCCCATTATTCTTATCAAAATTCTGTCTAGATTCAAATTTTGCCATAGATTTTCAAGCAGATTTAGGGCTCAATTCAATCAGATCTGCTTTAGCCGACATCCACATAGCGGTTGTTTTGATGGTGTTGGTGGTGGAACTGCGTTCGAGCTGTCAGATCCATAAGTGGCTCTCGGCATTATACCTAAAGCGGACATTGCCATTGGCTGCATGAAGTGGCATTAACAGAAATCCCATGCAGCCTTGTTTACAAGTTCAAACACTGGTATGTGAGAACTGGTATCTACACCTCGATTAGGATGATAGAAATCCTCATTATTTTTCAATTTGAGCTTAATTATTTCTATGTGGCCTACACTTTCTCGGCGGGTGTGGCTTCAGTGACAGTGATTGCAAGAGCAGCTACTCAAGGATTTGAAGGCTCCAATGTGGTTCCACCTCTGACTCCGTCAAAACATCTGCTATGCAGGTGTCTGCTATCACCGGTTAATGCTTGATCTGATTGAATCTAGTCCCTAAGTCAAAACTGGAACTTGGCCACTCAGGAATATTCACTGTCTTCTTGGTAAGCAACTAGATTTGGCCCTGTGTTGTTATTTTTTATTTATTTTTCTGTCATTTTTAAACCCCTTTTTCTCCCCAATTTCATGATTATGATCTCATTGCTGCAACTCCCGAACGGGCACGGGAGAGGCAAAGGTTGAGTCATGTGTCCCCCAAAACATGACCGGCCAAGCTGCGCTTCTTAACACCCGCTTGCTTAAGCCGGAAGCCAGCTGCACCAATGTGTTGGAGGAAACACCGACCGAAGTCAGCCTGCAGGCGCCCAGCCCGCCACAAGGAGTCGCTAGAGCGTGATGAGCCAAGTAAAGCCCACCCGGCCAAACCCTCCCATAACCCTATGGGGCTCCCGGTCACGGCTCGTTGTGACACTGCTTTCAAATCACTAATGGCCTCATGGTGACATCCCTGAGCAGTTTCATTCCTGTCCTGTGGCTCAGTTCAGAAGGATGACTGTATCTTTGATGTGTCTGGGTGGATTAATGCATAATCCACAGCATAATTATTAAGTTGACCATGCTTAAAGAGATATTCAATGTCTGATTTGTTATTGTTACCCATCTACCAATCACTGCTTTTGAAAAGCTACCTGGTCTTTGTAGTTGAATCTGTGCTTGAAATTCAATTTTTGACTGAGAGACCTTACAGATGTTGTATATATGGAAGACAGGAAGGATTAGTCACTCAAAAATCATGTCAACACCTAGTCCATGTAACTTCTTATATGATTTGTTAAGCCAAATGTTACTCCTGAACTAATTTTAACTTACCTTAACAACGACTGAATACTTCTGCAAAGACTATATTTTAGTTATACATTTTTAATGCATCTTTATCGTCTTCCACTTCCACAAAAAAATGACAATTAAATCCATTTTAATACCACTTCATACATAGTACATCCAGTGCCTTGCAAAAGTATTTTCTCAAATTATATTGTGTTAAAAACCCTCATCATGTGCATCTACAATTGTAGATTTACGATGTACAAGGTTGTGTTTTTGGTTGGAGCGTAAAGGTGGACTGGATTGGGTGATATTACTCCAAATAACAGAATGTCACCATACACTTTGAAATTCACTAGGCTTGCTTAAACCTCCAAGGACTAGAAACCCTGAGGTAAAAAGTGATGTGTCCTCAGTAAATGAAACAGACAGTTCTCTGGTAAGGACTGTCATTGTTTTGTAAGCTGTGACACTGTATCCCTATGGTTGTTAATTTTGGTTTCAGAAGTCTTTTGCAATTGGCTTAAATTGAATGACAGTTGGGGTTTTTTTGTGTGCTTGTTTTGTTTGAGCGGTTGTGTATGGAATTCATAATGCTACCTTGGGGGATTTTACACTCAAGTGTGCACCTTCAAGACATATCAGAGCAGAGAATGCACTGAGCACCAGGAACGGAAGGATCCGTCTGCCCGCCCCCGCATCAGCAGATGCCAGCCTCAATCCCACTCCAAAGGGGGCTTTGACATTAGCAATGTCATACATTGCTCAACGCCCAGGTTAGTCAAACAACATAAGCCAATATGTCTGTCTGGAGTGACTCCCAGATGTTAGTGTACTTGGATGAGTTCAGAATTGTACAGCCAGGGGTTTTGGTTGATTTAGCTGCCTCCAAGTCAAGAAAAGATCAAAGATACTTTACAAAGATGGATAGGGTGGTACTCTCCATCTGATCAAGTGATATATCAGCAGCAAAACAGAGGGGTGTTACATGTTAATACTGTAGTTTCACATGGGGCAGAAACGTGCTCAGTCATGGTAGTCAGTCACAGTGATCCATCAATAGTTATCAGGTGTTCCTAGGGAGGTTTACTGTTACCAATGGCCCTCAATGCCATTCCGGTGGCCACCCACCATCACTAAGTAAATCACATGAGGGCACAGCGTTCGTTCCTCAGTGCCCGTTGGAAGCGAATGGTGGCATGGACGTGTTTGCAGCGGGCACAAACCACACTGCGCATAGCCTCCCCAAACAGCAGCAGCACGTGCCAGTTGTACTTGGCCGAACACTCCACGTAACCGCACTTCCAGTTCTTCCTAACCAGGTCGGACACGTTGTGGCGGGGAATGACACGCCCCCACTGCATGTCCCGCTTGTTCCCCACAATCAGGATGGGCATGTCGCCTGTGCCCACCACCCTGGAGAAAGGAAAATCAGAGACAAAAACACACTGAGAATGAGAGGTTAGACACCTGTGGTCAGCTAAATCCAGGCACACACAATGGTTCCTTTTCTGTGGTCATTTAAACAGAAACACAGCATAACATAAAATCAACCTTCACAGCCAGTCAAAGAAATCTGCGAAAAATATCCTGAGGGGGTTTTATCCTGTTATAGTTTATGCTATTAAAGCAGAGTTATCAAATCCCCTGCCCTGTCAACCCTAGCCAAAATGCACTCTTTGTAGGGAGAGGATAAAGTGCTATTTCTGTTTGGACATATCCACGACCTACATTTTTTTCTTAACTCTGCAAATTTACTAACGGAAGTACACCTTGACAGAAACCTTGAGTTATAGTTGAGGGAAGGTTTAAAATCCCACATATCCCCCTCTTCTCAAAATAAGATGCTGTAAGCTCCTACAGAGCAAGTTTGAAACCTTGGGTTTCTGAGGTGAGTGTTCATTGTGTGCTTGTGTTCTCTAGTCTCTGTTGTGGCTTCCCACCCTCTCCTTCACTGCTCCATTGGGCTTGGCTCATGCATTTGTTCTGTCTACAGCGCCTGGCTTTGTCTGGAATCTTACTGACAAGGTTTCACCGGGCTCTCCCTGCTATCCCAGGGCTCCTCATCAGATAAATCCCCAGGCCTCTGCGTTCAACTTTTGTCTCTTCCGTATGATGATAGTTCCCTCTTTTCTAGGAAATAGTTCCTTCAAAGCAAAAGGCACAATTTTAACAGTATGAACAACGTGAGGGTGTGGGACAAAAATATGTGCAAAGGACAATGGAGGGAGATAGTCCACTCTCATATTGATTTCAACAGAATGTAGCCTACAGCTACAAATCAAATGATTTGTGCGGAATAATAATAACTGGGCGAGCCCACGTCATAAATGGATGACTGGGAGATGAATGTCCGTGACAGGAGCTGTCACTGACGCCATTAGCCTCTGTGTAGCCTTGGCAACATTGCGCTGTCAGAGTGGGCGCTGACTGAAGGCTTCATGCTCACACACCATGTGACAGCAGCCAACAAGGCTGATGGGACAACTACACCTCACATCCATCACTGCTGCCAATGACAGGTAACCGTCACCCTGTCCCTCACTTTGACATGCCAATGCCACGAAGATGACACGATTTGCAGATTCAAGAGGAAGCGAGAGGATTGGTTGGGTCAAATCTACAGTAACTCATATGCCTTGATACATTTTCACCATTGTGTGTTTTGAAGAACTTCAACTAATTTAGACATCTATACTACGTTAGATATAACAAGGTCTTTATTACAATAGCATCCCATACACTGAGTGTACAAATCATTAGGAACATTTCCATGACATAGACTGACCAGGTGAAAGCTATGATCCCTTATTGATGTCACTTGTTAAATCCACTTCAGTGTAGATAAAGGAGGAGACAGGTTAAATAAATATTTTCAAGCCTTGAGACAATTGAGACATGGATTGTGAATGTGTGCCATTCAGAGGGTGAATGGGCAAGACTAGGCCCACCGGTTTGAGTGGGTCAAGAACTGCAACGCTGCTGGGGTTTTCACAATCAATAGTTTTCCATGTGTATCAAGAATGGTCCACACCCAAAGAACATCCAGCCAACTTGACACAACTGACGGAAGCATTGGAGTCAACATTGGCAAGCATCCCTGTGGAACGCTTTTGACACCTTGAAGAGTCCATACCCCGAAGAATTGAGGCTGTTATGAGGGCAACAGATGGTGCAACTCAATATTAGGAAGGTGTTCCTAATGTTTTGTACACTCATTGTACAGTAAAGACATTGCAGAAAAATTGCACTTCAACATATACAGTCATGTGAAAAAGTAAGTACACCCCCTGGAAAGTTATATATATTTTTGTTTTTACATATTTGGCTACAAACCTGGCCTACATGGGAGGTCAGGAAGGAAGAAGCCTCTGCTCTCAAAAAATAATATCAAGACACAACTGACTTTTGCCAGACAACACCTGGGTAAAGTCAGTTGTGTCTTGATATTCTTTTTTGAGAGCAGAGGCTTCTTCCTTTCTGACCTCCCATGTAGGCCAAGTTTGTGCAGTCTCTTTCTGACAGTGTACCCATGCAGTTCGACATTGATTGTGGCAAGAGAGGCCTGTAGATGTTAGCCTGGGGTTCTTAGAGACTTCTATGAGCATCTTTCGGTCAGCTCTTGGGCTGACTTTGGTGGGACGACCTGTCCTAGGTAGTTTGCCAGTGGTCTGGAATTTTTATCGGACAGTGGAATGATGTACTTCGAATTGCTTGGAAATGGAATTATGTATTTGAATTGCTTGGAAATTGATTTGTAACCCCTCACAGACTCATGGGCATCAATAATCTTTCTTCTGAGGGCCTCGGGTAGGTCTTTTGATCTTTGAATGATGTGTTACCATACACCCATATGGTTAAGACCAAACCAGACCAATTTTCTTATCTTTATGGAAGGCTAGACCCTCCTAAGTTTCTCTCTAATGTTTTCTAATCATTTGCACTTGTTTTGGTACACCTAAAAGGCATTTTTGTTTATTTGAACTGTATAACATTTTAAACGTTTTTTTTGTGTGTGATTTGTTAAATTGGGTAACCTTTATCTGTCAATAGTGTTGAAGTGAAGATTACATATCCATCTGTCCAAATATGTAAAAAGAAAAGAGAACTTTCCAGGGGTGTACTTACTTTTTCACATGACTGTATCTAACAGTACAAGCACATGTGCCTTAAGAGACGCAGCCAACCAGCTGTCAGTATTGTCACTGGCCCATTAGCAGATTTGGAGAGGATATTAAACACCCCCATCTTTCCCTCTGTGTTCGTGCGTGCAAGACATGTGAGACTTGCGAGAAAAGTTGGTGGTAAGAAGCTGAGATGTTTCATCGGCTGTCTCACAATGACAAATCAAGTGTTTGCAAGCTGACTGTTGAAGCGGTCTAATGACTCTCAGAATAAATCTCTGCTCCACTGACGGACACCCATGTATCACACGTCCGTCCCTCCCTCTAAACATCACCTCATGTCACTATCCCACACTGACATCACTCTAAGACAAACACCAGCCTTGTTTCCCAACCCTATTGTTAGGACATTCAGTCTCTCTGAATAAAGCTATCTGGGCTCCCAGGAGGGATGGTTTGCACAAATTGCTTTGACTAATTATATGACACAGAATTGGTTTAGCAGCTGCCTGGTTTGGGAGAGATTTATCGACCTGAAAAGCAAGCGAGCACTACCGACATGAGATTTGTGGATTAGCAATGAAGGGTTATCAACTTTTTTCAGCTAAGTGCCAAGAAGGGTAGTTTGCGCAAACATCATCTAAAGTTTCTGGATACGTTTCACCCATAGTGAAAATTGGCTTGGTAATGGTTCTTTCAGACTGTGACTCAACTTTTTTTTACTATGGTACGATAACCACTGTGAAAGACTTATGTTGTAACAAATAAGTGAGTGTCTGTGGAGTGTCTGGTGTATATCATGAGTGTCTGTAAAGTGGGTGTTGTTTAAAATGTTTTCATTACACCTCCACCCTGCCATTCGCTTCAAGCAACATCCAAAAGATACCGAATTCAAAAGAACACATAAAAGAGCAAAAAGACAGCAAAAATGTTGACACTTGACCTTGGCAGTCTGAGCCACTCATTGATTTCAGTCCAAATGTTAAATAAATGTTTTATGTGCGTGTGGCGGTGGGGGCTGCTGATTGCATAGCGAGCCGTAATTACATCTGTTCAAAGAGCCAGTGCCAGCTGTAGCTGGATCCTATTTGTCATGCAGGCCGTGTCCTCACCTGGTCTCTAGGATCTGCTGGCGCATAGTCTTGACGTATTCAAAGCTGTCGAAGCAGCAGATGTCATAGACCAGGATGTAAACGTGAGCGCTGCGGATGCCTCGGCAGCAGGTGTCTGTCCACTCCTGGAGGAGGGAGGGAAGAATAGAAAAATAGAAGAGACCAGAAAGAAAGAGAATAACATTTTAGCAAGAGTAGAACGGGGAGGAAATGAGATACAGTGGGGAGAACAAGTATTTGATACACTGCCGATTTTGCAGGTTTTCCTACTTACAAAGCATGTAGAGGTCTGTAATTTTTATCATAGGTACACTTCTAACTGTGAGAGACGGAATCTAAAACAAAAATCCAGAAAATCACATTGTATGATTTTGAAATAATTCATTAGCATTTTATTGCATGACATAAGTATTTGATCACCTACAAACCAGTAAGAATTCCGGCTCTCACAGACCTGTTAGTTTTTCTTTAAGAAGCCCTCCTGTTCTCCACTCATTACCTCTATTAACTGCACCTGTTTGAACTCGTTACCTGTATAAAAGACACCTGTCCACACACTCAATCAAACAGACTCCAACCTCTCCACAATGGCCAAGACCAGAGAGCTGTGTAAGGACATCAGGGATAAAATTGTAGACCTGCACAAGTCTGGGATGGTCTACAGGACAATAGGCAAGCAGCTTGGTGAGAAGGCAACAACTGTTGGTGCATTTATAAAAAAATTGAAGAAGTTCAAGATGACGGTCAATCTCCCTTGGTCTGGGGCACCATGCAAGATCTCACCTCATGGGGCATCAATGATCATGAGGAAGGTGAGGGATCAGCCCAGAACTACACGGCAGGACCTGGTCAATGACCTGAAGAGAGCTGGGACCACAGTCTCAAAGAAAACCATTAGTAACACACTACGACGTCATGGATTAAAATCCTGCAGCGCACGCAAGGTCCCCCTGCTCAAGCCAGCGCATGTCCAGGCCCGTCTGAAGTTTGCCAATGACCATCTGGATGATCCAGAGGAGGAATGGGAGAAGGTCATGTGGTCTGATGAGACAAAAATAGAGCTTTTTGGTCTAAACTCCACTCGCCGTGTTTGGAGGAAGAAGAAGGATGAGTACAACCCCAAGAACACCATCCCAACCGTGAAGCATGGAGGTGGAAACATCATTCTTTGGGGATGCTTTTCTGCAAAGGGGACAGGACGACTGCACCGTATTGAGGGGAGGATGGATGGGGCCATGTATTGCGAGATCTTGGCCAACAACCTCCTTCCCTCAGTAAGAGCATTGAAGATGGGTCGTGGCTGGGTCTTCCAGCATGACAACGACCCGAAACACACAGCCAGGGCAACTAAGGAGTGGCTCCATAAGAAGCATCTCAAGGTCCTGGAGTAGCCTAGCCAGTCTCCAGACCTGAACCCAATAGAAAATCTTTGGAGGGAGCTGAAAGTCCGTATTGCCCAGCGACAGCCCCGAAACCTGAAGGATCTGGAGAAGGTCTGTATGGAGGTGTGGGCCAAAATCCCTGCTGTAGTGTGTTGTCAGGCTTTGTGGGTTTTGGGTGGATCTCTAATTAGAGGCAGCTGCTACCCGTTGTCTCTAATTAGGGATCCAATATATGTTGAGTCTGTCCTTCACTTGGGGTGGGTTGTTATCGTTACATGTCGCAAGTCACGGTGAAGTAAGTGTATTCCTCCTGTTACGTTCGTTCAGTATTCGTGTTTGATTTTGTAAGTGTTACGTTTGTTCGATCGTGTCTGTTTTGTATAGTTCGTTCATTGGGCATGTATTACATAGTATATTAAAACACAATGTCGAACTACTATCCCTGCGCTGCGCCTTGGTCATTCCCACACCCACATCGTGACATGTGTGCAAACCTGGTCAAGAACTACAGGAAACGTATGATCTCTGTAATTGCAAACAAAGGTTTCTGTACCAAATATTAAGTTCTGCTTTTATGATGTATCATAAACTTATGTCATGCAATAAAATGCAAATTAATTACTTAAAAATCATATGAATGTGATTTTCTGGATTTTTGTTTTAGATTCCGTCACTCACAGTTGAAGAGTATCTATGATAAAAATTATAGACTTCTACATGCTTTGTAAGTGGGGAAACCTGCAAAATCGGCAGTGTATCAAATACTTGTTCTCCCCACTGTAGGAGGGAGGCTCTGGCCATAGATAAGCCCATTTGCTTCTCTATGTAGCCATGGTCAGAGTCTGACAGTTCTATTCTTTCTGTTTCTGGTGGTGGTTTGTGTGGGATCCCTAATTAGAGGCAGCTGTAGCGCATCGTCTCTAATTAGGGATCCTACATAGGTTTGTATGTTTCACACTGGGTTTTTGGGTCGTTATCGTTATATGTATATTTCGCAAGTCACGGTGACAGTAAGTGTGCACATTTGATATGTCCGTTCATTTCGTGTTTGTTTTGTAACGTGACGTTTGTACATCGTGTGTTTGTTTGTTATTGTTAGTTCGCACATTTGTGTTGGTTTATACATAGTATAAATAAAATGTCGAACTACTATCCCTGCGCTGTGTCTTGGTCTCCCTATGCACCCTCTCGTGACAAGAGAAGACATAGGGAGATCTCTCATTACGAAGCAGTAACACAAACTAACCTTCCTTTTGTCTGGTAAAACTCAGATAGCAGTGTTTTATAAATGTTCAATTTGGCTGAGTATTTTATTTTAAATAGATGCATGGAGACCATTAGTTTTCACCTATTCTGTTCACACTCATGTACGCACACACACACACAGCTTTTGTACACTTTTTGAGAATGATGTAAGTCTAGTTAATTTGTTGAAATGACTTGCAACATAGCTGATCAATATGACCAGAACACAATTTGCTCTCTTACTGAGTTCAAACTTTTTGTAATTTCATTTCTGCTTTATAATTGGCTCCTTGCTGTGAGAAATATTGTTTGCAAGCTAGTGCTTGCCTTGCATAGCTTTTCAAAAACACCTCAAGCACCTCTCCAGTACAAATGAAAACACTCATTACTTTATAAATCAACCTGCATTATTATTCTGTACGTAAATCTGAGACACCCCATTTAGTGTGATATGTATTCATTTGAGGATGTCCATCACCCATTTCGTATGATATGTTACGAATTACAATTCATATTATATATTACGAATGGGCAAAACATACAATATGTGCAAAATGTGTTATATGTTACGAATTTGTAAAACGTACAATATGTTACGAATTTGTGAAACGTACAATCTGTCACAAATTTGCTAAACATATGATATGTTACAAATTCTATCTATTTGGCTAACGTTAGCTAGCTTGCTAATGTTAGCTAGGCTAGGGGTTAGGGTTAGGGTTAGGTTTAGGAGTTGACTCATGCAGTGCAACATCTCCTTCACATAAAGTTGATCAGGCTGTTGATTGTGGCCTATGGAACGTTGTCCCACTCCTCTTCAATGGCTGTGCAAAGTTGCTGGATATTGGCGGGAACTGGAACACGCTGTTGTACACCTCAATCCGGAGCAAACATGGTTGACAGGTCTGGTGAGTATGCAGGCCATGGAAGAACTGGGACATTTTCAGCTTCCAGGACTTGTGTACAGATCCTTGCGACACGGGGTCGTGCATTATCATGCTGAAACATGAGGTGATGGCGGCGGATGAATGGCACAACAGTGGGCCTCAGGATCTCGAACAGGACCTGCCTGGGTCTCGAACACGTGGAAGCAGCGTTTGATAATCCAGTCATGCATCCATTGTGTTTTTTTTTTTTCCAATTCTGGAACAATGGGTGCTAAACAGCTATCTGACAAAGTTGTGTATGCTTACATTCAACATGCTGTCTCTGTCTATTCGTCGAAGCAACTGGTTCACCTGTCTATGTACAGGAGATATTTTCACATAAGCATCCTGCCAGCACACAGGAGGTTAAGGTTTTCTTTTCAAGGCACAGTCAATGAATACCATTTGGGCTAGCGCTAGCTCCCTGAATGTTCAGGAAGTGTGTAGAGGCAACCCTCACACCACTGAGAAACAAGAGCCTGAGAGTCCTACATAGATGATTACCTGCTTTGCTCCCCATCCCGGGGAGCAAGCGTTACCAAACACGATGTAGGGTTCAAGATCAATCAGAAAAAGAGCAGTTTAGTGCCAACACAGAGAAAAGAATACCAAGGCGTACTGCTGGATTCTCTCTCGGACACCCTCGGAGGACTGCATCACGCCCAACAGGGGGCGCTGGGGTTGACGGCAACCACCATCTCAGTACCTCTTGGCATACTGAGGATGAGAGACTTCCAGTGCTGGGTTTTTGCCCAACGTCTGTGTACAGGGCATCACCAAACTACCAGATTTGTCTGTCAGACTGCCAGATGGTGAGGCGTGATTCATTACTCCAGAGCACGCATTTCCACTGCTCCAGACTCCAATGGCGGTGAGCTTTATACCGGCGCTTGGCATGGTGATCTTAGGCTTGTGTGCGGCTGTTGTGAAACTAATTTCATGAAACTCCCAACAAACATTTATTGTGCTGACGTTGCTTCCAGAGGGAGTTTGGAACTTGGTAGTGAGTGTTGCAACCGAGGACAGCCCATTCTGTGAGCTTGTGTGGCCTACCACTTCGCGGCTGAGATGTTGTTGCTCCTAGATGTTTCCACTTCACAATAACAGCACTTACAGTTGACCGGGGGCAGCTCTAGCAGGGCAGAAATTTGACGAACTGACTAGTTGGAAAGGTGGCATCCTATGGCAGTGCCACGTTGAAAGTCACTGAGCTCTTCTGTAAGGCAATTCTACTGCCAATGTTTGTCTATGGAGATAGCATGGCTGTCTGCTCGATTTTATACACCTGTCAGGAACGGGTGTGGCTGAAATAGCCGAATCCACTCATTTGAAGAGGTGTCCACATACTTTTGTATATATAGTGTATTTGAACTTGAGGAGAGATAAATAACTTTCTTCCTTTTATGTGACATCCCAGGTGAATACAGAGAGCAGGTTGTCCTCTTATCTACCCCTGTCAGATAAGTGTGTGTGTGTGTGTTGTGCAAATTTAGATAAGAGGGACTGTGAGGCATCAGCAGGGCACAGATAGCATCAAAGCAGAAGGAAGCCACTTGAGTCTATTAAGATGAACCCAGTGGCTTCCTCATCTCCTCATGTCCTGACATTAAACTGGACCTTTTACCTTGCTACAATGTCTAACCTGCTACACACATCAGTTCCCATCAATGCTGTGCTTCAGTGGGACCGTACCTGCAGTGAGCTGCAGGGGAAGCTGGTGATGGCAGGATAGTCGGTGATCTGCAAGTCGTGCACGTGGCCATTGAGTACGGCAGCCGACAGGTGGACCCGGCGGGCATGGCAGGTTGCCGGGGCAGGCGACTCACTGTAGTCATCGTGGAGGAAGCGCTGCACGATGGCAGTCTTGCCCACGCCCTGCGCCCCCAGCACGGCGATGCGGAAGGGAGACGGCATGCTGCGCTCCCCTCGACCCCCTGCCGGCGCTCTGCCCCCTTCCCTGTTCTCGCAAACCACCGGCCAGTGCATTCAGGGTTGTGCAACGCATAGTCCCCACGGGCGCAGAGGCAGGTGTGGTGGTGGGGGGCACGCTAGGCCCCATTCATAGGCCACCAGCACCCCCTATCACACTAGAGGAGCGGGAGGAAAGAGAGGGGGAGGAGAGATAGGGAAGAAAAGGGAAAGGGGGAGAGGTAAAGAGAGAGGGGGGAGAGGTAAAGAGAGAGGAGGGGTAGAGGGATTGAAGAAATTGGAAGAGCGATATTGGAGAGAGATAAGGAGGAAGTCAGAAAAGGGGAACACACCAAACAGGTAAGGGTTATTTAGTTCATTTGCAGCTTAAAGATGCACTATGCAGAAATCGCTGCACCATTTCTTGTTTGCGAGAATTCTAATAGTTTGCCTAATTTCAGTTATATCTTTTTTTTACCCCTTTTTCTCCCCAATTTCGTCATATCCAATTTGTAGTTACAGTATTGTCCCATCGCTGCAACTCCCTACAGACTCGGGAGAAGCGAAGGTCGAGAGCCGTGCATCCTCTAAAACACTACCCCGCCAAGCCGCTGCTTTTTGACACAATGCACGCTTAACCCGGAAGCCAGCCGCACCAATGTGTCAGATGAAACACAGTACACCTGGTGACCATGTCAGCGTGCATGCGCCCGGCCCGCCACAGGAGTTGCTACAGCGCGATGGGACAAGGACATCCCGGCCGGCCAAACCCTCCCCTAACCCGGACGACGCTGGGCAAACTGCATCTGTAACAATACAGCTTGCATTGCGATACAGTGCCTTAGACCACTGCGCCACTCGGGAGGCCTCTAATTTCTGTTTTTGTGACAAAACGAGCAGCCACTGTGTAGAGAATCATTGTAACATCTAAAACGCTATGAAATATATTCTAATCCTGGATCACTCTATACTTGTACATGAAAGTAGAGGTTATTTTGGCAAGTGCATTATTTTTACCACTGCATGCCTTTCATTGATCTACAAAAGGGGAAAAAAGCACTATACTGCTAAGCAACCAACTACAAATATAAATGATATACACAAGGACACTCTGGGAAGATTAAATAAGATATTCTGTGAAAACCAAAGACTCACAGTGCAGTCTAAATTGACATTGACAAAATTGAAAGCTCAAATGAAATGTGACACAAAATATTTATTTAGTCACTTAAATCAGTGTATTGTCTTCCAGGTGGTTTATTGGAGGTGCTACAACTCTCCCTTGCAGTTTTGGAGCCAGTAGAGCATAAAGAGACTAGACTAAGATTGCATTTAGAAGAGCTACATGAAACTGACCACATTAATTACAGATGCAGTATTAACAAAGGCTCACATCATTACCACTGATAGTTTAAAATGTTTAATGATTAATCTACGAAACTAACACAACTACAATAATCTCCAAGATGCATGACTATGCCTCATACAAGTCCCACCAAGTCTATGTCTGAAGCTGCACCATCATCATCCATCACCATCCAAACAAGTTACCATTACAACAAATTAAATGGAGAATCTGCAGTTGCTACAGCCATTCTTATATTTTAATGATATATACCTATTGATTATTGAAGAATATAACTTATTATATGCCTCACAAGCTTAGTTCAAATGTCTTAACACCATCAGAACCCAAATGTATAGGCCTACCCAAATTAGTCGACTAATATCTAATAACACTATCATCCAAAACATGAACGGAACCGACATGAGCAACCGCGCAAAATAGAAAACTAAATGAAAAAGAATTAATAAATATTGGGTGAAAAAATTCCAGTAGCGTAGTAGACTATTTGATCAAGCAAAATAGCACAATCACATATTAAAAAACAAAAAACATATCGACACCATCTTTGTATATACTTTATTGTTAGATAATAGGTTTTCATGAAATGCAAAAATAAACTTAGGCATCAGACTTACATCTCAACTTTGTGAGAATATACGCAAGTAGATCTGTAAAAAAAAAAAAAAAAGGATAAAATGAATCTAAATAGACCACATTTTAGCTGCAACTCTAAACAACTCCATATGAGTAAACATTTGAAATAATAGGCTACTACAATCTTACCGTGCGCACAGGTAAAGGTGCCGATGCGATGAGATGTGTATATTCCAAAGTGCTGCTGTAGATACACCTGCGGTGATGCTGATGTGTGTATAACCTCATTCGTTGGCTTCCCACTGAATGATAAGTGGCTCAGGTGGACACAGTGAAGATTCCTACAGATAAAACCTCATCTCTCGATAGAGGAGAGGCGGCACGCGGTCTAAACGCCTGTCAGATATTGCAGGCAGCAAAAAGGCGTGAGACCTTAAAGTGTGTAGGCTAATATAGACGTAGGGCTATCACATCACGTCTGCTGTAGCTTAATTGTCAGATGAGATGTTAACAACCGACAGTGGAAATGTAGTGAACAATCTAGCCTTTTAGGGAAAGGTACGGTCCGCACGAGAATGAAAAGGGTTGCCACTGCCAGAGATGTCAGATAAAGGTAGGCTAACTGAAATTTGAGTTATAATCCTATCCAGTGGAGAACCGCCCGCCGTTCAACCTGTTTTGAGACCCACATTTTTTGCAAAAAAACACTTTTTTTTAATATACATATCAAAATTTTATTTTTGTTGGGCTTGCCTGTTTTACATGTTATTTTGGCATTAATACGTGTCACATATCAGTTTGCAAACAATGTAAAAATAATTATTATATATAATGGAGTTAATAAAGCTGCATACAAACTTGGTCTCTTTTTTGTTTTCTTGAGTAAGGCAGCTCCAAAATGCAGGTGTTTCAGCCTAGCTCAGTGCTTTCTGTGGTGGCGGGGCAGGCCAGCAGTGATTGGCTCAGTGTTCTGTCACTCATGGGGACATTGCGCAATCACCAATTTTAAGTTCTTAGTAAAGGTGGACATCCAACATTTCAGCCCTATGGGTCCAGCCATAGAATTATATCACAAGTACATTTCCAAGAAGGCTCAAGGTCATTGGCCACAGAAATTACGTCAAATCACATTATATGTACAGTAGCTTTGATTGAACTGATCATGTCACAATCTTACTTTCACAATCTACTGTCCAGCCTATGTAGGCCCTAACCGTTTGTCACCCTTATAGTGCAATTAATGTATTGTTTAGTGTTTTGTTGCGTAGTGGCTTTGCTGGCATGCATCTAAAAACATTTTTTTTGTTTGCCCCACCAAGATTTACATGCTAAAATCACCACCGGTCCTATCTCTTGTTAACATTTCAAGAACACTGTTGTAGCTTTGAGGTATTTGGGGACACTGTGCGCGCGATGCACATATACCAGCTCGCTTTGCGTTTTGAATATTAAAAAGAATACTACAAAGATCCATGTAGTTTCTACACAATGCCTTTGGTTCTTACATCAGAAGTAGCCAACATGCATTGATTTTCCATCTGAATAGGTTTCTGAATAGCTAAGTCTTTGACTTTCATCTAAAGTATTAACTCAAGAAACATGTGCACCCGATGGGCAGTAAGGAGGCTGTTTCTTAGCAACAGTATATTTTGACCCTGTTGCTAAGTAACCACGTGCCACATACCTGTCTGGACCAAGTCACCTCTCACAATCCTTTAGTTAGTGGTGCACAACTTCATGATTTTGATCACAGGAGTCGACTCAGACTCCTGTGGTTGCAGTCATGAGTCGACTCTTGCTCGACTCCTAAAACGGATGGGCACACACATACACACCAAATTATTGCATTAGGAAGACAACATTTGCGTTCTAGATGGCCTACTTTGTTTGAATATACAAGTTGATGTGTATGATCTATACAGTGATATTTCTGCTGTGTGCAGCCTTGACGGAACCAATGGGAGGATGCCGCACACTAGAAATTTTCCCCTCGGGGATCAATAAAGTACCTATCTATCTATCTATCTATCTATCTATCTATCTATCTATCTATCTATCTATCTATCTATCTATCTATCTATCTATCTATCTATCTATCTATCTATCTATGCTGATAACCCTATAGTATTGCCATGTCATAGCCCTATTCGGACGGTATTATGACTAATTATTATCCAAGCATGTGCATTATTCCAGAGGACGATTCACATAGGATTCGTTTTTCCAAACTGACCCCGTAATAATTTTTTATATTTTTTTATTAAATTGACCCTTATTACGGAAGTCTGGATGATTTTATTGTAGGCGTGAAGATATTACAACGTCATGTCTAGACGATAATAGACTACACTGATAACTCGTGCTTGGCTGCCAAATGTTTTCCAGGTTTCCCAATAATAGTTAAATTGATGAAGCGTGATCATAATCATTATTTTAGCGATCCATCCATGTTAGACGTCCTTCCTAATAACAAAGCCCCACATCCTTCTGAACCGTATTTGCACTTGACTGTGTGTATGGATGACAAAGTGAACTTGCCATTTCTAAAAAGTTTAGCGGGGATGATCTATTGCGTAGGACAGGGCTCTCCAACCATGTTCGTGGATTGCTACCACCCTGTATGTTTTCTCTTCAACCCTAATCTAGCGCATCTGAATCAATAATTAGCTGGTTGATAAACTGAATCAGGTTAGTTACAACGGGTTGGATCGGAAACCTACAGAAAGGTAGCTCTCCAGGAACAGGGTTGGAGAGCCTTGATTTACACCAACAGCCAGCCAGGGTTTCATTAAATACGATATATGCAATACTTTTTATTGCACATTTAGGCCTAATTAAACTGATGCATTCGGCGATGTTCAACTTTAATTGCCTGGCACTATGAAGAATAGCTTAGTCATACTCATTGATAGCCTAATATATACTTTTGGTGAATTTACGAGGCATTGCTAGATACAAGATGACCAATATATAGCCTATTCGCACGATCCTCACTGTCTCTGCCTGCTCCGCTTTCTCTTCGCTTTGCAAAACGCTAGTGTGTGTTTGGTATTCGGTCTATTGTGTTGAATAGCTCAGCCTACTCATTAATAGCCCCTACTTTCGTGAACTGGCGCTAGACATTGCAAGCCAATTAATTGCGATAGCCTATATCTTTTGATTATCGATGCACAGTTCTGAGTGCCTGTCTGGTGGCCGACATGCCTTGCTGTGCAACTTCCATCTCTCTCTTTCTCTCTCCCTCGATAGCTCGCTCTTTCTTTGCTGTGAAATATGCAAGAGTTTGTGTTCTCGAAGTAGACTTCGGAAAATGGTTTCCTACGTTGAAAAAATACTGAATCTTAGGAGTCGAAGCTTGACAACCAGAAATTGGAGTCGACACCGGGAGTCGACGGGCAATTATTATTTTTTAATAAATATTTTATTTAACCTTTATTTAACTAGGCAAGTCAGCTAAGAACAAATTCTTATTTACAATGACGGCCTACACCGGCCAAACTCGGACGACGCTGGGCCAATTGGGCACCGCCCAATCACGGCCGGTTGTGATACAGTCTGGATTCGAACCAGGTTGTCTGTAGTGACGCCTCTAGCCCTGAGATGCAGTGTCTTAGACCACTGCGCCACTTGGGAGTCGAGGAATCGATTATTTTGATGTGCGCACGCAGGTGCAATTTCATGTGATGTGGCCGGCCAGTTAATGTGAACCAAAGATTGTTTATTATATTGACAAGATAGTCAAGTCACCACTCTAACAATCGATTTACATGTCCACAAAGATAGAAGGCGGAAGGAGGCGAGATCAGGTGGGTCCATTCTAGCTAATGAGAGGGGAAGTATCAAATCAAATCAAATGTTATTTGTCACGTGTCGAATACAACAGGTTTAGTCCTTACCGTGAAATGATTACTCACAAGCCCTAGTATATAGGTTCTGGATGGCAGAAAGCTTGGCCCCAATGATGTACTGGGCCGTATGCACTACCCTCTGTAGCGCCTTACTGTCAGATGCCATACCAGGCGGTGATGTAACTGGTCAGGATGCTCTCGATTGTGCAGCTGTAGAACTTTTTGAGGATCCGGGGAACCATGCCAAATCTTTTCAGTCTCCTGAGGGGGAAAAGGTGTTGTAGTGCCCTCCTCACGGTTGTATGCATGTAAACAACAGGCCATAGGTAGGCAGTAAAGGATAATCAACAAGGGGCTATGCATTCTATGGAAAATAATTAACGACGTGGAAGGTGTGTTCCACAACGCGCTAATTAGATTTTTTGCAGATCAAATTCAACTCACTAACCACGTTTCCATCCACAGTTTTTATGTGAGTAAAGTCATACCTTATTAAAACAAATCACGACAGCTGTGATGGAAACAGGTAGTTTCAGTAGACTTTTATAAATGCAGATAGATAATTTGTTCATTCGACATGGTGGGATCTTAAACATTTGTCAGTAAAATGAATTATGTGAGAAATGGTGGTGGAAATGCCTTCATGCACAAATATTGATATAATAACCATCATATTGAAGTAAACTTGGGAGTCACGCAATGATGGTCCTCTACCGACTAGACGTCACTGCACCTTCATTGGTCGCATACTGTCCTCAGTGTTGGGGCCTCTGAGGATTGATATGTGGGACTGCCTGGCTTCGGAGAGCATGTGCGATATGGGAGTTGGCCATATCCCAATGTGAGATATCAAACTAATAATTGAAAGAGAATTTAAGATTACTTGCGTAACCCCAGTTCTCTGATATTATGAGTGAGATATCTCACCACATCCCCTACTCGCAAGAGTATGAGGAAGTTCGTCATGCTCGAGAATGATCAGAGGGCGGGCGAGTGGCAACCTGTCTTTATCTGACAGAAGTGTATGATTGGTTCTTCATGCTACTTAAAACATTCTGGTGAAAATAATATCAGAGAACCGGGGTTAAATTAATTAATCTGTTGACTTCAAAACAATATTACATTTCTGTAAACGAGTAAGCCAAACTAGTAATATATATTTTTTAAAGTCTCAGTTCCATTGAACAGTTTCCATTTCTGTGACTGTAAAACTGTGTCTAGATGTGATGAGAAATCTCTGGTGCATTGAAAGGTACATTTTCACTCGACTTGATATGGTGTGTGGTCATCCCACTATGACTCTACAAACCATGCAGTTTATTAGGCTACAGATGTAATAAATGATGAACTTAACAGTAAATATCAAGGGTCTTATTCTGGTGACACGATGATAGATGCTTGACTGTCGTTAATATTCTCGCTTATCCATAATAATCTTATAATGTAAAGTAGCCTACCAGCACAGCCTACACGCACTGCATCTGCAAGCTGTTGGCTAGAGCAGGGTTTCCCAAGCTCGGTCCTGGGGTCCCCCCTAGGTGCACCTTTTTTTTTTTGCCTTAGCAATACACAGCTGATTCAAACAATCAAAGCTTGATGATGAGTTGGTTATTTGAATCAGCTGTGTAGTGCTCCGGCAAAAACCAAACCCGTACTCAGGGGGGGGCCCCAGAACCGAGATTGGGAAACCCTAGGCTAGAGCGCATGTGCCAAGACCAGAGTAGGCACCTTTGCTATTCAACGCAGCAGTTTTTGTGACAAAACAATCGGTAGAGTTGAAAATGTGATGGAAACACATTGAACTTTAGATTTTTATTCGGTACATGAATATGTAAGTGAAAGAGTACATTTTCATCACACACTGATTTTATCCGCAGCAAGTCCATTGGGTGGAAACACACCACTGGTGGGAAAATGGTAGCATTGCCATTAAATTGTTTAACTTGGGTCAAACGTTTCAGGTAGCCTTCCACAAGCTTCCCACAACAAGTTGGGTGAATTTTGGCCCATTCCTCCTGACAGAACTGGTGTAACTGAGTCAGGTTTGTAGGCCTCCTTGCTCGCACATGCTTTTTCAGTTCTGCCCACATATTTTCTATAGGATTGAAGTCAAGGCTTTGTGATGGCCACTCCAATACCTTGACTTTATTGTCCTTAAGCCATTTTGCCACAACTTTGGAAGTATGCTTGGGGTCATTGTCCATTTGGAATACCCATTTGCGACCAAGCTTTAACTTCCTGACTGATGTCTTGAGATGTTGCTTCAATATATCCACATCATTTTCCTTCCTCATGAGGCCATCTATTTTGTTAAGTGCACCAGTCCCTCCTACAGCAAAGCACTCCCACAACATGATGCTGCCACCCCCGTGCTTCACGGTTGGGATGGTGTTTTTTGGCTTGCAAGCCTCCCGCTTTTCCAGAGGACATTTCTCCAAAAAGTACAATCTTTGTCCCCATGTGCAGTCGCAAACCGTAGTCTGGCTTTTTTATGACGGTTTTGGAGCAGTGGCTTCTTCCTTGCTGAGCGGCCTTTCAGATTATGCCGATATAGATACTTTTGTACCTGTTTCCTCCAGCATCTTCACAAGGTCCTTTGCTGTTGTTCTGGGATTGATTTGCACTTTTCGCACCAAAGTACGTTCATCTCTAGGAGACAGAACGCGTCTCCTTCCTGAGCGGTATGACGGCTGCGTGGTCCCATGGTGTTTATACTTGCTTACTATTGTTTGTACAGATGAACGTGGTACCTTCAGGCATTTGGAAATTGATCCCAAGGATGAACCAGACTTTTTTTCTGAGGTCTTGGCTGATTTCTTTTGATTTTCCTCCAATTGACTCAAATTATGTCAATTAGCCTATCAGAAGCTTCTAAAGCCATGACATCATTTTCTGGAATTTTTCAAGCTGTATAAAGGCACAGTCAACTTAGTGTATGTAAACTTCTGACCCACTGGAATTGTGATATAGTGAATTATAAGTGAAATAATCTGTCTGTAAACAATTGTTGGAAGAATTACTTGTGTCATGCACAAAGTAGATGCCCTAACCAACTTGCCAAAACTATAGTTTGTTAACATGAAATCTGTGGAGTGGTTGAAAAATGTGTTTTAATGACTTCAACCTAAGTGTATGTAAACTTCCGACTTCAACTGAATATATTTGTGTTGTTGTTGTACTGCGGCTATGGCTATACTCACACTGTATCTGCAAGCTGTTGGCTAAGGCGCATATGCCAAAATAATCCAATAGCAGAGTGGGCAGTTTCACTATATAATGCAAAAAATGTTGTGACAAAACCATGAGTTGAGTTGAAAATGCAAATGGAAACCCATTTAACTTACAGCAATTTACTTTGTTTATGTGCACTACCTCATCACGCACAGCCATTTATCCGCAACAAGTCAATTTGATGGAAACAAATCTCTGGTGGGAAAGTGCACAATGTTTTTATGGGGATTTTAGAATATTCGCATGAAAATCTGTCGCCAATTGGATGGAAACCTAGCAACTGACCTCCATACAAAAATTCCTCACTTCATGTGCTTATTTTCCTGGACAGATTTTGGGTGGAGTAAAACCTCTCACTTTGCCTCTTCCTCTAATCAAATCAAATGTTATTTGTCACATGCTTCGTAAACAACAGGTGTAGACTAACAGTGAAATGCTTACTTACCGGCCCTTAACCAACAACGCAGAGAGAAAGAGAAATAATAGAAAAGTAAAACATAATAAAAGTAATAATAGATACATAATGAGTAATAATAACTTGTCTGGATACACAGGGTACCAGTACAGAGTCCATGTGCAGGGGTACGAGGTAATTGAAGTAGATACAGTATGTACATATAACTAGGAATAAAGTGACATAGTAAACAGTAGAAACAGCCTATGTATTGACATGCACGGATCGGACACCCATGCATGCATACCCCACCAGAGGTCTCTTCACAGTCCCCAAGTCCAGAACAGACTATGGGAGGCGCAAAGTATTGCATAGATCCAAGGCTATATGGAACTCTATTCCACATCAAGTAACTCACACAAGCAGTTAAATCAGTTTTAAAAAAACAGATACAAATACACCTTATTGAACAGTGAGGACTGTGAAAAGTGCCTTAATTTTAGCTGGACCCCAGGAAGAGTAGCTGCTGCCTTGGCAGCATCTAACGGAGATCCATGATAAATTCAAATACAATACAATGTGATGAGTCAAAAATGTTAGTGAAAAAAGGGTCAATGCACAGTTAAATAGTTAACCAAATAGCTACCCAGACTAACTATTTAGCAGTCTTATGGCCTGGGGGTAGAAGCTGTTCAGGGTCCTGTTGGTTCCAGACTTGGTGTAGCAGTACCGCTTGCCGTGCGCAACAGAGAACTATGACTTGGGTGGTCTCTGTGTGTGAACTCACAGACCTCACAAACACCCACCACTGTTCCAGTTTGGCCTTGAAACAAGGGTACAAGGTCAATGTGAATTACACGTTTTTTGCTTCAGACTTTTTCCAATGAGTTTACAACAATATAAACCTTGACACTCAATGTGGATGTGACTTTGAGTTATATTGTCTATTTAAGATAATTAGAGCAACTAATTACCAGAGCCATATTCTGTAGGCCTATAACTCTGCTAATTACTGAAGTTCAAGCCATACTTCTTCCTGATCCCCACAACGCAGATGATGTAACGAGTTGGCAGTCCAGTGTGAAACAGACTGGGTAACTTCCATTGTGCTTGCTTTTCTCCCAGACACTCAACCGTAAAAACTTCCACAAAATAAACATGCCGATTCAGACTGACATTGTCAGTGTTAAAATACCTCCAAAGGAAAAAATAACACCTAAAACATTAGTAGCATCCCAAGGGAAATAAGCTTTGATTCTGAGCGAGCCACTCTGTATTCGGAGCATCTGTTGACTACACATAGATTACACACCGCTGTGGCTTGCCTTTGGCTGTGTGTCACGCTGGTCATATTACCTCTGGTCTGATTATGGATTGTGAACAAATGAGTGAAACACATCAGGCAATGTATACGTTTATACTGGACATTTTATTGAAATAATAGAGGATACAGTGACGACGAGGAGTGACGCAGGATCAATAAGGTTAGCTTGAGGAGAAGAAGCTAAAAACGGACATTTCAGTTGTCATGACTTCTTACTACAGCCGTTGTGTAGGCCTATTCCTGGTTGCTGGGCTTACAAGTACATTAAATATTTTTTTCTCACACAAGTTCTGGATGGGAAGGCCACACCCAAATACACCTTTATAACATCTTACTTGGGATACATGCAATCAAAGTCTGGGCAACGATAAGACCATCCCATGTAGCCAAGTACTGTTTTGAGAATGAGGAAAACAGACAGCAAAGATTTCTTGGGAGCAATGGACAGCGCTTCCATGCAGGTTCACAGGCACATCAGCATGTGGCAACAATAAAATTAGAAAGCTGAAGTCACAAACACAATTGGTACCCTTCAGACTGCACTTTACATTGGCTTCAATAAAATGATCAACCATTTTTGAGCTCAACTACCAGAGGTCTAACAAGCATGGTTAGTCATAGAGATATGGCATATTAAAATCACATCAGTTCTTATACATTTATTAATAAAACTTCCACACGAGGACTTGGTACATAACTGGAATATAGCGCCAACGTTTTTTTCTGTTATGGAATGCAAGCACAGTAATTCTGGGTTACAAGGTATTAATATAATAATCATCTTTAGTTAGTCGTTCAGAACGTTAGGTCTACAAACTACACCACGTCACTGCACAGTATAATCAGAGGGGAGACCCTGGTCATTATGTGGCCTGCAAGCACTAAATATCTTCCATGTCTAGGATGAAGCAATGCCAGGATGTTGGTTTTAACGGCAGAACACCACAAAACACATACACTAGGCATGTAATTGATGACAGTATGGGCTTTGTTACCTATTATGAAAATAGAAACTGATATTGACCCTGGTTTTGGGTTTGACCTAAGGATTAAGTTTTACTTTTGTTTGGCTGAACAGCTGCAAATGGAATATCAATAACAATCTTACATATAAAGAATATCACATAATATCTCATTGGAATCAACGTAAGATGAGAACAGCATAACAGAATGGACAACTCATGCCACACTCACAATTGGCATATTAATTAATACCGCAACACAAAGCCAGCAAAGGGGCATGGATTATTGGAAATCTATGAATGACAATGTAGGAATGACTATAGCTGTGTTTGATGGTTGCGGCAGGTCGAGCAATCAGAAAAGGGTAAGAGAAGCGTGAAATGATCAGCTGCCTGCAAGTATCAGTAAAAAAAAAAAACTATGGCACAGACTGGAGCAAACAAGTAATACTAGCTATCACAAATAGTGGTTTGCAAAGTGGTTACTAAAATGAGAACAGAATGACATCCACTAATACATTAAAATCATGGCAACCTGACAATTTCATGTTCCAAGGCCCTGCTCACACCTCACTACTGCCATCTTGGCCCAGAATGGTACTTGTTGCATCATGGAGACATAGCAACTGGTTCAAGTGGAAACTTCTGCCCCAGTAAGGCCTGGAAGATGGCACCAAATTGAGTATATCTTGTGGAAGGGTTGGGAAAGTAGGAAAAGTACCACGGAAGAACAAGCATAAAAAGAATAGATAAAAACATGTATGATATTACACTTTCCAATATTGGCAATACAGTACAAAGTGGTGGGACGATGGCTTAGTGAATATGAAAGATTTCTTCTTCTTTTTGGAGAGCTTCACCATCAACCACGTTTTACGACATTAAGACATTTAGTTTCGGATGGACTGGGGATGTCACATTCTCCCATGGAGGTAAAGATGGTGGAGGAACGAGGGAAAGGAATAATAAATGACTAAAACGCTAACAGCTGCTGTTTGTTCTTGGGGCGAGGTGTGGAGTGGAGTGTGGTGACGGATGGACGGAAGGTTCAGTTCTTCAGGACTGAGTCATACACCTGGTAGACATACTGGGTCACCTCAGGAGCCCGGCACTTCAAGGACAGCTGGAAGAGAGGATAGAGAAAAACTATAGATTGAGGTACAACTACATGTTACATTTCAGCTCAATAAGTCGGAGTACATTTCACCTTCTCTACTGCACAACAGTTTAATTGCTTTTCGCAACTGTTTTCATCCCAACACTTATTGTGAACACAATAATATAATAGTGTTGAGTATCCCCAAAAAGTATATTATATTCAATGAATCCATATCAGTATTATACATTTTCCTTCGACCGGATTTAACATCAGTTTCTACTCACAGTGGGGTAGTTCCATTTAATTTCAACAAACGTTAAACATACACTATATATACACAACAGTATGTGGACAACGCTTCAAATTAGTGGATTCAGCTATTGCAGCTACACCCGTTGCTGACAGGTGTATAAAATCAAGCACACAGCCATTCAATCTCCATAGACATTGGCAGTAGAATGGCCTGTGCTGAAGAGCTCAGTGACTTTCAACGTGGCACCGTCATAGGATGCCACCTTTCCAACAAGTCAGTTAGTCAAATTTCTGCCCTGCTAGAGCTGCACCGGTCAACTATAAGTGCTGTTATTGTGAAGTGGAAACGTCTAGGAGCAACAACGGCTCAGCCATGAAGAGGTAGGTCATACAAGCTCACAGAACGGAACCGCCGAGTGCTGAAGTGCATAAAAATAGTCTGTCCTCGGTTGCAACACTCACTAATGAGTTCCAAACTGTCTCTGTAAGCAACGGCAGCACAAGAACTGTTCGTTGGGAGTTCTTAATTTTACATTTGACCCTCCCCCGACAAAAATGTAATTGAGCCAGTCTCTTCAAAGACTGTACAGTACGAAGATGGGCAGAAACTGTTTTTCCAATAGAAATCCCCGATCACACTTGTAGGCGATGTCATGGTAACGTTGGCTAGCTAAGCTCATACGCAGAAACCCGTTATCGGGTCTAACGGTCGTCTCGCGCCGAACTGCGCATGTGCAGGCCGTCAAATCAAAGGCACTCCTTCGATATAAAGTTGTTTTTGAGGAAAATGAAAACTTGTCTCATGGTAGGGTGGGGTTTGCAAAATGGGTCAACTTTGAGCACCTGCATCTCCTACATGTTTTGGCATTCAGGTCCAGAAAGTAACTTAATGACCACTTCTACCATGGCCAAAATGTATGGAAAGTTTCGTTCAAAACAAAATGGCAGTGGTCAAAAAGTGATTGAAATCAAACGACACGACCCAGTGGCCTAATTAAGTCTCAGACTAATTAAAACATCTCCCGAGTCCATACTGGAGTTGCAGCAATGGGACAAGACTGTAACTACCAATCGGATACGACGAAAATGGGGGGGAAAAAAGGGTTAAATAAATAAAATAAAAAGATAACAATAATGAGGCTATATACAAGTCAAGGTTCTGGGGTACAGCCATACTACCTCTTTACAAACTCTACAACATTAATACATATTAGCATGTAGACCTACACTCAGTGGCCAGTTTATTAGATACACCAGCCTGTTCACGAAAAGTGTTTGCGCCTACAGACAGTGGTCATGTTGGCGTGGCTTGCAATATGAAGCAGGCAGACAAGCATCGAGGCATTCAGTTACTGTCCGATTGAATGTTAGAATAGGCAAAACGAGTGACCTAAGCGATTTTGAGCGTGGTATGATCGTCGGTGCCGGTTCCAGGCGCGCCGGTTCCAGTATCTCAGAAATGGCCGCCTCCTGGGCTTTTCACGCACAACAGCGTCTAGGGTATACTGAGAATGGGGGTGACAAACAAAAAACATGCAGTAGACGGCAGTCCTGTGGGTGAAATCTGTTTGTTGATGAGAGATCCAAGGAGAACGGCAAGAATCATGCAAGCTAACAGGCCGACCACAAACAGCCAATAACGGCGCAGTACAGCAGTGGTGTGCAGAACGGCATGTCGGAATGCACAACTCGTCGGTTCTTGTCACGGATGGGCTATTGCAGCTGACAACCACACCGGGTTCCACGCCTATCAGCTAAAAACAACAAGTGGCTCCAGTCGACACGCAATCACCAACAATGGACAATTGAGGAGTGGAAAAACATTGCCTGGTCCGACAAATCCCTGTTCCTGTAGCGTCATGCTGATGGCAGAGTCAGGATTTGGCGTAAGCAGCTTGAGTCTATAGCCCCTTCCTGCCTGGTGTCAACAGTACAGGCTGTTGGCGGTGGTGGAATGGTGTTGGGAATGTCTTCCTGACACACGTTAGGTTCCCTGATACCAATTGTGCAATGTTTCCATGCCCCAATGAATTCAGGCTGTTCTGGAGGCAAAGGGGGGTACTAGACGGGTGTACCTAATAAAAGTGTACATTTTCATTCTATTTAATTTAACTAGGCAAGTCAGTAAAGAACAAATTATTATTTACAATGACAGCCTACCTACAGGGTCAGCCATAGTAGTACGGTGCCCCTGGAGCAAATTAGGGTTAAGTGCCTTGCTCAAGAAAACATAGACAGGTTTTTCACCTTGTCAGCTCGGGTATTTGAACCAGCGACCTTTCGGTTACTGGCCCAACGCTCTAACTTCTAGGCTACCTGCCGCCCCCAACATTCTCCTGTTATTATGTTCTCACTGTTCCATGACAGGCCCTGATTGTCTGAGAGGCGTCTGCCAATAAATTGGCCCCACAACAGCTGCCCTTAACCATTTCGAAAGGTTGATATGAACTGTGGCCTGAACTCCACTACCTTGGACAGCAGTTATTGTGCAATGGTCAAATGAAATAACCCCTGGGCATTATCTATGTCTGGGGAGCAAAAAAAACAATAGCCATGGCCATCACAATAGCTCATTTTATATGATCAGTCTTCCACTGCCCCTGTGTTTGTTCTCAACTGCTTTGATGGGATAACACAGTCGTGTGGCCCACAGGAGACCCGGCTTTGAACCCATTTGGTCACAAGCAAGATTTATTTGCTGTCAAATGAAATTTCTCCAGGAACTTTTCTCTTTCTAAAGCCTAACTTAAATAGCCTGTCCCACTGTTATTCACTGGCTGCATCAGCACGACTGCTCTGAGGGACCTGGGTTGCATTCCCATTAAGAATCAATTAGCTGGAGACTGACAGCATGGCCAACCAGGCCAAACAGGCTTTTCCTCGAGGGGATGCCAGGGAGTAGCCAGCGCCTGAACAGCTGCCTGTAAAACAATCAGGCTCTAAGATGAATGTAGTCACCCAGCCAGGCAGCAAGGCAGGCAGAGAGAGAGAGGGGCAGACAGAACACAGCAGCCTCTTGACAGTTGGGGACGGCAGCACTGAAGTTCCACTGTGATGAGTACCAGTGTTGTAAGCTGTGCCATAGGGACAGTCAGAGCTGGGAATTCTCCATGGCCTTCTGCTGCTGACATTTTGCCTGGGGCTTCACGTGAACACAAGGATTGTTGCTAACGTATAAGACAGAAAAATCTAATTTTAGGTGTTGTGACACTCCCTGCTATCAAGCCTTTGACAGGACTTTACAATAAGAATGACAAAAAATGAAATGCTGATAGACAGTTGATCTGGCTAGGACAGAAGGCTATCGCTCTGTTAATTTAAAAGTAATACAGCCAACAAATGGAATATCATCCACCAATGAGTATTGGTTTATTTGATGTATGAAAGCCAGCACTCCTTATTGCCAGCTTGACAGCTGAACTCAGACCTTCCCCGACAACAATATTGAACTTAACTTACACACTATGAGCCATAAAGACCTGTTAAAAAGAGAAGAGTACAAGACATGATGAGTTTTCAGAGACTCCGAAGAGGTGATATAACCATGTGTTACATAATCCGTTTGGAAGTACAGGACTAACTTAGAGAAAAGAAAGCACTTGATTCCTGCATATTATTTATTTCAAGTCAGTTCAAAATTGCAATATCAAATATAATGTTTTGGATAGACCTCACCTGAAAACATTCATCAGGAGATTGTTTGGCCTTGAACAGCTAACAAAGGAATCAATTAATGACTTGTCAATGAGTCTGGACACACTAGACGAACTGACTTGATGGTTTTTAAGAGCTATTTTGCGGTGCTACATGGCGCTTTTGACCTTGTTCATGGCCAATCTAGAGAAGCAAATGTTAACCAAGCAGCACGTCTGCTGTAGAGGTCAGCCATTACTCTGCCAGAGGACAAGTAATTCTCAATGAGCCCTCAATGATGAACGGGTTCCTTCAAACATGAGGGAACAGGATATAGCTGGGTGTGTGTAAAACAAAGAAGTTTGATAACTTTTATCACTTCCATAAACCATCTCTAGGTACCACGTTACCACTTCCTGGATGTAAAATGCACTTCATTATAGGGGAGTGTAGCGACGCTGCGGTCTCAGTGAGAAGGGATATCAAATATTTCCTGGGTTCAAACATTCCATTATAGACTAAGTCTACTCATGAATGACTAGGGCTTTTGGGGTATGTTCAGCTGGAGGACAAAACACAAAAAAGTGTTTATTTGCATGATACTCTAGTGAGGAAAGGGTGGAAATATAAAGAGCTGTCTGCTTGGCACTTCAGACTTTTACTGACAAAAACAATACGTGTGACTTCTGAGTTCTCAATTAGGAGAGTTGAGGTTAGGCGGGTGTCTTACCGTGTAGTTGGGGTTCCCGGGTTGGATGCGGAGCTCAGCCAGGATCCAGATGCCGTTAGTGAGCTTGAGGGACTGGTAGAGCATGTCCTGGCCCTCCACGTTCCTCTTGGCAATGGTGTAAATGTTGTCGTTCTGCAGCTTCCCCGACACCATGTCTGCAAGGTCACATTACATACGAGTCAGGTATATAGAAGTGTGGATAGAAATTGTTGTTGTTTTTTTTCCCAGAAAGGATTTCTGGAATCATGAAGGAATAGGCTGTGAGGGAATACTTAGTGGGAATTTTGGGAAGGTTTGAGACATTTTACCACCCTACTTTAGGTGATCAGCGCTACACGGGCAAAGCTTAGCCCCAAGGGCTGTAGGCTATTCTATGGTCGACTACTGTTAAGTGCACATTGGATAAGTGCATTCTGCATAGCATTCAGCAGTTCTTTAAAAAAAATTTTTTTTTAACTTTATTTATAGATTTGCAGATATAAGAACAAAAAAAGTACAACCCCCTCCCATCCACCCCTCCCTCCCTCAAAAACAATGGGAAAAAAGTTCAATAAAATTCTTATCAGCACAAATGACCACTAGAACAGATGACTGTTTACCAAAATATGCAAGTTACACTAAGTAAAAGACAGGCTCTCCACGTATTGTACTAACGTGTGAACTTTTGTCGGGACCCATGCACAGTGTACCTAACCTTCTCCAGAGGCAGAGATGATCACCTCCTTAACCCACTGTATAAAGGAGGGCGGCTTTGCAGACTTCCAGTGAAAGAGGACAAGGTGGCGAGCTAGCAGCGAGGCAAATGCAATGGTCTAGGGGAAGTACCCCAAAAATGTCAGTGAACGGGTTGGGGCTAACAGTGGCATTACACATATGCAGTTCAGCAGTTCTAATTAATGATTGTTTACTGACTACTCATTCAGACATACACACCTGAGAGTGGAGTTATCTGTAGACAAAGGCAGGGCTGTCCAACCCTGCTCCTGGAGAGCTACCATCCTGTAAGTTTTTACTCCAACCCTCATCTAGTGCACCTGATTCTAATAATTAGCTGCTTGAAAAGCTGAATCAGGTTGGTTACAACTGGGGTTGGAGTGAAAACCTACAGGAGGGTAGCTCACCAGGAACAGGGTTGGAGTGAAAACCTACAGGAGGGTAGCTCACCAGGAACAGGGTTGGACAGCCTTGAACTAAGGCATTGTACTGTACAGTAGTAGCTTCATTTTTGCGAACTGCATTCTTTAGTCAGGTTTTATCTTTATTACTACAAGGTACTGGGCTATACATGCAGTGGCTTCTACAGCTTCCTTTGTTGGTTTGCAGCAGTATATTCTAAAAATATGACAGAGAGATTCATAATAATAGCTTTATGATATCCTATAGTATGTGAAAAACCAACAACTCGGCTATTAGCTGCTTTCTGAGTCATATTAGACTACACACATTGCCTGATAAATCATTCAATTTCCATGACCTAGCTGGCTATTCCTCTGTCCCAGTCAATCTGTACCCTAAATTCAACTCGAATGGTTTCTCTGTGAGCCTGGCTAACTACTGGCAGTGGCAGGGCAGTTCAGCTAAGACATCTACAATTAGCTACATAAAACAACTGCTGGAGCTTAGTCCCTCCTTTGTGCTTCTAAGTGAAACAAAAATGTGTCCCGATCCAAGTCAGACTTTGAGGAAGGGGAACAGAGTTAGGGTAACTTCTAACAGTGCTGTGAACTTTGAAGCAACACATTGAACATCGTGGATGTAACCTAGCCTATAAGCTGCACTCTTATGTGGACATCACCTCAGGGAGTAGCTACTACAGCTTCCCGATCTCACATATAGAGGTGGGGATGGCACTATTGACACTATGTCTAAGGGGCTTAAAATCATAGGTCAATGGACAAACTACCACTACCATAACCTCAGACACTGAGGCCCATGTCCCATTGTAGGTCCTGTCCTGAGAACTCTTCAATGCCACCGCTATCAGCCACTTTGTTGTATGGGGCAACCAGGCATGGTGTGGGTTATCATTAAAGAGCTTGTGTGAAGTCTCCTTCAGGGAAAGAGGAGGGAGAGGTGAAGTGAAATGACTTGAAGGGAGTCCTGAGAGGCAGGTGGAGGATGGAGAGGAGGAGAAAGAGAAAAAAGTGTCAAAAAAGAGGCAGGACAAGTGACAGTGGGGGAATGAAGTTCATCTCTGCTACAGTGCAGTGGAACAGCTTCCTGTATGACTTGTCTCTATTATGTTACAGTCTGCAGAGAGGCTTCTAGTGGGCAAGGCTCCCACACCATACTGCTCTAACCGTTTACCTTTGAGCAACACTTGTCAGTCAGATGGCAGATGTCTGCTTTTTGTTACCCTACTTTGTTTGAATGCGAGTGGCAACTTAAGTGGTGTTTGTATTTCTATGTGGACAATCAGTGCCTTGTCATTTTCAGGACAAAAAGTGAGTTGTCAGATCGTCTTTTTCAGGGCAGAAAGGTCTGTCGTGGAAGACAAACATTGATTACTGGAAAATGTTATATCCTTTCAATTGAAAAGCATGATTCAATACCATTTAAAGTAATGAGAGATTACCCTTATTCGCTAGCTAGTATGTTGCCTACTTGGTGACAAACATTTTGAATTTGCTATACCATTATTCTTGCTTGCATGACTCTGCTGACTCTCTAAATTAGGCTAATGGAGTATTGCTTGTCACGCTACAAAGAAAGCATCTTAAAACAGGGGTGGCAAAATAATAAGGATCTCTATATTTGACTGAGGGAAAACGATGGCAGCAAAATAAAATACATTTCCATTATCATAAATACACATCTTCCAGAGATATCATCTCCCGAAAATGTATATCGAAGAAAAATGCAATTTCTAGTCGGAAGGGCTGGTTTCTTTGTCAAAACCAAGAAACAGATGTTAGCTAATTGAGCTAGCTATCGGTGAAGACTTCTCCATGCTAAAAAAGACAGAGCAGGATAGAACCGCTACTCACAGCCTTAGGGGCAATTTAAAGTAGTATTTATTTTCTGTTTCCATGTCAGTCAAGCCTTGGAGATTGTGAGCTGCATCTCTTATCTACTGTATGACAGAGGTCTCCATGTCAGTTCCCAGAGGGCCTGAAAATGTAGGCGTGTCACGTTTGATACAAAGCCTCTGTTCCAGACCCTCTCTACCTGGTAGAGTGGTATTCAAATCCATATTGCCCATGAGTTTCTATTGGATAGACCATGGTTCAACAGAATATAGCCTAATAAATGAAAAACTCATCTAAATCAACAATGTCATAATTCTGAATTAAAGGTAGGCTCAGCGAAATGACGTTGCCATGAGCAGCACTGCAGATATTGCAATGAGCGTGATGTAAGACTTCACTCCCACACAGTCACACACAATATCTACTCCAAGCTGCTAGAGTTTCAGAGATAGTCAGTGTATGGATGTTCTGTTACTAGCAAGTTATCGATTTCATGAACATTGTTTCTTAGGCTACATATGTATGTTAATGTGGGCAATTCTTTGACCCTTTTCTGGGATTCTTGATTGTTTTTATTGCGAGGCTTAGAGGTAGACATGACAGTGATATTTATGTTTTAGCTGATAGTGAAGGGTGAGCTGCACACTGTGTACCTCCTACTAGGGCAAACCGCCTCACTGCTAACAGTATAACTCAGGTTCATAGGCGCATGATTACCGCAAACAATAGCTGTAGGATTCAGGGGAGTTAGAGGGACATACAATGCCTTTGGAAAGGAGGTGAGTTTTTGTCACTCGGCTCGTGGGAAGTAACAAAGAGCTCTTATAGGACCAGGGCACAAATACAAAATTTAATAATAATCAATAGTTTTTCTCTTTATTTAGCCATCTTACATATAAAACCTTATTTGTTCATAAGAAATTGTGAATAACTCACAGATTACTGAGAAGGGTGTGCTTGAAAGGATGCACATAACTCTGCAATGTTGGGTTGTATTGGAGAGAGTCTCAGTCTTAAATCATTTTCCACACACAGTCTGTGCCTGTATTTCGTTTTCATGCTAGTGAGGGCCGAGAATCCACTCTCACATAGGTACGTGTTTGCAAAGGGCATCAGTGTCTTAGCGCGATTTGCCAAGGCAGGATACTCTGAGCGCAGCCCTATCCAGAAATCTGGCAGTGGCTTCTGATTAAATTCAATTTTCACAGAACCGCTTGCAATTTCGATGAGGCTCTCTTGTTCAGATATCGGTAAGTGGACTGGAGGCAGGGCATGAAAGGGATAACAAAAACAGTTGTTTGTTTCGCCCAGTTTCGGGAAAGTAATTGCGTACCCAGCTCACTCAGGTGCTTCGCTATATCACATGACATTGTCTGTAAGCTTGAGTTCATTTGCACACAAAAAAATCATACAGTGATGGAAAGACCTGTTTGTTGTCCTTGTTAATGTAGACAGAGAAACGCACCAACTTCTTAATCATAGCCTCAACTTTGTCCCGCACATTGAATATAGTTGCGGAGAGTCTCTGTAATCCTAGATTCAGAACATTCAGGCGAGAACAAACATCACCCAGATAGGCCAGTCATGTGAGAAACTCGTCATCATGCAAGCGGTCAGGCAAGTGAAAATTATGGTCAGTGAAGAAAACTTTAAGCTCGTCTGTCAAGTCAAAAAAACGTGTCAATACTTTGCCCCTTGATATGCAGCACCCTTCTGTATATTGTAAAAACATTCCTTGGCACTACCCATATCATTGTATAATGCAGAAAATACACTAGAGTTCAGGGGCCTTGCTTTAACAAAGTTAACCATTTTTAATGTAGTGTCCAAAACGTCTTTCAAGCTGTCAGGCATTCCCTTGGCAGCAAGAGCCTCTCGTTGGATGCTGCAGAGTACCCAAGTGGCGTAGGGAGCAACTGTTTGCACGCACATTACCACTCCACTATGTCTCCCTGTCATGGCTTTTGCACAATGAGAACAGATACCAACACATCTTGACCACCAAAGTCCATTTGATGTCACAAAGCTGTCCAGTACTTAAAAAATATCCTCTCCTGTTGTCCTGGTTTCCAGTGGTTTGCAGAAGAGGATGTCTTCTTTAATTGACCCCCCCATAAAAGAAACGGACATGTGCCAGGCCCGCCACGTCTGTTGACTAGTACAGCTGTAACGCATAGAATTCACTGGCTTGAATGCGAAGCAGTAATTGTTTCAAAACATCTCCTGCCATGTCACTAATGCGATGTGAAACAGTGTTGTTTGATGAAGGTATTGTCTGTATAGTTTTTTGGGCCTTTTCTCCCACCCATATCAGCGGCAGCAGGATGAATTAAGTCCTCCACAATAGTATGGGGCTTGCCTGGCCTAGCCACTTGGTAGCTCACTATATAAAACACTTCTAGCCCCCTCTTATTAATGATATCGCTTGCTTTTTTACATGTCTTACCACTCAAGACTTAATTCTCGCTTAAAAAACCCTGCTGGCTTATTTTTCAAATTGGTATGTTTCATTTCTAAATGTCTGCGCAAGAATGAAGGTTTCATTGAGTTGTGAGATAGTACTTTTGCACATATAACACACTGTGGCTGAGGAAAGGCACTACTCCCAATATAAGTGAACCCCAAATCAATTTAGTTCTCATCATATTTGCTCCTCTTCGATTGTCCAACGTCCCTGTCTGTTGTTCAGTGCTTTCCCGGGTAAGGGGGCAGTAGCTCTTCGGCTGCATCAGATTCACAAGTGTCAGTGTCCATGTTAGCTGGGCTAGCAACAAATGTAGAATTACTGATGCTAGCATTGGATGTGCTCGTGGAAGCAGAACAACTTGTGTCGTCGACAGGTGCAGTACTGCTGGTAGTAGCAGTACTACCAGTAGAGCTGGTATATGTCCAGTACTGCTACTACCAGCAGTACAACAGACAGGGACGTTGGGCCATCGAAGAGGCGCAAATATATATATATGGGGTTAACTTATATTGGGAGTAGTGCCTTACTTTCTTAAACCATTTATCATTTTTCGAGCAAACAGAATGAGCAGCAGCTACGTTTGGCTACATACGTTAGTGGAATTCCCGCAATAGAGTAACGGTTAATGTGATGGGATGTTAATTATTTGACTAGGCTACCTGTATCTGACATTGTGTTTTTATTTCGCTGAACACTAAATGGTTTAATTTTATTTTCGGCAGTTAAACGAGGCTACTCAGGTGAGAAAAAAACATCACCCAATTTACTTTTTATTTGGTGTACCCCCGACGGCATTGCGCGTACCCCAGTTTGGGAATAGCTGCTGTAGAGCATCTTCTGTTTCCAAAAGGCGTAAAAGTTATCTATAAATCTTATGCTAACAGAGCTACAGTAGTCTTTTAGCCAGGTGTTTGAATAATTCACAGCTGCAGCCCAGCGATGGTACCGGGTCTGAAATAATTGGCCGATTTTTGGGATCTTTCAGAGCTAAAATCAGGCAGGTGTGTAATGCTAGAACCTAAGGCAATGATGTTGGGTCACTGCAACAAAACCAGAGGGTTAGAGGAAAAGGCCAATTCTGCCAATGAAATGTTACCACTTTAAACTCCCAGTCATGTTATCTGGTTCTCCAGTCAACCTGTAGCATCTCTTTTAAACCAATGCCCTCAGCTCCCAGTGTTAAATTAACTGGGTTCAGTCTGGTGAACACAAGTGAGGAAAGGATTTGAGGTTTGATGGTTTCTAAAGGTCACCTGTGGTACCACCTGTCCATGTTGGTAAATCAGACCCTGAATGTAGACTAAACAATAACTAAAACTACTCCCCTCCAATACTACAAAACAAGGATGGCCTTATATCTGCCCTCTAGTTGCCTCAACATGTTAGATCTGTGAAAGGACAGGATAGTGGTAAGTGTGATTCAGACATGAGCTCTGTGAGGACAATAGGCCTGATATACTACCAACTAATATTTTAGGATGATAAAAACACCAACAAGTCACCAAACACAAGCACACCCAGAGATATCATATCTTTCAAAAACTGACTGAGCATATCATGAGCAAAAGGTTTTTCTATAGGGCTCATAGGTTAATGGATGTCAATCGTCCATAATTGTTTCAAAAGTTGAAATAAGTTGAACTTTTGACGGATAGACAGATGCATAGAGCTCTTCATGCCTTTCATCCTTCTCTGCATGCTTTCTCCTCATCAAATGACGTCTCCTTCCACTGAATAACCAGCACTCAATCGATAGGAAACAACACCAACACGAGGTGACAGTGTCCTTCACTTTTCCACAAAAATAAAGGAGTGTTCAAAACCACACTAGGCTGCAATTTCAACATCACCTAACAAAAGGTCTTCTGACATCAAAAAATGGAAGGAATACAGGAAGCTAGCTTGCCGATGAGACTCAGAACCTCAATTGCCTTTTTATAATTTGTGTTGGTGCCTGGTTACTGTAGATGACTAAGTGGTGTGAGCCTCATCCACAAATATTAGCAGCATTGTGGATCGACCCTCATGTCCTCACGCTTTAAGACTCGATCACGCAAGGTTACATTTTTAAAGCATAGCGTGAACAGCTCCAATGATGGACATTTGAGCCGTACTGCAAGAAAGCTTTGTGTTTCTCGATTGGCTGGGGTTCAGTACAGTCAGTGTTAGGAGGGTGAGAGACAACCCTCTCCAACACGAACAGAGTGTACATTTTCATTCCAGATCTGTATCAGTGTTTCAATACCATTGATCAGTGGAAGGAGGAAAACCCACAGATGAAAATAGTGACAGCCCTTAGAGTACATGTCATGGTTAGAGATACATTTAATTTTTCTTCACATGGTGCATAAAACAGATGTTAGTGTTCGAAGGTACATATAGGTTTCATCCATAGATGTAAAGAGGCCTACCTGCGTTTAAGTGGCACTCCTTGATCTGGTACTGCAGCTCGTTCTCATTGGGAATGTCTTTCCAGGTGGCCAGGAACACCTGTCGCTCTGAGGCAAGATGAAGACGGGTGAGGGGGATAAGAGTGACACCAGAACTGAGTGGGGAGCTACTTCCTGTGAAGTGCTACTTTTCACTTGAGTTGGTAAGGTACCTTGTGTTGGTATAAACTAAACTCTTTAAACTCTTTGGTGATAATGACTCTACTGCTATGGTAATGACCTGGATATTGAGTGTTTGAGAGTGTTGCTTCCAGACACACGTACCCATTTTACCGTCCTCCACAAAGAAAATGTTGAGTGGGATAAGCCCGCTGAAGTAGAAGACGTCTATGTTGTTCTTCACAGCAACCTGTGTACGAAAGACAATGTCAACACAACGTTAATATGACATCAGTCAGTGCTGTAGTGTTATGCACTAGAGGCGGCTGATTTGGACATGGAATTCCAATCAGTCCTCAAAAGCTTCAAATCGGCAGACAGTCCTGTCCGTACTCTGTTCATGAATAGACATTATCAGAAGACCGGACCCCGGCCGGCATCACCTGTACTTGACAGGAGCACTGTGTGAAAGTTGCGCACTGCCAAGCACCGAGGACACACACACACACAAACACACAGAGAGAGAGACATAATTACAAACACATAAACCTCATCTACTATGACCGAGTTGTCTGTTCCATGGAAAAACTTTTCCCATTAGCTCCCGACACAACTCGCATCGTGATACAACATGGAATTAGAGGCCTGTCAGTAAATCAGTTAATCCACAAAAGCACAATCATCTCCACCTACACATCTGAACCAAACTGACGTCCTGTCTGAGCTCCATCAAATCCCTGTGATTTTGTATTTTTTTATTTAACCTTTATTTAACTAGGCAAGTCAGTTAATAACAAATTCTTATTTACAATGACGGCCTACACCAGACAAACTCAGACGACGCTGGGCCAATTGTGCGCCGCCCTATGGGATACCCAATCACAGCCGGGTGTGATACAGCCTGGAATCAAACCAGGGTGTCTGTAGTGACGGCCAGGCTCATTTCAGAGGCCTTTGATTTGTTTATTGTCACACGATGAGTCATAGACATAATAATAAAGTACATCAACACACATGACACATCACAATAGGGAGTTTGGGAGAGGTGTCGGAATCATCTGGTAAATATCCCTAGGCTGTGTTGTGATTAAGTGCCAAAACAGCCCATCACTATTCTCTGTGTTAGTTGAGTAATTAGAGAAGTCTTCATTACAACTTGGGGTCTCTGAGGTAATTATTAGCACAAACACTGAGGTGAATCAGGGTCAGTAGTGTCACTTCAAGCAGCTAGGAATAGAAGCTTCTGTATGGTGGGATTGGTAGCTATTTATAGTCATAATTATCAATTACTCAATCTGCTGTTTTCTTATAGAATGGCCTAAGAACAAATGTGATTAACAAAATGTGTCACAACAGGCGCCAAACATGAGCAAGCCTTCTGAAAGAACGGACACAAGCGTTTGAATATTCCTTATTGAATGCAATTGAGTCAACATGCATTTATGAGTAATAGCTACTGTATGAGCAGTGTTCATTTGAACAGTGCGTGGATCCAATCCAGATGAACAGCTGTGGTGTGGCGAGCTCATAAACAGTCTAAAGGTGGTCTGTTTGACAGACAGACAGACAGACAGACAGACAGACAGACAGACAGACAGACAGACAGACAGACAGACAGACAGACAGACAGACAGACAGACAGACAGACAGACAGACAGACAGACAGAGACACACACAATACCCACGGCGGGAAGGCAAGAACAGGAAAGTAGGAATCATTATAGGATGGAGGCTAGCCTGGGATATAGGCACAAACAAAGTAGCTGTCTCAGCTGGAGAGCCTTGTACAGCAGGGTTCTTTGGGCTGAATAGTTTCCAGCACCATCTCTCTCTGAGCCACTGAACACTGAGAATGAGATGACAGGAACTAATAAAGTCTGCTGATGGATGGGCTGCTTTCCAGAGTAGCTGTTATACTATTTTGCCATTATATACAGAGCATTCGGAAAGTATTCAGACCTTGACTTTTCCCACATTTTGTTACGTTACAGCCTTTTTCAAAAAGTGATTCAATATAAAAAAAAATCTCAGCAATCTACACACAATACCGCGTAATGACAAAGCAAAACAGGTTTGTAGAAATGTTTGCAAATGTATTAACACTAAAAAAACTGAAATACCTTATTTCTATAAGTATTCAGACCATTTGATATGAGACTCAGAATTGAGCTCATGTGCATCCTGTTTCCATTGATCATCCTTGAGATGTTTCTACAACTTGATTGGAGTCCACTTGTGGTAAATTCAATTGATTGGACATGATTTGCAAAGGCACACACTTGTGTATATAAGGTCCCACAGTTGACAGTGCATGTCAGAGCAAAAGCCAAGCCATGAGGTCGAAGGAATTCTCTGATTGTGTCGAGGCACAGATCTGGGGAACGGTACCAAAACATTTCTGCAGCCCTGAAGGTCACCAAGAACACAGCTGCCTCCATCATTCTTAAATGGAAGAAGTTTGGAACCACCAAGACTCTTCCTAGACCTGGCTCCCCGGCCAAACTGAGCAATCGGATGGACAACCAGATGGACCAGATGGAGCACCTTTCAGATGGACAACCATCTCTGCAGCACTCAACCAATCAGGCCTTTATGTTAGCGGCCAGACAGAAGCCACTTCTCAGTAAAAGACAACAGCCTGAACGGAGTTTCCCAAAAGGCACCTAAAGAAACAAGATTCTCTGGTGTGATGAAACCAAGATTGAACCTGGCACCAGGTTCCCTACGGTGAAGCATGGTGGTGGCAGCATCATTTTTGTTTTTCAGCGGCAGGGACTGGGAGACTAGTCAGGATCGAGGCAAAGATGAACGGAGCAAAGTACAGAGAGATCCTTGATGAAAACCTGCTCCAGAGCGGTCAGGACCTCATACTGGGGCGAAGATTCACCATCCAACAGGACAACGACCCTAAGCACATAGACAAGACAACGCAGGAGTGGCTTCGGGACAAGTCTCTAAATGTCCTTGAGCGGCCCAGCTGGAGCCCGGACTTGAACCAGATCGAACAACTCTGGAGAGACTGTATATAGCACTGTGACATTGGCTGATGTAAAAAAGGGCTTTATAAATACATTTGATTGATTTGATTGAAAATAGCTGTGCAGCAACGCTCCCCATCCAACCTGACAGAGCTTGAGAGAATCTGCAGAGAAGAATGGAAGAAACTACCCAAATACAGGTGTGCCAAGCTTGTAGCGTCATACCCAAGAAGACTCGATGCTGTAATCGCTGCCAAAGGTTCTTCAACAAAGTACTGAGTAAAGGGTCTGAATACTTATGTAAATGTGATATCAGTTTTTTTATATTGAATAAATTAGCCATAAATTCTAAAAACCTGTTTTTGCTTTGTCAATATGGAGTATTATGTGTAGATTGATGAGGAGAAAAGGCTGTAACGTAACAAAATGTGGAAAAAGTCAAGGGGTCTGAATACTTTCCCAAGGCACTGTAGGCCAATGTGCTCTTAAGCATATTACCAAAGAATATACAGAGCTTTAAAAAGGGCTATGTATTCCATTGCTGATACTGTATATACAGAAAGCTATTCCAGTGAAGTGCCTTACTTCCATAAAAATGTGAGCTTATGAAACAAGAGTTTGTGTGGGGGGACTGAAAGCTAGAGTCCATTGTCCAGCTGGTGGCTGTCCTGTGGTGGTGGAGCACATTAGATCCAACTCTGTGGTCTCAAACTACTAACACGCTTTAATGCCCTCGCCTCGACGGCCATGTGTGGGCTGAAGACTGAACCCTCCAGCTGATTTCTCTGTTAGACCTAACCCCTTCCATCAGAATGTCAGCAAGTATTGATTCCAAGAGGCAAGATGTGAAATCTATTTGGACACAAGACAGAAGCGCCCAATTCTGTAGGTTATAGTTCGATAAATAGACTTGCTATTAGAATCCTGGTTTCTCTGGGGACTAGTTATATACACCTTTCAACGAGGCCGTAAAAAAGGATATCTTGAAGTTTGAAATTAATTGCTATTATAAAACGCATATTGCTTTTTGTTTTCCATTGTAATACGTCTCGGACTTGAAAGTGGAGTTTGCATACCTTACATTGTTCAAGGAGGGGAAAAAAAAAACTCAGGCATACTGGTATTTCTTGCCGAGTGTTAAAAAAAAAAACTGTGAATACAGTTTCTTCTTTAAACAAGCTTCAGGCAAAAAGTAAGGTGCTGAACCTGACTAGATTTGATTACCGCGTCAACAGGAACATTAAAACGCAAGAGAAGATCACGGGCCTCGTATCCCAGAGCCTTCGTAGCGTTAAGATCATCGTTAGAACCTTCTTATGATGGATCTTTAGTAGCCAAGGTTAGTAACGTGGCTCTTAAAAACCACATCTACGAGTGATCCAGTGTCCGGTTTCATCGATCCAGATCTCCGATAACTTCAGAACAAAGTAAACTACAACAAATACAGTTGCCAATGTCTTTGCAATTGATACAAACAAGCTAGCTACATATAAAAATATGGCATTTGAGAACATTTTAAAGGTTTTTTTATCCAGAGTGAGAATTACACCGTGACATTTTTTAACCGCACCTTTTATGTGTGCACACGCTTTTTATGGGCTTTAGAGTAAAGCGATGTCATTTAACTGTAAAAATGTAATACCTTTAAATGTGTCTTGAACACAACCAGTCATGATGTTTTAATCTGATTGTCAGATCCCAGCGCACTTTCATCTACTAAAAAATAAGTCCAGCATCCAAACAGTGCATTGTGCACCCGCCATTTGAATGGAAAGGAACATCTAGACTGAACAAAAATATAAACTCAACATGTAAAATGTTGGTCCTATGTTTCATGAGCTGAATGTTTTTTTTTTTACATCCCTATTAGTGAGCATTTCTCCTTTGCCAAAATAATCTATCCACCTGACAGGTGTGGCATATGAAGAAGTGGATTAAACAGCAGGATAATTACAGAGGTGCACCTTGTGCTGGGGAGAAAAGGCCACTGAAAAACACTACAGATGTCTCAAGTTTTGAGCGAGCATGCAATTGGCAGGCTGACTGCTGGAATGTCCACCAGAGCTGTTGCCAGATAATTTAATATACATTTTCTCCAAAGTCGTTTTAGACAATTTGGCAGGACGTCCAAACGTCCTCACAACCGCAGACCACGTGTAACCATGCCAGCCCAGTACCTCTGATGAAACAGTGGGTTTGCACAACCAAAGAATTTCTGCACAAACGGTCAGAAACCGTCACAGGGAAGCTCATCTGCGTACTCGGCGTCCACACCAGGGTCTTCACCTGACTGCAGTTCGGCATCATAACAAGTGGCTGGATCCAACTGTGGCGGTGTGGTTATGGTATGGGCAGGAATAAGCTATGGACAACTAACACAATTGCATCAACGGCAATTTAAATGCACAGAGATACCATGACGAGATCCTGAGGCCATTGTCATGCCATTCATCCGCCGCAATCACCTCACGTTTCAGCATGATAATGCACAGCCTCATGTTGCAAGGATCTGTACACAATTCCTGGAAGCTGAAAATGTAAAAGGTCTTCCATGGCCTGCATACTCACCAGACATGTCACCCATTGAGTATGTTTGGAATGCTCTGGATCGACGTACACGACAGTGTTTTACAGTTCCATCCAATATCCTACATGTACAAATCACCTAGACTAACCTGTACCCCCGCACATTGACTCTGTACTGGTACGCCTTGTATATAAGCTTCATTATTGTTATTTTGTGTTCATTTTCATTACATTTTTTAAATTTTTAGTTTATTTATTAAATATTTTCTTAAATCTATTTTCTTAAAACTGCATCGGGTCAAACGTTTCAGGTAGCCTTCCACAAGCTTCCCACAATACATTTTGTCCCATTCCTCCTGACAGAACTGGTGTAACTGAGTCAGATTTCTATGCCTCCTTGCTCGCACACGCTTTTTCAGTTCTGCCCACAAATCTTCTATAGGATTGAAGTCAGGGCTTTGTGATGGCCACTCCAATAGCTTGACTTTGTTGTCCTTAAGCCATTTTGCCACAACTTTGGAAGTATGCTTGGGGTCATTGGAAGACCCATTTGCAACCAAGCTTTAACTTCCTAACTGATGTCTTGAGATGTTGCTTCAATATATCCACATAATTTTCCTTCCTCATGATGCCATCTATTTTGTGAAGTGCACAAGTCCCTCTTGCAGCAAAGCACCCCCACAACATGATGCTGCCACCCCCGTGCTTCACGGTTGGGATGGTGTTCTTCGGCTTGCAAGCCTCCCCCTTTTTCCTCCAAACATAACGATGGTCATTATGGCCAAACAGTTCTATTTTTGTTTCATTAGACCAGAGGACATTTCTCCAAAAAGTACAATCTTTGTCCCCATGTGCAGTTGCAAACCGTAGTCTGGCTTTTTTATGGCGGTTTTGGAGCAGTGGCTTCTTCCTTGCTGAGCGTCCTTTCAGGTTATGTCGATATAGGACTCGTTTTACTGTGGATATAGATACTTTTGTACCTGTTTCCTCCAGCATCTTCACAAGGTCCTTTGCTGTTGTTCTGGGATTCATTTGCACTTTTCACATAATACTTGCGTACTATTGTTTGTACAGATGAACGTGGTACCTTTTCCCATGATGACAAGCAAAGAGGCACTGAGTTTGAAGGTAGGCCTTGAACTACATCCACAGGTACACCTCCAATTGACTCAAATGATGTCAATTAGCCTATAAGAAGCTTCTATAGCCATGACATCATTTTCTGGAATTTTCCAAGCTGTTTAAAGGCACAGTCAACTTAGTGTATGTAAACTTCTGACCCACTGGAATGGTGATATAGTGAATTATAAGTGAAATAATCTGTCTGTAAACAATTGTTGGAAGAATGACTTGTGGCTTGCACAAAGTAGATGTCCTAACCGACTTGCCAAAACTATAGTTTGTTAACATGAAATCTGTGGAGTGGTTGGAAAATGAGTTTTGACTTCAACCTAAGTGCATGTAAACTTCCGACTTCAACTGTAAATGAGATAAGATATTTCTGTATTTCATTTTCAATAAAATTGCAAAAAAATCTAGAAACATGTTTTCACTTTGTCATTATGGGGTATTGTGTGTAGATGGGTGAGAAAAACAATTAAAGGAATTCAGGCTGTAACAACAAAATGTGGAATAAGTCAAGGAGTATGAATATTCTCTGAAGGTACTGTAGGTCCATTCTCGTTTCAACTTACTTTATATATGGTTTTAGTCGTTTAAATTTACACTGAAAGCGTTTTTCCAATCCTGAACATGTATTTAAAAAATACGAGAAAAAAAAAACGCTTAGGCGACCCGCCCAAGGATTAAAATGGCAGAACAATCCCTGAGACTGATTAATCATGATATATTTTGCAGACCAGGTAGGCTGCTCTTACCTAGCATCCTTTACGTAACCAGAAAGTACATGTAGGAGTTTACCTGTAGGTTGTTCAGTGGGTCCATCTTCATGACTGGCCCAATAGTGTTGAGAGGCAGGGAAACTTCGATACTCTGGCTGGGCATCAGTGGAGTGTGGATGGGCAAAGGTGTGGTGGGAATCACTCCGAAACTAGACAACATAAATTGCATAACAGGGTCAAAATAAGTGCTTCAGGTGACTGGAGTTACATACACTACATGATAAAAAGTATCTGCTCGACGAACATCTCATTCCAAAATCATGGGCTTTAATATGGAGTTGGTCCCCCCTTTGCTGCTATAACAGCTTGCACTCTTATTGGAAGGCTTTCCACTAGATGTTGGAACATTGCAGCAGGGACTTGCTTCCATTCAGCCACAAGAGCATTAGTGAGGTCGGGCACTGATGGGCGATTAGGCCTGAAGTCGGCATTCCAATTCATCCCAAAGGTGTTCGATGGGGTTGAGGTCAGGGCACTGTGCAGGCCAGTCAAATTCTTCCACACCGATCTCAACAAACCATTTCTGTATGGACCTCACTTCCCTAAACCGTTGCCACAAAGTTGGAAACACAGAATTGTCTTGAATGTCATTGTATGCTGTAGCGTTAAGATTTCCCTTCACCGGAACTAAGAGGCCTAGCCCGAAACATGAAAAACATTATTAAACCATTATTCCTTCTCCACCAAACTTTACAGTTGGCACTATGCATTGGGGCAGGTAGCGTTTTTTCCTGGCATCCGCCAAAGTTTTCTATGGGACTGCCAGTGTGATTCATCTTAGGCTTGTGTGCGGCTGTTGGAAACACATTTTATGAAGCTCCCGACGAACAGTTCCTTGTGCTGATGTTGCTTCCAGAGGCAGTTTGGAAATCGGTAAAGAGTGTTGCAACCGAGGACAGACGATTTAGAACGTGCTAATTGTTTCAGCACTCTGCGGTCCCGTTCTGTGAGCTTGTGTGGCCTATCACTTCGCGGCTGAGCCGTTGTTTCTCCTAGACGTTTCCATTTCACAATAACAGCACTTACAGTTGATTTGATACCAGTCGCCCCTTCTCTCACCTGTTCTTGTTGAACTGGATAGCGAAGTCGGTCATGTGCTGCAGGGCCTTGTTGGTGAAGGTCATGTCCATGTACATTTGGCCCTGTCGGCGGGAGAATGTGCCTGAGATCTCCAGCCCTTTAGCTTTCACTGCAGGCAGCCATATCTGGGAGAAGAGATAGACAGTATATAAAGAAATATGAACATGCAAACTGCTTCAGCCATACCTGGGAGCAGAGAGAGCACACAAGGTCATTTGAAATTGGTAATCTGACTCATACAGGATTTGCACAACAGGTGCTGAACTATGTGTCTGTGCTGTGTTGCCCATTCATTGTATTAAGTCGGACACAAAGGGAGATGGATAATGGAGGCCGTAAATTAAGAGGAATACATTGGACAGGATGCTTTGTCCTGCTGCTACATAGCAACACGTACCAATCCCCAGCACACATACCACAGCGAGGACTTTGTATGATATATCTAAATGAACCATTTTGAACAGGAATCTAGGGTGGAGCCTGTTGGTGCCAACTTGGACTTAATACACCACTCCTTTCGCCCCTGCCAAACAACGTCATAACTATATTTATGCACTGTCCTACATGAAGAGTGACTTTGCTGCAGGGCTCAAGGTTCTGTATGCATTTTTCCGCTTGCTAGGCGCTAATGAGTTAGCATTAGCATTCTGATCAGCTTTATATGAGCTTATTCTCTGCCCTTGCTGGTGTGCTAACTCAACTTTCTCCCAACATAGTGCTAACATTAGCATATATCATCAACATTAGCATATAGCATTAATATTAGCATTTAACTCTGGCTAACATTAGCATTGAACATAAACATTTAGCTGTGGGTACTCACAGACTTTGGGGTAACATAGCCTCCAGTGGTGATGGCCATGCCTGTAGAGAGCTCAAACAGGTCGTTGAGGCCGCTGCTGAGCACTGCAGGAGTGGGCGATGGGGCGAACGTGTTGGGAACTGACGAGGGGATAAAGTTCTGCCCCACCTGAGTCACACACACATGCACACAAAAAAACATACAGGACATCAGCACAACTATGAATCCAGATTGTACCTCAACGCCGGTTCTCTAGCGACCTTCTTGAAGGCTAAAAAGACGGGGAAGAAACAGGTTCCAAACTCATCGTTGTTGTCAAGTGCTCAGAGTGGGTCTCAAATAACAATGGTGGCACTTTCTCATTATTTATTTTTAAAGACAATATCATGATCGACAAATATAATTTCGTACATTCACTAAAGCTGAAATCCTGACATGAGAAATACATTCTCCAATGCTCTGATTTGAAGAGTTTGAAACTAGTTGGTGTATTTCGCAATTTGAGCAATCCTCCACTGAAATACGTTATCTTTTTCCCCCATCAGTGGCAAGCAAGGTCAAAGGAGAGGCGTCAGTGTGCGGGGAAAAAATAGTTTGTCCAGCTTTGAACTGTGTGGCAGTTAAGTTTTGACTTCAGCTAGAACCTCTAAGAGCATGCAGCATGCAGATGGGAGCAGGCAGACGGAGAAACGGAAGAGCTCACTTACTGCTGGACTTCCCCCAACACCTCCTCCCAGGTCTCCCCCCAACTACAGGTGAGAGAAGACAGGACCCATATCCAGCACCCGCATCCAAACAACAGATAGACAGGGACAGAGAGAGAAAGAGAGGTAGAGGTACTTAGCAATAGCAATAGCAACCCATACCCAACCCCACCCCCCATAAGCAATACAACCCATATAATGCCTAGAAAATGGCCAAGGTTATTATGAAGATAGTACATTTGACACAGTGAAATGGTTATCAGGAAGAAGCATCAGTCAGTCAGAACACCTTGCCAAAACATTAACATTGAGATGGAAGAATAGCTCATTGCGAAATACATTAGATACACCTATTTGAGAATTCACTAAAAGTGACACGTATAACAGCTGTAAATGTATTGGGCTCCTTTCATCTCTCCAGTTTAATTTGTACAGGGGTGTAAGGGGAATACAAAGTGATTAAAGCAATCAAGTCTAGGCCTACACAAAATATTCAAAGATGCATCCTCATCAATTATTTGCAAAACTTCCATCTCAAAGGCTGGTTGAAAAAAAATGTAGTTATGTATGTAACGGTCACTATTGTGATATTCAGTGCAAAACTTCCTTTGAGACCTGGCACTCTTAATTAAATGCATTGTGACTGTGAGAAAGGCGAAGTCACCTTGACAGCCACTTAGCGAGGCTGGAATAATATAAAACCATTTTATAGCCTAAAACCCAGCAAGGCACAAATCACACGCTGGTATTGTGCTGTTATAAGGCAGATAGAAAAGCATTGGCGCAAGCAATGTTAGAAGAAATGTTCAAGACATCTTGAGGATATTTGACCTTGGGGAATTTAAATGCATGAAATTCTCTCACTTTCAAACATACAGTGCCTTCAGAAAGTATTCATACCCTTCCACATTTTGTTGTGTTACAGCCTGAATTCAAATTGGATTCATTCAATGTTTTCTCTCAACCATCTACACACAATAACCCACAATAACAAAGCGAAAACATGTTTTTAGACTTTTTTGCTAATCTATTGAAAGTGAAATACAGAAATACCTAATTTACATAAGTATTCAATACATGTTAGAATCACCTTTGGCAGCGATTAAAGCTGTGAGTTTATCTGGGTAAGTCTAAGAGCTTTGCACACCTGGATGGTACAATATTTGCCCATTATTCTTGAAAAAATTATTCAAGTTCTGTCAAGTTGATTATTGCTAGACAGCCATTTTCAAATCTTGCCATAGATTTCTAAGCTGATTTAAGTCAAAACTGTAACTAGGCCACTCAGAAACATTCAATGTCGTCTTGGTAAGCAACTCCAGTGTGTATTTGTCCTTGTGTTTTAGGTTATTGTCCTGCTGAAAGCTGAATTTGTCACCTAGGGTACAGAGAAAAGGTAGTCATTCAAAAATCATGTAAAACACTATTATTGCAACTTCTTATGTGACTTGTTAAACACATTTTCACTCCTGAACTTATTTAGGCTTGCCATAACAAGGAGGTTGAATACTTACTGGCTCAAGACATTTCAGCCTTTCATTTTTAATTCCACTTTGACATTATGGGGTATAAAACATATAAAAGTAATCAATTTTAAATTCAGGCTGTAACGCAACAAAATGTGGAAAAAGTTAAGATGTGTGAATACTTTCTGAAGGCACTGTATATCCATCATTATAATGAAGTGTAATCAATTAACTGTCTTCTAAGGTTTGAACCCAACATTGTACCACAGGTGGATATAATGCTTTGGTTTGACAAACTGTTTGATAGACTGTTTCTACATTTCACACTCGATAATTGACGATCCAGAATGAGTTTACCACAAGATATACCGAGTTCTGCAAGCTTGAACATTGTGTTCAGCCCTCCCTTGACGATGTGGTTGAACCACTCAGAACAAAATGGCTGAATGCTGTGGCCTTTTCACAGTGTTATGTTAAGAGACCGCTGGGAGTCTTTGTCAACTACGCTGAATTAACCCTTACTTCCACACCTGCGAAGGGGAACCGGCAGACTAGTCAATATTGTCTCACTTCACCCTCACACTGGCATTATTTTTTCTAGCACATGAAAATTCTTGATATTTACCCAGGGTTAAAGTACCAGCTTTTGACCAGCAGCAATAGATGCAAGTCACAGAGTTGGAGAAGTCTATTCAAGTGGGAGAGAAGTCTCTGGAAATACTGCCAAAGTTTTATACTGACAATACAAGGGCCTTTTAGGAATGCAAAATAGAAACAGGACAGCTCATTGGCATACTGCTGGAGAGGAAAGTTTCAGGCTCTTCAATAATAAAACCTTAATGGGGCAGTTAACTGTCACATTACATCTTTATTTGGAGATGGACGTACAGTCCTTCGCAATTTGAGCAGGTGTTCAAAATTCCATCCATATAGATGAGTAAATTACTATGGCCATTGAGAAATTAAGTATTTCGTGAAAAGCCTGACCCAACATGTCATTCAGTTTCGGAGGGGTCTGCTAACGGCAGGTTTAATAGAAGAACCCAGTCTATGTGCATTGAAAAATGGCTAGCACACGGGGCTTTGACAGCTTGTCAGTTTAACCTGGCTCAGCCAGCTCATCTAGAAGGTCAGCTTTAATATTTTATCTTCGGGGTGCTGACTCAGCCCTTTTTATTGCATTAATCATTCCCCGATTTTGCCCTTCTGATGACAGCTTGTCATTGTCTAGCTTGTCTGGCGATGCAGCCTCAAACCACTGGCAACACTGTCTCTCTGCAGGGGGTCTGGGAGCATGTTCACATATAGATTCTATATTTGTGGTATAGGCATTGGGCAGGTACATATAAAAGGCAGGGTGCTTTACCTGTCATAATCGCAACACTTGCTTTGATGGTGTGAATTGAGTAATTTAACCTTCAATAACACTTAAGACAGTGTATAAAGGCAATGTCCTGTGAAGTGGCTTATATGTTAAATCAACTGCCTGAGCTCCTTGCAGTGGTACAGAAAGCTGCAATACAAAACAACATGAAGAACAGGTTGAAAGCTTCAAGTTCCTTGGTGTCCACATCACCAACAAACTATCATGGTCCAAACACACCAAGACAGTCGTGAAGAGGGCACGATAAAGCCTATTCCCCCTCAGGAGACTGAAATTATTTGGCATGTGTCCTCAGATCCTCAAAAAGTTCTACAGCTGCACCATTGAGAACATCCTGACTGGTTGCATCACTGCCTGGCATTGCAACTGCTCGGCCTCCGACCACAAGGCACTACAGAGGGTAGTGAGTACGGTCCAGTACATCACTGGGGCCAAGCTTCCTGCCATCAAGGACCTCGATATCAGGGGCTGTCAGAAGAAGACCCTAAAAATTGTCAAAGACTCCAGCCACCCTAGTCATAGACTGTTCTCTCTGCTACCGCACGGCAAGTGGTACTGGAGCGCCAAGTCTAGGTCCAAAACGAGGGCAGCCTGCCATTCCCCATAAGTGCCCAGCCGTGGGATCATAAATCCAATTACTTCAGAATATCGGAATCTTACTCACTCTCCCAGTTTCGGAAAGTAAATGACAACCGGGTAGTAAAAATACAGGAAAAACGATGAGTCGTTTTACAGTATTTCTGCATAATTTCTTGCTGGTGATTCAGAAACGGTGTCTTTTGAGGAACAAACCAAGAGGAGAATTCAGTGTAGACACTTGACAGACTCTGTACTCAAATGTCATACTCCATTATCATCAAAGGCTATAACAATGTTAAATCTTGATCGCCACACATTAAGCTTACCCCTGCTTTTTATTTCATTAATTCTGTGTAGCAGCACAACGGTAAGATGTCCTCAATTGGACTGTGCGACTTGGATTAGAGTCACTGCAGTTTTAATGACCGTGCAATTAAGATTTGAATGAAGCCTTTTATAATCTGGGAGCGCCAACAAAGAGGGACGAGGAGCACATCGAGATAGTCGGAATAACACTTATGACAATGAGGCTGCGCTCTACACGGCCGTCAAGACGCAGCCTCTAACTCGCTATGCTGAACTCCCAGCGTCCAGTTGCCCTGGCCTGGAGAATACTAATTGACAAATGTGCTATTCATTGGAATAAGTTATGGAATGAGGTGGAGTATCAAGGGCAATATGATTCCTCATGGATGAGCTTACACATCATTTCATCTCAGTCATAGGTGTAGACTCTTGAATATGTCAGTTAACAGCTTAAATCAAATGAAAATCTCAGGCAGGGACTTCCCACCAAGTCTTCACTTCACTAAAGCAGAGCAGAACATTTATTTATAGGCTAAGGTGGATTGGGTGAACCAATAGATTATGTCCATTCACTCCATTTATTCTATGATTTATTATTGTAGTGGCTACAACACTACAAGCTACAACACTACAAGCTACAACACTATTTTGCAGACAGTCTGTCCCTTCAGGCTAGAGTTGAGAACACAATCACCAGCTAATACAGTGCATTCGGAAAGTATTCAGACCCCTTATTTATATTACTTATTTACATAGGTATTCAGACTGCTATGATTCAAAATTGAGCTCAGGTGCATTCTGTTTACATTGATCATCCTTGAGATATTTCCTGTGGTAAATTCTATTGATTGGACGTGATTTGGAATGCCACACACCTGTCTACACAGTTGAAGTCGGAAGTTTACAAACACCTTAGCCAAATACATTTAAACACAGTTTTTCACAATCCTTGACATTTAATCCTAGTAAAGCCTCCGTCTTAGGTCAGTTAGGATCACCACTTTATTTTAAGAATGTGAAATGTCATAATAATAGTAGAGAATGATTTATTTCAGCTTTTATTTGTTTTATCATATTCCCAGTGGGTAAGAAGTTTACATACCCTTAATTAGTATATGGTAGCATTGCCTTTAAATTGTTTAACTTTGGTCAAATGTTTTGGGTAGCCTTCCACAAGCTTCCCACAATAAGTTGGGTGAATTTTGGCCCATTCCTCCTGACAGACCTGGTGTAACTGAGTCAGGTTTGTAGGCCTCCTTGCTCTGACACACTTTTTCAGTACTGCCCACACACTTTCTATTGGATTGTGGTCTCAAGTCTCTGAATGTCCTTGAGTTGCCCAGCCAGAGCCCGGTCTTGAAACCGATAGAAACATCTCTGGAGAGACCTGAAAATAGCTGTGCAGCGACGCTCCCCATTCAACCTGACAGAGCTTGAGAGGATCTGCAGAGAGGAATGGGATAAACTCCCCAAATACAGGTGTGCCAAGCTTGTAGCGTCATACCCAACAAGACTAGAGGCTGTAATCGCTTCCAAAGGTGCTTCAACAAAGTACTGAGTAAAAGGTCTGAATACTTAAGTAAATATGATAATAATTTGCAAAAATGTCTAAAAACCTGTTTTTTCTTTGTCATGATGGGGCATTGTGTGTAGATTGATGAGGGGGGGAAAAACTATTTAATACATTTTAGAATAAGGCTGTAACATAACACAATTTGGAAAAAGTCAAGGGGTCTGAATACTTTTCGAATGCACTGTATCATTAAAAAGTTATTATGACTGTCTGTCAAGGAGAAAGTCTCCCTAAAACATCAAGAGAAATTAATAAATCTTCCCAAAAAGCCGCTGCTCGTTTCAAGTGCTAAGTACTGAGAATTAAGGTTATCCAGATGAGCAGCAACAAAACAACAAGATATATAGCACCTGAGCTTTTTTTTATCACATTGTTACACTACAGATTCAAATTAGCTGTGCATAGCTAGCTAACTAGGACGTTTTAGATGCAAAACTGAAATGTTGATTAGTATGCAGTCTTGTCAACGAAAACAACTCATCTGCATAAAGCCAAAAACAATCTTGACGGTGCAATAATATTAGCAGCATACAACCTGACAAGATGCTACCACTATCGACCTTCCACCAATAGGACCAAACTTCGGTTTGCTATGTGCGTGCCAGTGCCACCATGGCGTGCCAAGCCTCCGCCTCGGGTCTCTGCTGTATTGAGATGTCAATGTGAAGCCGCATCGTGACGTCCCTGGCCTGCATGCCTCTCTGTACTAGTGCCTGGCAGATCAATCAGGGACAGGGAGCAAGGCTTCTCACTGACAGACAGAGTGGCTCTCTGTGGCCGCAGCTTAGCATACATCACCCTCACTATGTTAGCCAGAATGTTTGTGCACTATCTTGAACTGTTGATGCATACAGTATGATAAGAGCTGAATCGATAAGCCAATATGTTTTAATGTGGATATGATAACATAGCTATCCTGCTAATATAATCAACTCAACTTCCAACTTTGTCAAAAAGCTAATCAGAGTCCCCTTGCACAATACATTAAGATACTAATCAGTCATACAGTGCCGTGAAAAAGCATTTACCCCCTTTCTAATTTGCTCTAGTTTTGCATGTTTTTTATACAATGTAATCAGATCTTCAACTAAAACCTAATATTAGACAAAGGGAACGCGAGTGAACAAATAACAACAATCACATACTTATTTCATAAACAAAATTATGCAACACCCAATGCCCGTGTGAAAAGGTAATTGTCCACCTTACACTCACTAACTGGTTGTGCCACCTTTAGCTGCAATGACTGAAACCAAATGCTTCCTGTAGTTGTTGATCAGTCTCTCACATCACTGTGGAAGATTTTTTTCCATGCAGAATTTCTTCAACTCAGCGACATTTGTGGGTTTTTAAGCATGAAATGCTCGTTTCAAGTCCTGCCACAACATCTCAATTGGGATTAGGTCTGGACTTTGACTAGACCATTCCAAAACTTCAAATTTGTTGCTTTTTTGTGATCATTATTTTTGTAGATAACACAAAACAACGCAACAACGCATAGGACAGCAAACATATACGTTTCCACATACACATTACATATACATTTACACATAACATATACATTTACACGTTTAACCCTTTTCCCTTCCCACCCACCGGACCAGCCCATCTAAATAAATGTATATATATATAACGATTTCAGCCTATCAAAAACTGTATTCCACATGTTAATATTGTCTGGTTTTGCACCATGCAGTCGAGAGATTGATTGCTCCAGTTGAGCTATGTCTATGAAGGAAGAGATCCATTGCTGTTGGGGCAAAGTGTAAGGGGGTTGCCAACGTAAGGCAATCATTCTCTTGGCTGCTATTAGACCAGCAAGCCAGATCCTTCTTTCTTTACACGTTAAATTCAATGAGGAGTCATCATTAAGCAAGACTACATTAGGCAGATTTGGGATAGATTTAGTCAAAATACTAGTCAATGAAGATGTCCCAAAGCACCAAAAGGACAAGACCTCTGGGCTCTCAAACCATATGAATAAAGGTTCCAGGAATACCCTGGGTGCAGAGCATACAGCTAGGGGTTGTGTTTATATTCATCTGAAGTCATGTGTGCAAAATTATAGTGTGCAATTTGGTGATTCAGGTTAAACGTGTAAATGTATATGTTATGTGTATGTGTAAATGTATATGTTATGTGTAAATGTATATGTGGAAACGTATATGTTTGCTGTCCTATGCGTTGTTGCGTTGTTTTGTGTTATCAAAAAAAAAAAAAAAAAGATCACAAAAAAGCAACAAATTTGAAGTTTTGGAATGACCTAGTCAAAGTCCAGACCTAATCTAATTGAGATGTTGTGGCAGGACTTGAAACGAACAGTTCATGCTTGAAAACTCACAAATGTCGCTGAGTTAAATCCGTTCTGCATGCAAGAGTGGGCCAGAATTCCTCCACAGCGAAGTGAGAGACTGATCAACAACTACAGGAAGCATTTGGTTGCAGTCATTGCAGCTAAAGGCGGCACAACCAATTATTGAGTGTAAGGTAGGCAATTACTTTATCACACAGGGGAATTGGGTGTTGCATAACATAACAAATAAAATAAGTATATATATTTTTTTGTTAATTGTAAACTCAGGTTCGCTTAATCTAATATTAGGTTTTGGTTTTGCAATTGTGTGTGAGTGTCTGTCACTCACCAGGCTGTCGAGGCCTCCGCCCAGCAGGTCGACAGCGCCCATCTGCATGGAGGACTGCTGGGGAACGTTGACGGGGGGACCAAGGTCCAGGTTGAGCAGGTCTCCCAGCAGGTCTCCCTGGGAGGGGATGACTGACTGGGCCTGTTCAATGGGGGCTGCTGGCCCTGTGCTCACCGGGCTCTCGCCTGTGTCAATGCTGAGAGGAAGGCACATAGAGATGCATGTATGTCAGTGATTCCCCTATATTAATTTAGCAGCACTTCTAAATCGTTGCTGCCACTCCCAATAATATGACCCCCCCCCAACATTATGTATCTGCGGCCAATAGGAGGGCCTCTAAATTTAGGTCGGAGACAGCACCATTGCCACGCCCACTATGGGTAAGCAGGTGTTGGTATTTGTGTGTAAGCAATGGGGGAGGGAAACTTTATTTGGGAGTTAGGTGAGTGTCTGTCTTCCTGGGACTTAGGTAACTGAGTAACTTCCTGGTAACTGTGTCTCACCTGCCGTGCTGGATGGGCAGGTGCTTGCGGTGGATGCCATGGCTACCCTCCACGAAGGCGTTGGGGGGCTTGTGGTACACGGAGGCCAGGGAGCCAATGTGGCAGATGAGCTCATCCAGCAGGGTGGGCTCGATCAGGTCTGTCTCCTCCGAGATCAGGGGCTTCTCGGACAAGACCACCTCCTTGGCAGTCACCGGGTCGGTGGACAGCAGGCGCCAGTAGATGTAACCCCTGTCACGCAGGTCAGGGTTGTCGGAGTCCTAGGAGGACACAAGGGGAAGGAATCACTGTGGTGAAAAGACAGTGGTGAGGTTTTAGACAGTTTGAAGCAAAAGAGGGAGATATATTGGTGTAGGTCTCTCTCTGTATGTGTGTGTGTGTGTGTATGTCACCTGTGTGGCCAGACTTAGGACCTGCTGCACCAGCTCCTGTGTCTCAGAGGGTTTCTTGAGGAATAGTTTGACGATGGCCGTCAGAAGAGTGAGCTGGACCTGAAACACAACACACCCCCAAGAATGTGAATGGTCTGACCCAACCTCATACCTGTCCAAACAATGATAGTGTCCGTCTAACCCAGATAAAAAAGGTAATTATTGTTAGGGCGGGGCCAAATCAACTCCTTGCCCCAAGGCACGTGTAGATCTGAAAGGATGGCAATGTAGCAGAAATTACAGACATGGGCAAGGTGGAGCTATTAACATATTCAATCCAGTCTTTGCCCTAGTTTAATTTTGATGCAGGGCGCAAAAGTCCCAAAAGCAACAGAGGCCATGTGGCATTAAGATTGTCAAATAAAACTGACCTCAACTGACCTGTGTGCTCTGCTTTGTGACAACTGACCTGGGTGCTCTGCTCTGGGAAAACTGACCTGGGTGCTCTGCTCTGGGAAAACTGACCTGGGTGCTCTGCTCTGGGAAAACTGACCTGGGTGCTCTGCTCTGGGAAAACTGACCTGGGTGCTCTCGTCGTGGAAGCCCTCCAGGAAGCTCTCTAGCAACTCGTCGGCGTTGTCGATCCTCTCAGCGTACTCGCCCACGATCCAGATCATGGCGGCGCGCGCATCCGGCTCGTCCAGAGAGTCAAGGTTCTCACACAGCGTGGCGATGATGCTCTCATACCTGAGGGGATAGAGAGATAACACAAAGGGTCAGGGCCTTGGGATATACACAGGTCTTGTATAGACACAGACAGTAGCGGTATGGGTCATAATAATCTCCATCTTCATTGATAATTATTGGAGACGGAGGGAAAGGACACCTACTTGTTGGGGTATTTGCGGAAGATGTCCCTGATGACCACAATGGCCTCCTGCACCACATAGTTGACTTTGGTCTGGATGAGGTCCAGCAGGGTGCTCACACAGCGCTCAGCGGATTGCTAACAAAGAGACAACAGGAACAAAGTCAACACTGACCCAACAATGATTTTTTTTATTTTTTATGATTGGCCAAAGTACCTGGCCAATCTCCTTCAAACAACTTTATAGGATTGGATCGCACTTTTATGGAACAGCTATAAAATCTGAAGTTCAGATAGACATTGATCAGAGACCCTCTCTGTATTCGTCTATGATGGTGTCTCAGATTCCTACCTCCACTTTGATGGCACATCGTCCGATGGCTCTCACTGCCTTGCGCACAAAGTCAACATCCACCTCGGTGGCGTACTCCTTCAGTTCAGCCAACACCTGGGGAGAGAGCAGGACATATGAGTGAAAAAAATGACACACACAGTCACGGTGGGAGGACAAGGAAACGTATTGACATTGTAAGAGAATGATTTGAGGAGACAAGGTTAAGGTTGGGTGAATTATGTATGCTAAGCTTGGCTCTTAAACTACCCAATCCGAGGCTTGACTCTTAACAGCGAAGGAAGCAAGCACATCCACTGTTCATTAAGACATCATCTGACAGGTTGCCTGTCAGAGTACCATTTAAGACTGATTCGGAGTGACAGATTGGGATTTAAACATGTATGTTGAAATAAGTCTTCAATATACACTACAGTGTCCTTCAAACTTTGCTTTCGTCAAAGAATCCTCCATTTGCAGCAATTACAGCCTTACAGACCTTTGGCATTCTAGTTGTCAATTTGTTGAGGTAATCTGAAGAGATTTCACCCCATGCTTCCTGAAGCACCTCCCACAAGTTGGATTTGTTTGATGGGCACTTCTTTTGAACTCAATAGGGTTGAGATCCGGTGAATGTGCTGGCCACTCCATTATAGACAGAATACCAGCTGACTGCTTCTTCACTAAATAGTTCTTGCATAGTTTGGAGCTGTGCTTTGGTTCATTGTCCTGTTGTAGGAGGAAATTGGCTCCAATTAAGCGCCGTCCACAGGGTATGGCATGGCGTTGCAAAATGGAGTGATAGCCTTTCTTCTTCATGATCCCTCTTACCCTGTACAAATCTCCCACTTTACCACCACCAAAGCACCCCCAGACCATCACATTGCCTCCACCATGCTTGACAGATGGCGTCAAGGTATACCTAATGTTTGGTATACTCAGTGTTTTGGTGCGGCTGAACAGACGAATGCAAATCTGGGCTAGCTCCTGTTGTTATATTAAGAAAACTGTATATTTTGGTGGGCCAATAACATTATTATAAGTCAAACAGATACAGTATGAAAAACAAACAAAACATATACAATATGGAGCTAGCTTCCCCAAAATGGTACACCTATGGTTATCTGTGTAGAGTGACTAAGTATAAAATAAAATGAACACCCTAATATAGACTTCCATTCACTGAGGTACAGGGTTCCATGAGCAGTACCTGGGCTATGTTGGCCTGGGAGGCCAGGCGAATCATGATATCCAGTTTCTCCAATTTGACGTAGATGGGGTCGTTGTACTTGACAAAGAACACCTTGATCTCCTGCTTCAGGATCTCAGGCCTAAATAGTAGAGATTACATTTATAATGGGAACAGAACAACTGTATATGTCTATCTATGAGGTCCTGATCTGAAGCCACAGATAGATGAGAAGGGTACATAGGAAGAGAAAGGCTGTCATCTAGTGGCTAGGAAGTGAGGACACAAAACAAAAACATGGTGCCAAGACATAAAATGGTCTTAATATCAAATAATATCTTTGTACAAATTAAGTACCTTACTGTGATTGCCTTGAATAAAATGGTAAAAAAAAATATAACAATAAACTTGCTAGGACTCACTGGGAGTGGTCTGAGTGGGAGCGGGAAACCAAAAACTAGCTGTTATTGGCAGAGGTTTGGAACTAACTTTCTTAGTGGTCTATTAAGTCAAATTTGCAGGTCCATTATGATGTTCTGAGAGAGCAACTTGGCATATATAACAAGGAAATTAGAAATGCCAGATGGGCTAATTTTTCTAACTTGATCATTAATAATCAGAATAATTCAACCATTGAAATATATATATATATAGATATATATATATATATATATATATATATATATATATATATATATATATATATATATATATATATATATATATATATATTTCAATGGTTGAATTATTCTGATTATTAGTGATCAAGGGATACACTAAACACATTTTGATGGATTGCTCTGTTCCAGCCCTGATCCCTTGGAGGCTAGCAATAACTTAGCATTAATGTTGAGTGGAAGTTGCGCACTGACCTTTTCTGGACAATGAGGTTGATGTTCCTGAGGGCCACATACTGGACCTCTGGCTCCCCAGAGAGCAGGGTGACCAGCGGGGGGGAAAGCTTCTTCAGCAGGGTGTTATAGTAGTCTGACTCCTTGGGCAGAAGCTCCAGGAACTTCATCAGAACCTTGACGGCCGACAGCACCACCGCCGAGTTGGCATGGGAGAGACGGGGTGTGACCCGCTCACAGATGCTGGGAGAGAAAGAGGACAGATTGTAATATAGATTGCACTAATAAAACAAAGGCATTAAAAGTTGACAACACCATAAGTGATTTTAGTGCACAAACGCAGAAGTTTACTTTAGATGCAATAATGCCTGATAGAGGTTTATTACACAGGACTTACTGTGGAGATTTATCACAATAATTGGTACATAGCTCAGATATTTTTTTATTTTGGCTACCATGGCTAGAACAGATCTCAGTGACTTTGAAATAGGGGTCTCAAAGGAGAATGAGGGGTTTAAAGTGTGTGTGTGTGCGCCACCAGACCTCAACCCAATTTAACGCTTATGGGAGATTCTGGAGCGGCGCCTGAGACAGTAGCTGTACTAACATACTGTATACTACATACTTAATGAGTATATAGTACAAGTTAATTTTAGTATACTGTAAACGAACGGTATCCTTTCAGTTGAGCGTACTAGCACGCTAGCTTGTTAGCATAACAAGGTTGCGTTTGTAAATTCAATCTGGAGTGCTCAGAGTGCCCTCTGGGCTTTCGTAAAAAAAGGGCGTGGTCAGATTGTCCATTCGTAAGTTTAGAGCGTTTCGCTCTCTTAGCGTTCAGAGCGCACACTGGACGCTCTGGCCGAGGAGTAGCGTTCTGGCCTCAACGGCAGTCAAGCACCCAAGCCAACTGGCTAACATTGGCTACCTTGCTAGCTACTTCCAGACACGAATGAGAGAACACCTCACTTTAACCATTTTCCTCACCCTAGCTTGAGCTGGTTAGGCAGTTTTCATGTTATCCAGAGCCTTGGTGACTATAAATGTGCTGCTGGCAACAATTTAATTATGCTTTTTTGTCAATGTTTACGGACACCGGCCATATTCAACGGGTGTTGAGCGTTCGTAAATGTATCAGTTATTCTTACGGAAGCACCCGAATGTCCATTGTGAACAATACCACTAAGCTAAGAATGACGGGAATAATCAAGTCAAACGTTGGGTAGTTAGTTAGATAGCATATAGTTAATATAGCCAACTAATGTTAGGAACAGTTGGAGTCAGAAGTTAACATACAACTTAGCCAAATACATTTAAACTCAGTTTTTCACAATTCCTGACTAATCCTAGTAAACATCCCCTGTCTTAGGTCAGTTAGGATCACCACTTTATTTTAAGAATGTAAAAAGTCAGAATTGTAGTAGAGACAATTATTTATTTCAGCATTTATTTCTTTCATCACATTCCCAGTGGGTCAGTAGTTTACATACACTCAATTAGTATTTGGTAGCATTGCCTTTAAATTGTTTAACTTTGGTCAAATGTTTCGGGTAGCCTTCCACAATCTTCCCACAATAAGTTGGGTGAATTTTGGCCCATTCCTCTTGACAGAACCGGTGTAACGGAGTTTGTAGGCCTCCTTGCTCACACACGCCACTCCAATACCTTGACTTTGTTGTCCATACGCCATTTTGCCACAACTTTGGAAGTATGCTTGGGGTCATTGTCCATTTGGAAGACCCATTTGTGACCAAGCTTTAACTTCCTGACTGATGTCTTGAGATGTTGCTTCAATATAGCCACATAATTTTCCTTCCTCGTGATGCCATCTATTTTGTGAAGTGCACCAGTCCCTCCTGCAGCAAAGCACCCCCACAACATGATGCTGCCAACCCTGTGCGTCCTGGTTGGGATGGTGTTCTTTGGCTTGCAAGCCTCCCCTTTTTCCTCCAAACATAACAATGGTCATTATGGCCAAACAGTTCTATTTTTGTCTCATCAGACCAGAGGACATTTCTCCAAAAAGTACGATCTTTGTCCCCATGAGTAGTTGCAAACCGTAGTCTGGCTTTTTTATGGCGGTTTTGGAGCAGTGGATTCTTCCTTGCTGAGCGGCCTTTCAGGTTATGTCAATATAGAACTCGTTTTACTGTGGATATAGATACTTTTGTACCTGTTTAATCTTTTAATCTACGTTAATCTTTAGGAGACAGAACACGTCTCCTTCCTGAGCGTTATGACTGCTGCGTGGTCCCATGGTGTTTATACTTACTATTGTTTGTACAGATGAACCTGGTACCTTCAGGCTTTTGGAAAATGCTCCCAAGGATGAACCAGACTTGTGGAGGTCTACACTTTTTTTTTTGAGGTCTTGGCTGATTTCTTTTGATTTTCCCATGATGTCAAGCAAAGAGGCACTGAGTTTGAAGGTAGGCCTTGAAATACATCCACAGGTACACCTCCAATGTTTAAAGGCACAGTCAACTTAGTGTATGTAAGCTTCTGCCCCACTGGAATGGTGATAGTGAATTAGAAATGAAATAATCTGTCTGTAAACAATTGTTGGAAGAATTACTTGTCGTACACAAAGTAGATGTCCTAACCAACTTGCCAAAAATATAGTTTGTTATTTTTTGTGGTTGAAAAATGAGTTTTAATGACTTCAACCTAAGTGTATGTAAACTTCCGGCTTCAAGAGTAGCTAACATACCGGTACATACTGCTGTAATGATATGCTATAGTTCGTAAGGATAGCGTAGCTAACAAATTGTCAGCCAACATAACGTGTAAGGAAACTTATTTCAAAAGTCATTACTTTATTATATTGCTCAACATTTTCTTAACATTTGTCATAATTAGTTAAAGCAATGAATTTGTATCCGCTCTCGTTGGGGTTGCATATTTTCCGCCGTTTTCTTCAAATCTGAAGATTTCTGTAGAATTGCATTATGGGCCCTAGAAGCACGTAAATAGTGTCCACTGTTTGTATACTTCATATTTTGGCAAATGTAATACGACATCCGGGAGGGGTTCCAGGAAGATGGCAGCGAGTGCAGACAGGATTTCATCTTGCTCAGAGTAAGCTTAACCTTCATCCCTCTCAAACTTACTTAAATGTAACAAAAACTCGTTTTATAGTATACACAACAGAGATCAACGCTGAAACTTGGCAAAATTGACAAAGAGCAACGGGAGGAGAAGGCAGTTGCTAGCTGACTATTCATACACCGGAGAGAAACCGTCACCAGACTCAGGAGAAGAAATGGAGGAATCTAGACATTCAGTTGATTCAGAAACTCCAGTCAATAGTCCTGCACCCAAAAAGACACAAAAAGAATTGTCTTTGCGTGAACTTCCAGGTCAACATAATCGATGCTGTCAATGCAAAGATAAACGAAAGAGCCAATGGTCTGGAGAAAATGATACGCAAAAACACACAATAAAATCGTTGACCTCGAAACCTCTGAATCATGCATACGAGAGTATAGAAGAGCTTGAAGAGCTTAAACATGCAAACACTGCAACCTCTGATAAATGCACTGCAAAGGAGAAGACCATCACCGACATGCAAGGGCGCTTGTCGGAAGCAGAGCCAATATTTTCCATATTCTGCATTAGAAGTATCTGAACTCCAGTAAACAGAAATTAGATTCTTAATCACATTTTTTAAATCATCATGCAATAACAATGAGATATTCAATTGAAATGTAATATCCGCTCAGCCTGTATTACTTATGGGAAACGGCTGGCTTTAAGAAGGAGATGTAAGTTGGCTGAGCTCTCTAAGAAAATTGCTGATATCACAGAGATTGAGCATCTTGATCTTAATGAGAAAGCTAAATTGAACGATTTAAAGAATCAACTAGAAACATTTATGAGGAAAAGGCTAGAGGAGCCTTCATAAGATCCAGAAAACAATAGCTTGAAAAAGGTGAAAAAATATTTGTTTAATTTGTAAAAGAGGAGAGGGGAACTCAACACACTTCGGAAATGTAAGATAATGGCGTAGCCTGAGAATAGAGAGTTATTATAAGACGTTAGCACTAAGTTTTATGAGACTCTTTACTCCTTAGATAACAGTTTGAGTGACTAAGGATCCTTGATTCTATAGAGAACGTTAACACTAACTCGGTTAGTAAAGAATTCAAAATCGGTCTTGTTGAAGATTTATCCATTATGGACATCCAATATGGGGTTGCTCAATTAAAAACATAACAAATCTCCAGGTTGTGATGGATTAACCTCTGAATTTTTCAAAACCTTCTCTGAAGAAATAGCAACATTTTTACTTGAAACCTTTGAGGCTATAAAGAAGGGAGAACTACCTGCCTCTCTGAAGCAAGGGGTTATTACTTGTATAACTAAACCACACAAGGATCTCTTAATTATTAATAATTGGCGTCCAATCACACTCCTAAATAACGACTACAAAAGTATAGCCTCAATCTTTGCGAAAAGGTTAAAGTCGTGCTTGATATGATTGATGAATGTCAATCAGGGTTTATGAAAGGGTGCCATATATCTAATAATCTGAGGCTGGAGTTATATTTGGTTGAGTATTGCGATCTATTGGATGACTTCCCTGTTATCTTATTTTTTGATTTTCAGAAAGCATTTGATACCGTAAGTCACAATTGTATCTTTGATTGTCTTGAGCATTTGAAGTTTGGTCATATTTTTGTTGATGCTATTAGAACTATGTATAATGGTGCCAATAGCTGTATCAAACTCTGTCATGGAACATCCTCAAGGTTTAATCTGGTTGTCCAATCTCATCTTTTACATTTTTTATTGTTTCTCAAACCTTATGCTCATTAGTTTGAAGGCATAACATTCCAGGCCATAGAAATCAAGATATTCCAAATGATTATAACATCTCTGAAAAAGATACAGTAACCTACCATGGTGTAAAAATCACCAAAAATCTTAAGGCTGTGAATGATCTTAATTTGAATCCTGTAACTGAATCTATAAAAAATGTATTATCTTCATGGTTAGGGAGGGATTGAAGTCTTCAACTTCATATGGAAAAACAAGCTACACAAGATAAAAAATAGTTATCACCAACAGGGTTTGTGATGGCGGTCTAAATGTCTTAGACTTCACTCTATACCTCATTTTGTTTTTAAGAAACTCGGAGGGCTTCATTTTCTACTACAATGTCCCTATATTGTGGGTAAACTTCCTGTGAAATTGGCGGCTTTCACAAGCAGGCTTTAATGTGCCGGGCTTTGCTGTATTTTCACCTCAAATGTTTTATATGGAATAATGGGTCGATATTACATAGACACAAGAAGTTATTTTACCGTAACTGGTTCTTGAAAATCATTGTCCTTGTCAGCCAATTAGTTAGTATTAGTTGGAATCCATTTACACAGAGAATTTATGGAAAGATACAACTTTGAGGTCTCAAGCAAGGAATATGACACTGTAAAATCTTTACTTCAGAATAATGCATATTTTGGAACATCTATTATAAGCAATATCCAGGTGAATGGCATAGGTTTACTAAATAAGACATTCAATTGTTTATTAAGGGATATTTTCTACAGAAATTCTATTCCCTCTGCTATATTTTGTTCGGCTTCATCGTTTGATGTCAAATGCGCCGTGCTTGGCTCACTCCAAATGTATGGTGACCAATAAAGTAAAGGAGATCTTAAAGATTATCCATAGATTCTACCCGTGTAATAGCTTGATTTCTAAATATATACCTGATGTTACCATTGAATGCAGTTTTTGTGAACTAGAAACTGAATCTATTGAACACTTATTTCATAATTGTTTACATAGTGAGGTGTTCTGGACTGATGTAAAACTATATCTTGGCAAGTTTGACATATTATTTTACTACACTGATTCCACAATTGAACGTCAGTATGTCATAAATCTCTATTTTATTAGGATCAATTTTCATACACAAATCAACATTTATGAAGAAAAAGGCCCTTTTTATTTTTTTAAATCGGATTTGAAAAACTATTTAGAATGTCTGTATTTGATTTGATATAATGTGGATTTGTATTATTATAATTTTTTTAATTATCTTCCTTATTTCTTTGTGTAATCCCTCTGGCTGTTCTGTTGTTTTTTTGTTTTGCATGTTACCGTTTAATAAAAACAATTATTAAGTACGACAACCGGGAACTATTGCCACACTAACTACATACAGTATATCCATACTATGACCAATAAGCATACAAGATACTCAATTTACATCACAAATAGTATGATTAGTGCGGTTGGTATGAGTATTCGAGCACAGCTCTAGTGTTTTCCACCAACATCAACAAAACACCAAATGATGGAATTTCAAATGGAAGAATGGTGTCGCATCCCTTCAATAGTTCCAGACACTATGCCAAGGCAGATTGAAGTTGTGGCGGCACAACGCCCTATAAAAACACTTCATGCTGGTGTTTCCTTTATTTTGTCAGGTGCCTTGGTTGCCTTGGTGGTTTACTCCTGCAAACATATCCTTAATTATTTGTTTTAGGTGGTTTTTTTTTTTTTTATATGCATTGTTTTTATCAACTTATTTTTTATATAGCTAACGTTAATCAAGTATTGTATTTTTTCTCAACAACATAAAAAATGTGTTAACATATTTGACTACTTCTCCAATCAACTAGCTAATTTTTGGATTCAAATATAAGCGCAGATCTCTTCTTATATGATCTCCAATTTACTGGACCACTGCGAGCAGTACATCATGCACACCGGAGGTGGATGATAAAGGACACTGGCCTGTTCTTCAGGCTGCCCCTTAGGCAACTTCCAAAGTAATTCAACTGGGGCTTTTAAATGCAAGATCCATAAACAACAGTGATGAATGACATCACTGATAGAGGTCTAGACTTTCTCTGCCTCACTAAAACTTGGCATCAGGCGGATTGGCTGCAATCTGCAGGACTGACAGAACTGTGAAGTCTACTCCAGTACCAGCTTTCTTATGTTTTGAATGAATGGCTTTCTATCTGAGCTATCTGAGCTACTAACACTCCTGAGCCCCTTGTGCCCTGCTATGCTAGTTCTTGGTCATTTCAACATACATTTTGACTCCCCTGACCGCAGTCTCTTTACCGGCCTGCCTGATGTCCTGGACAACTTTGGACTCCAACAGCACATGGACTTTGCCAAACACAACAAAGGCCATACACTGGACCAGGTCTGTACCACAGGAGTGGATTTCGCCAAAATGGATGGACGTGTCAGGGCTGTCTGACCATAAACTCGTCACCATCATCCTAGCTATTCCTCTACCCACTCGGCCCAAGAAACGCTCCATTCAGTTTAGTTTGAATGGAGCGTTTGAAAACAACTGTCCGTCATCTAGAACAACAGTATAAATGGGCTAACTGTACATGTGCAGATGTATGCGCAACATTAGCAAGAATACAAACAGGCCTTAAATGCACCTCCGACATCCTACTACTCCTAACTGATCAGCAACGGCAGTGGTAACTCCATGTTTTCTACTGTGAGCAAGCTCCTCCAACCTGTAAACAATTCTGCTACCTCAGCCTCCTCAGAATGGTGCAATCATTACCTTTGCTTCTTCCAAACAAAATTGAAAACATCAATAACACCATCTTGTCCTCTCCAGCCCCGGTAGTTGAGCTACCCAGTCCTACGTCAAGGTTCTCCACCTTCACCAGTCACTGCAGCTGATGTAACCAAGCTGGTGAGGACAATGAGGCCCACCACTTGCTCACTTGACCCTATTCCCACCTCCCTAAGACCTGCTTACCTGGAGCCTTTCTTCACAGAAATGATAAACAAGTCCCTCATCACTGGATGTGTCCCTCCTCACCTCAAAGTGGCCAGTCACACCAGTACTTAAAAAGCCTGGATCTGACCCTGACAACCTCCAGAACTACAGGCCTATTTCCAAGCTCCCTCAAATGCACTGTTTCTAACTTCAAAACCATCTGGCCACTCACAACCTACTTGAAACCTTCCAGTCGGGTTTCAGAGCTAGACACCCTGGTAAGTCACCAACGACGACCTCATGAATGCTGACTCTGGGTCTGTCAGCATCCTCATACTGCTGGACCTCAGTGCAGCATTTGACACGGTCAGCCATGCCATCCTACTAGACCGCATGGAGAAGCTCCTGGGCCTGTCAGACACTGTCCTGGACAATCTCACTGATCACTACCAGTTTGTAGCCATCCGTCCTAGTAGGTCAGACACAGTTGTGGTCTGACAGGAGATCGTTTAAGGCTCGGTCCTGATTTGTATCTGCATGCTGCCACTGGGAAACATCTTGAGGAAACACGGACTAGGGTATAACTTCTATGCTGACGGCATTCAGTTGTATGTCTCCACAAACACTGAGTTGTATGTCTCCACAAACACTGACACTGCACTCCTGGTCAGCTGCCTGCAGGACATCAAAGCATGGTGCATATGCCAAGTGCCTAAACAGGCTACAATATATCCAGAACTGTGTTGCACGTGTCCTCACCCACACCTCCTCCCACGAGCACCTCTGTTCAACCTCCACTGGCTCCCCATATGCTCACGAACTGACTACAAAATTCTGGTTCACACCTACCAAGCTATCCACAACTCTGGACCCAAGTACCTGTCTGACCTCATTCTACTCTCCTGCCCCACACGCACTCTTCGATCCCCCAGGTTTGTCTCCCTTCAGCAGCCCCGTAGCAGACTAAAAACTATGGGTGTAAGGGCTTTCAGTCCAGCCGACGCAATGCCAAGCGTCGGCTGGATTGGTGTAAAGCTCGCTGCCATTGGACTCCGGAACACTGGAAATGCGTTCTCTGGAGTGATGAATCAGTGATGAATCACGCTTCACCATCAGTCCGAAGGACGAATCTAGGTTTGGCGGGTGCCAAGAGAACGCTACCTGCCGAATGCATAGTGCCAACTGTAAAGTTTGGTGGAGGAGTAATAATGGTCTGGGGCTGTTTTTCATTGTTCGGGCTAGGCCCCTTAGTTCCAGTGAAGGGATATCTTAATGCTAAAGCATACAGTGACATTCTAGACAATCCTGTGCTTCCAAATTTGTGGCAACAGTTTGGGAAAGGCCCTTTCCTGTTTCAGCATGACAATACTCCCGTGCACAAAGCGTCATTAAAGAAATGACGACAAAAGATGTGTGTGTACCTCTGGGCCTCGCGCTCGTCTTTGGGGTTGTAGTTCGACAGGCAGTCCAGGATGAAGATCTGGCCCCACTCAGTGCACTCATTGAGGGCCGTCAGCAGCTTGTTGATGTTCTGGGGGTTGAGGTCCAGCAGGTTGCTGTTGGGGTGGGACTCACTGATCTCAGACAAAGCTGCCACTGCGTTGGCCACCACCTGGAGGTTCAGACACAGTGATCAGTGGTCTGTCTTGTCTGGCAATGGCCTTTCATTGGGGAAATAGGGTTAATCATGATAAACTGTTAGAACAGGCCCTGGAACAATACCCTTAAAAACTTGTTTTTAAATTACCCCAGGCCCCCAAAGTGTATAAGAAAAGTAAACAAAGTCTGAGAATGTACATAGTCTGGGCTGTGCCTTGGGGCCTAGTGCCAGCCTATCCTACCATGGGGTTGGAGTCAGCGATGAGGTCCCTGAGGGAGTCCAGGAAGCCCTGGTCCTCCACCATCTGGGCGTTGATGTCATGAAGCTTTGCCACGCACACCGCCGCCGTCTTCCTCACGTACGGGTCCTCGTCCTTTAGACACTTCCTCAGCGGCTCACACAGGTACTCTGTGATCTTGTCCACGCGGATGCAGCCCATGGTACGCACGGCCAAGGCCCGGATCAGGGGGTTAGGGTCTTCACAGTCCTGAGGGAGAGAGAGGTGAGATATCTATGGATGGGAAGTGCAGTACTGCAATGGCTAGGCTGTGTAATATGTTAACATCCAAAGAGGAAAACCATGTAAATGTGTATTTTTATGTCAAATAAAAGGCCTTGCCTTGTGGCTCGGCTAGTCTGTAGGTAATGCTGCAGACTTTGGCACACATGTCTACAGTGTTGGTGTAGATTTTTATCCAATCTACTGCCCTTTGGCACAACATCTCACTATCTTTCCCCACTGTCATCCTCTCGCTCTCTCTAATGGTTTAATAAAAATGTGAAAATACCATATTTACAATATAAATGGCCTTGCCTTGACAAAGCTGTTGACAGCCATGATGGCCATGTCAGGCTGGCTCTTAGCATAGTTCATCAGGTACAGGTAGACCAGCTTTTTCAGCTCCAGGTTGTCAGTCTGCATGCAGTTCACCACATCTGGGAAGAGGGAGCTAAAGGACAGACAATTTTAGGTCATAACTACAAAACACCATATTTTGACAGTGAGCCGATATACTACATATCAAGTCAGAAAATGTTGCATTTATTTTTAAAGGTAGACTCATCAAAATGACGTTGCCACGAGCAGCACTGCAGATATTGCGATGAGCGAGATGCAAGACTTCGCTCTCTGCACATGTGCACAGGTTTAATTCACGCTGTTACAACGTGGTAGCAACGGGACCAAAACAGCGAAGAAGTTTAGCCTCGCGCTTCAACGCTTCAATTATTGTGCAAATTGACCCACGCTGTTTGTAAATTAATACATAACTTACTAATTATAGACAAGTTGGCCGTCTCTTTTACATTAAAGTAAAAATAATTGCTGAGAAGTGTTGAGAGCAGAAGCTGCAGGTATGTTATTAGATAATGTCAGAAGGATGAATGGTCAACACACAGAAGTGTCACCCTTGATTTTAAGCAAATTTGTGCTGCTATTTTTATTGACTTGGCCAAAGCTTTTGATACGGTAGACCATTCCATTCTTGTGGGCCGGCTACGGAGTATTGGTTTCTCTGAAGGGTCTTTGGCCTGGTTTGCTAACTACCTCTCTCAAAGAGTGCAGCGTATAAAGTCAGAACATCTGCTGTCTCAGCAACTGCCTGTCACCAAGGGTGTTCCCCAAGGCTCGATCCTAGGCCCCACGCTTTTCTCAATTTACATAAACATAGATCATGCAGTAGGAAGCTCTCTTATCCATTTATACACAGATGATAGTCTTATAGTCAGCTGGCCCCTCTCCGGATTATGTGTTAAACGCTCAGCAACAAAGCTTTCTTAGTATCCAACAAGCTTTTCTGCCCTTAAACCTGTCCTGAAGAAAAAATGCCCCTCTACCCACAGGTTTGATTACTACCTATGAGGGTTTAGAGCTTGAGGTAGTCACATCATACAAGTACTTGGGAGTATGGCTGGACGGTACACTGTCCTTCTCTCAGCACATATCAAAGCTGCAGGCTAAAGTTAAATCTAGACTTAATTTCCTCTATCGTAATCGCTCCTCTTTCACTCTAGCTACCAAACTAACCCTGATTCAGATGACTATCCTACACATGCTAGATTACACAGATGTAATTTATAGATCGGTAGGTAAGGGTGCTCTTGAGCGGCTAGATGTTCTTTACCATTCGGACATCAGATTTGCCACCAATGCTCCTTATAGGACACATCACTGCACTCTGTACTCCTCTGTAAACTGGTCATCTCTGTATACCCATCTCAAGACCCACTGGTTGATGCTTATTTATAAAACCCTCTTAGGCCTCACTCCCCCCTATCTGAGATATCGATTGCAGCCCTTATCCTGCACATACAACACTCGTTCTGCCAGTCACATTCTGTTAAAGGTCCCCAAAGCACACACATCCCTGGGTAGCTTGTCTTTTCAATTCGCTGCAGCTAGCGACTGGAACGAGCTGCAACAAACCCTCAAAATGGACAGTTATCTCAATCTCTTCATTCAAAGACTCAATCATGGACACTCTTACTGACAGTTGTGGCTGCTTTGCATGATGTATTGTTGTCTCTAACTTCTTGCCCTTTGTGCTGTTGTCTGTAATGTTTGTACCATGCTTTGTGCTGCTACCATATTCTATTGCTACCATGTTGTTGTCATGTTGCTACCATGCTATGATGTTTTCTTACGTCTCTCTTTATGTAGTGTTGTCTCTTGTCGTGATGTGTATTTTGTCCAACATTTTAATTTAATATCTTTATATTTTAATCCCTGCAGGATGCATTTGCCCTTTGGCAAATAATTTGTTCTTAACTGACTTGCCTAGTTAAATAAAGGTTAAATTATTATTATTGTTGTTTTTAAAGTGTCACAGGAAGCAATCAGCTGTACTGTACCTGACATCCTTGCCCACAGTCATAGCCGCAATGACCTTCTTCACAGCCTCCTTCCGCTTCTCTTTCTTCTCATTGTTCAGCTCTGCCTTCAGCTCAAATATCTCCCCTGTAATAGGATACAGATGCAGCATTAGCAAGAGTCCAGTGTGACAACAGAATGATGCTCTCATCCAGCAACACTGGTAGAACTGTCAGTTCAGTTATCAACTTTGGCATGAACAGTTCAGCCTTTGGTGGTAATTTCATACATCCTGTTTCTATTTCCATGTGTTGCACTTTCCTAATTTATATTTTTATTTAACCTTCATCTAATGGTAGGCATGCACTCATGATCAAGGGGACAATGTGTAATTGAAGAAGACAATACCAATAATCGTTTTAAGACTCACCTTTTTTATTTGTTGTAAAATATTTTGAGTCAGTCATTGTTGTTGTTCTTCAAATCTGTTACAGGGAAACATCCAGCATAAGAGGATACAAAGGACACATCATTGCCTATGATACAAATAATTATAGCTATATCTTTAATCTTAGATCCTAAATATGTTTAATAGAGTGGAACGCGAGGGAACAAGCGAAGCGCACATTTAACAGCATCCCGCTATGAGACCGCTGGACGTCACGATAGCAACACTTTCACTGGCTAACGTCGGTAGCTAACGTTAACTAGTCTGTAAGGCAGTTTACTGCCTTTTTAATACAGAGGGAAAACAGGTTGGTAAATAGACTAGTTATTATTATAAATGTAGCTAGCTAAAAGCTCACAACAGAGCCAAGTGTTTCCAATTACAAGGCAATTATTGTCTTGGGTGTGACCCCAGGCCCGTGGAGTAGGGAAAATATCTGTCCTACTAAATTAGCTAACGTTAGCTGGCTAGGGATGATTGTAAAGGCCTCTGTACTTCCATGTAGTTAACGCTAACTAGATAACATTGTTAAAACCACATTAACGTTAAAACCACAAAAAAATCATAGTTACAAATTGAAAGGTACAAACTTGTTTTGAGAATTAATTTCAATAAGAAACTGCGTCGCTAGGGTGAGTGAAGATATTCCAGAACTGGAAATATTGCTCCTTGATTGCCGCAGAGCGATAGCTAGCCGTGGAAAGATGGAGCACTCCCGGAAAAACAAAATGAGTGAAGGGTATCGGAGCCAGAAAGACGTAACACCGGAACACAGTTCATTTCGACCGGAAATAGCCGGACCATGTTTACAGAGTGACACGGAGTATGCCTGTGTAGTTTCGGTGGATAAAGTTGTGTGTGTCAACTGTAGGGATGCCTATGTTGCTGGGGATCGAATGTGTCAGGTGTTAGAGAGGTTGAAATGGACAGAGTTGCGCAGGTGTCGTATGCTGAGGTAGTGAAGGAAGTAGAGATAGATTAGATTAGATTAGATTAGATTAGATAGATAGATAGATAGATAGATAGATAGATAGATAGATAGATAGATAGATAGATAGATAGATAGATAGATAGATAGATAGATAGATAGATAGATAGATAGATAGATAGATAGATAGATAGATAGACAGACAGACAGACAGACAGACAGACAGACAGGAGTTGAAGTCGGAAGTTTACATACACTTAGGTTGAAGTCCTTAAAACTCATTTTTCAACCACTCCACAGATTTCATGTTAACAAACTATAGTTTTGGCAAGTAGGACATCTACTTTGGGCATGACACAAGTAATTCTTCCAACAATTGTTTACAGACAGATTATTTCACTTATAATTCACTATATCATAATTCCAGTGGGTCAGAAGTCAGCTTGGAAAAATCCAGAAAATTATGTCATGGCTTTAGAAGCTTCTGATAGGCTAATTGACATCATTTGAGTCAACTGGAGGTGTACCTGTGGATGTACTGACCTCCACAAGTCTGGTTCATCCTTGGGAGCAATTTCCAAACGCCTGAAGGTACCACGTTGATCTGTACAAACAATAGCACTCAAGTATAAACACCATGGGACCACGCAGCCGTCATACCGCTGAGGAAGGAGACGCGTTCTGTCTCCGAGAGATTAACGTACTTTGTTACAAATCAATCCCAGAACAACAGCAAAGGACCTTGTGAAGATGCTGGAGGAAACAGGTACAAAAGTATCTATATCCACAGTAAAACGAGTCCTATATCGACATAACCTGAAAGGCCGCTCAGCAAGGAAGAAGCCACTGCTCCAAAACCGCCATTAAAAAGCCAGACTGCGGTTTGCAACTGCACATGTTGACAAAGATTGTACTTTTTTGAGAAATGCCCTCTGGTCTGATGAAACAAAAATAGAACAGTTTGGCCATAATGACCATCGTTATGTTTGGAGGAAAAAGGGGGGAGGCTTGTAAGCCGAAGAACACCATCCCAACCGTGAAGCACGAGGGTGGCAGCATCATGTTGTGGGGGTGCTTTGCTGCAGGAGGGACTGGTGCACTTCACAAAATAGATGGCATCATGAGGAAGGACAATTATGTGTGTATATTGAAGCAACATCTCAAGACATCATTCAGGAAGTTAAAGCTTGGTCGCAAATGGGTCTTCCAAATGGACAATGACCCCAAGCATACTTCCAAAGTTGTGGAAAAATGGCTTAAGGACAACAAAGTCAAGGTATTGGAGTGGCCATCACAAAGCCCTGACCTCAATCCTATAGAAAATGTGTGGGCAAAACTGAAAAAGCGTGTGCGAGCAAGGAGGCCTACAAACCTGACCCAGTTCTGTCAGGAGGAATGGGCCAAAATTCATCCAAGTTATTGTGGGAAGCTTGTGGAAGGCTACCTGAAACGTTTGACCAAAGATAAACAATTTAAAGGCAATGAGTGTATGTAAACTTCTAATGTGATGAAAGAAATAAAACTACTATTATTCTGACATTTCACATTCTTAAAATAAAGTGGTAAGATAGGGAATTTTTACTAGGATTAAATGTCAGGAATTGTGAAAAACTGAGTTTAAATGTATTTGGCTAAGGTGTATGTAAACTTCTGACTTCAACCATAGATAGATAGATAGATAGATAGATAGATAGATAGATAGATAGATAGATAGATAGATAGATAGATAGATAGATAGATAGATAGATAGATAGATAGATAGATAGATAGATAGATAGATAGATAGATAGATAGATAGATAGATACTTTATTGATCCCGTGGGGAAATTACTTTATCAAGCAGCTACGAAAAAACACAGGGCAGGTGCAAAATGCCAGAACGAAATACACAAAAGACAGATACAAGATACATAGTGCGGCAGTATGAAAAAGTATAACAATTCTGGAGTGCAAAAAGCTATAGAAACGCAATTGCATAGCATGAGTGAATGACTGAATATGTACACTATACATTGTTATAGTGTTAGGTGAAAAAATGATACAATTATTGCACGTTGATATAAATAAATAACAAAATTGCATGGTTAACTATACAGGTTGATGGCAGAGAAAGATACTTAAATAGCTAAATGCGCGTATGATATCAGTTTACTTAATATACAGTCTAGTTAAATGTACAGGTAAATGAATATTTTCATGGTTAAATTAACTGTACAGGTACGTTGTGGGGCGGCAGGTAGCCCAGTGTTGGGCCTGTAACCGAAAGGTTGCTGGATCGAATCCCAGAGCTGACAAGGTAAAAATCTGTCGTTCTGCCCCTGAACAAGGCAGTTAACCCACTGTTCCTAGGCCGTCATTGAAAATAAGAATTTGTTCTTAACTGACTTGCCTAGTAAAATAAAGGTAAAAAAAAAAAAAAAGAGATACTTAAATAGCTAAATGTGCGTATGATAATTTAAGCTAATAATACTAATTCCCTTAAAATACAGTCCTTAGAACAGGGTTAATTACAGATAAATGCACGTATTGCACATTCAATATACTAAATGTAATGAGAAAAAAACTGACAACAAAAAAAAAACATAGAGGATGGGTCAAGGGTGAGGGATCTTGATTTGTGCCAGCACAGAGGGATAGGCCAACGAGTGATATATTAAGTAAGGTTGGCTTCTTTGCGTCCATAGCAATAGTTATCAACAGTACCGCAGAAATGGAACATAAATCACAGAAAATGTGGTGACAGCTGCAACAAAGTATTTGGGTATACGAGATTTGACTTCAGAAGAGTTACAGGGTATGTTGAGTGGTGGTGTGGGGCAGTGTGTTTTTAATGAGTGTAGGAGGCACCTGCAGATAAGTACCTGGGTGTACGAGATTTTACTGCAGAATAGTTACAATATGTTTTTTATTTGTATGAAATATTGGCATATAGTTGTGGGGTAGACCGGTGGTACAATCCCCCCCTCGTCACAAAATGTAACGAGATTGAACACACTACCGCACAGTAGGGGGCGGCATGCACAAACAAAATGTGCGAACACTAAAGAAGAAGCAGCTAGCTATGTCTCCAAATATTATTAATTTAAAATCTCATTGCGCTATATGTGATGTCTCTGCATGATTTATCTGTTACATTTTCATCCGTTGAAATGTATGTATTTAGCTAGCTGAATTATGTTTATATCTATATATATATATATATGAACTTACCAGTATAGAGAGTTGTTAGCTAACTTGCTGTCACTGTAGCCAACTTGGCTAGCTAGTTAGGAAGCTAAGCCTGTTTCCAACCGTGTTTGAACACACCAGCGGAACGTTGTGCGCAGCTGCAGGTGACAGACCGTCGATATTCGGGGTCCTGGCGCAGGACTCCCGGATGGGTGCTGTCAGACCCGCCTTGCGACACGCACTGAAGGTTCGACGATATTTTCCCACCACTGTATATTTTGCTACCTTATCTGCAGACACCAGTAACAAACTATAAACCACAGTTATCCTACAACGGTACGGGAGAGGCCCGAGTACTGGCCCGGGTGTGCAGGTTTTTGTTACAGACATGCCAGAAGGTCATGCTGTTATATTTGTGCATGCATCTTGGAGAACTCTGGTCAATAGTTTTGCAGATGCCTCAAGGTATCCTACTAGACTGGCATTATGATGTTGGATCACTTGATATGTTCAATATTTTGCTTTAGACATTGTATGACTTTAATACCGCTCAGGGATTTAACTATGAAGCTGGCACAGATTAAACCTAATCCTATACTAAATTGCAGTTTTAAACTGGAGTCACTGGACTAACTGAAATAGCATTTCTCAGACATGGTTTAAAATACTTGCCCTAGTCTAGATTTTAAAAGTCAGATTTTCAGAATGATGATTAGTTACTCTAGATCTAAGGGAAATCTTAAATTAAACCTGGCCAGAGATGCACAAAGAAAATGCAGCTGACGTTAGTTTGCTTGAGCCAAGGCTTTCATCTGACTCTTCAGGCAGACCTATCCCTCCTTCCCTACAAGTACTGATCACCTTGAAGTTTTTGGTATCTGGAACCTTCCATCGTGAAACAGGATATTTGTGTGGTGTAAGTGAACAAATGTATGCAGAATAGTCCACAAAGTCTGCAATGCTATATGCGAACTGAAAGACTATTACATCAAGTTCCCTGATGCTGCTGACAAAGCCAACTACAAGTTAGAGTTCTATGAATATGGGAGCTTTCCTGGAGTCATTGGCTGTATAGGTGGATGTCATATTCCCATCTAGTGTCCCGCTACAGCAGATACTGAGGAGTACAGGAATTTTTAAAACTGGTTCTCAATAAATGTACAAAGTGTGTGCACTCCCAATTTGCAGTTCTCCAACATTGTTGCACATTGGACTCAAGGATTTTCCAAAACTCTTCTTTGTATGTTCAGCTTGAAGGAGGACATCATGGTGGATATGCACAGACCAACTTCTTGTTCACCCCCTATCTTCATGCAATAGGAACTGAGCAACAACGGTACAACCAAGTTCGTATCCGCACCAGAGGTGTAGTGGAGCTCATGTTTGGTGTACGGAAGAGTCGTTTCCAGGGTCTCAGAAACACATTGCGCTTTCAACTACGAAGATGCTTCATTGTCATAATTGCAACAGCAGTGCTTCACAATTACCGAAAAACAGCATGGCTGCCCAGATCCTCACATTGAAGTTGAGGATGACCCAGATGTTCCCATGGGTTGAGGCAGACAATCACAGAAATGGACAGGCCTGCATAAATGCTCTTGCTATGCAGCACTTCTCCCTACAAAGGTATCTCAAGTGATTGAAACAATAAATAGCCATGGATTGGTAACAAAAGGTTTTTAATTGACAAATGAGAAGGTTTTCATCAAGGATCTCTCTGTACTTTTCTCCGTTCATCTTTGCCTTGATCCTGACTAGTCTCCCAGTCCCTGCGGCTGAAAAACTTCCCCATAGCATGATACTGCCACCACCATGCTTCACCGTAGGGATGGTGCCAGGTTTCCTCCAGACGTGACTCTTGGCATTCAGGCCAAAGAGTTCAATCTTGGTTTCATCAGACCAGAGAATCTTGTTTTAGGTGCCTTTTGGCAGACTCCAAGCGGACTGTCATTCGCCTTTTACTGACGAGTGGCTTCCGTCTGGCCACTCTACCATAAAGGCCTGTGGTGGAGTGCTGCAGAGATGGTTGTCCTTCTGGAAGGTTCTCCCATCTCCACAGAGGAACTCTAGAGCTCTGTCAGAGTGACCATCAAGTTCTTGGTCACCTCCCTGACCAAGGCCCTTCTTCCCCGATTGCTCAGTTTGGCCGGGCAGCCATCTCTATGAAGAGTCTTGGTGGTTCCAAACTTCTTCCGTTTAAGAATGATGGAGGCCACTGTGTTCTTGGGGACCTTCAATGCTGCAGAAATATTTTGGTACCCTTCCCCAGATCTGTGCCTCGGCGCTCTACGGACAATTCCTTCGACCTCATGGCTTGGTTTTTGCTTTGTCATGCACTGTCAACTGTGGGACCTTATATAGACAGGTGTGTGCCTTTCCAAATAATGTCCAATCAATTGTATTTACTACAGACTCCAATCAAGTTGTAGAAACATGGATGATCAATGGAAACAGGATGCACCTGAGCTCAATTTCTCATAGCAAAGTGTCTGAATACTTATGTAAATAAGGTATTTCTGTTTTTTATTTTTAATAAATTTGCAAAAAATTATAACCTATTTTCGCTTTGTCATGATGGGGTATTGTGTGTAGATTTCTGAGAAAATAAAAATATTTAATCCATTTTAGAATAAGGCTGTAACGTAACAAAATGTGGAAAAAGTCAAAGGGTCTGATTTACAAAGGCACTGTATATGGGCTGCATGATGTGACTATAGGCTATTGCCTCAGCCTGCACACACTGTTCTCTCATCAAATGATCATATTTTCACCCATCAGACTATTCTCAATTTAACCTTGTCTTTACTAATATTTACAATTAGTTTTATTTTAGAATGGCCGTTTATCAAATGGTCATGGTAAAAAATACATGTGATCTGTATGCACTCAAATAGCAAATGGAGGCTGCTTTCCTGCTAGATCATTTTTCAATCATGCAGGTAGGCTACTCCGGTTATTTCACTCCATGCATCAACCACTTTTTAAGGAGCATGCAGCCTCTCACGCTACAGATGATATTCCGCAAACTCTGTATGCCATGGCCTCTCCAACCCTGTTCCTGCAACTACCGGGTGCTTAATTTTGCAAACCAAGTGAAATCTGTTTGGGAACATCGATATTAATATGTTTTCACCGCAAAATATATTTTATTCAACTGTTGACAGCCCCTCTCTCTCTGCACGTTTGAGAAAGGAATGGAGAGAGAGGGGAGGAAATGGTATAAGATAATCAGTCCATCCAGTATGCATAACAGTACATAACATAACAGTACATAACATAACAGTACAGTCCACACTCAAAGGCAATTACTAGAATTTGTTTAATTTTGGAGTATACAGTAGGTTAGACCAATAATGTACCAAAGACATCTTAAATCGTTTTATTTTTCTGCCGTGCGTAATATGCGTAGTAGGCTATGTCTTCTCTAATAGCACAATCATTATATATACAGTGCCTTCAGAAAGTATTCATACCTCTTGACTTATTCCACATTTTGTTGTGTTGCCGTCTGAATTCTAAATGGATTCAATAAAAACAATTCTCACCCATCTACACACAATACCCCATAATGACAAAGTGAAAACATGTTTTTAGATTTTGTGTGTGTGTATGTGTTATCACCCCTGAGATAATACTTTGTAGAAGTACCTTTGGCAGCAATTACAGCTGTGAGTCTTTCTGTGTAAGTCTCTAAGAGCTTTCCACAACTGGATTGTACAACATTAAAAAAACTTGTTCAAACTGTAAAATTGGTTATCATTGCTAATCAACCAATTTCAGGTCTTACCATCGAAGTAGATTATTATAAAACATATATACAGTGGGGAGAACAAGTATTTGATACACTGCCGATTTTGCAGGTTTTCCCACTTACAAAGCATGTAGAAGTCTGTAATTGTTATCATGGGTACTCTTCAACTGTGAGTGACAGAATCTAAAACAAAAATCCAGAAAATCACATTGAATGATTTTGAAGTAATTAATTTGCATTTTATTGCATGACATAAGTATTTGATACATCAGAAAAGCAGAACTTAATATTTGGTACATAAACCTTTGTTTGCAATTACAGAGATCATACGTTTCCTGTAGTTCTTCACCAGGTTTGTACACACTGCAGCAGGGACTTTGGCCCACTCCTCCATACAGACCTTCTCCAGATCCTTCAGGTTTCGGGGCTGTCGCTGGGCAATACAGACTTCCAGCTCCCTCCAAAGATTTTCTATTGGGTTCAGGTCTGGAGACTGGCTAGGCCACTCCAGGACCTTGAGATGCTTCTTACGGAGCCACTCCTTAGTTGCCCTGGCTGTGTGTTTCGGGTCATTGTCATGCTGGAAGACCCAGCCACGACCCATCTTCAATGCTCTTACTGAGGGAAGGAGGTTGTTGGCCAAGATCTCGCGATACATGGCCCCATCCATCCTCCCCTCAATACGGTGCAGTCGTCCTGTCCCCTTTGCAGAAAAGCATCCCCAAAGAATGATGTTTCCACCTCCATGCTTCACGGTTGGGATGGTGTTCTTGGGGTTGTACTCATCCTTCTTCTTCCTCCAAACACGGCGAGTGGAGTTTAGACCAAAAAGCTCTATTTTTATCTCATCAGACCACATGACCTTCTCCCATTCCTCCTCTGGATCATCCAGATGTTCATTGGCAAACTTTAGACGGGCCTGGACATGCACTGGCTTGAGCAGGGGGACCTTGCGTGCGCTGCAGGATTTTAATCCATGACGGCGTAGTGTGTTACTAATGGTTTTCTTTGAGACTGTGGTCCCAGCTCTCTTCAGGTCATTGACCAGGTCCTGCCGTGTAGTTCTGGGCTGATCCCTCACCTTCCTCATGATCATTGATGCCCCACGAGGTGAGATCTTGCATGGTGCCCCAGACCGAGGGAGATTGACCGTCATCTTGAACTTCTTCCATTTTCTAATAATTGCGCCAACAGTTGTTGCCTTCTCACCAAGCTGCTTGCCTATTGTCCTGTAGCCCATCCCAGCCTTGTGCAGGTCTACAATTTTATCCCTGATGTCCTTACACAGCTCTCTGGTCTTGGCCATTGTGGAGAGGTTGGAGTCTGTTGGATTGAGTGTGTGGACAGGTGTCTTTTATACAGGTAACGAGTTCAAACAGGTGCAGTTAATACAGGTAATGAGTGGAGAACAGGAGGGCTTCTTAAAGAAAAACTAACAGGTCTGTGAGAGCCGGAATTCTTACTGGTTGGTAGGTGATCAAATACTTATGTCATGCAATAAAATGCAAATTAATTATTAAAAAATTATACAATGTGATTTTATGGATTTTTTTTTAGATTCCGTCTCTCACAGTTTAAGTGTACCTATGATAAAAATTACAGACCTCTACATGCTTTGTAAGTAGGACAACCTGCAAAATCGGCAGTGTATCAAATACTTGTTCTCCCCACTGTATTTTTTAAAGTACCACCTTTTCTACCCAATTGGTAGTTAGAGTCTTGTCCCATCTCTGCTACTCCCGTACGGACTCGGGAGAGGCAAAGGTCGAGAGCTGTGCGTCCTCCGAAACACAGCCCCGCCAAGCCGCACTGCTTCTTGACACAATGCACGCTTAACCCGGCCCGCTACAGGAGTCGCTACAGCGCGATTGGACAAGGACATCGCGGCCGGCCAAACCCTCCCCTAATCCGGCAGACGCTGGGCCAATTGTGCGTCGCCTCATGGGTCTCCCGGTCGCGGCTGGCTGCGACACAGACTGGTATCGAACCAGCATCTGTAGCAACGCAAAAACCAGTGCCTTAGACCGCTGAGCAACAGCCCTAGGGACATCCGGTCTCAAGGGAGCCTGAGTACAAGGAGCTTAATCACTTTTTAAAGCATTTAAGCCAATAAGTAGACTTCGCTCTAATGAGTTGTTCTTTCTTCCCAGTGTTGGTGAGAGGCTGCGGAGGCTGATGTTGACAGTGGTGGGGGGTGTAGCTCTGTACATCTCTACTAGTCTTTTCTTGGGCGTGTTCTTCCTTCAGTTCCTCGAGTGGCGGTACTCCTCAGAGAACCAGAGCACCATCAAGACTATAACCTCCCTCCCCACACCGCCCCATCCCATCCACCTCCAGTAACAACAGCCACTGACCAGACACAGCAAAGTATGTCTGCTTTGCCACAAAGTCCGCACCAATGACACAGTCGTCTCCACTTCTGGTTTTGTCTTCTGTTACCGCTGTATCGATGTCTACATCAAAGCCATCCAGAGGTGTCCGTTGACCGGGTACCCCACTGAACTTCAGCACCTCATCAAGATTTACTCACCAGAGAGCTCGTAAGGATTAGGGTTCAGACAAGTCTAGTGTATTTTGTGTGTGGTCCCCATTTAGAGGCAGCTGCTCTGCGTTGTCTCTAATTGTGTTTGTGGGTCATTGTTTGTGTATAGGTGCTTTGTGCATACACACGTTGCGGTTGCTCCTTTGTTCTTTGTTTGTTGCTTTTGGTTCCTCTAAATAAAGATGTTGAACCACTACAGCGCTGCGCCTTGGTTCGTGCCTACACCCAGCTGTGACAGAGCTAGAGAATCTTTCCCATGAGGGACTTTGACAATCATGTCACAATGACAATTTATACTTTAATTGATTTGTTAGTTATTGACTATATCCCTTCTGATCATTTGTAAGTAGTTTAAGGCACTAACATATCCCAGCCATGGGTGGGCAAAGGTAACATGTGGTCTGTGGTTGTGAGGCCGGTTGGACATACTGCCATATTTTCTAAAACGACATTGGAGGCTTATGGTAGAGACATGAAACTATATTCACAGGCAACAGCTCTGGTCGACATTCCTGCAGTCAGCATGCCCATTATGTTGTGTGACAAAACTGCACATTTTAGAGTGGCCTTTTATTGTTCCCAGCACAAAGTGCACCTGTGTAATGATCATGCTGTTTAATCAGCTTCTTGATATGCCACACCTGTCAGGTGGATGAATTATCTTGGCAAAGGAGAAATGCTCACTAACAGGGATGTAAACAAATTTGTGCACAACATTGTGAGATAAGCTTTTTGTGCGTATAGAAAATGGCCCATATGAGGAAGTGCAGCTGCCAACACCAGAGTCCGAAAGGAGACATTCTAATGACAAGAGTTCAACAGTTCAATCATTTAAGAATATTCTGCAGATAAGACATCTTAATTAGCTATGTTACTTACTTAGACATTGTGTGTAGGCCAGTGGCAATTTAATTATTTTTAGATTCAAATAGCAAAATGTGGACAATGTCAAGGGGTGTGAATACTTTCTGAAGGCACTGTGTACTGTTTGAATAGGTCAGACTAAACCAACACAATTTTGTTCTGCCCATCGACAACTGTTGGTGAGCAGGCAAGAGGTATTTTTTGTATTTTATTACTTTCCTGGGATCCACACAAAACATGACAGAACATTCATAGACAAGAACAGCTCAAGCACAGAACTACATACATTTAAAAACGGCACACAGCCTACATATCAATACATACAGTACACACAATATCTAGGTCAAGTAGGGGAGAGGCGTTGTGCCGTGAGGTGTTGCTTCAGACAGGCAGGCGGGCAGGCAGGCAGGCAGGCAGGCAGGCAGGCAGGCAGGCAGGCAGGCAGGCAGACAGACGGATACATAGACAGATAGATAGACAGATAGACAGATAGATAACTTTATTGATCCCAGAGGGGAAATTTTTTCGTCAAGCAGCTATGAAAAAACACAGAGCAGGTGCAAAATTCCAGAACGAAAATACACAGAAGACAGATACACGATACATGATACATAGAGCGGCAGTATGAAAAAGTACAAAAATACAAGAAGTCTGGAGTGCAAAAAAGCTATAAAAAGACACTGCATATTATGGGTGGATGGCTGAATATGTACACTACACATTGTTACAGAGTGTTAGGTGGAAAAAAACATTTTAAAAAATCCTTATATAGATAAATAAGGAGTATTTGCATGGTTAACTGTACTATACAGGTCGATGGCAGAGAAATACTTAAATAGTTAAAAGTGCTTATGATATAAGTGAGGGTAATAATAGTTTACTTAATATACAGACTGGTAAAATGAACAGGTAAGTGAATATTTGGCATGGTTAAATTAACTGTACAGGTAAATATACAGTTAAATGTATAGGTAAGTGAATATTTGCATGGTTACATGAACTGTACAGGTAAATGACAGGAAGAGATACTTAAATAGCTAAATGTGTGTATGATATAATTTAGGGTAATAATAGTAATTCCCTTCAAATACAGTCCTTAGTGCAGGGTTTAATTACAGATAAATGCACGTATTGCACATTTGATATACTAAAAGCAATGAAAAACGATACTGACATTATACTAATATACATTCCTGAGTGAATGACTACGTAAGTTCAGTCTAAGAATGACTTACAATATTGCACGCTGTATGATATAACAACTGTACATGAATATGTATATGCAGACCTGAGTGAATAAATAAGTCCTGAGTGAATGAGTGATTACAGACCAGAGTTACTCACGGATGGATGCACAAGACCCCTGGTGTGTAAGTTCACTAAACACATTTCTTATAAAAAGAAGTGATGCAGTCTATCAACTCTTAGCCAAGAGAGACTGGCATGCCGAGTATTTACAGTGCATTCGGAAAGTATTCACAGTGCATTCGGAAAGTATTCAGATCCCTTCCCTTTTTCCACATTTTCTTACGATACAACCTTATTCTAAAATAAATATATACATATTTTTTCCTCCTCAATACCCCATGACGACAAAGTGAAAACAGGACTTTAGAAATGTTTTCAAATGTATTAACAATAAACAGATACCTTATTTACATAAGTATTCAGACCCTTTACTATGAGACGCAAAATTGAGCTCATATGCATCCTGTTTCCTTTGATCATTCTAGGATTAGACATGATTCAATTGATTAGACATGATTTGGAAAGGCACACACCTGTCTATATAGTTGACAGAGCACGTCAGAGCAAAAACCAAGCCATGAGGTCGAAGGAATTGTCTGTAGAGCTCAGAGACAGGATTGTGTCAAGGCACAGATCTGGAGAAGGGTATCAAAACATGTCTGCAGCATTGAAGGTCCACAAGAACACAGTGGCACACAGTCACCTCCCTCGGGGGAGAAGGGAGGTGACCAAGAACCCGATGGTCACTCTGACAGAGCTCCAGAGTTCCTCTGTGGAGATGGGAGAACCTTCCAGAAGGACAACCATCTCTGCAGCTCTCTACAAATCAGGCCTTTATGGTAGAATGGCCAGACAGAAGCCAGTCCTCAGTAAAAGGTACATGACAGTCCGCTTGTAGTCTGCCAAAACTGAGCAATCGAGGGAGAAGGGAGGTGACCAAGAACCCGATGGTCACTCTGACAGAGCTCCAGAGTTCCTCTGTGGAGATGGGAGAACCTTCCAGAAGGACAACCATCTCTGCAGCTCTCTACCAATCAGGCCTTTATGGTAGAATGGCCAGACAGAAGCCAGTCCTCAGTAAAAGGTACATGACAGTCCGCTTGTAGTCTGCCAAAAGGCACCTAAAACAAGATTCTCTGGTTTGATGAAACCAAGATTGAACTCTTTGGCCTGAATGCCAAGCATCACGTCTGAAGGAAACCTGGCACCCTACGGTGAAGCATGGTGGTGGCAGCATCATCCTGTGAGGATTCTTTTCAGCGGCAGGGACTGGGAGACTAGTCAGGATCGAGGGAAAGATGAACGGAGCATAGTACAGGGAGATCCTTGATGAAAACCTGCTCAGGACCTCAGACTTGGTTCGCGTTCCAACAGGACAATGACCCTACGCATACAGCCAAGACAATGCAAGAGTGGCTTCCAGACAAGTCTCTGAATATCCTTGAGTGGCCCAGCCAGAGCCCATACCTGAACCCGATCGAACATCTCTGGAGAGACCTGAAAATAGCTGTGCAGCATTGCTCCTCATCCAACTTTGACAGAGCTTGAGCGGATCTGCAGAGAAGAATGGGAGAAACTCCCCTAATTCAAGTGTGCCAAGCTTGTAGCGTCATACCCAACAAGACTCAAGGCTGTAATTGCTGCCAAAGGTGCTTCAACAAAGGACTGAGTGAAGGGTCTGAATACTTATGTAAATGTGCTGGGGTTTTTTTATATATACATTTGCAAACATTTCTAAAAACCTGTTTTTGCTTTGTCATGGGGTATTCTTTTTTTTATTTTTTATTTAACCTTTATTTTACTAGGCAAGTCAGTTAAGAACAAATTCTTATTTACAATGACAGCCTAGGAACAGTGGGTTAACTGCCTTGTTCAGGGGCAGAACGACAGATTTTTACCTTGTCAGCTCGGGGATTCGATCTGGCAACCTTTCAGTTACAGGCCCAACACTCTAACCACTAGAGGCTACCTGCAGCCCCAAATTGTAGGCTTAGATTGATTTTTTTTTTTTAAATAAAGCTAGAATTTTTCAAATTTTAGAATAAAGCTGTAATGTAATAAAATGTGTGTGGAAAAGGTATTTATTTGCAGCACTTGACCACATGACTGGAAAAGAATCAAGATAAGCCAAAACTAGAGCCTGCAGGACTTGCTATTTTGGAGTATGGTGTCAAAAGAGCAAAGCATCTCTTTATTATGGACATACCTCCCCCATCTTTACAACCATTGAATCTACATGTTTTAACCATGACAGTTTACAATCTAAGGCAACACCAAGTAATTTAGTGTCCTCAACTTGTTCAACAGCCACAACATCCATTACCAGATCCAGTTGAGGTCTAGAGCTTAGGGAATGAGTTGTACCAAATAAAATGCTTAGTTTTAGGGATATTTAGGAGGAAAAGTTTATTATTGGCCACCCATTCCAAAACTGACTGGAACTCCTTAAGAGTTTCAGTGACTTCATTAGCTGTGGTTGCTAACATATGGTTGAATCATCAGCATACATGGACACAGGCTTTGTTTAATACCAGTAGCAGGTCATTGGTAAAAAGAGTAGAGGGCCTAGATAGCTGCCCTGCGGTACACCACACCCTACATGTTTGACATTAGACATGCTTCAATTAAAGAAAACCCTTTGAGTTCTATTAGATAGCTCTGAATCCAAGATACTGTTTGTTAGAGGTTGAAAAGCCATAAAACAAGTTCAACAACAGGTTATGGTCAATAATATCAAAGGATCCACTGAAATCTAACAGTACAACTTCCACAATCTTAACATCAGTTTATTTCAACCAATCAGTTTTTTGTGTCATTGGAGTACATGTTGAGTGCCCTTCTCTATAAGCATGCTGAAAGTCTGTCGTCAATTGGTTTACAGAGAAATAGCATTGTATTTGGTCAACAGTTTGCTAAGAGCTTGTAACAAGCTGATAGGTCTGCTGTTAGAACCAGTAAAGGCCGCTTTACCACTCTTAGGTAGCAGAATTACTTCGGCTTCCCTCCAGGCCTGAGGACAAACACCTTCCTCTAGACTCAAATTAAAGATATGACAGGAGCAGCCAAATAGTCAGCTACCATCCTCTGACAACTTAGATGGAAAGCTACTATGCCGTGAGGTTTTTAATTATTGATTGTTAAGTTTTCCACCTCTCCCACACTAACTTTACAAAATTCAAACTTACAATGCTTTTATTTCATTATACATTTTTTTATGCATGAATACGATCACTCACTGTTCGTTGTTGACATTTCCTGCCTAAGTTTGCCCACTTTGCCAATTAAGTAATCAAAAATAATTGGCAACATCAAAATGGTTCTGATGAATAAGCTATCTGATTCGATGAAAGATGGAGTTGTATTTGTCTTTCTGCCCATAATAAGTACTTCAGTTTTTTGCCTATCATTCTTTATATCACTAATTTTGGCTTCCTAAGTGGCGCAGTAGTCCAAGGCAATGCATCTCAGCGCTAGAGGCGTCACTTCAGACAACCTGGTTCGAATCCAAACTATCACAACCGGCTCTGATTGGGAGTCCCATAGGGCGGCACACAATTTGCCCAGAGTCGTCCAAGTTTGGCCGTCATTGTAAAAAATAATTTGTTCTTAACAGACTTGCCTAGTTAAATAAAGGTTAAATAAAAATAGTACATTTTATAGCTTAGTCACATTTCTCAATTTCACTCGTTACGTTGTGCCGGATGTCATGCATTTCAATGGAGACGACCACAACGGAGGGAAAACGCAACACCAAGATAGACACCGCATACTTTTTCAAACTTTGCGTCAACGTCAGTTCAGCTAGTTTGTGTTGAACAGAAGAGAATGTGTTTTTCAGTGATGCTTTATGGGATAGCTAACAACTTGTAAACAATTAACCATTATAAGTGAGTACTATTTTAATGTTAAATACACATTGGCTGTTACGCCAATTATATAATATGACTGTTGCCTCCCCTTTAAGTTTGTGATGGTAATCACGTTTGTTTTTGATAATTGTTAGGTGGTCACTAGCTACAATGGGATCTTCAGCTTGATTTGCAGGTATGACACTAGTGTAAATTCTACAGTTGTGCTCTGTGGGTGTTAGAGTATACTGATACCCCATTTAATTTATCCACAATCCATTGGTCATTCTGTACAGTAAAAGTAAGACTTCAGAACGGCATCGGAGGCAAATACAGGCTGTGAGATAGGATTTGTCAAATTAGCTAATTGTCTTGAATTTATGACAGTACAAACTTTAGCATCATCTAGTCCAAATACGGCATGATTCCACTATTTGTTTCCATTTGCACATTCAATGAGGGCATCTTGTTTTGAAGGGGAACTGTATATTCCACCATTGTTAATCCTCATTGTGGCTCGTTTCTCATAGCTAAGGGAAGCAAATTGGGGCAGAGGGGCAATTTGCACATGGAGTTAGGCAAAAGGTAGCATGATATGTTGACAATTGTAGTCCAAAACCAACCTTAATTTTACTCCTTGTGAGGCGCCAATGACTGACCAAAATAATCACATTTTCACTGTAGTCAATTTTGACACTACAATAAATGTTTGATGCCCTTGTCAAAAGGATGTTGGATTTTATGGGCAGTCATCTACAGGATTGCGTCCCTTCCTCAGGACGCTTGCACTAATGTGATTAGCATGACGTAGGTAACAAGAACTGCACTGTCCAATTTACATGCTATTGTTGGAGAAGAGTGCACATTTGTAATTGAAACTGTATCAATAAACCAAGAGGCAGATTTGGTACAAAACTTTAAACAGTAATTCAATGGTTCATTGGATAAGTCTAAAACTTTGCACATACACTGCTTCCAGCTAGTGGCCAAAATCTAAATTGAGCCTGGATATTTTTTGTGTTACTTTAACCAGATCTAATGTGTCATGTTCTACATTAATTTCCACAAACTTGTGTTTCCTTTGAAATTGTAAAGAATATGCATATCCTTGCTTCAGGTCCTGAGCCACAGGCTGTTAAATTGGGGTATGGAATTGTAGGCTAAAATTGATAAGGGTCCGATCCTTAAGCGGTTAATGCAGTAATGTCTGTTTTGATCAAGTCCAATTTATTACAACATGACAGTAGGGGTATTCTTCAGATTAGGCTTTCAATGCAATTTACTACTTTAAATTGGAGATTGTGATTAATCCCCAATTAACTTGAACATGATCTACCCCAAAATTCAAAAGGCACATTTGAGTCATCTTTGTTGCATGGTAAGAATTTAACATGAGCAAAAAAGAAACACGCTCACTGTGCTTGCTAGTATCACTTCTCTTTATTCATCTTTACGCATCAAGGCACTAGTCAGAGCTTTATTAACATGATCTTCCCCAAAAGGCAGAAAAGGCTATTTCAAGCCTGAAAGGTCCCAGTAGATTCCTTCTGTAAACAGCAAATGCATCTGAAACTTGTCAACAGAACAAGGCCATTAAGAGTTGGTATTTAATGCCGCTATACACAAGAGCTACATCTAGCTATATTAAAAATTAATAAACAATTCCCTTGTTAGCCCAGTAAATACTTAACTGGGACAGTTAGTTAACAGGACAAACTTGATGGGGTTGACATTTATTTACTCTGATGCGCATCTAGGTAGACAGGCACTTTTCATTCACTTCTCAGCAATGGATTACATTTAGAAACTAGTGACAACCTCAAAGCAGATTTAGGTTAAAGTTATCTATTGCGGTCTGGCTGGATAGCTCAGCTAATATGATAGGGGGGGCCTCCCATCCAGTCCCCCTCATTAAGACTACATCAGCTAAAAAGTTCACTCATCTTGCTGGAGTCCAGCCCACTCTATTTTTAGAGTAGAGTCGAAGGCCATTTCCTTAGGACACTAGCCTTAAGAATGTGACGCACAACAGACGATCAAGCGCCTCTTCAACCGCTTCTGAAACAAACAAAAAAAACAGCATATTAAAGCAGTTCAAGTGTAGACAGCCAGTTATTCTAAATTTCCAACCAGTTAACTTGCAGGAAATGGTAAACTTATTCATATCTATGCAAACAGGAGCCACAGTTGCCAAAAAAAGTCCAGAGGAACCCTTACAGAGAACAAACTTTTTCCAAAGGTCTCCCAGTACTGTGCATCGTTTGGGTTCAACCCATTAAAGCCAGTGTAGAAATACAATTCTAAGATGGCACACCAGGCTCACCCCACATTAGTGGAGAGGATGCACTCAGAGGGAATTTAGATTTAATAGCGTAGAAAGAAAAAAACAACCAATTACAACTTGGTCAGTGACACTACAGTCAGGAAATTAATATATTTAAAGGATTACTACAACTGAATGCATTCAACTGAAGTGTCATGAATCACAGTCACTTGCCACCAAAGCCTAGTTGGAATATTTTCTGTTTGAAATCGAGCAGTGTGACATCAGGAAACTAAGGCAGCCCAATTGTGATATTTTTTCACCAATAACAGATCTTTTTCAGAGCTGATCAGTCAAGAGACCAGTAAGTGAAAAAAAACAAGTGTCTGCCTGAGTGAACACAGCCAAAGGATCTAGTTTTTGGCCTGCATACCATTGGTTGCAATGTTACATTTGTGAACTGGTTCCAAGTCCAGAAAAGCCTCCTGTGATTTTATTAATTAGAAACAAGTCGGTTCTAAATCAGAATGAGATTAAACATTTGCAGGAAGTCAAACAGCTCAATTAGAGATAACAGCTCAGAGAGAAGATTAAAATCAATCACATCTTGGTCAGCAACACCCTTGAATGTCAATACCAAGTCAGGAAATTTCTCATTTCATCATCGCTGCAGCATAGTCTCAAGAGACCATGCTATGCCATTTTGTTGGTACCCATTTAGTTAAAAGGGGAACCTTATTGCAGACATCCCTCCAAAAGAAACCAAACTAGTTTCTAGACACATTTTACAAGATTAGCATCTAACCATTGTTGAAGTAAGAACTACTGGTAGTGTGATACATACCCATTTAGTCTCATCCTCTTCACTACATCAAAGACCTTGTAATCAACTACAAGAGTGGTTTGGAACCTTGTCCCTCCTGTAGTACGAGAACGCATAAACACAAGTTGTGTGAGCCATCCTTCTAAGTAAACTAACTTGATTGGATAGTGTGTGCTTGTGCATTCTATTGGCTATCACTTGGGACAATAATTACATGTCAAATTAGTGTAATGATTACACAGCTGTAAATGTTGTGTAATTTAACAAACCAGGGCCAGGATTGGACAACCACAATGGTAGCATCTTGAGTGTAGCCCATCATCAGAAGAGCAATTTGGCTGTTTTTATACATCACAGGTGTGTACCATCTGGCCCTCTTGAGACACGGAAGGATAGGCTTTTCAATTGATGCATAATACAAAGAGAAGCCAAATAATAAAATAGTCTTGATTCTTATTAACATATCCAAGCTGTCAGGAACATTAACAGTAACTCTGGAAGAAACAAGGTGGAATGTTTTGTTGGCAGCTAAGCAGAAACATTATCTTATGTAAGGGAAGACTGCCAAATTAGATGGGGCACAGCCTGTCTTAACTTAAAGGATCTGGGAATGGGATCATCTGTATAACTCTGATATATGGTTGTGCTCCTCTGCTCAGACGTTGCTGACGCATGTCAGCTCTTACAACGTCTGGATAGGTATTTTTACGTATAAGCCAACCAAGTGTTATAGCAATCTGGTGTCCAATGGCACAGAACCATTGGTTGACGCATGCAACTTGTGAGCAGGGAAACACGACCTAGGTCTTCATAAGATACAGTCAGCTCATAAAATACACAAGAATGCAGAGTAGGAGCATGCAGAGCATGAAAATAACAAAATAAGATAGTCTTTATTGAACATTTATTGACAAGATATGAAAAGACATGCTATTCCACAGAAACTTTAGACTACAAAGTGCACAGAAAGCAGTAAATGTACCACATGTTTTAATATCCAAAATAAGTCATGTTTTAACATAAATTGACAGCATTGTTTTACCATCAACATACAATCCTTTTGTTTGGTCAAATAAACTTTTTCCAGAGGTGACATTTATAACAATTAAGTATGACCTGGCCTGAAGAAGAAAGATGTGTAGGTTGAAGAATTGCACAGACATCTGACATACCAGTATCAACACTAACTTCCAGACTAAACTACAAGTGCACTTTTGTATTTTTCCACCACATTGAAAGAAAGTAGATTCTTGGTTAGAAAAATCTTTGTTTGGAATGTTGTTATCTTCATTTATTTATTTTTTATTTTAAAAAATCGTCCTATTTATTCAAGAGAACTGGCACCGTTGACTGTATTTACGTTCCTCAGTTAGCTCACCACTCAAACCCACCAATAAAGCATTTAGAATTCAAATATTCAATAAGCATTTTGAGCAATGCTCATCGTGCCTTGTTCATTGCATCAGTGATATATTCAGTAACACTCTTCATTTTAATACAAGCCGACACACTTCCATAAAAAGTAATGGTGCAAATAACATTTGACCCTGGTTACTTATCATACAGTAAGCACCTCCTCTGCTGCAATAATCCTATTGTAAACATGTTCAGACAAGTATTAAAATGTCAGTGTTGTTTTGAATAGAACAGGAGCAACCTAGCCATTCATGGCACATAAAACATGTTATAATGCATAATAGTGGATATGAATTTCATGTAATGATTCTATTATGTCAATGTTTATGCTGTTTTGTTATATAAACCAATGTGAGTTCACTAAACTATACTTATGTGAGCATATAAATTGTAACTACAATATTACTTTGCTGTGTGAGCAGGTAGTATCTCCTATTAAGAATAATTAACAGTAACTTAAAATAAATAAATCAGTCCTTCACTAATATCTAATATGAGACTACAAGTCCTAACATCGAGGCACCGTAGTTATTCACCATCTTTGACACCATAGAAAGTAGCCTAAGAACTAACAGACAGTTTATAGGCCTGGGAGGGATTTCTATATAAAATATGGATTATAATGCATATTAAATTAACATACTCCCCAAAGCATGACCACACACACAGCCTTGGTATGTGTGGGAAAGGGGGGATACTAGTCAATTGTACAACTGAATGCATTCAACTGAATGCATTCAACTGAAATGTGTCTTCTGCATTTAACCCAACGCCTCCAAATCAGTGTGTTCTCCTATTCCTGTCACCTACTGAGAAACATTATACTCTTTGGTGCTGCATGAACAACTTTAAAAGTAAATGGACTGTTGTTTCCACCCACTTCTGTATCTGCTTACAGCTATGATCCGTGTTAATCACAGCCTGGCATGGCCACAATAACGTCGCCTTGTGAGAACAAGCACATGAGGTGAAGTTTGACATCTTATTCGGTTTTCACCACTTTCTTTATAAAAATGTGGAGAGATGGCACAAATGAACAACTAACAAAATAGCCCTCAAGATATTCTATATTCTGTAGAAGTCCTTTTTTAATTTACCTCCATACATCAGATCCTACTTCTCTCAGAGACAAGATACTATTTTCCAAATCAAACATACTCAACAAATTAGTTACGTGGGAGAAACTCTTAATCCTCCCACTTATTCAAAGGAATTTTGGTGCTTCTCAACGCCAATGAGAGAAGGCATTGAGAACTCACACCGTCTGTAGGCCTCTCTCACAACCATCCAGCTGCACCTTAATCTTGTGCAGTTCCTCAATCTCCTGGTGGTGGCGCTCTGTTTTGTGGCTCACCAGCGAGCGGTAGAAGTGGATGGTGAATACCACAAAGATCACCCCCACCGGCACCATGATGATGGTGGAGGCCAAGGCTGCCTGCCAGCCACTGTGCCCTGGTGGATCGGTGGACGGCACGGCTGGGCCACTACAGTTCACCTTGGATAGTGCCAGTTTGGCGGCCGCCACAGCCACCTGGTTGCCGGCACCAGAGTCCACAGGCAGGAACTTGATCCAACAGAGCAGCACTACTTCTGCCAGGAAGAGCAGGATGCCCAGGGCGGTGGAGAAGCCCCAGGCCAGCTCAATGTAGTGGTGCATGCGCTCGTGAGGTGACTCACTGACCGAGTTGAGGTTGTGGATGTTGCTGACCGCCTCCACATGTGGCAGGATGCAGGTGCTGATGAGCAACGCAAATAGGTGTACAGCCACCAGCACCGTGGTGCACACACTGAAGGCGATGAGGAGCATGCGCGGGTAGTCGTACTGCATCTCCAGCTGGACCTCCACCATGGCCACCTAGCACGACACAACCACAACAACATCACCATCACAGTCCACCACCACAGTGAGTGGGATAGCTACTAGCATAAACCTCAAAACGGCCTACTTTTCAGACTGCTTCACATGCCATTTATAGCAGCCTGGGAGTGAGTGAGTGTGCTTTTTCCTCAATAGGTTTATCTGAAAAATGTCTCAGTCTCTAGTGATACAATGTACAAACTGCCAGGGAAATTGATCTTGAAAACAACTTTGAAGGGATTATTATTCCTGGAAAACAGCAGGATGACTCACCATAGCAAAGCCTGAGAGCAGGGCAGAGGTGCGGCTGGAGGCTTTCAGCTTGGCCCGGCTCAGGTAGAGCTTCCTCCAAGACAGGGCCTGCACAGAGTGGTGGTTGGAGGTGACCAGCTCCAGGTAGCTGCGGCGCACCCAGTCCCTGTAGTCCATCCCTCCACCCTCCGGCATCTGCTCTGAGCCCCCCGGGGCCGGTGAGCCCATGGGCACGTTCATCTCACTGCTCATGGCAACTATCAGAAAAGGATGATGACAACATTAATAAAAGGAAATAAAATAGATTTGTTTAGAGCTCATGTTTTTCGTCAGTGGGACAATTTTACAGTGAGGTCCAACACATTCAAAACTAGACTACTCACTTAGCTGGGATTCCCTTGTTTTATGAGTCGCTTTCATCACCCATCTACAGTTAAGAGCAAAAAAACATGGCTATTGCAGGCTACACAAAATCTTGAGCAGTGAGTGCTTGAAAATATGAGTTGTGCCATAAAGCAAGCTTCAGCAAAATGTGCCAGGGTTACATCCTTGTCAATGTTGGCTAAGAATGTAACTTGTGTTTGACATGCATACAACATACTAGAGATTTTAAACTCATTGTAAAACGTGTTTTCTTTTTAGTCATATGGCTACATCCAGTCAGGAAAGTTCAACCTGATACGACCATGATGTCTAGGTAGGTACATTATTTACAACTTGGTCAAGTTATTTATAGCTGAACAATTCATTTTGTGCATGATATTCCTGCAGCCTGTATTAAGGGTATTGTTCCCATATTACAACACTTGTTTACGAAGACAGGCGACCACCTGTGCCAATTAGCCATCTTGCTTGCTGGAAAACCTGTGTGTAAGCGTAACTGGAGAGGAAGTGTAGTTCGTTGGCTGGAGGCACACAAATGTATGTCTCTGTGCACATCTGCTACAGTAAGTGTATCCATTTTTTGTTCTCGAGAGCAAGGTAAATATCTATAGCTAAGCACACATCAAATTATTATATCGCGCTCGCGTTAGCCAACTGTTTTATTGCCTTCAAGCCAGCTTCAACCTTGCTCTCCGGCTAAAATAGACTAGAATCAACAGTGCGTGGAATATCAACTAACTACAGCAAACAAACCATCATACAAAATTATTGGCGCAACCTAGCTAGCCTTATTTTAGTCATTCCAGCGCCCATCAATCTGAGGTGTTGCTACGGCTATAGTCCCGTGTAGCTCAGATGGTAGAGCATGGCGCTTGCAACGCCAGGATTGTGGGTTCGATTCCCACGGGGGCCCAGTACGAAAAAAGTATGAACATGCATGCACTATCTGTAAGTCGCTCTGGATAAGACTGTAAATTTATGTAAATGTCAAGCGCTATCATAAAATATAGACGCGACTTCCCAGCACTCTGGCTAGCATCGCGTTGGCAAAATTATTGACAAGCTCAGTAGGCTGTTACACGATTATTGATATAGTTTTACCTTTTTGCCAAGACGTCCCTTGACCTATTAACGCATCCACAAACCTTAGCGAACTTAGGTGAATAAAACACTTCCAGTACGGTAGCTTCCTGGGTGAGACTTCACTACAATCTTTCCCTCACTAGTCTGGTCACGTGACCAGGGCTGCGTTCAGCACGAAAACTTAATCTGTGGATGTTTTATGGCGGTTGGCAACCAACTAAGGTGCATTACCGCCACCAACTGCATTGGAGGGTGGACCAGAGACAGGGAAGGTCTAAATCCTACACAATATTCTCGTCTCCCCAAGGAAACTAAATACATAATTAAATACTACATCCCCTGAAGATTTCCCCAGCAGTTCACTTAATCTTGGCTCTTCAACCCCATTACTCCTCAAATCTAATAACAATCGCTCCCTTTCCCTACCATATTTCTGGCACGGAAATAGAACGTGTTCCACTGTCTCCATCTCCTCCTGACAATGATTACGCCTCCCAGTTGGATGTTTCCACACCGATTTCAATGTACTATTGAGCCTTGTGTGTCCCAGTCTCAGCCTTGTGATTACACTTTCCTCCCTTCGCTCTTGGCCTGAGGACCTCCATGCCACCACCTTTTCCTGGATATTATACAGGTGCCCTCCCTTTTCCACAACTCTTCTCATTTGTTTTTAACCACTTTTTAATCAACCCCTTGACTTCTGCTTTATTGATTGACAATTCCATCTCGACATTAGGATGTTTAAGAGCCTTCTTGGCGATAACATTCCCCTCATTCCCCTCTACTCCCACATGAGCTGGTACCTAGAGGAACATCACAAATACCCCCATCTGTCTCACCCTATACAAGCACTGCAAAAACCCATACAATACATCCTGTTTGCTCCAAGACACAAATTAATTTCAGTTCATCAGTGCTGCACAGGAGTCAAAGCAGATGACTACCCTGTCTGGCGCACCACCTCCACCCACTCTGCAGCCAAGAGTATGGCCATCAACTCCATTGTGTAAACATAAATTATCCATTTATCTTTTTGTCACTGCCACCTTAAACTCAGGAACACTAAAAGCTGCATCTATACTCCCTGGTTTAGGGTCCTTAGATCCACCTGTGAATATAGTCAAGAAAGCATAGTGTTGTGTTCTTAAATGTTCACTTACAACTGAATCTACTCCTTCCTCAACATCTCTTACCCTCTCAAGCAACCCTAGATCTAGGTGGGATAGCTGGAAGAACCACAGAGGGGCTAAACTCCCTCCCAAACAACCCCATTTCACTCGCCATGCCATTGCCTATCCACCCGAAACTTGTATTCAGATTTCGTTCATGTTCCCAGCACTCTAGGAGTATTTTTTGTAGGATGTGTAACCTTATGTTCTTGTAGGTTGACCCAATATGTCATGGTTAGCTGATGTCTTAACTTTAATGGCATCTCTCCAAACTCTGCCTGCATCGCTGCCACTAGGGAGGTCCTGATATGCTAGACTTCCATAATCCATTGATGACCTTAATAGCGCTATACACTACCGTTCAAAAGTACCCGCAAAATACCAGTCTCAACGCCAACAGTGAAGAGGCAACTCCGGGATGCTGGCACTTTTTTCCGATCTTCCTCTGTCCAGTGTCTGTGTTCTTTTGCCCATCTTAATCTTTTATTTTTATTGGCCAGTCTGAGATATGGCTTTTTATTTGCAACTCTGCCTAGAAGGCCAGCATCCTGGAGTCGCCTCTTCACTGTTGACATTGAGACTGGTGTTTTGCGGGTACTATTTAATGAAGCTGCCAGTTGAGGACTTGTGAGGCGTCTGTTTCTCAAACTAGACAATAATGTACTTGTCCTCTTGCTCAGTTGTGCACCAGGGCCTCCCACTCCTCTTTCTATTCTGGTTAGAGACAGTTTGCGCTGTTCTGTGAAGGGAGTAGTACATAGCGTTGTACGAGATCTTCAGTTTCTTGGCAATTCCTCGCATGGAATAGACTGACGAGTTTCAGAAGAAAGATATTTGTTTCTGGCCATTTTGAGCCTGTAATCGAACCCACCCTCACTTGTATTGATCTCCCAAAAATAAAATCCTTTATCCAGTTAAACCCTTCCTACAGCCCCCATGATATCCAGCTTTTTAAGCAGGCCTTCCTTCGAAATCATAATATAAACCTTCTCTACATCAAAGAAAATGGCTACCACCACCACCTTACTTGCCTGTGTCTTCCATATGACTGACTCAAGGCACAGTACAGGATTCATCGTTCCCCTGCCTTTTCTGAACCCACTATGATCTGGTAAGTTTAGTCCTCTACTCTCCAGAAAGTAAGTCCGTTATCATCCTTTCCATAAGTTTACATACATGAGATGTCAATGCTATCGGCCTATAGCTTGAAGGACTAGTAGGGTCTTTCCCTGGTTTCCGTATCTGCACCACTACAGCCTGCTTCCAACTTCCAGGCAGTTTCCCTTCCTCGCACACCTTATTGTAAAGGCCCAATACTTTACCCATTGCAGTTTCACTGAGATGAGCCATCATGATGTAACACATCTCATCCTTCCAGGAGATGCTACCCCAGCTTTAGCTACTGCTCTCTTCATCTCAGCCAACGTAAAAGGGGCATTAAATGCATCCCCCACCATCTCTCTCTGATCCAGGACCCCCGGATGTTCTCCTCTGACCCCCTCTCTCCCATGTTGCCCCTCTTTTGTCTGAATATTTGAGCTGTACACCTTCACAAATGCCTGGGCTAACATCTCTGCCTTCTCAGTATCTCTCACTGCAACAATCTGCCCACTTTTCAGCACAGGGAGATCCCAATCTCGTCTGACCCCACTTATCCTTTTAATCATTCCCCATACCTCTCCCACAGAGGTGGTCCTGCATATGTTTCCTGGTGCCAATACTCCCTCTTAGCTGTCCTAATGATCCTCTTTACTACTGCTTGTGCTTGTTTATACTGAATCAGGTGCTGGTAATGTTGGGACCTTCTCAACATTCTGAAAGCCCTGTTCCTACTCTTTACAGCTTCTCTACACTCTTCACTCCACCAGGGAACAGCGTTACTCTTTCTCCTCCTGTACCCATAAGAATCACCTGCCTTGTGGCCCCTACTATTGCTCCTCTTACTCCATCATTCACTGTTTCTATATCTGAATTGAGATCAACCTGAGACAGCTCCTGTTCACTTAACTGCTGAAACTGACCCCACTCTGGATCAACACCGTTATGAAAATTAACCAATACATGATTCCTGGCTGGACTAATTCTCAATCTTGATGTCATCCTGTACATTTTCCTATGTCAGACCTGTGATCCTAAGATACTTCACTGCCTGCTACACTATGTATTTTAATCTTTTCTGTGCAATTGTTTGCTGCTGTCACAAATGTAACAACCTTCCTCATGTCTACTACCAATAATGTGTTCTCCCCCATTCTGCTCACTACATCACGTCCAACCTGCATCCCGACCTGCCCTGGAATACCTGTTATTTTTTATTCCCCCCCATTGTTTCTGCGTGAACTACCTTCACTCCTTCTACATACAATATTTTTACACCCACTCCGCACCTGCTGCACTTCCACCTGTCTTCTCATCACTGCACAACCCCCATATGCCACACTATGGGAACCCCCACAGTTACAGCACTTTAACTGGACCCCGTCTCCACATTCCCCATATGCACGTTCTCCCCAACACTAAGAACATCTCCTTTTACCTTTACACACAGTCACCACATGCCCAAACCTTTGACAGTTATAGCAATGCAATGGTTTCGGAACATATGCTTGTACATAGTAACTCATATACCCAATCCTAACTTTTAGTAGCACTGACAGGCTATCCACCTTCCCATCTCGTGTCATCTGGAGGCGCTTTGCCTCAATAAGAGAACATCCCTTCAAATGGTCCTTTATTTCTTTCATGTTAACAATTTCTGGAACTCCTGTAATAACTCCCTTCACCCACTGCCGTCTAGTTTGATCCGGCATGCTCCTATAAACCACACGTTTACATACCTGCTTGAGTTTGAGTGCCTTCTCATACTGTTTAGCATTGATACACTCCACCACCAAACTTCATTACGAAGAACTTTATCAGACAACCTCGCCTACTTTGCTCTCCAAATCTCTAGTCAAATGCTATTGGATACCCTCGTCCTAAAATTCAACCAGTGGTGGCCTGTCATTCAGGGCAGGTTTCTTTTTGTGTGCCTGTTTTGCATGTTATTTTGGCAGTTTACAAACAATGTAAAAAAATATATAATTGAGTTAATAAAGCCACATTCAAACATGGTCTCTTTTTAGCTTTCTTGAGTTAGGCAAACATTACACAAGTTGGAAATCACAAATTCAACAATGAGTGGTTTTGAAGGAATCAGTGGTTAACTGCAAGTGTTGCAAAGCAATCACTAGCCTGCTATTCAGTGGAGTGGGTGTTTGGTCCAAGTCTGGGTTTGTTGACAAAGTTTGTTGACAAAATTTGCCCACAAGTGGGCACAGCACAACAGTGAGTCCAAAAATGTCCTGTATGCTGCAGCATAAATTATGTAATATGCCAGGGAGATATACAGTGGGGAGAACAAGTATTTGATACACTGACGATTTTACAGGTTTCCCCACTTACAAAGCATGTAGAAGTCTGTAATTTTTATCATAGGTACTCTTCAACTGTGAGTGACGGAATCTAAAACAAAAATCCAGAAAATCACATTGTATGATTTTTAAGTAATTAATTTGCATTTTATTGCATGACATAAGTATTTGATACATCAGAAAAGCAGAACTTAATATTTGGTACAGAAACCTTTGTTTGCAATTACAGAGATCATACGTTTCCTGTAGTTCTTGACCAGGTTTGCACACACTGCAGCAGGGATTTTGGCCCACTCCTCCATACAGACCTTCTCCAGATCCTTCAGGTTTCGGGGCTGTCACTGGGCAATACGGACTTTCAGCTCCCTCCAAAAATGTTCTATTGGGTTCAGGTCTGGAGACTGGCTAGGCCACTCCAGGACCTTGAGATGCTTCTTACGGAGGCACTCCTTAGTTGCCCTGGCTGTGTGTTTTGGGTCGTTGTCATGCTGGAAGACCCAGCCACGACCCATCTTCAATGCTCTTACTGAGGGAAGGAGGTTGTTGGCCAAGATCTCGCGATACACATGGCCCCATCCATCCTCCCCTCAATACGGTGCAGTCGTCCTGTCCCCTTTGCAGAAAAGCATCCCCAAAGAATGATGTTTCCACCTCCATGCTTCACGGTTGGGATGGTGTTCTTGGGGTTGTACTCATCCTTCTTCTTCCTCCAAACACGGCGAGTGGAGTTTAGACCAAAAAGCTCTATTTTTGTCTCATCAGACCACATGACCTTCTCCCATTCCTCCTCTGGATCATCCAGATGGTCATTGGCAAACTTCAGACGGGCCTGGACATGCGCTGGCTTGAGCAGGGGGACCTTGCGTGCGCTGCAGGATTTTAATCCATGACGGCGTAGTGTGTTACTAATGGTTTTCTTTGAGACTGTGGTCCCAGCTCTCTTCAGGTCATTGACCAGGTCCTGCCGTGTAGTTCTGGGCTGATCCCTCACCTTCCTCATGATCATTGATGCCCCATGAGGTGAGATCTTGCATGGTGCCCCAGACCGAGGGAGATTGACCGTCATCTTGAACTTCTTCCATTTTCTAACAGTTGTTGCCTTCTCACCAAGCTGCTTGCCTATTGTCCTGTAGACCATCCCAGCCTTGTGCAGGTCTACAATTTTATCCCTGATGTCCTTACACAGCTCTCTGGTCTTGGCCATTGTGGAGAGGTTGGAGTCTGTTTGGTTGAGTGTGTGGACAGGTGTCTTTTATACAGGTAACGAGTTCAAACAGGTGCAGTTAATACAGGTAATGAGTGGAGAACAGGAGGGTTTCTTAAACAAAAACTAACAGGTCTGTGAGAGCCGAAATTCTTACTGGTTGGTAGGTGATCAAATACTTATGTCATGCAATAAAATGCAAATTAATTATTTAAAAATTATGCAATGTGATTTTCTGGATTTTTGTTTTAGATTCCGTCTCTCACAGTTGAAGTGTACCTATGATAAAAATTACAGACCGCTACATGCTTTGTAAGTAGGAAAACCTGCAAAATCGGCAGTGTATCAAATACTTGTTCTCCCCACTGTATATACTGTAGCTAAGAATGTAATGCTAAGTGTATGTTGTGTAGTAAGCTGTTAGTAGCCCATGTGACACACCATAATAATTTGGACCCTTTTCCCCTCATAGCCTTCAGCCTGTTTTAGAGAAATGTAATCATTGAATATTATAAGAGCTTTCATTGTCTGTTTATATACCCCCTTTAATTATCCTACGGTTCTGACTTGGTGTACAGGGAGAACACTGTAAGAACGGCTCATGTTCTGAATTCTGTCGCTGTACATTTCAAAGTGCAGAACAAATAGTTATATTGACTACATCCGTCCTAGCTCGCTCATTAATGTCTTAATCGAAATGACTGATTGCCTCTTACCTGCTTGTCGTCCCCTTATGCCATAGTTTTACATCTCAATTGTCAGTAGAAACTACATTTGTTTTAGCAAGTCAGCTATGTTTTTAAAAAGGTAGTAAATGAGGCTAAATGAACTGTTTCGCTGTCAGACAAGGCTCTGCTGATAGCCAGGTGTAGCAGTGGTAAGGATTCACTCCATGGTGCTGAAAAGAAAACTCTGCTGTTGGGACAGCTTTGTGTAGGCCCTAACAGTTTGTGGTCACTGTTATAGTGCAATTCATGTATTGTTTAGTGTTGTGTTGTGTAGTGGCTGACATGCATTGACATTTTATTTTGTTTGTTTGCCCCACCAAGAGTTACATGTTAAAATTGCCACTGAATTTCACCAATAACCTTAACTCCATTTCTCTTAGTACAACACTGCGAACCGAACCTCCCTCATCACTACTCTCCTCCAACAAGACCTGCAAAGGCTACCTCTTCTTCTTAATCTTTACTTTCCCTACTCTACCTCCATCCCGACCTCCTTAACTCCATACAGTTCCATCCATCTCTGCCCCCGTCACAGCCCAGTGTTGCTCAACCACCTCCGCAGGATTTCACGCTCCACTCAGTACGAACACGTAATGCAACGTTCAATTAAATGGAAACAGTGCTGTTCTAAACAACCAGTTGTGTTTTGGGTTCAAAATGCATCGCTGCCCTTTTAAATGACTCACTTATTGAGGAAGTGCTATTATGCTGCGTTCGTAACCAAGTGGGAATTTCCCACATGAAAATCCACTTGAATGGCTCTCCAACTGGCAATACCTAGTGGGAACGCAGTATTTTCAGCAGTTAAATGTAATAAAACATTATTTATATAAAGCAGTAATATGGCGTTTTAACTCTATCATTTGTTTTCAAGAATATGCTTAGTTTATGGTTTCGCAGCTTTATGGTTTAGCCAATCAGCGTTTCTCAACAAGTTCAAAGCACGTGAACGCATCCAACTGGTATATACGACTTGTACATTTCCACCTCCCACTTGGTTACAAATTCAGCATCAATGCCCCGGGTGAAGCAGGTTAGCGTTGATTGCATTAGTTTTGGAACCGGGCTGCCTCCCGGGCAAGACAAGACAAAAGTGATGTAGGTTAAGCACATGGAGTAACTGAACGCACCCACCTCTGCATCCCAAAAGGAGATGGCTAACAAAAATGTGAGCCATATGAGCACAATGATTTACTTAATGGAGTTGGAAAATTCACCTATATACAAAATAATTTGTATCACCTCAATAACCTAAATTGTGATCCTCACACGATTGACAATACGACCACATGTTTACATGTCATTTCTAAATCCATCTATGTATGAATGACAACAATTACATTTGTAAATCACTCTGGATTAAAGTTTCTGATAAATCAGTATGTCTCAACCTTCAGTCTGTGAACCTCCCCTTCAGTTTAGAAGCCATCGCCAATTTGATTGAATTCAAATGGTTCTCTCAGAGGAGGTTGACTAGGTCAGTGTTTCCCAACCCTGGTCCTTGAGTACCCCCAACAGTACACATTTTCATTGTAGACCGGGACAAACACACCTCATTCAACTCATTGAGGGCTTGATGATTAGTTGACACGTTGAATCGGTGTCCCCCAATTGGTCTTTTGACCAATCACATCAGCTCTTTTTCAGACCAATTACTGAAAAAAAGATCAGAATCTGGCTGCCTTTGTAAACACAACCTAAATGACAACTGTACACATAAAACGGAACCTGTCAGTCACTCTTTCAATCCAATCATCTCTTTACATTTTAGTCATTTAGCAGACTTACAGTTAGTGCATACATGTTCATACTTGTTTTTGTACTGGTCCCGTGGGAATCGAACCCACAACCCTGACGTTGCAAACGCCATGTACCATTTGAGCTACACGGAACCACAAAAGTGTGTATAATTGTAAAAAGGAAGTGAAACGTCCAATTCCACCCATGAAGAAAATGCCCAAGAAACTGTGAACAATGACAATGTTCAAAACAGACTGACATCAGTCAAGTAATACCACTACAGCATTTGGACGTGTATTAAAGGAGAAGGAAATTAAACATGAATATGGGTGTAGGTCTTCATTTCATGACCATAAAACCATGTTTTCGTAAAATGTACAACTAGACGGGATGACAATGAGTCCACTTCAGTATGTCATGTTTCCAACAATATAAAATTAGTATTAAATTACTTTTTTTTTTTTTTTACTGATAATATACTAAACAATATAAAAACGCAACATACAACAATTTAAATGCTTCTGAGTTACAGTTCATATACAGAATTAAACAATTGAAATAAATTAATTAGGCTCTAATCTACAGATTTCACATGACTGGTCAGAGGCGCAGCTGTGGGTGGACCTGGGAGGGCATAGACCCACCCCCTCGGGAGCCAGGCCCATCCAATAAGAATACATTTTATCCCCACAAAAGGGCTTTATTACAGACAGAAATACTCTCCCACTCCCCCTCAGACGATCCCACAGGTGAAGAAGCCAGATGGAGGCCCTGGGCTGGTGTGGTTACACGTGGTCTGCGCATGTGAGGCCGGTTGGACATACTGCCAAATTCTCTAAAATGACATTGGAGGTGGCTTGAAAATGAAAATTCAATTCTCTGGCAACAGCTCTAGAGGACATTCCTGCAGTCAGCATGTCAATTGCACACTCCCAAAATGTGAGACTTCTGTGGCATTGTGTTGTGTGACAAAACTACACATTTTAGAGTGGCCTTTTATTGTACCCAGCACAAGGAGCATCTGTGTAATCATCATGCTGTTTAATCAGCTTCTTGATATACCACAAGTCAGGTGGATGGATTATTTTAGCCAAGGAGAAATGCTCACTAACAGGGATGTAAACACATTGGTGCACAACATTTTAGAAAAACAAGCTTTTACTACATATGGAACATTTCTGGGATCTTTTATTTCAGCTCATGAAACCAACCATTTACATGTTGCATTTATATTCAGTACACTAAATCATAACCTATTATGCCATTTTTCTTTGTGTCAGGCTTAAATCGCTTTTACCAACAGGGGGCAGATTAGGACAGGCCAGATCCAGTCCTTCGTGAGGTCACTGCAGTCTATCCAATAGGAATTCTCATGCTAGAAAGATCTTCATTCTTCTCATTAGCCCCATCCCCAAAACGTTTAAATCACAGGGAACATCTATTAATAACCAGAGGTATATATTTAGCGAGGTGAAACGCTGTAAAATGTTCCTCACCCATTTGTATACGCTTAAGGATTTACACGCATATTATGCCAGACCACATACCTGCAGTTATATATCCTGATAATTCATCATGCACCTTGAAGTATCCACCATACTCAAAGTACAGTTTTCAAAAGTTATTGACCTTTCTCGGAATGTGTTCAGTAACAAATGCCTTCGACACCAAGCCTGCGTCAAAAAAAAGGAAATTAGCATGCATTTTTAACCACTTTCTCTGCAGATAAATGAGCAAAACAAAGGAAAAAAAACAACTTATAGTTCAGATATTACAATAAACACAGCAAGTGATGAGCATTTCCAACCCCCCCCCCATTATGCAAATGTTCAACTAACGTGGTAGGAGTGTGAAATTGAGCAGCAATACTGGTTAAGTTAAATTAGCATGAACAGCTCTGCTCGTGGCCTTGATTGAGCGCTTGACAAAATGGCGCTGAACCAAGTGTTCACTCAACAGTTCTTTCTTTCCGGTTTTCTTCAAATCTATTCACAAACGTTGTTCGCCTGGTGTTTTGGCAGTTTCCTCCACAGGCGATTCACTTGAAGTCATTTTTTAGGGCAGCGTCATCCAAACTCAGCCACTGGAGTGTAAAGAGAGACATTTCTCTTCCCTTTAGTCTATTTATATTTACAGAAGCTATGCAACACAACTTAAAGGCAGAACAGAATTAACTTTAAGGCCATTTCCCCCCCCCCCCCCCCCCCTTTTCCTTTCTACCAAAGTAACATCACCACCACAAACCACTATGCATGCTCTGCTTATGACCTGTACGCTCAAGAGTTCAAAAACCCTCAACGGTGAAGAGGTAGGGACATGCCGAACAAACAAACAAAAAAAAGAAAGGTGAAAGCGCCAACTGGACAGCCATTTAAGGTTGAGGCAAAAATAGGAAAACTTTAAGAGGAGAGTTTGTGAGGAGCCAACTGGTCACTTATATCAGCCTATATCAGCCTAGCCCTTGATAACCCTGAAATGGCTGAGCCCTTTGGTGGAAATGTATCTGTGCTCCCTGCAAGTGGTCTTAGACGCGGAAGCTTTCTCCCTTGCCGTCGATGTGGCGCAGGCGCAGGTAGACGTCGGTGCCGATGCCCTGCATGGACTGGATGGACAGGGAACCGCCCAGGTACTCAGCGTACGCCCGGGAAGTGGGAAGCCCGAAGCCAAACCTGACGGGCACACAATTTCTTATACATTAATAATATGGAGCTTTGCAAACTGGCACCCATTAACAAATGTATATATTTATTTTGCATTGCAACATGCAAGGACCTCCTTCCAGAGAAAGCAAAAGTGTATAAATAATTTGGGGCTGCTAACCGCAGACATCACCCTCAGACAGTCATAAGATGTTTGCACTAATGACGTATTTCATAGGTCATCTCCATGACCACTTAAAATGGCAAAGTTAAGATTAAACATTTTTTTTACTTCGATATCCCCCCCTCATGTCTCAATAATTCACAGGATAAAGTAAACCCATGTGAATCAGTGAAATGGAAGGGTGTGCCACTTGTTCTACTTTATGTGACATCCCATGGCACACTAGCAGTCAATTCAACCCTGCATTATGAGATTAAGAACCGATGAAGTAATAAGGGGATGAACAGACAGGAGCGCACAATGATGAGGATTATCACATGTATCAATTACCTTGTTCACATTCATTATGGCTGAGCTGGTGCAAATGTTTTCCAACTGAAATTGTATACAACCCGTCTTACTCACCCGTGCATTGGGCCGGACTGAGGCCCACTATTGGTAAGGGTGTTGAAGAGGTTGTTCATGCGAGGGTCTTGGTTGCTCTCTTCGGCTGTGCTGTAATGGTAGTCCGTCACCTTGTCCAGGATGCTGTGGGGGATGCCGCCGCCACGGTCTGAGATCCTGACGAACATGGAGGATACCTCAGGGTTACATGAACACTATACCTGTCACAGTACAATGCTGAACATTTGTTCAAAGTAAGACAACTGAAACCCCCCTAAAAAAACAGAGGTCAGACGTTTACAGTATATACTGTAGGATGACGTCTGGCATGTTCTGGTGATTACAATTATTTTCATCCCTGTGCATTTGCAGGTGGTGAATGGCAAACTGACTGAAATCACTTAAACCTAACTCTAGCATACATCAAGACTACTTGGTCTCGTATTCCCCTATATGGCCACCAGTGGCGGTCGATGACATTTAAGATGAGGAAGATAATTATTTTTATGAGCATGGCCTCATTTCTATTACAGCATATTGGATGTCATTCATATTCCATTCACCCAGCTCAATGTAACATCTTTAGGTTTAGGCTACTACATGATACTAGAATTTTCCCTATACCCATCATGAGGTTGCTATAACCTAGCCTAAGAAATAAAAGTTTACAATATAGGTGCACTGGTCCAGAGAAAATTTTGAATAATCAAGGTGACAGTGACACATTCAATACTGCCATACACACTTGCCTGCAAACAAGTTTTCATTAGACAAATTCAGTTTATCCCCGTTCGGGTCCTGTCTGCTTCCGTTTAAGGGTGCTTTCGTAAATTTACTCTGGCTATCTACGCCGATTTCAGAGCACTCTCGTCGGAGTGTGCCAGAGCCCAGAATAACTGATGCCAACGCGCAACACCTGTTGAATATGACCGTTAGTAAACGTCAGCCCAAAAAAGTAAGAAATAGTTGCCAGCAGCACAGTCAACGCTCTAGACATCCACCTCTGCTAGGGCGAGTAAAATGGTCAGAGTGAAGTGTCTGGAAGTAGCTCACAAGCTAACCAACTTTAGCTAGTTAGCTTGGGTGCTTGACTGCCGTTGTAAGGTCAGAACGTTCGGATCAAACCTACTCCTCGGCCAGTGTGCACTGAACGCTCCGAGAGCGAAAACCTGAATTTATGAACTGACAACGCTCTGAATTTACGAACGCCCAGAGCGTTCAGGCAGTTCACTTTCATAGCAGCCACACTCATTCATGGGTTCTTTATTTTTATGATTTTCTACATTGTAGAATAATATTGAAGACATCAAAACTATTATATAACACATACGGAATCATGTAGCAACCCAAAAAGTGTATTTTATATTTGAGATTCTTCAAAGTAGCCACCCTTTTCCTTGATTACGGCTTTGCACACTTGGCATTCTCTCAACCAGCTTCATGAGGTAGTCACCTGGAAAGAATTTCAATTAACAGGCGTGCCTTCTTAAAAGTGAATTTGTAGAATTTCTTTCCTTCTTAATGCGTTTGAGCCAATCAGTTGTGTTGTGACAAGGTAGGAGTGGTTTACAGCTATTTGGTGAAAGACCAAGTCCATATTATGGCACAAACAAGCAAAGAGAAACAGTGCACCATTACTTTAAGACATGAAGGTCAGTCAATCCGGAAGATTTAAAGAAAGTGCAGTCGCAAAAACCATCAAGCACTTTGATGAAACTGGCCTGAGTACTGCCACAGGAAAGGAAGACCCAGAGTTACCTATGCTGCAGAGGATAAGTTCATTAGAGTTACCCGCCTCAGAAATTGCAGCCCAAATAAGTGCTTCAGAGTTCAAGTAACAGACAACTGTTCAGAGGAGACTGTGTGAATAAGGCCTTCATGGTCAAATTGCTGCAAAGAAACCACTGCTAAAGGACACCAATAAGAAGAAGAGACTTGCTTGGGTCAAGAACCACGAGCAATGGACATTAGACCGGTGGAAATCTGAGCGTTTTGGTTCCAACCACTGTCTTTGTGAGGAGCAGAGCAGGTGATATGTTGTGAATAATGTGTGTAAAATGTCAATGTTGTCTGATTAACCGTTCATGAGAATGTCTCTCTGATAGCAGGGGAACTCCCCAAATCAGTGGGGCCAGATTGGTTTGATGCTTCTGACAACCACTTTTCAGGCTCTCCTGAAAATACTGCTTTTATATTCGTCCATTTTGAGAGGTGTTACCTTATCCAATCATAAACAAAATGATATTTCAGGTTGTTTTTTTTATTATATACACATTTGCAAACATGTCAAAAAAACCTGTTTTTGCTTTGTCATTATGGGGTAAAAATAAGTCATTTTAGTTTGACGATAAAAAAAGAAATAATTCATTTTTAGGACAAGGCTGTAACGATTCAAAATGTGGAAAAAGGGAAGGGCTCTGAATACTTTCCGAATTGCTTGTCTGGGATTGATTTGCACTTTTCACACCAAAGTACGTTCATCTCTAGGAGACAGAAAGTGTCTCCTTCCTGAGCGGTATGACAGCTGCGAGGTCTCATGGTGTTTATACTTGTGTACTATTGTTTGTACAGATGAACGTGGTACCTTTAGGCGTTTGGAAATTGCTCCCAAGGATGAACCAGACTTGTGGAGGTCTACAATTGTTTTTTCTGAGGTCTTGTCTGATTTCTTTAGATTTCCCCATGATGTCGAGCAAAGAGGCACTGAGTTTGAAGGTAGGCCTTGAAATACATCCACAGGTACACCTCCAATTGACTCAAATTATGTCAATTAGCCTATCAGAAGCTTCTAAAGCCATGACATCATTTTCTGGAATTTTCTAAGCTGTTTAAAGGTACAGTCAACTTAGTGTATGTAAACTTCTGACCCACTGGAATTGTGATATAGTGAATTATAAGTGAAATAATCTGTCTGTAAACAATTGTTGGAATAATTACTTGTGTCATGCACTAAATAGATTGCCAAAACTATAGTTTGTTAACATGTAATCTGTGGAGTGGTTAAAAAAAAATGAGTTAAACTTCGACTTCAACTGCATGTATGTATGTATGTATGTATGTATGTATGTATGTATGTATGTATGTATTCGGAGGTTTACATACACTTAGGTTGAAGTCATTAAAACACATTTTTTGGAGAAATGTCCTCTGGTCTGATTAAACAAAAATAGAACTGTTTGGCCACAATGACTATAGTTCTGTTCGGAGGAAAAAGGGGGAAGCTTGCAAGCCGAAGAACACCATCCCAACCGTGAAGCACGGGGGTGGCAGCATCATGTTGTGGGGGTGCTTTGCTGCAGGAGGGACTAGTGCACTCCACAAAATAGATGGCATCATGAGGAAGGAAAATTATGTGGATATATTGAAGCAACATCAAGACATCGGTCAGGAAGTTAAAGCTTGGTCGCAAACGGGTCATTGTCCAAATGGACAATGAACCCAAGCATACTTCCAAAGTTGTGGCAAAATGGCTTAAGGACAACAAAGTCAAGATATTGGAGTGGCCATCACAAAGCCCTGACCTCAATCCTATAGATGTGTGTGCAGAACTGAAAAAGTGTGTGCGAGTAAAGAGGCCTACAAACCTGACTCAGTTACACCAGTTCTGTCAGGAGGAATGGGACAAAATTCACCCAACTTATTGTGGGAAGTTTGTAGAAGGCTACTCGAAACGTTTGACCTAACTTAAACAATTTAAAGGCAATGCTACCAAATACTAATTGAGTGCATGTAAACTTCTGACCCACTGGGAATGTGATGAAAGAAATACAAGCTGAAATAAATTATTCCCTCTACTATTATTCTGACATTTCATATTCTTAAAATAAAGTGGTGATCCTAAGTGACCTAAGACAGGGAATTTTTGTATGTATGTATGTCATTTTAACATGCTTATTATTGTATAACCCATGAAAAGGTAATATTTTTGAAAAAGGCTTTGTAATATCAGACACATTGTAATATCCCAGCAATGGTAAGGCCTACAGACTTGAAAAAAAGTGCACTGTGCTTCAGTTCAGCTCTAAAACCAATGTTTATTTTACCCCTCTAACACCCTACTTATGTAAATGTATTTGGGAGTACAAAAGCACTTAATACACTGACCGGTTCTGCGATCTGTGCTGGTAAAACATTTTAGCGTCGGTACATTTGTTCAGTGTCAACATCGATTTACGGTTCTTAAAACACTGCATGAGAGTAGCAGAGGTTTGCTGACGGTGCTTTCACTGTGGTCGCTTTCCCTGTGGTCCTGAACCGCTGTTCCCATGGCGACCACACTGGGCATGATAAGCCTGCAGCTTAGAAGAAGCGTGTCCCGAGGCGACAGGTTTCTCATTCAAACAGCTAAGCCCAGAGTCTGGGACTCCTCCAATTCTTTAGCCTTGTTAAAGGAGTCTTCAGTAGATAGAGATAAAGGTAATCAATGTGCCAAAGGTCACCCACTCACCTGATGACGAAGTCCACGTCATTGTTGGCGATGGTGACTACGACATCAGGCACGTTGTAAGGTGTGTCGAGGTGGCTTTCCATGGTGGCCCTGTGGGGACACAGGTAGAGGGGAGGTCAAGGGCAGGCAGTGAGTACATTAGCCTGTGCAGTCCTTCAGCATAACCTGACACAGAATCTGTCAACAGGATTGTTTAGAGCAGGTGGGGTCAAACTCATTCCACGGAGGGCCGAGTGTCTGCGGGTTTTAGTTTTTTCCCTTTCAATTATGACCTAGACAACCAGGTGAGGGGAGTTCCTTAGTAATTAGTGACCTTAATTCATCGATCAAGTACAAGGGTGGAGAGAAAACCAGCACTAAGTCCTCCATGCAATGAGTTTGACTCACTGGTAGATAATACTTGTGTTATTATCACACACCCTGAAACACTGCCTTCTGGGAAGGAGGAAGATGAGTCAGAGCGTGAGTGGTCTGTCTGCTAACTGCGACATATGAGACAGAGCACCAAGAACAGAACAGAACAGAACAGAAACACCTATTCCTAATCCTCATTGGACTGAATGGCTGATTAGAATCTTATGGAACACACCCAATTTAGCAACCCTCGCATAAGTGCCAGGGCACCACAAAGAGCAGTAGCACACAGCTAAATACTTTGAAGAAAAGAGAGGAGGTTGTCAAACCAGAGATTTTGTTATGTACAGTCTTAAAATGTCTACCGTGGAGTCTGATTTCCTGTTAGATAGGTAGTCAAGGGAAAATAAGCCTTTCGGTACAGGCAAACTGGGGTGAAACGGAACCTAGGATTACTTGGGAGTTACAGCTGATTAACAAGTACGACTCACAGGTGTGGAAGGACAGGTTTCAGGGGTGTGCGAGTTGTCCGAAAGTTAGTTAAAAGGAGAAGTGAAGTGTTCTGGTACCTCATGGCGTTCTTCAGCAGCTCAGGCAGGATGTAGTCTAGGGGCAGAGGGATGAAGGGGAAGCGGGCCGCCACATGGCCGTTGATACGCACCCGCGGGGAGTTACCGTACTGGTGCTCACACAGACGCCTGCAGAAGATATGAGGGAGCCATGAGGAAACATGCATAAACAGACTGGCAAATTAACAATTGTGTACATATACAGTGCATTCGGAAAGTATTCAGACACCTTCATTTGTTCCACATTTTGTTACAGCCTTATTCTAGAATGTATTTAGAGAGAGCATGAGCAAGAAGCTGCACATCCCTGGGACAACAAGTGCACATAGAAGCTTGTGCTTGTCTTTGTGTGTGGACACTATATTTTTGTACGTTGCATTGTGCCACACAGAACTGTGGTTATGACTATGAACTTAAGACCCTGATACAGAGCCAGTGGAAAACAGTGGTGTCAGCCTAGTAGCCTATATCTTAATATAACTGCCCGTCTTTGTATTCCCCCACTGCCTCTTAAAAATGTTATTTTAAGAGAAAGGGAAATAAGAGAAAGAAAGCAAGAGAGGAATTGGAGGTGTGTAACTAATCACACAATTTATTATGGAAAGCACTTGATATGAAGAAAGTATGTGTATGGTTGAGAAAAAGAGAGGAAGAGCGAGACCGTGTGAGAGGGAGAGAGATTATATTCCTGACAAATTGTATCCTATTTGTTGCTTCTGTCCCTCTAGGTCTGTGAAAGTGAAGGAAGAGCTTGAGGGCTCAGCAGCAAAAGGCATGGAGGAATAGGAGTTAGAGATGATTGGAGGGAAGAGTGGAGCGAGGAAGAGGAGAGTAGAAAGAGAGGAACATGGAGGGAGAGGACGAAGTAAAGCACACCCGAGAGGGGAGACTACGTTTCCATTGCGTGTGTCTGCCTTAAGTCCCACCATTTACCTTTGTACCACACAGCCTGGGCCTAAATGACAGGGGTTTTGGAGTCGTTTTTAAAAAAGTGGTAGGAACGGGCCTACTGAGTGGCGCAGCGGTCTAAGGCACTGCAACGCAGGGCTTGAGACATCACTACAGACCCGGGTTCGCAGAAAATGGTGAAAGTATGCGTTTTGGGGGATACTCAACATTGCCATCATAAATGCGTACATTGTGTGGGGGACCCCGCAAAGGCAGCTGGTCCCTAAAGGCCTTCAAAATGCACTTTGTGCATTCACTTCGTGATATGGCTACAGTGGCAGGAAGAGGGGAGCCAAGAGTGTGGCACCAGGGTGTGGACCGATTTGTAACTCATTTGAAAGCAGGTTAAGTTTTACACTTGGTACTGAGTAATAAAGTCAAATGTAAATACTCTAGGGTTTTTTGTTGAGTTGTTTTTTTGATAGTGAGGGATTTTACACAATGGAAGACAAAAGGAGTGTTATTCCTATTCACATGAACGTGGTGTCAGATTAAAGAAAAGTCTGCTCTTTGTTTTTGAGCCATGTCTGTGTGTTTGAAATGTGTGCCAAAATTAGTTTAATCTTAAATTATCTAATCTACAGCAGCATTCTAGAATTCTATTGGGGTCTAAAGGGTTAAAGAAGGGTTTTTAAGACATGAAACATGGATTGTTTATGTGTGCCATTCAGGGGGTGAATGGGCAAGACAAAAGTGCCTTTGAACAGGGTATGGTAGTGGGTGCCAGGCGCACTGTCAAGATCTGCAACGTGGCTGGGTTTTTCATGCTCAACAGTTTCCTGTGTGTATCAATAATGGTCCACCACCCAACTTGACACAACTGTGGGAAGCATTGGAGTAAACATGGGCCAGCATCCCTGTGGCATGCTTTCGACACCTTGTAGAGTCCATGCCCGACGAATTGAGGCTGTTCAACTCAATATTAGGAAGGTGTTACTAATGTTTTGTACACTGTGTACAGTCCCTTACTAAAATGTAATCAAAATCTGCTTTTACTAGTTGTATTTGCTACTTTTGATGCAATTGTTAATAGATAAGGTGCAACAAAGGCCCATATACAGTCCACGATGGCAGGCTGTGTGACAAGTCTGTACATGAGCTCCATCAGTTTATCACACAGAAAAGTAGGGGCAACTAGAAAGCAGTCTAATACAGAAGTAGTGAGAGATTATTCTAAACCAACAATATATAAGGTAATGAACCACCACTCACCTTGCAAAATCAACCCATTTCTCAATGATCTTTTTGGGGGAAAGTCGCCTGCAGATGATGCCCACAAAATCAGGCTGCATATAGTGATGAAAGGTATATAAGAGGAGAAGCAAAAGCTTTATTACTGACATGCTAAACAGAGGACAGTTCGCTCAATTTCTTAAAAGTCAATGTAATTTTAGTAGGTCTTTACTACATAGGACCCATAGGGCAAGTAATCTCACAGCAAATGTTTCAGAAAGAAACCAGCCGTCAAAGGATTTTATAACAAATAGCGTGAGTGTTGTTGGGCAACAAAACCATAACTCTAACAGTCAGTCTGTCTCTAACACAGTCTCCAGACCTGGCAAACATCCTGACCACTAAAATGTTATATATAGACCCTATAACTGGGTCATATGAAAATATTTTGAGGACCACTGGGTCACTCACACTGGAACTTAGACTTACGAGTGTTTTAAAGATGCATCTTTCCTACAATTAAGAAATTTCCCCTCGGGGATCAATAAAGTATCTATCTACAGTAGGGAGAACAAGTATTTGATACACTGCCGATTTTGCAGGTTCCCACTTACAAAGCATGTAGAAGTCTGTAATTTTTATCATAGGTACTCTTCAACTGTGAGTGACGGAATCTAAAACAAAAATCACATTGTATGATTTTTAAGTAATTAATTTGCATTTTATTGCATGACATAAGTATTTGATACATCAGAAAAGCAGAACTTAATATTTGGTACAGAAACCTTTGTTTGCAATTACAGAGATCATACGTTTCCTGTAGTTCTTGACCAGGTTTGCACACACTGCAGCAGGGATTTTGGCCCACTCCTCCATACAGACCTTCTCCAGATCCTTCAGGTTTCGGGGCTGTCGCTGGGCAATACGGACTTCCAGCTCCCTCCAAAGATTTTCTATTGGGTTCAGGTCTGGAGACTGGCTAGGCCACTCCAGGACCTTGAGATGCTTCTTACGGAGCCACTCCTTAGTTGCCCTGGCTGTGTGTTTCGGGTCGTTGTCATGCTGGAAGACCCAGCCACGACCCATCTTCAATGCTCTTACTGAGGGAAGGAGGTTGTTGGCCAAGATCTCGCGATACATGGCCCCATCCATCCTCCCCTCAATATGGTGCAGTCGTCCTGTCCCCTTTGCAGAAAAGCATCCCCAAAGAATGATGTTTCCACCTTCATGCTTCACGGTTGGGATGGTGTTCTTGGGGTTGTATACTCATCCTTCTTCCTCCAAACACGGCGAGTGGAGTTTAGACCAAAAAGCTCTATTTTTGTCTCATCAGACCACATGACCTTCTCCCATTCCTCATCTGGATCATCCAGATGGTCATTGGCAAACTTCAGACGGGCCTGGACATGCGCTGGCTTGAGCAGGGGGACTTGCGTGCGCTGCAGGATTTTAATCCATGATGGCGTAGTGTGTTACTAATGGTTTTCTTTGAGACTGTGGTCCCAGCTCTCTTCAGGTCATTGACCAGGTCCTGCCGTATAGTTCTGGGCTGATCCCTCACCTTCCTCATGATCATTGATGCCCCACGAGGTGAGATCTTGCATGGTGCCCCAGACCGAGGGAGATTGACCGTCATCTTGAACTTCTTCCATTTTCTAATAATTGCGCCAACAGTTGTTGCCTTCTCACCAAGCTGCTTGCCTATTGTCCTGTAGCCCATCCCAGCCTTGTGCAGGTCTCCAATTTTATCCCTGATGTCCTTACACAGCTCTCTGGTCTTGGCCATTGTGGAGAGGTTGGAGTCTGTTTGATTGAGTGTGTGGACAGGTGTCGTTTATACAGGTAACGAATTCAAACAGGTGCAGTTAATACAGGTAATGAGTGGAGAACAGGAGGGCTTCTTAAAGAAAAACTAACAGGTCTGTGAGAGCCGGAATTCTTACCGGTTGGTAGGTGATCAAATACTTATGTCATGCAATAAAATGCAAATTAATTATTTTAAAAAAAATCATACAATGTGATTTTCTGGATTTTTGTTTTAGATTCCGTCTCTCACAGTTGAAGTGTACCTATGATAAAAATTACAGACCTCTACATGCTTTGTAAGTAGGAAAACCTGCAAAATCGGCAGTGTATCAAATACTTGTTCTCCCCACTCTATCTATCTATCTATAACGGCCGAAGATGTAACACGCATTTCCCAAAACACCATGCAGAGAGAAAGGGAGCGCTGCTCTCGGATCAGCTTTCCATGTGTCGAGATTACCACCTACAGCTGCAAATAGAGGCGGCTTACTCTAACGCCAATAATAATGCACTAAATCGCAGACTTGCACATCTTTGCGCCCGCTACACATCATGAAATATATTGAGGAATGCATTTCAATATGATTAACACTTATAAGCCGATAGCCTACTGCTTATATTTGAATGCAGTCATCTCGTCATTCATTTGAAGCATCTTTTTATACAATGCTTGTTTGCATCAATTGCAAAGACATTGGCAACTTTGTATTCGTAGTCAACTTTGTTCTGAAGTTATCAGCAGTCATAGAGAGACGGATAAACCATGTGATGCTTTATTTAGCGGAGATGCTCTGTGTATAAAGTGACTCGGGAGGGCAAAAAAAGCATCTAATGAGGCACTTAGCTGGTCAGAGGCAGGCATTCGAGTATGAGCGTTGTCATGTGCAACGGTTTTGAGAAGCAGCTCAGAGATTTAGCGATGCTCCCACGAAGCTTCTAACGATGAACTTAGCCTTAAGATGATTTTGGGAAACCGGGCCCAGTTCTTTGGCTGCATACAGCACATCAGTGGTTAATATAAGGATACAAACTGGGCTCGTTTAGTTTTTCCCTTTAGCTCGCATGAGTGGTGCAAGATCGGTTATCTGTCAATCGGGAGTGACACCGCATCACTGCACAGGTGGGCTAGTGTTCACATGTTAGTGTATGCTAGAGTGTCTATAGATATATTTGGAGAGCACCCAGAAAACGATACAACTGCACAAAGAAATGAATCAGATGTTTCTTGTAATACTTATAATCCAAACTAAAAGTATGTGTTTGCAAGGTAAACAGTATATTTTAAAAAGAACACGCTGTAGACGGACGACCTGTTCAAAGGCTGGTGGGCACATGAATCCAACGTGTACTGGTATGCTTTCCCTCTTCAAATTATAATACCACGTGTGTTCTTTTTCTCAGTCTGTTAGCAATTAATGACTAGAAGGTCAATGAGACATACATTTTCTTCATGCAGGGCAAGGTGGTGTGTGGCCAACATCCGGATCCCCAGGCGGGATGTGAGGGTGGTGTCCAGGAAGTTACGGACCAGGGTCTCATCCTGGAACATCAATACAAACGCTATTAAGGCCAGGAATACATAAAAAAAAGTTCCAATAACCAACTTATATAATGATCTGCAACCTCAAGTTGGATCCCATACGACTGGCAGCAGCAAGACGATAAAACAGCTGTTCAAGTGGAAAGTCAATGAGTTGAATCAGCTGACGTAATATGCACTACGCATATGGCCATTACCTGGATGTGCCGCCGACACTCCCTGAAGCCTTCGGCCAGCAGAGTGACCACGTCCTTGTGGTCATCCAGGAGCTGCTGCACCAGCTTACTGTAGCAAGCTTCCATCTCCTGGTCCTTGATCTGACACAAAGACGATGCAGAGTGAAACCCATTAGAATTTGACCATTGTCAAAATCGTAGCTGGAATGAATTACATTCTTATTCCGGTCAGATGAATTGGTAAATTTCTCCATTAGAATAAAATATACTTGCAGTGGTTTGAATCAACTGTTTATCTATACACACAGTGCCTTCAGAAAGTGTTCACCCATCTACACACAATACCAAATAATGACAAAGTGAAAAAATGTTTTTGAAATGTTTTGAAAATAAAACAGAAAATTCTAATTTACATAACTATGCACAGCCCTGAGTCAATAAATGTTAAAAAAATCACCTTTGGCAGCAATTACAGCTGTGAGTCTTTCTGGGTAAGTCTAAAAGCTTTCCACACCTGGATTGAGCAACATTTGCCCATTATTCTTTTTAAATTCTTCAAGCTGTCTAGTTGGTTGTTGATCATTACTAGATATTTTCAAGACTTGCCATAGATTTTCAAACCGATTTAAGTAAAAACTGTAACTAGGACACTCAGGAACATTCAACGTCATCTTGGTAAGCAACTCCACAGTGTATATTTGGCCTTGTGTTTTAGGTTATGGCCCTGCTGAAAGGTGAATTTGTCTCCCAGTATAAGTTGAAAAGCACACAACCAGGTTTTCCTCCAGGATTTTGCCTGTGCTTAGCTCTAATACTTTTATCCAAAAAAAAACCTCCCTATTCCTTGCCGATGACAAGCCACCACGCTTACAAATATAGTGGTACTCATTGATGTGTTGTATTTGCCCGAAACATAAGGCTTTTATATTCAGGATTTAAAGTTTTACTTTAGTGCCTTATTGCAAACAGGATGAATGTTTAGGAATATTTTTTTATTCTGTACAGGTTTCCTTCTTTTCACTCTGTCAATTAGGTTAGTTTTGTGGAGTAACTACAATGCTTGTGATCCATCCTCAGTTTTCTCCAATCACAGCAATTTAAACTAACTGTTTTAAAGTCACCATTGGCCTCAAGGTGAAATTCCTAAGCTGTTTTCTTCCTCTCCGGCAAGTGAGTTAAGGAAGGACGCCTGCATCTTTGTAGTGACTGGGTGTATCAATACACCATCCAAAGTGTAATTAATAACTTCACCATGCTGAAAGGGATATTCAGTGTTTGCTTTCTCATTACCAATAGGTGCCCTTCTTTGCGAGGCATTGGAAAACCTCCCTGCTCGACCTTACAGATAATTGTATGTTGGGGTACAGAGATTAAGTAGACATTCAAAAATAATGTTTAACATTATTATTGCACACAAAGTGAGTACATGCAACTTATGTGATTTGTAAAACAAATGTTTACTCCTGAACTTATTTAGGCTTGCCTTAAAGGCAGTGTCGTCCGAGTTTGACCGGTGTAGGACGTCATTGTAAATAAGAATTTGTTCTTAACCGTCTTGCCTAGTTAAATAAAGGTTACATAAAATATTTAAAAAATGTAAAAAGTAAAAATAGTTATTGACTGAAGACATTTCAGTTTTTCATTCATTTGTAAACATTTCTAAAAAGAGAATTCCACTGACATTATGGGGTATCGTGTGCAGGCCAGCGACAATCTCAATTGAATACATTTTTAATTCTGGCTGTAACAGAATGTGGAAGAAGTCAAGGGGTGTAAATACTTTCTAAAGACACTATGTAGGCATGGATGCAACACACATTCTGATCTACTGTGATATACTGACTAAACTCAAAACACTTCAATCATTTTGAGACCCATACAACCATTTTTAAATATAGTCTAGAAGTAGCTAATGACACTTTCAGTCAAAAATACATTAGGTGACATCTGTCTTTTTTTTTTTTTTTATATATTTTGGAGTGCCGCCATTTCCCAATATTCTTGAACTTGGGATTTCATTTGAAGTCATTGTAATATATATAGCAGAGCACCCAGCTAATAAAGTGAGACAGCGCACCTGTTACCCACTCCACAAACAAATACATTAGTCAGCCTGGAGGTGTCAGGCCAGTCTGACCGCCTCTCCAGTTCCAGAGAGAGACTGGGACAGAGATAAATATGGAAGCCCTAAGGTTCAACAACAATCCAACCCCCTCCTCAGTGTGGCTGTGACTACTCACCACTTGGAAATCGCTCAACACATGGTAGGCTCGAATGTAGAGCTCATGCTGCAGTAGAGGGAAACAGAGAGTAGGTGTTGGTTAGAATTCCCTCTGAGCACTCTTAGGTAAGAGGAACCTCCCATGCACCCATAAAAATGGGCCACAACACATCCCATGGGTGTACATGTGTCTACATTCCAAGAACAGAGAGGATGTTTAAGAGGTTATAGCCTAGTCTTCCAATATGACTCAATTTGGACAACTGCTCAAATACTGAGTAGTTGTTTAAGTGAATGACTAATATTAACAGAATAGTTTAAATTTTTAACTATGTACAGTAATTTTGCATCACTGGTTATGTGTTTTTGGTAAGCGTGTCTAACAACTAATATTACATTCCAGACAATTGTTTGCCATTGTTATTTATTAGTTGGTAGAAGAATATTCTGAGGAAGCACTAGGCCTACAGGTATACATCCCTTGTACGACTGATCATGATTACCAGGCACCATTTCATTCGCACAAAGGAGTGCCTCTGTGCAGTGTGAGAAAAATCTAGGTAAGAAGTAAATAGGCCATGGGAAGGAAGGAGAGAAGAGATCCCAGAAAGGGTTTCATAACACTACACATGGCAGCTAAAGAACAAAGGAAAACCTCCAATGTCACAGATGGCCCATCTTTTCAACTCTAGCTCTATAGGAGAAGAACTTTGTACTCAGGCAGAAATTGGGTATGCTGAAAGACAAATGACTTAATCGAATTGATTACAGTTCTGTAGGTAGAGTGACAGGGCTTTGTTTGTTACATGATAAAGAAGCCCTTCTCACTAATTTAGGAAGCTAAGCGATGCAGCTAAGCTAATAAATACTAGCAGAGTGTTGTGTAACAAGTCCATTCTCAATGAATGGCTGTTCAAGGTTAGTCTATTTTGATAGGCACAGTGGCACTGACTACGTTTCTGACACCTGTAGAGCACATGCCCTCCTCAGCCAGACAAGCACAATGATTGGAATGAGAGGCTTGTCCCGCAAGTTGCAAAGGGTACGTTACTGCACCAGAAAGGTGAACGAGACCTGTTGACAAAGAGAAGCAGCAAAGAGAGAGAAACCATCATCAAGAGAGGGAGACAGGGTTTTTTCTGTCTTTCCCTCTCTAAGGGACTCACCACTTGCAGGATGGTGGGGTTGCAGCCAATGATGAATGGAAGGCTGCGGAAGCCCTTGATACGGTGGGCAATGCGCACAGGTAACTCCTTGTGCAGGTACTTGGCACTACTCTACAAACACACACAGACAGGGTAGAATATACACACTGCGGACAATACAGAGCAAGGTAAAGTGATCTCAATGACTAGGCTAAAAAGGAAACCCCTTGAGCTTTGAACTTCACTACCACTCAAACCGGTTTTACACCAGAAGAAATGATCAGATATGACCCAGGTTATTTAGAATAGCATAGTCTTGTCAAATTATATTTCCAGTGATAGACTGCTACACATAAACGCTATCTCTCAAGATGACATTCCTAAAGCAGAATAGAGAGAGAAAAAAAGAAGCAATCATTTACTCTACAGAACACTTGCAAATATAGATAACATGCATCACTTAAGTTACCTTGAAGGCAGTCATCAATCCTGCAGAAAAAGCATGTCTAAGGCCTATTATAATGAGAACTAACCATACAATATAGTCCAAAGACTAGACAGAGGAGTGGTCAGTTACCAGGATGTGGTTTCCATCCGGAGACTTCCCAGCGTAGAGCAGGGTGGCTGGTGTCAGTCGGACTGAGGCCTAAGGAGAGAGGAGAAAAACAGTTGGAGGAAATCCACTAAACCAGGCATACAATATAAGATACAATGGACACAAACAGACACTGTAGTGTGAATTCATGATGTACGGATTCCGGACACAAGAACCCAAATCACCCAAAACAAAAATGAGTTTTGACAACATCTGTTGTACTTTTGGCAAGTGAGGTGTGTGTGACTGTCAGCAAACTAATAAGGGACTGGTTGCGGTGTGCTTTGGAGAGAGAAACCCTTACCAATTAGGCTTGGGCGGTATTTTTTTTTCAATAAACGCCTGCAGTCAACGTGCACTAGGTAAAATGGATAATTGTGGGACTACTTCCCCAGAGTCAGATGAACTCATAGATACCATTTATGTCTGTCACGTAGGAAGGAAGTTAAGGGTAGTTTCGTGAGCCAATGCTAACTAGCGTTAAGACTGAAAGTCTATGGGTATCTACTAGCATATAGCGCAATGACAAGTCTATGGGTAACACTAGCAATTGCACTAGTTAGCAACTTCCTTCAAACTGCACGTAGAGACATAAAAATGGTATCCATTCATCAAAAGGTTAGCTTATAACAGTGAACCTTTTTTGTGGGATACACATAAGGCAATTCTAGGTCTTGTGGCATATTTTGGTTAAACTATCTCCAATTCAATGGAATTGCAACCCTCTGCATGCACAATGCATTCTTACATCACATGTACAGTTGATTTTCAAGATCTTGCACACTAATGAGATGCTATTGAGCCTCTGACATGAAAATGAATTTAATCCCAAAAAACATTTCCACTGCAATCAGTGATCTCTCTCTCTCCAGGAAAAACATCAGGGACAGACTGATATTCTGCAAAAGGTACAGGGATTGGACTGCTGAGGACTGGGGTAGAGTCATTTTCTCTGATGAATCCCCTTTCTGATTGTTTGGGCCAACCGGAAAACACCTTGTCCGGAGAAGACAAGGTGAGCTCTACCATCAGTCCTGTGTCATGCAAACAGTAAAGCATCCTCAGACCATTCATGTGTGGGGTTGCTTCTCAGCCAAGGGAGTGGGCTCACTCACAATTTTGCCTAAGAACACAGCCATGAGTAAAGAATGGTACCAACACATCCTCCGAGAGCAACTTCTCCAAACCATCCAAGACCAATGCCTTTTCCAGCACGATGGAGCACCTTGCCATGAGGCAAAAGTGATAACTAAGTGGCTCGGGGAACAAAACATCAACATTTTGGGTCCATGGCCAGGAAACTCCCCAGATTTTAATCCCATTGAGAACGTGTGGTCGATCCTCAAGAGGCGGGTGGACAAACAAAAACGCACAACTTCTGACAAACTCCAAGCATTGATTATGCAAGAATGGCCTGCCATCAGTCAGGATGTGGCCCAGAAGTTAATTGACAGCATGCCAGGGCAGATTGCAGAGGTCTTGAAAAAGAAGGGTCAACACTGCAAATAGACTCTTTGCACAAACTGAATGTCGTTGTCAATGAAAGCCTTTGACACTTATGGAATACTTGTAATTATACTTCAGTGTACCATAGTAACTACTGACAAAGATCTAAGAACACTGAAGCAGCAAACTTTGTGGAGACCGATACTTGTGTCATTCTCAAAACTTTTGGTCACGACTGTATGCAACTGGTTCACCTCTGATGCTCACAGGCAATGTGTATTGGAAGAGATTTCTGAATGTTCTTCGCCCAGCATACACCCCTCCAACCAGACATGATTTATCGACTCATTTGCTGGATGCAGAACTCAGAGTTCAAGTGAAGGTCAAGCAAATCATAAAGAAAGCAGACTATAGCAACCATCTCTGATGAAAGCAGACTATTGCAATCATCTCTGACGGGTGGTCGAATGTTCGTGGAAAAGTTATAATTAACTACATAATCTCCACCCCTGAACCAGTATTCTACAAGAGCACAGACAAGGGACAGACACACCGGTCTCTACATTACAGATGAGCTGAGGGCAGTCATCAACGACCTTGGACCACAGAAAGTATTTGCACTGGTGAGACAATGCTGTGAACATGAAGGCCGCTTGGTCTAACATGGAGGAGTTTAGCTGTGCTGCTCATGTATTGAATCTGCTCCTGAAGGACATTATGGTACTGAAAACACAAGAGAGCCAAGGAAATGGCTAGGTTATAGCAGAAGTCAACCTCAACGAGCAACTTTTCGGAGTGAGTGGTAAGCAGCCTGAAACCTATAGCAGTAGCCATTGCACGGCTTGAGGGAGAGAATGCCATCATGTCTGATGGTCAGACTCTGCTTGCAGATGTAAGAGAAGAAATGCATGGGAATTGTTTTTTTTTTTTACGTTTGGAAAGAAATAGTGCCCCTTGTGTGCACTACCAGTAATTAGTGTTGTCGCGATATCAGGGTTTTGACTTAAGATACCAGGTTTAATGTCACGATACCAAAACAATGTGTTAAACCATTGGGCTTCTTTTGAGTTAAATATCATTACATTTAAAAAAATGTTATGTCAAACATTGAGAGCCATGTAAGCATTAATTAAATCAATTTGACTTTTTTTTCAATTTTACCAAACTAAATAACGTTAACCATTCCAATAAATTATTAACTGGGTAAATCAAGATGTAGCCTAGGCCAATTCACAATACAGATAAATGCATATTCAATAAGAGTGTGTGCATGCATCGAGTTACTTGTTTTGGCCGATTTCATGGGGCTACAGATGCAACAATCTCCCTCCGTTTGAGACTTATTGTATAGGGATGTGCATCTTTCCCTTCCAAGATGATTCGATATGCATCTAGCTAGATACATGGGCTCCAATACGTTTTAGTTTGAAACGATTAGAGACCAAATTGATGTGATGCACTAACATTTGTTGCATAAATACAATCATTTTCCATTCTATATTAAAATCTGCTGCTGATGGAGCTCATGAGCCGAGTCTCTCTGAGCTGGATCGGTCTGAGCTGACGTGTGTGTGTGTGTAAAGATCATTCATGTCTATGAGGTATGCTACTGTATGTAGGCACCTGATCTGAGCCACCATGGAGACTAGGCATCTACCACCCCACTACCAGTCACCCACTAATGAATTTGTAATTTTTGCAGTGTTTGAGCTAGTAATGTATCAATATTTGTTTACAAATTAGCATAGCCAATGAATATATAGAAGAACTTTGGATTTCACCCTGCCATCTCAAAATGTAACGGTTTTGACTGTTTGGAAGTTTAGTGAGTTTCTTTTCTCCTCCCGCTTTGGCCATGCAGTGTGCCTCGCAAAAGTGACTCTAGTTATGAAATTATTTATTTGCCAAGCTGTTTAAAGGCACAGTCAACTTAGTGTATGTAAACTTCTGGAATTAGATTAGATTATTTCACTATCTGTAAAGAATTACTTGTGTCATGCACAAAGTAGATGTCCTAACCGACTTGCCAAAACTATAGTTTGTTCAAATGAAATCTGTGTTGTGGTTGAAAAATTAGTTTTAAATGACTTCAACCAAAGTGTATGTAAACATCCGACAACTGGGGAATTTGCCTGTGATAAGTGTAATTCCATTTCTACTCATCCTTACAAAAAATACCCATAACATAATGAAGCCACCACCAAGTTTGAAAATATGAAGTGGCACTCTGATGTGTTGTATTTTCCACAAACATAACGCTTTATATTCAGGACATAAAGTTGATTTCTTGAAGAAAAAGAATTGCAGTATTACTTTAGTGCCTTGTTGCAAACAGGATGCATGTTTTGGAATATTTAGTCTGTACAGGCTTCCTTTTCACTATGTCAATTAGGTAAGTATAACTGCAATGTTGTTGATCCATCCTCTGTTATAACACAGCCATTGAAAACTAACTGTTTTGCATCATGGTGAAAGTTTCCTTCCTCTCCGGCAACTGAGTTAAGGACGCCTGTATCTTTGTAGTGACTGGGTGTACTGATACACCATCCAAAGTGTAATAAATAACTTCATGTTCAAAAGGGATATACAATGTCTGCCCATATACCAATAGGTGCCCTTCTTTCTTTGCGAGGCATTGGAAAATCTCCCTGGTCTTTGTGGTTTAATCTGTTTGAAATTCACATTAATTACATTAATTAACATTAATGTTAAACACTTATTGCACACAGGGTGAGTCCATGCAACTTGTAAATACATGTTTCATTCCTGAACTTATTTAGGCTTGCCATAACAAAGGGGTTGAATACTTATTGACTAAAGACATTTTAGATTTTCATTTTGAATTAATTTGTACAAATGTATAAAGGGGTGTGAATACTTTATAAAAGTCACTGTATGTAGCTCAAGTCGTTCACGAGCTATGGAAGTTTGAAGGTACAACTGTCCGGCGAATATCGAACCAATTTTACCAGGGTCTGACTAATTTCTGGCTAGGTCAGTTTACGGACCTTGGATTCACCCGTGCGTGTCGAAAACATACCCGTGTCGTTCACTTCACTCCCACTAATCTGAAACTAGCTAAATATATATTTTAATAAATAGGCTATCGAGCAAGCAAACCTGGCACTTTGTTCATAATTTTTCACATGGTCATACATTTTCACATGGTGGTTACAGTTCCTTATTTCTTGTTGCCCAATACAATGCAAGAATGTGTACAAACATTCTTACCTAGGAGTTTAGCTAGCTAGTTAACCATCTGTAGTTAGATAGCTAGCTACTGTAATACCTAGCTAGCTACTAAGGCCAGTGGTGAGGCTTCCTGGTCAAAAAAGGGCAAGTTTGGGGAACAGAATTTCCTTACCTTTTCTGCCGAGGCATCGATTGCAGACTGGTTATAAAATGACGTGACGGTTTTGGACCTCTCTCGTGCCAGTTCTGTATATCCCTGTATTAAAGATGTAGAACGAAATACTTTGCTCACTGTTGAGATGGGGGTGATTGTTTTCGTGATGGGGGCAAGCAAAAGCCTGCTCAACCTCGGGCTCGTGATAGTACAACCACATCCCAGCATCTCGAACGCTGTACCTGTCACTCTGCGACGCATTTTGGATATATATATTTACAGGAAAATCCTGTTCTGAGGTTGTTCAAATAATTTGATGGCGGTCTCAACAGTCCATTTGGTAACCCGTGTGATCGTGCACAAAGGCACGTATCTGATACAGTCAGTTTCATGAAAAGGGTCATTTTATATAGAGATTGACCAGTCTGCAACAGTGTTTTTCAGAAGACGCGTCGGTTTAACCAATCGCAGAGAGGAGAGGCGGGGAATGGTGCATTGCCACGCCCACACCCTATTGTACGTACGGTTTGTGTGCGTGCACAAAACAATGGAAGAAGCAAGAAGCGTGGGGGATTCTCAATATTACTTAATTGATTCCTCTCTCTTAGCCTCCTCAAATCCATTGGATGTGAAGATCAGCGGGGAGGGACCTCTGACCTTCTCATCCAATGGGTTTTGAGGAGACGGCAAGGAGAGAGGGCGCTAGAAATCAAGGAAATGCACATGAATCTACCAATGTTCCTCTCCTTGGCAAACTAAACGTTTATAATTAGGAATCAAATGCATACCAATGTTCTTCTCCTTGGCAAATTAAATGTTTATGAATATGAATCAAATGCATACTTCTCGATTATACAGATTGTATTTTGGCATAGTCTTAAATCACATGCAATGGATTATTATGCAACAAACCAGTTGAGCAAAAGAAAGAGAAAAATAAAATGATACAGCCTCTTACTTCCTGATTCTCGATGTAATTAGTTTGCAAATAAAAACAGTGTATCATGATGACATACATTGAATTCGTTTTTTAAAATATATATAGTCTAGGGTGTTGTCATTATCTATCTCAATATCATATTTGGAGACATTTCCCCACAAGGTGCCACATGTTGATCTGTCGTTTAAGAAATTGCTCATGCACCTGTGAACCGGTTTACGTTTCCGCTAGAGGGAAGAGCGCCCTTCTCAAATAGAACCGTAATCTGCGCCGCTCAGTCATGTCAACAAGGCAGCACCGTGCATCGTCCAGAAAGAGACATATATTTTCCATAAATAGATACACTACGGATGCGTTTTAGACAGACAGCCTAATTCTTTTTTTCATTTACTGCATATTCTAATGCATCTTCAGCACAATTAATATATGGGTGATTCTGCAACTTCGGGCACTTTGGACCTGCAAGCTTTCAGAAATTAAAATGTATTCAAACACCATTTTACCGGTATTATAACTGTCTTTGATTTGTCTAGAAACAATATATTGTAATGGCTGCGATAGTACTGTTCAGGAATGTATATATTGTTGTCATTTTTCCCAGACATCCATAGACAAATCTCATTTCCATCACGTCATTAAACATCCATTTTAGTTGAAAGTGAATATAACACATTTCTTATACATTTGTACATGAACTTGTATTGATAATTCTTTTAATTGATTTTTAAGGTTTTCCTAAGATGAATAATTCAACACAATGCCTGAATGTATAAACTTGCCTTTGTGACAGCTGAAAACATTTATTTATCATGAAAAATAAGATATTTCCACCCAGACTTTTTGTGAGATTATGATAACAACCAAATGATGTCCATATCTAAAACCAATCAATCAATGTCAATTATACATAATATACTAATTTACCTAAAAAATATGGGTTGTGATGGAAATGACAAGGTGTGGTGGAAATTACATCTATGTAAAAAAAGAACTTATGAAAACAATATTTTATTGCAAACATTTTGAACAACCATTGTAAAATGTTTAATTAATATAAGACAAAGTAAGATTCCAAAACACTGGAACTAGCACTTTTTCAACATGAGAACAATGTTTTGTCCTTGATTACACTTAGATGCAACAACTAGAACTTCTAGCACCTATATATTGACGGAAGAGTAAATTGAGAGCTACATGTTTTATTTATTTTACTGTATAGTGACTTTCCAAGGGTCTATTTATTGTCCTACCTCCTAACCTTACTGCATTTTGCACTACATTTTGCACTCTGTATATAGATTTTCTATTGTGTTTTTGACTACGTTTGTTTACTGTGTAACTCTGTGTTGTTTTTGTCGCACTGCTTTGCTTTGTCTTGGCCAGGTCGCAGTTGCAAATGAGAACTTGTTCTCAACTGACCTACCTGGTTAAATAAAGGTGAAATAAAAAATAAAAAATAAAAGTATCTAAGGCTTAGAAAGAGAGCTACGTTCCTCACAGACCAAGGCATAGCTCCATGTGCTCAGGGACAAGTCCAAGCACATTGTGTGGTCTGTACCATATGATGTCGTCTCTCATCGGGCAAAAAAAGCGGATGGGGCCAACACGACTCATGGTTTTCACAAGAGCACCACTCTCTGCGTGAAAGTCTTGCACGACACCAGGGTAAACGTCCTGATCATATTCCACCACACACCACTTTCTGATCAATGCTTCACTTAGATCTTCAATGTTCTGGACGGTGCTGTGAGATGAGTTGGACTTTCCATCTTGGTCTGCCTCTGTTTTCTCAACCAGAGTCACAGTCTGTGGGCTGAAACAGCTGCAGTGATGTGGAAAGGAACAGAAGCAACTGAATATCCTCCAAGTTATCTCTCCTGGACTGTCGGTGACGATCTGGAAACACAGGAAATTCTAAAAGTTATGCACATTCGAAATATGTAATGATAGCATAGTCTAGTGATACATAGTGTAGTGATAATATGTTTGTATAACAAATGTGAGATTTGTCATAACATAACCCACAACTATTACCTGGTGTCTCTTCATTGTCCCACGGATTGTCTCCAGGTGATCTGGTAGGAGGGCCTCAATGCTCTCTAGATAGATAGATAGATAGATAGATAGATAGATAGATAGATAGATAGATAGATAGATAGATAGATAGATAGATAGATAGATAGATAGATAGATAGATAGATAGATAGATAGATAGATAGATAGATAGATAGATAGATAGATAGATAGATAGATAGATAGATAGATAGATAGATAGATAGATAGATAGATAGATAGATAGATAGATAGATAGATAGATAGATAGATAGATAGATAGATACTTTATTGATCCCGAGGGGAAATGTCTTCGCCAAGCAGCTACGAAAAAAACACAGGGCAGGTGCAAAATCCCCTTCCTTGAAGGCCCTCTTCTTCTCATTCAGCAGGGCCTTCAGGTCGCTGTTGACCCAGGGTTTATTATTTGGAAAACAGCGCACCTTCCTGGTGGGTACAGTGTTGTCTACACAAAAATGTATATAGTCCGTTATGCAGTCTGTAAGTCCATCAATGTCCTCCCCATGAGCCTCACAGAGCACATCCCAGTCTCAAAGTCAAAGTAGTCCTCTAGGGCCTCATTCGCCTCCGGGGACCATCTCCTAATGGTCCTAGTGGTCGCAGGCTGCTGTTGGACCATAGGCCTGTAGAGTGGGGTGAGGTGGACAAGGTTGTGATCCAATCTACCGAGGGTAGGGAGTGCAGTGGAGTTGTATGCATCCTTCACATTAGCATATAACAAGTCCAGAGTTTTATTATTCCTGGTTGGGCACTTCACAAACTGTTTGACCGTGGGCAGCGTTGAAGAGAGGGATGCATGGTTAAAATCCCCCGAAATGGCAAAGAAGGCACTGGGATGCGCAAACTGTAACCTCGCGATAGCAGTCTCCTCTGAGATATATAAGATCTTGATAGCTGTCAGGCTCTGGCCATAGAGAAACCTATTTGCTTCTCTATGTAGCCATGGTCAGAGTCTGACAGTTATTTTCTTTCTGATGGTGGTTTGTGTTGGATCCCTAATTAGAGGCAGCTGTAGTGCATCGTCTCTAATTAGGGATCCTACATAGGTTTGTATGTTCCACATCAGGGATGTGGGTCGTTATCATGTATATTTCGCAAGTCACGGTGACAGTAAATGTGCTATATTACGTTGGTATATCGTGTTTCATTTCGTGAACGTTACGGTTGTACATCTTGTGTTTTGTGTGGTAGTTCGCATTTTGAGTTATGTTATACATAGTACAATAATAAATATGTTGAACTACAATCCCTGCGCTGCGCCTTGGTCTGTGTATGCACCCTCTCGTGACAATAGCTGACTGATCTTTTGACAGTTCCTCAAATACAGTTTTTCCATTTGGGAGGTCCTTGCCTTGTGCCACAATTCCATCTGCTCTTCGTTTCACAGCTGTCCTACCCCATCAGCTGGGTCTTTTCCATGTCCGGCTTCTAGGAAATTCCATCTGACTCTCTGGAAGCCCATTTCAAAGGGAAGGGTGGAGAGATAGTATAAATTATTTTTAGACCTATATTGGGTTGTAGGCCCATCACTCACAAAGTGTACAGCATTAGCCGATGGGCAGAGCTCAAGGAAGTAGGCCAGTGTTTTTGAGAGATGGGCCCAGATAGCAGAGGGGTCATGCCGCATAGAAGAACTCAGTGAGCAAAGTGAAACTGTGTCATTTGTGGTATATCCAACACAGGTGTGGAGGGTCACCTGCTTGTGAGAATCACCAAAGTGAACTGCTTGGATTTCACTGGTGTATTTACACAGGTAGTTCTCTGCAAAGTTAATATGCACGATGATCTCCTCTTCCCCCAGATTTTCTTTTAATTCTCTCATTTTGGAGTATTGGTGCCGAATGTTGTACACGTTTCCCCAACTTCTCTTCCAATCCTTTCGAGAAGTCCTCCATTAGAATCTGCAGTGTGCCCCACACCTTTTCTTTTACTGTCAAATGTATTGTGAACCATGTTTCCCTCTTTGTTTTTCTACTCAAACCACCATGTCTGCTCACCAGCATCAAAGTCAGATGTTTCAAGCTCTTTTGCTTGGCAAAGGGAGCATTCTCTATACATGCACTCTTTCTTCAGGTTCTCACAGTACAAAGACTCAATAAGGTTCTCAATGTTGCTGCAGCTGACCACTTTGTGATACTGTAGTTTGTGAACTGGAGGTTGGCGTGGGTTTTTCAGAGGCATGTGTCCCTATCTTGGACTGCTGGCTTGACAATCCAAAAATGACTTTTGCAGAATTCACAGTAGGCAATTTGAATCTCTGAATATTCCCTCTTAAACGTCTGATAAAGGTTCTGAATCGTGCCATTCAAGAAGCGCTTCTACTTTTTCTTCTTGTTCCTCGTTAGTGTGTCCTTTTTCGCTGTTGTTGGTCTACTGTTGACATCACGTTCATATAATCTAGTGATGTTCTCTTCTGTGGCGGTGCTAATTCTGTTACACTGATTTTTCCTGGAGTATTGAAGACTTGATGGCCTGTTTCATTTGCCCTCATTGCTTTTGCTGAAAATCCAAATTCTCTGTTTGTGGCTTTGACCAGGCCATACTTTCTCAGGATGTTTCCGCTGAGAATTTTTTAAGCCACTTGTTTGTCCTTGGCACTGCACAATTTTTGATACTTTTGCTTAAACTCTGCAATTATGGCATTTTGAAACAATAAAATCCTTCTAAGTTCTTTGGAGTTCCCTTCATTTGCTGTTTTGTCTTTCTCTTTGGGGAATCTTGTCTCTCCATTTTGTTCATCAGTCGATCATACCTTTTTTTGTGTTTCTCAGCTTTCCTTAAAGCATTATCAAGTTTTACATTTGTCATGCTAAGATCTCTGTATGTTTTTGAGCGACCTCTTCCAACCTTTTTCCTTTCAGCAAGTATTCGACTTCTTATTCCTGTTGCAGATGATGAGGAAGGGGTATCAGGGCGTGCATCAGGGGCAGGTATGTTAGGGGCAGGTATGTAGGCCTCATGTTCTGGCTGCAAGTCATCTGGTGACTGAGGTGGTGTGTTGCCTGATAGGTAGGTCTCCATTGCAACTGTTCTCTTTAAAGTGTGTATTCTATTCCGCTGCTTGCATTTCCATTCCTTCTCTTGCTTCTTTATTCTCTCTTTGTAAGCTCAGAGATGGATTTTACTTCTCCCTTCTCTTTTTTCTTCCAGTATCCCTCCCTGTCTTTTTGCAGATGTTCCTGGTATCATATAGGATCATTTTATATTTTGTTTCTGTATGTCTGTGACCTCTGTGCTGTTTTATGTGGCATCTTCTAAAAACAAAGACAAATACTACTTAGTTTTCAGTGAATTTAAAACATAATTAAATAAGCCTATAGGAAACAAAAGTAAAGTAAAAACGAATAAGATAATGGATTTTGTCATTTCCACCACGTTCTGTCATTTCCACCACAGTTAAGTTAGTGATGGAAATGACTGTGATGGAAATTACGCTTCTAAAGTTTCTGGAGAAAAATGACAGGCTGCTTAGCATGCTTTGGTTAATATTACAGCTAGCATATAGTTTACACTAAATACATAAAATATATATTTTTAAATTCAATATTTCTACCACAAATTAAAGACTGACAATTAAAATATTCTCTACACAAGCAATATTTACCTCGATTTTTCTTCAACTTCTGGACATCACATCTGGAACAACTGTCCACTGCAACCATGTGCTTCAGTGTCACAATATGTTTCCATGGTAACTAAATTAACATTCTCTTGAAAAAACTTTATTAATGAGGAATTTATCCTCAGTGGTAGAAATGACACCACTACCAAAGGACAGGTATAATTTGTGTAAAAAACAGTATAAAGGGCATACTCAATAAATATTTATATAGATTGTATTTCATTGACTCTTTCTGTAGTAGATTATATTATATAATGTGTAATTATTAATGTTTTCTCATAGAAAAACATAGTAGAAGCTCAAAAGTCTGGGTCAGGGACAAGGGCAAAACAGTGAAATGTAGGTATAAAATGCATCTGAAAAGAAGCTAAAATACTTCATAGAGAGGTGTTTAAAAATGTCTGGGGTGATTGTAGTGTGAACTTAACATAATAATAAAAAACCTTTTTAAAAAATAAAATAAAATCCCCCAAATTGACCCGAGGACATAGAAGTGCCCGTAGTTGCAGAATCACCCATATAAGATTGACCCATTTAAAAAAATATATTTTCAAGCATCAATGACCCCTGCATCAAAATAGACTAGATCTAATAGGTGCTGCCTGGCGAGGAGGGGAGTTGAAATTAGGGCGGGTACATTTCAGTTAAGGTGAGGGGTCAACAGTAGAGAGAGGTCAGCCAAACAACAAAAAGGGGCCAAGTCCAAGCCAATTTCCAATTGATTTGTATAGCTTCCTTTCCTTACTGATCATCACTGACCTGAAAGGATTTGGCTGAAGCAGTACTGGCAAAACCTATCCAGTATTTGTACCCATCAATGAACGTTCTCTCTGGTCCTCAGGAGGACTCCACTCTTCTCCACACTGAAGGCCACCAGGTATCTGAGCCTGGGGTCCATGGCCACACTGTTGAAAGAAGGACCTTCCATTGGGCCCTGTCCTTTCCTCACAGGTGACGGACAATCCAGGATCTGCAATGCCCCAAACGGCTCATTAGTAGGCAGTCAAATGCCATGGAAAACATGTATCGTTTCAGTGAGAAAGGATGGGCTCCCGAGTGGCTCAGTGGTCTTTGACATCTCAGTGCTAAAGGTGTCACTAAAGACCTGGTTTGAATCCAGACTGTATCACACTGGCCGTGATTGGGAGTCCCATAGGGCGGCGTACAACTGGCCCAGCGCCGTCCGAGTTTAGCTGGTGTAGGCCGTCATTGTAAATACGAATTTGTTCTTAACTGACTTGCCTAGTTAAATAAATGACTGATGGTCCTTGCTATCCGGGATCCTTGGGACTAGCACATTAGAGGCTGCTGCCTAGAGGCACAGACTATGTGAGTTATATGTTGTGAAACTGTCATTATTGTTAGATAGTACTGCACTGTCGGAGCTAGAAGCACAAGCATTTCGCTACACTCGCAATAACATCTGCTAACCATGTGTATGTGACCAACAAAATGTGATTTGATTTGGTTAGGGTAGGGACATCCCAAGGATCCCAGACAGCACTAAAAGGAATGACTGGTTATAGAGTGACTGTTGGGAAAGATGAAGGGTGCCACCTACTGGCCTGTATGCACCACAGCAGCGCCAGTCAATTGACCGCCACGAGAGGCTCAATATTTGGTTCAATGGCTCATTAGATGGTGACCACCGTTCCCATTAATTTAGGATTGAGGCATATAGCTGGATATACAGAGCAGGTGGCTAGGACATGTAGACAAAAGGCACACGTAGCCTACATATCAATACACACTGTACACACAAACTATCTAGGTCAAATAGGGGAGAGGCTTTGTGCCATGAGGTGTTGCTTTATCTGTTTTTCTAAACCAGGTTTGCTATTCACTTGAGCAATATGAGATGGAACAGAGTTCCATGCAATAATGGCTCTATATAATACTGTAGACTTTCTTCAATTTGTTCTGAATTTGGGGACTGTGAAAAGACCCCTGGTGGCATGTCTGGTGGGGTAAGTGTGTGTGTCAGAGCTGTGTGTAAATTGACTACGCAAACAATTTGGGATTTTCAACACATTAATTTTTCTTATAAAAAGAAGAAGTGATGCAGTCAGTCTCTCCTCAACTCTTAACAAGAGAGACTGGCATGCATAGTATTTATATCAGCCCTCTGATTACAATAAAGAGCAAGACGTGCAGCTCTGTTCTGGGCCAGCTGTAGCTTAACTAGGTCTTTCCTTGCAGCACTCAATAATCAAGGTTTTTTATTTCACCTTTATTTAACCAGGTAGGTCAGTTGAGAACAAGTTCTCATTTGCAACTGCGACCTGGCCAAGACAAAGCAAAGCAGTGCGACAAAAACAACACAGAGTTACACAGTAAACAAACATAGTCAAAAACACAATAGAAAATCTATATACAGAGTGCAAAATGTAGTGCAAAATGCAATAAGGTTAGGAGGTAGGACAATAAATAGACCATAGTGGTGATATAAATTACAGATTAGCATTAACACGGGAATGAAGGATGTGCAAATTATGATGTGCATGATGTACAAGGTAAGACACAACTAGAGTGTGGTGTCAAAACGCCATAACACATACATTTTTTCAACAACAGGTTATGGTCAATAATTTCAAAGGCTACACTGAAATCTTACACTACAGCTCCCACGATCTTCTTATTATCAATTTCTTTGTTACATGCTCTTCTCTATAAGCATGCTGAAAGTCTGTTGTTAATTTGTTTACAGAGAAATAGCATTGTATTTGGTCAAACACTATTTTTTCCAACAGTTTGCTAAGAGCTGGCAGCAAGCTTAGAGGTCTGCTGTTTGAACCAGCAAAGGCCGATTTACCACTCTTAGTTAGTGGAATTACTTTGGTTTCCCTCCAGGCCTGAGGACAAAGACTTTCCTCTAGGCTCAGGTTAAAGATATGACAGGAGTGGTTATAGTCAGCTACCATCCTTAGTAGCTTTCCATCTAAGTTGTCAATGCCAGGAGGTTTGTCATTATTGATCGATAACAATAATTTTTCCACCTCTTAGCAGTTAGCAGTAAGTCAGACAGTCAGATGTGCAACCAGACTTATTAGCCACTCCTTTTGCCCCATCTATTTCAACCATATAGTTTTTCAATTCCTCATCCATCCATGGAGCCTTAACAGTTCTAACAGTCAGTGTCTTTACAGGTGCATGTTGATTAATAATATGAAGAAGCAATTTAATAAATTCCTCAAGTGCATCGTCTGGATGCTCCTTACTAATCACATCAGACCTACAAATATTTTTAACATCATCCACATAAGAGTCACAGCAAAATAGTATACACTATTTTAGGCCCAGCATTTGGAACTTTGGCTTTCCTGCATATAGCCACTATATTGTGATCACTACATCCAATGGGTACGGATACAGCTTTAGAACAAAGTGTGATCGATACATGTGGATGATTTTGTTCCGGTAGTGTTTGTAAACACCCTGGTAGGTTGATTAATAACCTGAATCAGATTACAGACACTGGTTACAGTGAGAAGCTTCCTCTTGAGCAGACAGCTTGATGAAAACCAGTCAATATTCAGGTCCCCAAGAAAGTAGACCTCTCTGTTTATATCACATTGATTTTACATTGCTGCTACTCGCTCTTTATCATCTATGCATAGTCACTTTACCCCTACCTACAGTACATGTAGAAATTACCTTGACTAACCTGTACCCCCGCACATTGACTCGGTACCGGTACCCTCGTATATAGCCTCTGTATTGTTATTTTTATTTTTTACTTTAGTTTATTTCGTATACATTTTCTTAGCTCTATTTCTTGAACTGCATTGTTGGCTAAGGGCATGTAAGTAAGCATTTCATGGTAAGGTCTGTATTCAGCGCATGTGACAAATAAAATTATATTTGATTTGATACACTATCAAGCATTTCACACATATTATTTAGATACTGACTGTTAGCACTTGGTGGCCTATAGCAACACCCCAAAAGAAAAGGCTTTTGATGTGCCAAGTGAACCTGCAACCACAACATTCAATAACACATGACATAAGATCTTCTCTAAGCATTACAGGGATATGGCTCTGAATATATACAGCAACTCCTCCTCCATAAGCATTTCTGTCTCTTCTATAAATGTTATATCCTTGTATTGCTACTGCTGTATCATCAAATTAATTATCTCTCAGAAATGGCTAATATATGAATGTTATCTGATGTTAGCAAGTCATTGATTTCATTAACCTTACTTCTAAGGCTACATATATTAATAGGGACTATTTTCAGCCCTTTCCTGCATAGTTTATCAGTGATAGACATAATAAATAGCAAACAAAGCAAGATAAGAAAAATGTCAGCACTCCATTAATCAGTTGGTGTGTGTGCTGCGGGTTGAAACTACAAACCCATAGACTTGGCTCTCTCATCCCTTCCAGACTTCTGGGAGGGAGAGTGGACAATGAGCCTGTTATAGCGGATGTAAGCAATGTCCCCACACGCTCCGGCAGCTTTCATAGCTGGGATAATTTTTCTCCTCTTCTGGCACTCAGCTACAGGATAGTCCTCATTGAGGAGGATATGCATTCCTCTCAAGTTCTTGTCTCTTTCCAGAACAGCTACCTTGTCCTTGAACCTCAGGAACTTGACCACTATCGGCCTGGGTCTGTCACCTGGGCCGGTGGTGGGTTTTCTAGTCCTGTGGGCGCACTCCACCTCAATGTTCTCGTGGTTCATCTTCAATTTCTCAGAGATCATTTCCCTCACTTTGTCCTCAGACTCCGTCCAGGTTTCAAGTAGAGATTCTGCAATTCCGTCCACAACCATGTTATTCCGCCTTGACTGTCCCTCAAGTCTGATTTAACCGTTATTGTTATCATGGATTCACACACAGAACTGATGTCCTCTCTCAATGACTTATAGATTGCTGTCATCTTGCCATTCTCCTGTTTCAACTGATCGAGATGACCCTGGGAGAACTGCAAACTGTTCTTCAGGTCCCGGACCTCTCTGGTCAGGTCGTCCATTCTTTTATTAGTTGAATCCAACAACTGCTTGTAGAACTATTTTTGTTAGTTTAAACTGTGATAGAGAGACACCACTGTCCTCAACGGTACTCCCACTGGCTTTGGTCTTTGTCATGGTAGCAACGTAGGTTACGCTGTTACTCCTCGCAGTTCCAGACAAGGCAGGTCACAGGGAAGATTGAAAACAACAAACAGCAGGGATCTAGACAGTCACAAACCCGGGACAATCCGCTGTCCCAGTCACAATGGCTAACCACGCCACGGGCTACATTCGAACTCTCAAGAAACCCAGCCAGCTTGATAGGCAGCTAGCTAGCAGTTGCTAGGCTAGCTGCTACGCCAAATAGCTCCTCAGACCCAGCCTTATTCGGCAGGATCACTGGACAGAGAGTAGCAGTCCCAGCAACTGATGTGTGGGGTCTTGATAAAAAAACTAAAATGTTATTTGTGTCTCACAATTTTTAAGGGTAGTCAACGATTTTGGGAGGGGATCCCTTTAATTGTTTCATCATGTCTGTCTAAGGACTTAAAAACCGTGTGGGTTTGATTAGTGCCATTTACACGGTATGATGCCGTCTTGACTGAAACAGTAACATGCTGGAAAATGCTGTGACATGATTTGACATGCAGTGATGTGCTGTGGCATGTTGTCGTGACATGTTGTGACATGCTGTGCCCTGTTGTGACTCACAGGGGCAGGTGTTGAGGGACAGGTAGGGGATGTCCGTGCTGGTCCACTGCAGTTCCACCAGGATCACAGCACACACCACCTTTTTTATTATTAATGGGTTTGCGTGCCACTCCAGCTCCACAGGTAGATAGAGCCCTGACCTGAGAGGTAGAGAGCTAAATAAAAGATGTGGACAGAAAGAGGGGAGAAAATGAAGAGAGGGAAATGAGGGATGTGGAGGGAAAAGAGAGAGAGAGGGAGGATAACAGGAATGTCTAGTAACCCAAGTTCGAATCTCATCATGGACAACTTTTACATTTGAGCTAATTAGCAACTTTTCAACTACAGTACTTGCTAAAAAATTGTTTGCTACTTTTAAACTACTTAGCATGTTAATTAACCCCAGCCCAGCCAGCCAATTTAAGTACAGAATAATAGGAACTGCTCTGAAACCAGGTTGATTTACAAAAATAAAACAGTGATCATTGCAGTCTCTCTATATCTACATTGTGAGTGAGAGTGGTGTCTGAGAGCAGGTTGACCCTTACGAAAAAATATTGCAGTTAGAGTGCAGTAAAACGGCTGTCACTGTAGTTATTCTGGAATTACTGCATCCTAAAGACCATAGTCGACTGCAGTTACTACACTTTCAAAACGGCACTATTTTTTGTAAGGAGAGGGTGACCAGGGGTCGATGGCAGACACACGTTGGGGGTGGTAATCCATAACATATGTGGTTAGCTGATAGATAAAATACCTATCCAGGCATTGTAAGATCTGGCAATGTCTAAGAAGTGGAACGCAATCTTCTTGATTTGTCAGCTGTGATAATTAAGAGAACAGCGCCATCTCCCATTTCTCTCGTTTTCCCGAGCCATATCTCGCACGGGCTCCACATTCTGGCAGAGCACAGTTCCGACTAGAAAGATAAATTATGAACGTCCAGTAGGATTCTTAAGGCTAATAGAAGTCGCCAGCTTGTAATCCTAAAAAACAGAAATTAGTCAGCATTTTCTACATATGGTTCGTTCAGACATTCCTATGGAGGAAATGTATGGGGTTTTGAGTAAGGTCTTTGGCCAACAAGACATGGCGCTGTTAGCCTCGGTCAGTGTATGTGTATATTTTTACAGTACCAGTAAAAAGGTTAGACACACCTACTAATTAAAGGGATTTTCTACATTGTAGAAAAATAGCGAGTACGTCAAGACTATGAAATAACACATATGGAATCATGTAATAACCAAGTAAGTGTTAAACAAAGCAAAATATATTTTAGATTATTTAAAGTAGGCACCCTTTGCCTTGATTGCAGCTTAACATTTTATTTTTAACCCAACTGCTAACCTTCTGCCTAACCCGTAACTTAAATGAAGACCAAAAAGATAATTTTTTAAGAAAGACCATTTTGACTTTGCGGCTGGGCTAACTAATGACAACCCTATTGGGTTAAATAAATATTACAAGAATGCTTTATTGAAAAACAAAAACAAAACTGTACATGACACTATAATCCTCAGAATATGTAGGGCCAAATAAGGAGCATCATGCAAAATATTTCTAGTAAATGCTTGTCATCTTTCAGCACATACCTAACAATCTACAGTACTGAATTCAAATGAGTAAAACGTGATTCTGTTTTGAATTAACCAATCCACTCTATGATCTCAGAAACTGTTTCAAATCACCAATTTCCTTATGTTTCAGTGTATGGAGAAGATATTTAACTGATACAATTACATACATTCCTGCAAATATGTTATCATGGTCTAGAATGAAAACTAACTCAAAACTCCATTCAGTACTTTGGATACAGAGGTCATGCTGTGCCTAGCATGGCAGTAATGGTAAGTCCAAAACAGAGTCATTTTATAAAATCCTGGTCAAATTAAAAGTGATCTTCAAACTGACATCGTCGTTCCCAACATTATGCACCAATCCTCATTCAATTCCTTCTTGCTTGTCTTTAATTGCAACCTGAAACAAAGTTGAAAGAGATATCATGTATGTATTAGTTACACATTCTGCTGATAAGGTAGGTCTATACTCACCATTTTTTAAAATTATTATTTGTTTTCAAAAATACCTTTGCATTGTAGTCATTTAGCAGAAGCTCTTATCCAGTGCATACATTTTCATACTGGTCCCCTACGGGAATCAAACCCACAACCCTGGCATTGCAAGTGCCATGCTCAACCAAGTGAGCCACACAGGACTCACCCTAAATCTCTCCTCCAACAAGGACAGCTCACTGATGAGGTCAGTGATGGCATTAGTGAAAGCCTCCTGAGGACTGTAGTCTGGTGTGGTCTGAACACGGATCACAATCTTGTGCTCCAGAGGATGAGGGACCTTGTAGCCAGCAAATAGCACTTGAGGGTCTTTCAGTAGTTGTCTGCAAATACAATCAATTTAAGTTATGATTGAAGAGCTTAGCAATTACCATTGATTGCACATAAAATCCCAATGAAATTAAATAATTGCACTCACTGTCTAATGATATTACCAAGCGTGTGATCCTCTTTGTTCAAAGTGAAGAGGCAGGCATTAGGGACTTTTGTGTCCTTGATGATTGTGATTCTAAAAACAAAAAAATGTATCTTAAAGTATTTCACTTTCAGATTCATATTCAGTGGCAATGGTAGACCAATCACTGTGGTGTGTTAGTTAGGTAGCTAGTTTAAGCTGAATTTGGCTCATTTATAGTAGCCAGCAAAGCCATAGCTATGACTCTGGTAGCCAGTAGACGCGAACTTGCTAGCTGATAATGCATGGCATACCGCCTAGCTACTACTTTTGTCACTGGCTACTGTGAAGCTAGGAATAACTGGCAAAGCACAAACATAGCCTGACAGTTCGCTAGCATGCTATTAAATATGATATGTTGTAGCATGCTACCTAGCTACCTCCTGAAACTGAATCTGGGATTCGCTTCCGAGAATCACCATATTCAACGTCTCCTGTAAACCCAGATTCTAGCTCAGCTACCTACTTACCTGGCAGTTAACTTTGATCACTAGCTAACCAGAATAACAATAGCTAAATTAGCTAACCCTAGCTAGCGAAACGTTATTGGAGGGAAGCGTCAGCATGCGATCTCGTAACGTTAATATGTTACAGTAGCTAGCTATATGTATAAAACGTACTTCTTTTCCCCTTCAAACAACAGAAATGACTCGAATGCCGGTGGCGCGTTCATATTTGAACAGTTAGCTAACGTTAGTTATCTACCTAGCTGCATATAAGAATGCAGAATCAGCGAACACGCAACACAGTTCTTGAAGGAGGGACTCAATAGCTGGTGGGACCAACTTCCGGTAGTGTTTATTATGAAGGGATTTCAAAATAAAAGTATTCATACAAGATCTGTGCGTCTTGATAAGTGAAATCGTAGAAATGATAGAACCCTTATCAGAGTCTGGATTGAGAAGTGCATGGGAGGATGAAGGATGAGAACCTAAAAAATGAAGAGATGAATAGGGAGGACAAAGGGAAGATAGGCAAGGAGGTGAGGGCATTGATCCAAGTGATGAAGAGAAACTGCAGCGAATGTGATCTTAAGTCAGTAGACCTGGACAGCTGGCTGAATGACCTCGAAAAGAAATGCACTGGATAGATGTTTGAAATGATAGAGAGCATGGCAGAAATGCAGGCCATTATAACCAAGAGCAGAGTCCTCAAGCCTGAGAAAAATAACTCTGTCCAGAGCTTTGTAAATTACTCTTACTTATTGAGTGTAGTCATATATCTGCAATGTGTTATAGAGTAGTTATACAGTATATATAGAGATAGTGTATAACATAGCACTGTCCTCATAGTTTGTTTGTTGTTTCTGGTCCTACAAAGCCCAGGGAAAGTCTCTGGTCCTGTGTCTGGCCAGACTGTCCTCTCACCTCTTGTGACCTCAGCACCCTGGACCCTGACTGAAACCCTATGGCAATGCCCTCTGCTGTCCCTGTCATAGTTGCTGCTTCTTATACCACCGCAGCCCTCGTCTGAACCCCCATCACCAACCTGAACGAGAACGGCAGGAAGCTGCTCCAGAAAATGGTGCAGGAAATGGCAGGAGTGAACCAATTGGTAGGTTTTCTGGAAGGGAAGAGGGGTTGTCATTCCCTCCTACTATAGCTTTAAGTTACCTGGCAGTTTAAGTTTAGTAAGCTTCTCTTCTACTCTCAGTATGTTGAGGCAAAGAGGATCGGCAAAGGGAAAAAGAAGGCCCTATTTTGGTACAGAAGATAGCCCTATTTGGTAAAAGACCAAGTCCATATTATGGCAAGAGCACCTCAAATAAACAAAGAGAAACGACAGTCCATCATTACTTTAAGAGTTGAAGGTCAGTCAATAAGGAACATTTCAAGAACTTTGAAAGTTTCTTCAAGTGCAGTCGCAAAAAACATCAAGCGCTATAATGAAACTGGCTTTCATGAGGACCGCCACAGGAATGGAAGACCCAGAGTTACCTTTGCTGCAGAGGATAAGTTCATTAGAGTTACCAGCCTCAGAAATTGCAGCCCAAATAAATGCTTCACAGAGTTCAAGTAACAGACACATCTCAACATCAACTGTTCAGAGGAGACTGTGTGAATCAGGCCTTTGTGGTTGAATTGCTGCAAAGAAACCACTACTAAAGGACACCAATAAAAATAAGAGACTTGCTTGGACCAAGAACCACGAGCAATGGACATTAGACCGGTGGAAATTTGTCCTTTGGTCTGGAGTCCAAATTTGAGATTTTTGGTTCCAACCGCCGTGTCTTTGTGAGATGCAGTGTGGGTGTATTTCCCACCATAAAGCATGGAGTAGGAGGTGTTATGGTGTGGGGGTGCTTTGCTGGTGACACTGTCTGTGATTTATTTAGAATTCAAGGCACAGTTAACCAGCAAGGCTCCCACAGCATTCTGCAGCGATACGCCATGCCATCTGGTTTGGGCTTAGTGGGACTATAATTTGTTTTTCAATAGGACAATGACCCAACACACCTCCAGGCTGTGTAAGGGTTATTTTACCAAGAAGGAGAGTGATGGAGTGCTGCATCAGATGACCTGGACTTCACAATCCCCCGACCTGAACCAAACTGAGATGGTTTGGGATGAGTCTGACCGCAGAGTGAAGGAAAAGCAGCCAACAAGTGCTCAGCATATGTGGGAACTCCTTCAAGACTGTTGGAAAATAATTCCAGGTGAAGTAGGTTGAGAGAATGCCCAGAGTGTGCAAAGCTGTCATCAAGGCAAAGGGTGGCTATTTGAAGAATCTCAAATATAAAATATATTTTGATTTGTTTAACCCTTTTTTGGTTACTACATGCTTCTATATGTGTTATTTCACAGTTTTGATGTCTTCACTATTATTCTGCAATGTAGAAAATAGTAAAAATAAAGAAAAACTGTTGAATGAGTAGGTCTTTTAAAACCGGTAGTGTTCTTGGGGACCTTCAATGCTGCAGAAATAGTTTGGTACCCTTCCCCAGATCTGTGCCTCGACACAATCCTGTCTTGGACCTCTACGGACAATTCCTTCGACCTTGTGGCTTGGTTTTTGCTCTGACATGCACTGTTAACTTTGGGACCTTATATAGACAGGTGTGTGCCTTTCCAAATCATGCCCAATCAATTGAATTGACCAGAGGTGAACTCCAATCAAGTTGTAGAAACAACTCATGGATGGTCAATGGAAACAGGATGCATCTGAATTTCAAGTCTCATAGCAAAGGGTCTGAATACTTATGTAAATAACGTATTACTGTTTAACTTTTTTTTTTATAAATGTGCAACATTTAAAATAATGTAATCAATACTAGAATAAGGCTGTAAGATAACAACATGTGGAAAAAGGGAAAGCAGGCAAACATTTAAAAACCTTATGCTACTGATCCTTTCATGTATAAAATGTATTGCAAATTCGTTTGTATCACTTTATACATTTATTTGGGGGTTCCACCCTGTAAACGTAATTTGCCTGATGATGCGAGATTGGAGGAGAGTCTAATCCCGAGTGGCCCTGGTTCAATCCCGGATTGTATCACAACCGGTTGTGATCAGAAGTCAATTGGCAAAGCGTCGTTAGGGGAGGCCGGGGTAGGTAGTCATTGTAAATAAGAATTTGTTCTTAACTGACTTGCCTAGTTAGATAAAAAAATATATATATATAATTTCATAGGAGCGCATTTTCATCCACTTTCCCTCTCCTCGCCGTCTCTCCTTGATTACCTTTGACCTTTTCAAAATGAGGCCAGAGGAGAGTGGACGCCAGAGTTGAGCCTATTTCATTGAGAAAATATAATGAATTAATGCTCCAGAACAGTAGGCGGACACACAGTAGGTGGCGGTATGCACCTCTAACGTATGTTTGCAGACCGCCGTAATACAATAGAATAAGAACAATTCTTGTTCTTAAATATATATATATATATTTATGTTTGAAGCTACATTCCAAACCGGAAGTTACCCAATTTGCTCTACTGGCGGAAAAAAAGCTGAGACATAGGAAGAAGACATACAAATAGTAGCAAGCTAACTATGTTCCTATTTAGCTAGAGGGCTGAATAAGTTAGACAGTGTACTTAGCGCGATATAATTTTTGAACAATACGCCTTTGTATTTGCGTGTGCCCTGTGTTCATCCAACCCTGTTCACAAAGATAAGACGGCTCACAAATTGAACAACCGGGCAAGAGGTTGAGCTATGCAAACGCCTGTCTTTTCCGAAGAAAGGAGAAGGCAGATGATGACTTTAAATTAGCTAGCTAGCAAGCTCACCATCATTTCATCGTCTTGTGAGATTTGTGTGGTTATTGCTGTCTTTATTCGAGAACTGTAGAGAAAGTGACCACGGTAGTTGCCTAAATACGTGCCCAGTATTGTCATTCATTGACGGCCTCCAAGCCCCGGGGCTCTCCCCCGGCCGGCGACAGAAGCATGGCAGGGAATCCGAGGAGGGGCGCGGGTCTCATCGGCTTGATGAAGGACGCATTTCAGCCCAATCACCAGCCTCTCCAGCCTCCCCAACCTGCGGTGGTAGACAAGAAAATGGTGGAGAAATGCTGGAAACTTATGGATAAGGTAGGTAACAAGCCATTTAATTTCCTCCGGTCTTATGATAAGTTCATTTGAAGGTTAGTGCAATTGTCCATTTAAATAACCAGAATATGCAAGGTTTTCAAATGTCCATATAGTGTATCAATAGCAAAACAATAGGGCAGCGTGACAGTCGGATTTTCATATGCGGTGAGCAATTACCACAAGACTGATCATGCTAACACTATTTATTCTACAAAATGAAGGTAAGGTATTCAGGAATTTCTTTATTGGTCTGCATTTTTATTTATAAAATGTGCTCCAATACATTGTTCCCCAAATGGCCATAATTTCCAATTATCCTGATTGGGCAATTTTGACTTGAGCAGAGTGTACAAGTTGTCTTTGGTAGGAAAACACTTGCCTATTTTGTTTTCAAAGGGTGATGGAACAAACCATCAGGTGGTTATTACATTATACCTGTTTTGCTCACTCGTTCAGTTTGCATGAACAAAAGCGTACCAGATCCCTGTGTCAAATGGCCTATTCAGCTATTACAACAATACCAAGTAGGCCATAAAGGTATTATTTTGTCATGTATTTTACTTTTGACACAACCTCAAGAAATGATCGGCCTACAAAATGGTATGTTCCCTTTCCTACTGCTGGTGTGGTAAAACTATCAACACATACTTTGTGAATTATATTTTCTACAAATCAAATTTTATTGGTTGGGTACACTTATTTTGCAGCTGTTATCGCGGGTGTAGCAAAGTGCTTATAAACAAAGACGATAAGGACTACTTGGTTTACTTTCAAAAAGGACAGTTGAGGCAATAACAAGGTACCGGCTAGGCCTGGTCTGTCTATCTTCCCTATTCATACAGTCGGCCCACACAACAAGGATAGAACATATTATCATAAATCATTAAAGCCAGAAAAAACAAGTGCATCTGTATCCTGTTTTGTAGTTTTAATTCCACCCTAGTGTTAGAATAGGCATGATTTTACTATTGACAATTTCAGTTCTTGTAATATCTAGGGCTAGACATTCTCTCCAACCACTTACCTTTAGCAATTATGACATAGACAAAATGTGTTTTGTCTTGACAAAGTTCAAGTGTTGACATAGCCCATACATAAACTGATGCAGAGCAAACAAGAAATGAAAAAAAATAAAAAAAAGTTTAATGTGGGCAATTTCTCACAGATGCATGTTGGAGAAACACATTCAGGTTCCTCTGACCTCGTCTCACCCTCCCTTTCCCACGCAGGTGGTGCGTCTCTGCCAGAACCCTAAGGTGGCCCTGAAGAACAGCCCCCCCTACATCCTGGACCTGCTGCCAGACACCTACCAGCACCTCCGCACCGTCCTGTCCCGCTATGAGGGCAAGATGGAGACTCTCGGGGAGAACGAGTACTTTCGGGTGGTGATGGAGAACCTGACCAATAAGATCAAGCAGACCATGAGCTTGTTCAAGGAGGCCAAGGAGCGCATGTACGAGGAGAACTCTCAGCCCAGGTAAAATGGAGGAGGATATTGAACCTGCTGGGTGCAAGTCTGTTTTTGCTTCAGCCAACTTGTTGTTCAGCTTTAAGGCATTTCACTCCTGTATATAGCCTCGCTATTGTTATTTTACTGCTGCTGTTTAATTACTTTTTATTATTATAATGTTTTACTTCTTAAAGCATTGTTTAAGGGCTTGTAAGCATTTCACTGTGAGGTCTACACCTGTTGTATTCGGCGCATGTGACAAATACAATTTGAAAAGTAGGCCTAGTGGTTCCTATCAAAGGTTTCCTTTCTCGTTATCAAGGTGACTGGTAGGTCTTCAAGTGATTTCGACCACATGCGTAGGAGAATAAGAGCATTTTATGCATATCTCAGCAGTGTTAACCTCCTCTTGAGTGAAGCTTAAAAACAGGAACACCCTGGTGGTAGATGCTGTGTGATCAGTGTTTTGAATCTCTTCCAAGAATCAACCCCACAACTCAAACCATTGTCCCATGAATTAAGCTCATGTTGTGTTATTTGCAACGATGTGTAGCCCATTTACACATGAAAATAGGAATTTTGTCATTTTTGTTGTTTAGTTGTAACTAACGTTGTGTAACGCTAAGTGAAGTGGTGATGAGTGCAAGAACCACTAGGTTAAATGATTAACAGATCTTTTTAGGGTATATTTCCTCTTTTGCTCAAAAATACACTACTAAGTTGAAACCAATCCTGTTTACTGTACAGTTTTCAGTGAAGCAATCATAGAACTAGAATCTCATTCTAGTTCTGTGTAAGCAATGATGCTATCAGTGATTCGTCTGACTCACAAGTAGCACAAATGGATGAGACATTTTAGGAAACGGACGTGGTAGAACTCGTATACAACATGAAGTAGTTTGATCGGAATAAACGTTTTTTTCTTAGGATGAATATCTTCTAAACTAGTATTCAGAGGAATGTAAAAACATATTTTACCTCTGTGTAAACACTAGTGGTCTCAAGAGATAAATCCAGCAGGCCCTCTCTAGCATATACCCCCACACATGCAGTTCTTAGTGTTTTGGTGTTGTGTGCCTTAGCAATGGGTTTGCAGCAGATGACACTTCTAAGAACGTCTTCACACTTTTTTTTTTTTTTTTTTTTTTTACAACCTAATGGGTGAGCAAGTAAGATGATGGAAATTGAATCAAACACAAATACTTTTCTATTGCACTTTCCCTTTGATCGCCTCTAGTGAAGACTCCAGTTGGTATTGCATACCAATCCCACTCAAAGGCATTGTCTTAGTAGACTAAAGTGAATTTAGTATCCAATACCAATCTGAAGCGACTAGGCTTATACTGCCTAGCCTAAATGTTTGACCAGCGGGTGTCAAAGTCAAGAAAATGCATTACCTGATTTGCTAAGATGAGATATACCTTTGCTCCATAGGCGAAACCTGACCAAGCTGTCGCTGATATTCAGCCACATGCTGGCTGAGCTAAAAGCCATCTTTCCCAATGGCCTGTTCCAAGGAGACAACTTCCGCATCACCAAAGCTGACGCCGCTGAGTTCTGGAGGAGGTCTTTTGGTGATAAGTGAGTTTTTTTGGGGGGGGCTCCTTTATTATATAACATTTCTTTAGTTGGGATGCCGTATTTACCAAAGGGGTTCAAATGAAATTTAAACATTTACCCAAAACATGCCTGGGGATAATTAATTTTGTATCACTAAACGCGTTCCCCTCTGCAGGACCATTGTTCCATGGAGGACGTTCCGCCAGGCTCTTCATGAGTTCCACCCCATCAGCTCAGGCCTGGAGGCCATGGCTCTCAAGTCTACCATCGACCTCACCTGTAATGACTACATCTCCGTCTTCGAGTTTGACATCTTCACCAGGCTCTTCCAGGTAATGATTTGCATTTATTTGTATTTAAGTTCCTCAAACTCAAGTAATGATGATGGATGGGTTTGTATAACGCTTTTCCAGGTGCCTTAAACACTTTAGATTGAATGGGGGAAACTAAACTCATCCACTACCAAAATTGTACACCCCTTCCACCACCAATATATAGGGAATGTGCTTTCACTGCTCCCAATTGCCATTCCTGACCCACTCAGTATCATATTACTTTGGATGAGAGCATCTGCCAAGTGAATACGGTGGTTATCGGGTCATCGTATTCATAATTCAGTAACCTTAAATAACTTATTTCTCTGCTATTGGAGTAAAAAAAAAAAAATAGAAGAAGGGATGTAGCAACTAAGGATTCTATCTTTAAGCACGATAGCAACTTTAGTACCTTTTACAGTAACCAAGTTGTTTTCTATCTGGGGCGCCAAATGTATACAGTGCTCAACTGCTGTGTAGAAAGTGTACTGTAGAAGTTAACAAAGTAGTTGGGGGTGTCTAAGAAAAGGCCTGCGTCACCACTGTGTGGGCTGTTAATTTCAACCATGGGTACCTTTTCATTCTATCTGAGGCCATAAGGACATGTTGTGAGTACAGAGGTAGAGACAGCTGCTCTATCATTATTTAGGGTGGGGTGGTTAAAGTACAGTCAGTACGTCCTCTATTGGAGGTATCCCAACTGGGCTTGGCCTTTACAGTAGTTCCCTCGACTGTGTGTGCACAGAGGTCACATGTGTTGCCACAGCCTGACGCCAGGGAGACTGAAACCAAAATTACTTCCTCAAATTAGCCCCAAGAATTGAACTGGAGATGCGTGTAAATGTTTAACCAATGTAGCTTGTATTGCAGCAGTGGTAACCAGCCAGTGGCCCTGGAGACCTACTGTGTATGCAGGCTTTTGTTGCAGCACACCACTAACACATTAGCTTGAACTAATCATCAAGACATTGAGGTGATTTAGAGCTGGGCTGGATCAAAATCATGCACACCCTGCAGCCCTCAACACCATGGTTGGTGACCACTGTTGTAGTAAATATCAGGTGAAGGACCAAATCAAATGTATTTATTAAGCCCTTTTTACATCAGCAGATGTCATAAAGTGCTTATAGAGAACCCAGCCTAAAACCTCAAACGGCAAGCAATGCAGATGTAGAAGCACGGTGGCTAGGAAAAACTCCCTAGAAAGGCCGAAACCTAGAGGAACCAGTACTCTTCTGGCTGTGCCGGGTGGAGATTACAAGAGTACATGGCCATTAAGGCCAGATCGTTCTTTAAGATGTTCAAACGTTCATAGATGACCAGCAGGGTCAAATAATAATCACAGTGGTTGCAACAGGTCAGCACCTCTGATGTAAATGTCAGTTGGCTTTTCATAGCCGAACATTGAGGTCGAGACAGCAGGTGCGGGAGGGAGGGAGAGGGTCCGGGACAAGGTAGCACGTTTGGTGAACAGGTCAGAGTTCCATAGGCACAGGAGAAACAGCAGAAACAAGCAGCAGCACGGCCAGGTGAACTGGAGCCTACAAGCCACTGATGCAGACCTTTGGAACATCCTATATTTTTAAAAAGTCAAATAAATCCATGTAATATAGCCTACACCGGTTAGTTTACCAATAAATTGGTCTGACGCTGATGTGGACATCTCACTCCAAAATGTTTTATAGAAAGTTAGCAAAAATAGATAAGATCTTGCTGCCATGGAAAGGAAAATACCCGTATTTGTGGAAAAATCACCCTGATTAACTCTTTAGTCATATCCCAGTTTATCCATTTGCTTTTGGTATTTCCTACACCTAGCGACCTGTTTTAAAAAGATTATTTGAGCAAAAAAGATTCCATTTTATTTGGAATGGAAAGCTAGACCAAATTAAAAGGGCCTATTTATATAATGAATATGATTTCGGAGGGCAGAAATGATTAAATATTAAAGCATTAGACCTCTCACTAAAGGCGTCAACATGTTACATTTTAGTCATTTAGCAGACGCTCTTATCCAGAGCAACTTAGTTAGTTAGTGCAGACATGTTCATACTTCTTTTGTTCTACAAAAGTTATACTTAAATCCAAACTGGTTCTCTAGCAAATTAGTAAGAATGTGTCACCCCATGTTCGAGTGGCCTTTTTCCCTTTATTCAGATTACAACCTATCACTTTCGGTTATTTGAAAATGAAATAATCTCCAAATATAACTTCTTTTTTTTTTTTTTTTTAAACAAGCCATACAAAGTTGGCTGCAAATTCAGTTTAATCCACCAGAAAAGACAGAACAAATAATACAACAAATGTTGTGGTTAAACTGGGCATCATTCACAAGTGATAATATATCATTCACAAGTGATAATATATCATTCACAAGTGACAATATATCATTCACAAGTGACAATATATCATTCACAAGTGACAATATACCATTCACAAGTGATAATATACCATTCACAAGTGATAATATACCATTCACAAGTGATAGGCTAAATTGTCACCCATCCCACTATTCTTGGTTTTAATCTTGTCTTTACAAATACAAAATAATATGTGTGAAATTTTGTTTTGACTAATCATGCAACTGTCTTGAAACGGGCAGCGGAAAAAAATACATGTCATCTATGCACTTAAATAGCAAATGGAGGACGCTTTCCCTATAGAAAGCTTATGGGATCCTCATCTTTTTAATAAAGGCCATCACTCTGTTCTCACGCAATTGCATAGCCTATAGAAATGTTGCGCCACATGAGCTCATATGAAGTGTTTGATTAGATTTTCGATTACATTTGCATTGATGTCAGAGTGATTAGAGGGACAACAGAGTGCTGAGTACCAGGCAGTTAGCAAGTTTGGTAGGCTGCTAATGACCATTAGCAGCATCAGAGCTTGGAGAAGCCTACTTACCGTGGCTAAACGATCACATGGAATTTGACTCGTGACAGCCGGTGTGGAGCTATTACGGTCACTGTAACAGCCCTACCACCAACTTACTACCCTGAGACAAAACTGAGTATAGCCCACGAAGAGCTCCTCCACCACACAAGCCCGAGGCGGCGCAAAACCGGACAGGAAGATCACATCAGTGACTCAAACCACTCAAGTCGAGTATAGCGGAAAAAGCCTGGCACGACGTGATGCATTCCTCCTAGGGACGGCATGGAAGAGCACTAGTAAGCCAGTGACTCAGCCCCCGTAATAGGGTCAGAGGCAGAGAATCCCTGAAGTGAAGTGCTTTTTTATTTTTTTGTTAACAACTGGGATTGTCAGGGTTACAATTTATTGTCAGGGTTTTGACCGTGGTGTGCATGTGTGTGTGTGTGTGTGTGTGTGTGTGTGTGTGTGTTGTATTGTATTGTGCAGCCGTGGTCATCTCTCCTGAGAAACTGGAATAGTCTGGCTGTCACACACTCAGGTTACATGGCCTTCCTTACCTACGACGAGGTCAAGGCCCGCCTTCAGAGGTTCATCCACAAGCCTGGCAGGTGAGACAAACACATACACATGACATACATACACACACACACTTGCATGCATACAAAAACACACTAACTCACTAACAGTGAGGCACACAGACAATCCAAATACATCAACATGTACACTTACAACTTCCCTCATGGACCATACACACTGCGCCGAATGTTGACCTGCCGTTCATTCGGCGTGGTGTATTTTAGGGACCATTCTACATTTACAATCAGGTTTGCAAATTACGGACAGCACTCTGGCCTGCAAATGCTACCGGTGTGTCCGTACCCTCACACACACCACACGTCTGTGGTCTGCTTCTGTCCCAGTTATATCTTTAGACTGAGCTGCACTCGGCTGGGCCAGTGGGCCATTGGATACGTCACTGCAGATGGGAACATCCTGCAGACCATCCCCCACAACAAGCCCCTCTTCCAGGCCCTTATTGACGGATACAGGGAGGGATTGTGAGTACCATGTCATAGCCAAGATGAAAGAATGTCCAAATACTACCTTCAGTGGTAGTATTTCCTCTGAAAGAGGTTGAAATCAGTTTCTAATACTACAAAACTAAAGTCACCACAGAATTGCACATTTAATTAGTTGAAATAACAGGAAATCCTACAGCCTGTGGCTTCAACTGGCCATTGAAATGTTTTGGTGTGTTGCTCTCTCTCCAGCTACCTGTTCCCAGACGGCAGGACCCAGAACCCAGACCTCACAGGGCTGTGTGAACCCTCCCCACAGGACCACATCAAAGTCACACAGGTCATACAGACAGACACACACACACACACACATCCACTAAGTACATAACATCCACTACAGGTCGCAATTCGGACTTCAGATTCACTACTGTAATTTTTCATATCTTACAACGCCCTAAACGTACGTTTGTATACTTATTCAGATTTCTGTGCGTCTTTCTCAAGTCAGAATGCTGTCTGTTCAGATGGATGTTTCCTAAAATCAGAAAAGGAGATATTTGTCCTGTTGTAATATACATGCACTGTGATATTGACATTTCTGTTGAATCTCCTGTCTCTTCTCTGTGCTACAGGAGCAGTATGAGCTCTACTGTGAGATGGGCTCCACGTTCCAGCTGTGTAAGATATGTGCCGAGAATGACAAGGACGTGAAGATCGAGCCCTGTAGCCACCTCATGTGCACCTCCTGTCTCACTGCCTGGCAGGTAGGTCCCAGAGTTGGGTCACTATTGTTTCACTCATGCATTTTGTACATTTTATCTGGTCAGATTTAGTCTATGTTGGTCCTGTACTGTTGCTCTCCCCTCTTATCTGGTCAGATTTAGTCTATGTTGGTCTTGTACTGTTGCTCTCCCCTCTTATCTGGTCAGATTTAGTCTATGTTGGTCTTGTACTGTTGCTCTCCCCTCTTATCTGGTCAGATTTAGTCTATGTTGGTCTTGTACTGTTGCTCTCCCCTCTTATCTGGTCAGATTTAGTCTATGTTGGTCCTGTACTGTTGCTCTCCCCTCTTATCTGGTCAGATTTAGTCTATGTTGGTCTTGTGCTGTTGCTCTCCCCTCTTATCTGGTCAGATTTAGTCTATGTTGGTCTTGTACTGTTGCTCTCCCGTCTTATCTGGTCAGATTTAGTCTATGTTGGTCCTGTACTGTTGCTCTCCCCTCTTATCTGGTCAGATTTAGTCTATGTTGGTCCTGTACTGTTGCTCTCCCCTCTTATCTGGTCAGATTTAGTCTATGTTGGTCCTGTACTGTTGCTCTCCCCTCTTATCTGGTCAGATTTAGTCTATGTTGGTCCTGTACTGTTGCTCTCCCCTCTTATCTGGTCAGATTTAGTCTATGTTGGTCCTGTACTGTTGCTCTCCCCTCTTATCTGGTCAGATTTAGTCTATGTTGGTCCTGTACTGTTGCTCTCCCGTCTTCCGCTTCTTTCTTTTTTTTCTTTCTCTCTCTAGGAGTCGGAGGGACAGGGCTGTCCATTCTGCCGCTGTGAGATTAAAGGCACAGAGCCCATCGTGGTGGACCCCTTCCACCCTAAGAACAACGGCAGCGGGGCCTCCTTCGCCAGCTTCCAGGTGCTCTACGGGGCGGAGGGAGGGGGCTCCCTGTCAGTCTCCCCGAGCAACGACGAAGATGATGATGAGCGCCTCGAGGACCCTCACCTCAACATGAGCAGGCTGGCCTGCACCAAGGCAAGACCCTCTCACCCCCAGCCACCTTCTAAAACCAGCCAGACTCTTTCAGACTCTTTCTCCTACACATACTATCTCATAGATACACCACCCAGTAAATCAACAGCTAAAAAAACAGCTCCGCCATCTACATGTTGTAGAAACGGTCTCAAGTTTGTTTTTATGTCCTCTCTGTGTTTTCAGGTAGAGCGCCCACCCTCCCCTGTGACGCCGCTGCCCCCTGTCCCCCCCCGGCTGGACCTGCTACAGCAGAGGCCCCCCAGCTCCCCAGGGGCCCTGGGCCAAGGAGCCACACCCAAGGCAAGTGGAAGACTTAATCAAATTCAAGCTTTCTTTGTTATGTATATAATGGTGTGTGACCATGCATGTCATGTGACATTTACATTTGACTAATTTAGCAGACACTCTAATCCAGAGCGACTTGCAATGAATTTGCAATTATAAATTGCATCCAGTCATATTGATATCTGCTCTCCCCAGATTGCAGCCCTCCACAGAGACAAACCTTTGCCTCTCCCTCCTGCCCTGCGAGAGTTACCCCCACCTCCACCACCCGAGCGCCCCTCTCCCCTAGGACCCCCAGAGGGCCGGCTCCAGAGGAGACCCCTGCCATGCACCCCTCCGGAGCCCAACTGGGTCTCCAACTACATGGTTCCCCGGCCTGTTGCCAAGGCCACCCCACAGACCAACGGACCCAGTGACAGTGACTGCAACCCCAGAGCAAAGCCGCTAGCAGTGACAAACGCTAACTACTCCCTGGCAGTCAGGTATGGCATTTGTATAGATATGGATAAAACGTGGTATGGGTGTAATGTCACTAGCTCAGGGAAATACAGGTTTTGGTTCTAGTCAGCACTAAAAGATTTTATGTAATAGGGCTTTTCCATTCCTGACGTCATTGGTTGAATCAAAAGCTCTCTAGGACTCTCCAGATGTTTTTACAGTCCTCAATTCTCCAGTATTGGTGATCGCATGCCCACTGTAGCCGGGTCTTATTTATTTTTTTAGCTGACAGGAGTGGAACTCGATGTGGTCGTCTGCTGCAGTAGTTCGTCCATGACAAGGATTGACGGCCGCTGACTGTTTTTTGTTTGTAGTACCATTCTCGGTAACCCTAGACACTGTCGTGTGTGAAAATCCTAGGAGGGCGGACGTTTCTGAGTTACTGGATCCAGCGCGCAGATCATACTACGCTCAAAGCCACTTAGGTCACTCGTTTTGCCCATTCTAACATTCAGTCGAACAGTAACTGAATGCCTCGATCTGCCTGCTTTATATAACAAGCCACGGCCACGAGACTCACTGTCTGTAGGAGCGATCCATTTTTGTGAACCGGGTGGTGTACCTAATAAACTGATGAACCTAATAAACTGATGAACCTAATAAACTGATGAACCTAATAAACTGATTGGCTATATTCCCTGTTGTAACTCCTAGAATGACTAATCGGGAATTCAAACACGTCATGTGTATTACCTTGCTCTGTCTGTCTGTTGTTAGGCCTCCTCAACGGGTGTCTACTGGTGAGAAGTTGTCTGGAAGTGACGAGGAGAATGAGTACATGAGCCCCACCTCTCTCCCAGCAGGAGGACCCTCCTGGGCCATGGTGGGGGCTGTCGTGCCACCACCGCCCCAAACCACTAACCACGACTCACGGTGAGCACTCAAGACTGTCACTATGAGGTGGCTCAGTGGATTATTATTGTACCATCCTAGATGTATGTATTCCCTGAGTGGTTTCAATCTATGATCAGTCCAGGGTCACGACTACTCTTTTTCTGATGCCCCTCTCCCTCTGCTTGCCATCTCGCCCTCTCTCTTTCTCCATCCCTGCCTCTCTTTCTCTCTCTCCCCCTCCTTGTCTCCTAGAACTGTGGTGTGTGATGGGGACTGTGAGGACCCTCAGGTGTATGAGTCCATGTGTAACATCAAGGCCCAGGCTATTGCCGCTGAGCCTCTGCCTCTGCCAGCCCTGTCCCTGCCACAGCAGCCTCCAGAGTCCGGTACATAGAGATTTATTAAGGATCTATATTCTCACCTTTCTTATTGCACATCAAGTTCCATAAGTCATACCTTTTGTAGAATCAGAAAAACATCATCCAACTTGGGCCTTGATAGGTTTATCTGTTAAGCCAGTTATCATGTATCTCAGCACATAGGAAATGTATATTCTGTATTCGGGGTATTAAAATCTTTATTTTAAAAAATCCTTTTTAATTCTTGTGTTTCCCTCCCAGACTACCTCATTCCGCCCCCTGCGGTTCCCCTGCACCGCGCAGTAGAGGAGATGGAGGCAAGCGATCTGTATGCGTATGACTACCCCCGACCTCAGGCTCCCCCGGCCCCCGCCAGGCGCACCCTCTCTGATGTCACCGGCACCTCGGCTGCCTTCAGCTGCCTCTCCATGGACAGCCCGTCTACCATGGATGCCTGTATGTAGCTTAGAATGAGTGTTTAGAGGGCTTTTACTTTCTTGCTTTATCATTTTAACAGGGTTCTAGTTCTAGTTAGTCTCTTCTCTCTCTCCTCTCTCAGCTATGTTTGCGTCAGTTCAGGACCCCGAGCGCCCCCCTAAGCCCCTCCCCCGCCGGGTTAACTCAGACCGGCAGCCCCGCCCCCTCACCCCAGAGGCCCTGCCCGGAGGGCCCGCTCCAGTTCCTGGCGCGGAGCTACCCATCAACGGGGAGATAGAGCGTCTGATGAGCCAGGGCTATTCCTTCCAGGACATCCAGAAGGCCCTGATGATCGCCCAGAACAACCTGGAGACGGCCAAGAACATCCTGCGCGAGTTTGTCTCCATCCCCTCCACGGCTCACATCCTCACGTAGCAGCCGCAACGCCACACCCTATATCCTTTATACACTGTGTGATAATGGATAGCATTTCTACTGTGCTAGTTGTGACAGGTCTGGAAGTGCTGTATATTGTAAGGGGAGGAGGACTCGGTCCCATGCACAGGCATCTAGTGAGAGAAGGGAGAGGGAGAATGCTTCATGTGGCCTCTGTACGGCCAAGCCTTTGACCCTCGCATTGTCGTTTGTGCTTGCCTCCGTCTTATTGTGTGGCTCTAAGCAGTTCCTCGTTTCTGGGTACAGCATAGAGTAAGCCTAACTTTACACTGTGCTTAAGGCTGCAATGTCTCGCAAGGAATAGTTTGGGACTTATTGTGCAGCAGCAGTAACTGTCGTCGGGGCATACTTGACTCATGGTTCCCACTCCCTCGTACATACATTTTGTAGCTAAATATGTCAGGTGGAGACTAAAGCATTTAATTCTGTGGTTTGTGCTAAAGCTAACGAATGTGAATCTTGAAGTTGTATTGCAGTATTACAGGGCTCTATGCCATACATTTCACTGTAGTTGTAGTAAATGAAGTAACACTTTTTCAAAAGTAAGCGTAACTCCAAATTGCTTTAGTTCTTGGTTTATTGATTGTCTCATAATATATAACAGTCTGAATGATGTGTACGTAATCTTGAAATGTACAGTAAGCGTATTCAATGTAGTGCTAACATTGACGGATGAACTAACGTTTTAACATTTCTCATATATTTGTAATTATTTTTTTTTATAATTGTTTTAATGCCACCAGTGTTAGTGGTTTCACGGTTAAGCCTTATTGTTAATTCTGTGAATAGCTCATATATTTTAAAGTGAGTGTCCTTTTTTAACGTCATACTTAAAAATTAGGTCACATATACTCCCTTATCAGAATTTTGCTCCCTGCTAGCCTAATCCGTGTGCAATTGGATTGCTGCTTGTAAGGGTTTTTTTTTTCTTTCTCGTATTCATACTATTCATTTTTCAGACCATAGCATATTGATTGGGCAGAGAAGACAAAGTGATCCAAGGCATATACAAACATATGATATGAAGTACTTAATTGGCACTACCTCATAGACTTTCTTTGCTGCCTCTCTTGCTGCGCTTGTTACGTTCCAAACAGACCATGGCCCCGTCGTAAGGTGGCTCAATATTTTAGTTTTGAACTTTGTTAATGTGGTTTCTTTGTACCTACCTTGATTAGCAGTCTTTTTTGTTGTTGTGTGGTTACGACACGTTTATTGAGAATCTGTTAATATATTCATAATTAATTGTCTTTCCTTTTGAATTTGAAACCCAGTTGAACAGAGGGAGTTTTTGTCATTGTCCTCTTGACTCAGGTACACAACAGACTGAACAATGTGTAGTGATATGCGAAAGTTGTATGGGGACTCACACTCCAGAAATGTTAGTTATAAATGTGTTGGATTTAAAGCCAAAAGCATTAAAATACAGGTTTAAATCACATAGTAGTAGATACTTGTAAGGTCATTGTAAAGAAAAGCCATGATATTTCCGCATTGGTTTGTTTCTCTTAATCTCAATACGGTTTTAACTTCTTTCAAATTGTGATGGACGTTGATTGCAATTCCTTGATCATCAAGTGCCACTCCTTGTAAAATAATTTGAGAATTGACTTGAAATTGTTTAAAGTAGTGCTTTGTAAGCCCTTTGCTTTCCACTGTGTCACTCATATTTGTGGACTCACCACAAGAGGGCACTCTGTCATGAGATATTGCTGTGGTCTCGGACTCCTCACACAGTGCTCAATAGTTACAGAATTTACTGGTATACTGTAGCACAGTTGGTACTTTGTCATTCGATTTAAGATCCAATGTGAAAATCTATGTATGGTATAACTCATTGTTCGCCTAACCGTTACATACGGAGAGAAAACCACAAAAAAATTGCTTTTTTCATAGTCTTTTTAGTTAATGTGTAGATAAAATATTGTATTTATTGATTTGAATATACTCAGCATTCATTATGTTGCCATGTAGTTCATGCCTCAGCCATTAAAGATTTTAAAATAAACAATATTTTCTTTAGAATTTGATGATTGGTATATTTTATTGAAAAAGTTATACATAAGACTGTAGTACTGGACGGTCTGTTTATAATGTAGCTCTGGAAAATAACTGTTTCCAATCTGGTAACAGTAAGAGCATTCAAATGCAGATTAAATCTGCTGTTTCAACATGTCTAGGCTATTGTGTTGATCGCCCCCTCCTCCCACCAAGCATGCTCTCTGGAGCTACTGTACTACTCACTCCAGCATAACAGTGGTTCGAGGGGAGAATTCTCCCCTTTACCCCGTCGATCACATTCTGGGTCTCTGATATAGACCATACTGAGGCGTATAGTCAGTCGTTAATAGATTTTATGCTCCTAGTGGGGACTTTAATGCAGGCAAACTTAAATCCATTTTACCTCATTTCTACCAGCATATCATGTTCAATCAGAGGGAAAAATCCAGCCGCGAGCTGCCCAGTGACGCAAGCTTACCAGACAGGCTAAATGCCTTTTGTGCTCGCTTCGAGGCAAGCAATTCTGAAGCATGCATGAGAGCACCAGCTGTTCCGGACGACTGTGTGATCACGTTCTCCATAGCCGATTTGAGGAAGACCTTTAAACAGGACCATCTGGCAAGTGTCTTCACTGACATTTTAAACCTCTCCTTTACTCAAGTCTGTAATCCCTACATGTTTCAAGCAGACCACCATAGTCCCTGTGCCCAAGAAAGCGAAGGTAACCTGACTGAATAACTACCGCCCTGTAGCACTCATGTCGGTGGCCATGAAGTGCTTTGAAAGGCTCAATATCACAATTCCAGTCGGTCAGAAGTTTACATACACTAAGTTGACTGTGCCTTTAAACAGCTTGAAAAATTCCAGAAAATGATGTCATGGCTTTAGAAGCTTCTGATAGGCTAATTGACATAATTTGAGTCAATTGGAGGTGTACCTGTGAATGTATTTCAAGGCCTACCTTCAAACCCAATGCCTCTTTGCTCGACATCATGGGGAAATCAAAAGAAATCAGCCAAGACCTCAGAAAAATAATGTAGACTTCCACAAGTCTGGTTCATCCTTGGGAGCAATTTCCAAATACCTGAAGGTACCACGTTCATCTGTACAAACAATAGTATGCAAGTATAAACACCATGGGACCACGCAGCCGTCATACCGCTCAGGAAGGAGACGCGTTCTGTCTCCTAGAGATGAACGGACTTTGGTGCGAAAAGTGCAAAACAATCCCAGAACAACCGCAAAGGACCTTGTGAAGATGCTTGAGGAAACGGGTACAAAAGTATCTATATCCACAGTAAAACGAGTCCTATATCGACATAACCTGAAAGGCCGCTCAGCAAGGAAAGAAGCCACTGCTCCAAAACTGCCATAAAGACAGACTACGGTTTGCAGTCTGCACATGGGGACAAAGATCATACTTTTTGGAGATCGTACTCTCTGGTCTGATGAAACAAAAATAGAACAGTTTGTCCATAATGACCATCATTATGTTTGGAAGAAAAAGGGGGAGGCTTGCAAGCCAAAGAACACCATCCCAACCATGAAGCACGGGGGTGGCAGCCAGACTACGGTTTGCAACTACCAAATACTAATACTAATTGAGTGTATGTAAACTTCTGACCCACTGGGAATGTGATGAATGAAATAAAAGCTGAAATAAATAATTATCTCTACTATTATTCTGACATTTCACATTCTAGAAGTGGTGATCCTAACTGACCTAAGACAGGGAATCTTTCTACTAAAAGTCAGGAATTGTGAAAAACTGAGTTTAAATGTATTTGGCTAAGGTGTATGTAAACTTCCGACTTCAACTGTATATTCTCAATCCATTCCTTACTTAGATTTATGTGTATATGTTGTGAAACTGTTAGATATTGCTGCACTGTCGGAGCTAGAAGCACAAGAATTTCGCTACACCCGCAATAACATCTGCTAACCACCACGTGTATGTGACCAATAAATTGTATTTTATTCGATATAGGGAGGAGGTCAGAGACCTGGCAGTGTGGTGCCAGGACAACAACCTCTCCCTCAACGTTAGCAAAACAAAGGAGCTGAACGTGGACTACAGGAAAAGGAAAGCCGAACACGCCCCTATTCACATCGACGGGGCTGTAGTGGAGCTGGTCGAGAGTTTCAAGTTCCTTGGTTTCCACATCACCAACAAACTATCATGGTCAAAACACAGCAAGACAGTCGTGAAGAGGTCACTACAATGCCTTTTCCACCTCAGGAGACTGAAAAGATTTGTCATGGGTCCCCAGATCCTCAGAAGTTCTACAGCTGCACCACCGAGAGCATCCTGACCGGTTGCATCACTGCCTGGTATGGCAACTGCTCGGCATCCAACCTTAAGGCGCTACAGAGGGTAGTGCATACGGCCCAGTACATCACTTGGGCCAAGCTTCCTGTCATCCAGGATCTATATACTAGGCGGTGTCAAGAGGAAGACCCAAAAAATTGTCAGACTGTTCTCTCTGCTACCGCAAGGCAAGCGGGACTGGAGCGCCAAGTTTAGGTACAAAAGGCTCCTTAACAGCTTCTACCCCCAAGTCATAAGACTGCTGAACAATTAATCAAATTGCCACCAGGTCTATTTGCATTGACCCCCCCCTACCGCTACTCACTGTTTATTATCTATGCGTAGTCACTTCACCCCTACCTACATGTACAAATTACCTCAACTAACCTGTACCCCTGGTTAAGGTCTTGTTAGTTAGCATTTCACAGTGTTGTATTTGGTGCATGTGACAAATAAAATTTGATTTGATTTTGGCTGTTATAAATGTATTTTCAGTCGTGCCTTAGCCATTGAAATGCACTTGTAGTACATTTTCAATTCTCTGCTATAAACAAAATATATTTTGTGTAAAGATGACAATGAAAAAGAGATCAAATGTAACATTTTTTTATTTGGTGTTTTCTTGCAAAAAATAATTATAAAAAAATGCAAGCATCAAATCACAAGAACTGAAACTGTACTTAATTTACACACATTTGCAAAATCAGAACATTACAAAACAAGAGTGAACTGTGCAAACATTCCTGTCCACCGGTAGCTGTTCCAGATCATAAACAAAAACATAACACTCAAAGAAAGAGGTTAGCACGAGAGGAAGCAGGTTTGGTTTAACAGTGAACCTTTTTTTACATATTCTAGGCCAGTCATCCACAAGCTTTTCCTGCCCATGTGTTGGGATCTGTCTTTGGGTGACATAAATGAATGAAACTCAAGACATTCCTGTGTCCAGACCTCTTCCTTCCATAAGCATCAAAACACTACACTATAACACAACTAAACCAGACTGAACAAAAAAGGCACACAGTTGAGGGGCAGTTTCTTTTCTTGAGTCATACTACCAAAAGTCCACTATCTGCAGCCCTATGGCAGGATGTAAGCAGGCTGAACAAAATGTATTGCATTTCAACTAAACACTTACAATGACCACTAAAATATTACCTTGTAGGCAATATTTGGATCACAATATACACTATTTGTACAAATTGAACTCTCCCCGTTTGAGTACAATATCAAAATCATTCCGTAAATGATACAAATCATAGCAACAGCTTCTTCTTCCCTGCACACAACTTACAGTAAGCATCCAAAATGGATCACACACAACATGACCTTCAGGTCTGCTTGGTGCTCACCCAAACACAAAGAAATACACAGAGCAAATAAACAAATTCAGTGTATCTTACATTTTCAAAATGAGTCAAATTTCCACAGGCACCGCAGATTATAAAACAGTAGGCCGTTTAAAAAAACAAAAAAACTATTGAAGGCCACGGCTACAAACGGTTCATATGCTACGATTACAAACAGTACAAGAGCTTGACAGTAGTTCACAAGAGAATGACACATGCGGACGGGCAAGTTTTACTGACTAAATTTAAAACGCCTGTTGGCATGGCGTTTCTCCATTTTACATAAAGGTGGCAAAGCGTTGAGCCACTACTGCTTATCTGACATGACAAGCTCATTGGTTCCCTGATTTACTTTAGGCTTTCTCTCCTCTTCAGATAGGCAACTCCAGAACTTATGTCTTATGGAGTATAGATGTCAAAGCTTTTAGTGAACCAAAATAAATGTCACATTCTGTATGTCTCTCTACACATTACAATGGGTCATTTTTCCAATGTCAACAGATTAGCATATTATGAATATCATATTGATAGCATGAATGACAAAAATGTTTTGTTATAATTGTAACAGAGCTTTGAATAATGTAGAGTTGTAGCCACAACCTGATTATTCATCGGATCAGGTCTTGAACACCATGTTTCCAAAAGAAGAAAAAAAAAAAAAAAAAAAAAAACAGCAACTGGTCCACTGATAGTAGAACATTCACAAAACAAACCAGCTTTACATAAGCTTTGGGAGACAACAGGTCATGTATACCGCAACAGATCACATCTGGATGTCCATGTAAGATAAGTAAATGGTGATTAGAGTAGAAGAGAGAGTCCTGTAATTCAGTGGAGTGTGACTGGTAGAACATCTCAACACAGATTGAGGATTTAGATCCACCTTGCCCCCATGGCAGGGAGTTTCCATTGTCATTTCAGAAAATATCCTTAATATATGTATAGTAATAGTGGAATGATAGTTTCACAATATTATTATTATTATTTTTTAATTACATTCTACCGACACAAAATTGCATTCTAAAGGTGCAGCCTTATTGGCTCTCGAAAGGCAGACCATTTCTTGCTGTCAAATTGACTGAAGCCAGCAAATCTTGTATTATCAATTCAACAACGGACCAGTCAATTTGACAACAAGAGACAGTTCGTTGTTGAATTGTTACATGTAGTACCTTTAAGCTTCCACTGATGCCACTGATAGTGCTCAAGAAGACATAACAATCAGAAAAGAAACTGAGAGCTCTATTCAATCCGCATCGTAGAAATTCAGCTTTACAGTGTGATTGTAATTTAAAGGCAGTGTTCTCGCTTTAGCGGAGACTGCGTTCACGGTAAACGCTGGTCAAATCACCTCCATAAGATAATGTAGGAACGCCTAAACAAGGACCATGGATGAATAACTAAAGCAAAATGACACCATAAACAGATACTACCATGAAGTCTGAAAGGTATGTTCAAAATATCTTAAATAACTAAATATATATAATATATACACTTTAGAAAGTTTAAACATACAATTAATGAACGTCATCATCGTACACTTGAAAACAGGAAAATAATTCAAATCAAAAAGGCTTTGGGGAAACGGTACACAAGACCGAACAGTAAAACGGAGCTAACAAAACATTCTCCAAACCTCTATCAAACACCTTAAAATCAGTGGTGTGTGTTCCTGTGTGGTTTTGGCCAGATATGGGGAATACTGCTGAACACAGAGAAGAAATGTGGGGAAAGTGATTGATTGAGTCCTAATTATAAAGTGATTGTGAAAGCTGATTTTTCCAAGGCTTCCGGTAGTCTAGCCTTGGATTGTGGGTGGATGTGGTTGGGTGGCGAAGAGCGTTGGCTGGCCACGTCAGAGCTCAGCCCTCTGCATATGTCACTTCCTCAGGTCCATGTACTTTACTCCAGGGAAAAACACACACAGAAAGGTATGGGGGAGAGGGAGAAAAAACACCAACAAATGTCAATTCAGTGAGCAATGCAAGATTCACTCAGAAATACATTAGACAGTAGGTTACTTCTGTTTAGCGTATAGCTTTCGTATCCATAGTTACCTGGTCGCTGGGGCCATTCTTGTCACCGTTGACGCCCTTAAGAAGTCCGGCATCCTCGTTCTTGGTATTAGTCTTCATCTCAACCACAATGTCATCTTTGTTGGGGTTCTCCTTGGTGCTGTGGATGGAGAGCACAAACTCAGTTTACTCTCAAAAGTCCTCTCCAGTGAGGACACTATCACATTCTTAGAGGCAGAATACATTTACATAAAAAATACATTTACGTAACACTTTTTCAAGTGCTCAGACTGGTTTGCATTGTAATTTACCCTAATCCACTACCAATGTGTAGCGCCCACCTTATAGAACTAGACACAAAACCTGGCCCTAGACCAGTTGTTAAAGTGCAATACTCACATCTCCTGCTTGCCAGAGCGGCCACAGGGGATCTTGCCCTTCTTGTGGAGGAAGTAGAGCACACTGCCCAGGATGGCCAGCAGGAGGATACAGAGGATGATGACCACAATGATCACACCATTGCCCTCAGCTATACAGACAGAGAGAGGGGAGGGCAAGTTCACGTTAATGCTTATACACGTTCACCGATCCAATGACTGGGAGAATGGAGAATGATCATGGAGAATAATCCAGACATGGAAAGTGTAAACACCTGTGCTGCCTATACACGTGACCAGTGACCCATGACCCCATGTGAGAACAAAAAAAAACATCCCTAGACTGATAACATATACCCAACACAAAAGAAGGCCAAAGTGACTCGTACAATAACGTTTTCAGATTGTCAAATAGTGGTTACTGTAAATAACCCAACCATGACACCAAAGAGCAAGCAGAAGCAAAATCAGAAGAATATTGTCCAGGGATGGGTGGCCCATCCTCTTCTTGCAGTACCAACAAAAATAGATGTAATAGTAGGTCAAAACATAGAAAGATGATAGTAGCCTCTAGCCAGGATAGTCCACTCAGTAACACTTGCCACTGTTTTCCAGGGAGTCCTGGGATCCAGGTTGTAGAACAGTTGTAGAGTATGGAGCTATTGGTCATGAATTATGGCCAAGTCATTAGAAGCAGATGGGAAACAAATCAAATCTACATTTCCTGGTTCTCTGATAGAATGGCACAATAGATGTGGTTCATTTGTTGTGTTCGGAACATTGTGCAAATTACAGTATGTTCCCAACAGGCTGGTGTGGTTTTTAATGTAAGAGTGGATTTGAATGTACACATTAACTTCCAAAGCTTCAGCTCTCATTCTTTGTGAGTGAGTGCTCCAGACACTGGGCAAAGAGAAATGAGAAATAGGCCTGGCCTGCCCCTGTGACAGAGCCATCAACATTTCAGTGCAATCCCCCCAGGAGGAAATTAGAGTACTACTACCTACCAGGGCAATTAACTCCTATATTTAACCATGCAGTAAGCCCTCGTTAAAAGGGAAACAATAGTGGGGGTATGGGTTTATGAGAATTTCTATTGCAACAGCTCAATAAAACAGTGAGACAGCGCATTAACTTCCTCAATAAGTAAATATGCGTGTTTTTGGCATTCAACCACTATAAGTGTTGTCTTGCTCTTTTTTTCCTGTTAGATTTTTTTCTTTCACACAGAATTTTAAATGTACCCACAGGCAATGAGCAGAGCCAATCCTCCCGCCCGTTCCAGCTGACACTTTGCCCGTATGAAAATCATGAATTATTTAGTTGCCTCGTTGGTTAATCCTTCATTGTCTGGGTTGGTGTGTACTCAGAGATAATCAATCAAAAGTTGAGAGAAAGCTAATAAAATAGAAAAGTTCTTCTTTACTAGATGGAAGAACAGAAACAGTGCGGGTTCAGCTGTAGTGCTGAAGCCTCCCAAGCACATATTGCCCATAGTAGCAAGGGTAGGAATCTCACCCCACACATTTGTGCTGTTTCTTCTCTATACTCTGTACTCCCTCTAACTTCCAACTGTCTAAATAAAAAAAGTGATAAAATACACAAGGATGGTGCTCCTGTTCTCCTTTAAAAACAAGATGGAGAGAAACAGAGATCAGCGAGAATACAAATAATAGTCTTACCGGGTGAGTAGGGCGCAGTTGAAGTGACCATGGGAACTGTGGACAAGCAAAACAACAATTAAAATCTAAGAGCTTCCCATCATCAAATATATTTCCCAATATATTCTAAATACACTACCATTCAAAAGTTTGTGGTCACTTAGAAATGTCCTTGTTTTTGTAAGAAAAGTACATTTTTTGTCCATTAAAATAACATCAAATTGATCAGAAATACAGTGTAGACATTGTTAATGTTGTAAATGACTACTGTAGCTGGAAATGGCTGATTTTTAATAGAATATCTACATAGGTGTACAGAGGCCCATTATCAGCAACCATCTCTCCTGTGTTCCAATGGCACGTTGTGTTAGCTAATCCAAGTTTATCATTTTAAAAGGCTAATTGATCATTAGAAATCCCTTTGGCAATTATGTTAGCACAGCTGAAAACTGTTGTGCTGATTAAAGAAGCAATAAAACTGGCCTTCTTTAGACTAGTTGAGTATCTGGAGCATCAGCATTTGTGGGTTTGATTACAGGCTCAAAATGGCCAGAAACAAAACACTTTCTTCTGAAACTCATCAGTCTATTCTTATTCTGAGAAATGAAAGCTATTCCATGCAATCATATTTCTCCACTCCTTTTCCAGAGTAAAAATTTGCATTTGGTGTATAACTTTATTGCAAGAAATGCTTAATTCTGCAGGAGTTCATATTGTATTAGGCTATGTGACAGGTTATAGACCTACAGTCAGTGCCCAGTATTCCATTTAACCCATCTAAACAGTATAGTTCCTTTGACGTGCCATTTTGAAGTACTGCTATCATCTTCTTTTACCACTTCACCAAATCTTTCCCGAACATTAGACTACTGTTCTGGCCCTCCCTTCTATTCATTTTCAACTCTCCATTTCGCAGCTTCTCTCTTATTCTCGACATTGTCCTTTTTGCCTCAGTGGATCAACGTTAACTTTATGCCCAAGTTCCCAAAAGCATTTGGCAATTGGCGTGTATTTGGTGCTCTACAGTTAGGCCCTAAAGATTAGGCTTAGGCTTAGGCTTCGCACTAGATAAAAAGAATGAAAGAAAAACCTCAATGTAGCCTATAGATATGAATTGCACAAGAACTATACATTTATGGATTTTTTATGCATTGTTTTCTCTTTACTCAACCTGCACACCACCACCAGCCCTTCATCCACACAATGTTTCATGACCCTAAACCCGCCCGAGTTATGAGTCAACCCGCGCATCACTAATGCCCATATATTCCTATGTAGTGTATATGGCAGTGTGGCTTACTGGCTCTGATGCTGAAGGACTTTGTCTCTGTGCTAATATCGTTGGTGGCGTTGCAGAAGGCTGTGATGTCAGAGGTTACTTTGACGGACACCACACTGGCAGTGCTGTGCTCAGTGGCTCTGGTCAGCACCTCGCGCCAGCTCTGTTAACAAACAGCACACACACACTAATGTCATGTCATCAGTCACACCAATGTGCATCGCAACAGACATAACCAATAAAATCAGATAGCATAAAAGTTCATTCATGCCCAGTGCGCTCCAAGCCCTGTTTTACCTGGCTGCCAGTCACGGTCCAAGAGATGGTGGGCAGGGGGTGTGCATGTGCCTCACAGCTCAGGTTCACCCACTTCCCAGCTCCCTCATCCATTTCAACATCCTTGTCAGCATCCTCCATCTGGGGAGCACCTGGGAGACGGGTTACAAACACGTACAGTTGAAGTCGGAAGTTTACAGACACCTTAGCCAAATACATTTAAAGTCAGTTTTTCACAATTCCTGACATTTAATCCTAGTAAAAATCCCCTGTCTTAGGTCAGTTAGGCTCACCACTTCATTTTAAGAATGTGAAATGTCAGAATAATAGTAGAGAGAATGATTTATTTCAGCTTTTATTTCTTTCATCACATTCCCAGTGGGTCAGAAGTTTACATACACTCAATTAGTATTTGGTAGCATTGCCTTTAAATTGTTTAACTTGAGTCAAACGTGTCAGGTAGCCTTCCATAAGCTTCCCACAATAAGTTGGGTGAATTTTGGCCCATTCCTCCTGACAGAACTGGTGTAACTGAGTCCGGTTTGTAGGCCTCCTTGCTCGCACATGTTTTTTCAGTTCTGCCCACAAATGTTCTAAAATATTGAGGTCAGGGCTTTGTGATGGCCACTCTAATACCTTGACTTTGTTGTCCTTAAGCCATTTTGCCACAACTTTGGAAGTATGCTTGGGGTCATTGTCCATTTGGAAGACCCATTTGCGACCAAGCTTTAACTTCCTGACTGATGTCTTGAGATGTTGCTTCAATATATCCACATAATTTTCCTTCCTCATTATCTATTTTGAAGTGCACCAGTCCCTCCTGCAGCAAAGCACCCCCACAACATGATGCTGCCACCCCTGTGCTTCACGGTTGGGATGGTGTTCTTCGGCTTGCAAGCATCCCCCTTTTTCCTCCAAACATAACAATCATTATGGCCAAACAGTTCTATTTTTGTTTAATCAGACCAGAGGACATTTCTTTGTCCCCATGTGCAGTTGCAAACCGTAGTCTGGCTTTTTTATGGCGGTTTTGGAGCAGTGGCTTCTTCCTTGCTGAACAGCCTTTCAGGTTATGACGGTACAGGACTCGTTTTACAGTGGATATAGATACTTTTGTCCTCCAGCATCTTCACAAGGTCCTTTGCTGTTGTTCTGGGATTGATTTGCACTTTTCGCACCAAAGTACATTCATCTCAAGGAGACAGAACGCGTCTCCTTCCTGATCGGTATGACAGCTGCGTGGTCCCATGGTTTTATACTTGCATACTATTGTTTGTACAGATGAATGTGGTACCTTCAGGCATTTGGAAAATGCTCCCAAGGATGAACCAGACTTGTGGAGGTCTACAATTTTTTTCTGAGGTCTTGGCTGATTTCTTTTTATTTTCCCATGATGTCAGACAAAGAGGCACTGAGTTTGAAGGTAGGCCTTGAAATACATCCACAGGTACACCTCCAATTGACTCAAATTATGTCAATTAGCCTATCAGAAGCCATCATAATTTTCTGGAATTTTCCAAGCTGTTTAAAGGCACAGTCAACTTAGTGTATGTAAACTTCTGACCAACTGGAATTGTGATTTAGTGAATTATAAGTGAAATAATCTGTCTGTAAACAATTGTTAGAAGAATTACTTGTGTCCTGCACAAAGTAGATGTCCTAACTGACTTGCCAAAACTATAGTTTGTTAACATGAAATCTGTGGAGTGGTTGAAAAATGAGTTTTAATGACTTCAACCTAAGTGTATGTAAACTTCCGACTTAACTGTATATATTATAGACTATATTATAGACTCAATCCACTGTTTCCGGTAGAACACCCAGGGTGGGTGCACACTTCTGTTCTATCCTATCACACCTGATATAACTAATGACCAAGTAGTGAAAGCTGCTGGGCTAAAGCAAAAATGTGCACCCACCCTGGGCAGTTCCCCAGAAATGGATTGTATGTGGTGGTGTGGTGACTCACCCTGGACGATGATGTGGACCGAGCCAGAGGTGTGCAGTCCAGGCAGGGAAGGAACAGTCACCTCACACACATACTCTCCTGCCGTGTCATAGGTGGCATCCTGCAGGAACAGCATGTGGCCCGTGCCAACCTGCTGACCATTCTACACAAACACAAAAATATACAGACAAACATAAGAAATGTAAGAGGGGAAAAAACATGACTAAGACATAACTGAATAACAATGCATGATTAGCTACACTCAGCAAGTGACATGGTCATCTGTTATCTCAGTCTTATAACCGTGTCGCATTTAAAGCACTAAGTTAGTGCTTATTACAGGGTTTACTGTACCTTGAACCAGACCGTGGCGGTTTCCAGGGAAGACAGAGCGTTGCAGGTAGCAGTCAGACTCTCTCCTTTTAACAAGATCTCTGAGTCTTTGGGCACCACAACAGCTGGGTCCAGATCTGGAGAGAGTAGACATGATGTGAGGAAAAGACATTGCTAAGGACCATGCTGGTGTGTGGGACACACAACCTTATTCCAATCAAATGCCTTTTCAATTTGAATTACATCACTGCAAATCATGTTTAACGACGGTAAAAATGTTGACTTCAATTAAATTATCTTAATGAGTAGTGAAGTGATGCAGTGACAGTGAGCGAGTGGAAAACAACAGCAGAGCTGTCTATCTTAGTAATCAAAGGGCCATAAGTAAACAATTATTGATATCATGAAACTCAGTCAAGCAACTAATTCAACAATTTTACCTTTATTTAACTAGGGAAGTCAGTTAAGAACAAATTCTTATTTACAATGACAGCCTACACCGGCCAAACTCGGACGACGCTGGGCCATTTGTGATACAGCCTGGAATCGAACCAGGGTGTCTGTAGTGACGCATCTAGCACTGAGATGCAGTGCCTTAGACCGCTGTGCCACTTGGGAACCACTTCCAGTTCAAACCAACAGAGCATTAAACAAATACATGTGTATGTGTGTGTGCGCATGTTTCAGTGTGTGTGTGTTAGCTAACTTACAGTGGACTGTGAGCTGCATGTCTCCCGTGACCTCCTCGTAGGTGTCCAGGTCCAGAGAACGGCACTGGTAGACCCCGCTGTCCCCACGGATCACCTCCCTCAGCACCAAAGTGTCATCGCTGGCCTCCAGCACCGTCTCCTGCTCCTGAGAGGGGCAACATCAGGTTTACACTGGCATATTAATGGATCTACATTTTGGCTACTTTTAGGGAATGGAAACCTTTCGCAAACATAGATTTTTGGGTGAACTGCCCCTTTTAAGTCACACCCAAACAACAGCTAAACTAGTCTGGTTACCATGAGCTACATAAACCCTTCAAAATGTTCCTGTGACCCTCTTTATCAGTGGTTCCAAAACCGGACCCCTGCTTGTGGGTCACAGCAGGGGTCCAGATGGGTCAAGGGATGACATTTTTTGTACATTTGAAAAAAATATTCTCCCTGAGGGCCTAAAATGTTCTTGCCCAGGGCCAAGACAGATTTCAGCAGTGGAGACAACCGACCACGGCCATTGCCACACCCAGGGATGGGCAAAAATGACAAAATACAATTACAAAATACCATAAAGATCAATGCATCAAAAACGACATGTATTTGAAAATACAGAAATACTTTTGCAAGTAGCCGGCCCGAACAGTAACAACATTTTCAGTAACGGTTACAGAAACGTTTTACTTGCTATGACTGTGATATGTTGCTGTTAATCTACACTCCATGACCTGTCAGGCTCTGGCCATAGAGAAGCCTATTTGCTTCTCTATGTAGCTATGGTCAGAGTCTGACAGTGTCGTTCTTTTCTGTTTCTGTGTGGGGTTTGGGTTGGATCCCTAATTAGAGGCAGCTGCACCGCATTGTCTCTAATTAGGGATCCTATATATGTTGAGTCTGTCCTTCACTCTGGTGTGGGTCGTTATCGTTATATGTCGCAGTCACGGTGCAAGTAAGTGTGCGTTTGTTACGTCCGGTTTCATTCATTCATTCATTCATTCATTCATTCATTCATTCATTCATTCATTCATTCAGTCGTTCAGTCGTTCGTTTTTGTTTTCTGTGAACGTGACGTTTTGTCTGTAGTGTTTGTTTCGGTGTTGTTTAGTTCGTCATTTTTGTTGAGTTTCAATATACATAGTATTGGAGATATACATAGTATAACAAATAAAAAATGTCGAACTACTATCCCTGCGCTGCGTCTTGGTCTGTCTCTGCACCCGATCATGACATTACCAAAAGTATGTGGACAACTGCTCATCGAACATCTCATTACAAAATCATGGGCATTAATATGGAGTCTGCCCCCCCTTTGCTGCTATAACAACCTCCACTATTCTGGGAAGGCTTTCCACTAGATGTTGGAACTTTGCTGCGGGGACTTGCTTCCATTCAGCCACAAGAGCATTAGTAAGGTCGGGCACTGATGTTGGGCGATTAGGCCTGGCTCGAAATTGGTGTGCCAATTGATCCCAAAGGTGTTAGATGGGGTTAAGGTCAGGGCTCTGTGCAGGCCAGTCAAGTTCTTCCACACCGATCTCCACAAACCATTTCTGTATGGACCTAGCTTTGTGCACGGGGGCATTGTCATGCTGAAACAGGAAAGGGCCTTTCCCAAACTTTTGCCATAAAGTTGGAAGCACAGAATAGTCTAGAATGTCATTGTATGCTGTAGCATTTCATTGTATGCTGTAGCATTTCCACTGCTCCCGAGTCCAATGGCGGCGAGCTTCACACCACTCCAGCCAACGCTAGGCATTGCGCAAGGTGATTTTATGCTTGTGTGCGGCTGCTCGGCCATAGAAACCCATTTCATGAAACTCCCAACGAAAAGTTACTATGCTGACGTTGCTTCCAGGGGCTGTTTGGAACTCGGTAGTGAGTGTTGCAACCAAGGACAGACCATTTTTATGTGGCTATCCTAAAGAACTACAAATGCCATGATGATCTGGACGAGACTGCCAAATTCGAGGCAAAAGTAAGAATCTCTGGATTTACTATCTAATGTTAGCTAAATGTAGTAATTAATAAATTGGCAACATTTCTTTAAACTGACAATTCTTTGAACTGTCTTGCGCAAGTTTTTTAAATTGACACAATACCTCTTAGCAAAGGTCTCAGCTAGAGATGACGTGCAGGAGCTTGCAGGGATTTGTAGTCTTGCATGATGTCTACTTTGATGCTAATTAGTATTTTCGAATCTTATAGTAAATAAGCCGAATATATTGATAAAAGTCACCTTATTCGACAGAGATTTACATGGTTATGAAAAAGTCACACCAGGGTAAGCCTAAACAAAACATTGCCCTTACTTTGTGTTTCTAAAATCCTATGGGAAAAATGAATGGTGGAAAAACAATTGGAACAATTTCCCTGTTTGACTGCAAGGTGTTATGGGTATTATGACACCTCCACTGTGGGACTCTATGGGGTGACGTCCCAAGGATCCTGTAGACTTTTCTGTAACGTGACTTCTGCTTTTGGATGTTAACAAGGCGACACTCCAACTTAACTCCTCCTCCACATTTACTGGATTGGTTGAATAGTGCAGAAGAGAACCTACCCCACAGTTTTTTCACTCTCGTCAGGACCAGAATGTGGTGTGTCCCACTCAGGCGTTTCTTTTACGCCTGCTACGTTAGGTTAGGGAACTGCTGCTCTGAATGACCAAACCATCCCTCTATCCACATCCCAGGCTTAAGACCCAATAGGGGAAACCCCAAATGTGTTATTGTGGTCAGTTGAGCATACTGTAGGTATTGTGTGTGAGACATGGGAATGAGAACTATGCCATCCTGAGGATTTTGATCTCCAGTCAGTCACAGACCTTGCCTGCCAGGGTCCAAAGATCTCTCCCAGAGCCACAGGGTCAAACATGATGTGGTCCTGTTCACAAGGCATTCTACTCCAAAGCCTGAGTCTGAATATCAAAAACATGCTCCAGATGTCTCCTGTCTCTGCATTTTTCTCCCCCGTTTTATGGTTCTCTGGACTCAATAGGCAGACGCAGAAAAGGGGGCCATTCTTACTTGTTCTCGGTTGAAAGTGAAGGGCGGCGGGGGGTTGCCATTTCCTTGGCAACGAAGCTCCACAGTGTCCCCTTCTTTGATCAGGCCCTGGGGAGATTTCTTCCACAGTTCAATGATGGTCGTGGGGACTGCGGGACAAAAAACATACATCAACAGGGCTATTCAACGCCTGGTGAAGTCACCAGGCTATGCCGCTTTACAAGCCAGTCATTTACTCAGCACTGACAACAGCAGAGTTTGTGTTTTGTCATCGCTGTCATGGTATGCTAAATTGATTCAAACAACACTATATACATTGAGAAAATATTGTGGGCTAAAATTGAAAGAGCCCACAATTTTAGTTGGTTAGTTGGTTTACTACTTTGACAACCCAGAAGATGTTGACTTATTTTAGATAGGCTGATATCTTTTCATAGGCTTTAACTTGGGTGTTGTAGAGAGAAACACCAGTGACCACCCTACTAGTTTTATGGTAGGGATAGTCATAAAAACAACTGGAGAGCACAACGAGTTAGCATTAGCTCTAGTTAGCATTATATTGAATTGAACTCAATAATGCTAAAATTATTAGCATGATGAGTCAACATAAGTTGTGCGGTTAGCGATAGCATGTCTGGGGTATATGACAGTTGGTTGGGTCCTTACAGTGCACAGTGATGTTGATACCCTTGGACTCGGCCGTCCTCACGCCTCCTGGAACGTAGTAGCTGACCTCACAAGAGAACAGGGCGTCCTTGTCCTCCTTGGCCACTTTGTAATGCAGCTCACTCTGGACCGTGTAGAAGCCACTGGACTCACGGGTCACCAGTGTTACCACATTGATCTCTGGGAGGGGTGAGAAAAACACTGATTTAGCTTCTATCACAGGCTGGTAGATAGATGACATCCGGAACAGTTCTTCAGTGACTGTTGTGAGTATCACCACATTAAGTCAAAACAAGAGAATTGCTTGACTATTTTTGCTCAAATAGTCCATTGGTGAGTCCATTGTTATTCCTGCTACTCACGGCCATGTGTGGGAGTAAGCGGGCTGCTGTCACGGTACCAGGTGATGTTGGGTCTGGGGAAGCCGTTCATGGCTTCACACGATGCAATCTGTATACAGAGAATAAGATGTCTTAAAGCTTTTTTATAATGTTCAATGTTGCTTTCATGGACTGAGAGATAAAGTGAGATGTACTCAAGTGGACTGCCTATGACCTACCCTTGATGGCAGCTCATTGGTCACAGAGATTCCAGCGTGGACACCTTCAATTACTGGGGCCTCTGGAGGATCTGGAAAAAGTAATAAATAACATTATCAATGCATAGACGCATTCTATCAATAACCACTGAAACACATGTTAATGGGCTGAGAATGTGCCCATACTGTCCTGTACCCAAATCCTAAATAATTTGCATAACAAGGAACGAACACAGAGAGGAGTTGGATCAAGCACAAACAGATCTGAACCATCAGGCTAGGAAGAGACTGATGCAGAGTCCAATGTCTTACCGAACACCCTGAGGAGGGTCTTGCCTTCTCCATTGCCTGCGGCCATGCCGTTGACCTGGCAGAAGAACTCCCTGTCGTCAGTCAGCTGGACGTCCTGGATGGTAAGCAGCACGCCCTCCTGGTCCCCAATGTCGGACACCGTGATCCGGCCCGTGAAGTCTGTACCGTCGTCCACTATCTGCTGCGTGTTGTCACCGTAGTAGATCCGCTCCCGGCTACTGCTACCGGGATTCCTCTGCAGGGAAGGAAAGAGACAGAAGATGAACTAGATTGAATGTGAAAAATACAGTGTACCGTACATAGGATTAAATCGGTGTGTGTATGTGTATCAGAGCATGTGAGCGGAGTTGACCCGTTGGGAATCCCGCTCATCGCTCATGGAGCGGTGCTCCATGTCCTTTCCAACCGCACCGCTAAAAACCGCTCCGTGCTCACAGGACAAAAAACTGCCGCTACAAATTCGCTCATTAAAATCACAAGTGACTACCTGGACCTACCATTTGGTTTTGAAGTATTGAAACCAAACCATATGGATTTGAATGAAAAGTATTTGAATAAACATCAAACGCTGAATGTTACAAGCGCATTTCAAATAGGCTACATGTCATATTAAACAGCCTAATTATTTATTTAGTAAATTATTCAATTATTATTTCAAGGCTATAGCCTACAAAGAAATACATTGTGAAGCATTTGCAAGTGCGAAACAATAGGCTGGTAGGGACATAAAGCGCTCAACATTTAACCATTTTGTGGTATTAAATCATTATAGTCTATAAATAGCACATATAGGCTGTGAATTACTTAGAATTAAATACAAATGAAACAGAAAATGACTTATTAGTGCCTTTGAATTCATTTTTTGAAACATGAGTTTGGCCAGTCTGTGGCTTCAGGCTCATGTGATGGTGCCTGGAGAGCAGGCCAGCAGCGAAGAACATCCTCTCCTCACTTGCAGAGCCACTGGGGATGCGAAACACCCTTTTGGCCACTCTTGCCAGGCTGGGCAGAGATGCAGTACTCACCACAAACCACTGGATCATGACTGCTCTGGGCTGCTCACTGAAGACGTACTGGCAGGGGATGTCTGCTAAGCCGCCCAGGTACACATCCACACTCTCCTCCATTGTCATGTCCACCTTGGCCCAGGCTGCAAAGAACAAACAAAACACCATCATTAGTGTCTTGTCACACCAAGGACCACAACATGCCTGGCAAACCAAATATAGGCTTTGCATTTTCATGTTTTCAAAAGACAATCTTTAATTCATTCAGCCAGCATGTTCACTCTATTGCAAACTGATGGATCATCTATGGATCAGTGGGACCAGTGTTTTGGCCGCTCTAATGGTGTGAGAACTAGACACTGTGGCTGGCTGGCAGAGGGGAGAGATGTTACAATGTGTGGAATGTGTGAAGCAGGGCCCACCCTGATCCCTCCAGGAGCACTGGGCAGTGTCCAGCTCTTCAGCGTGTCACCCGCCAGCCGCCAGCACAGAGATAAAGACTTGTTTTACACACAGACTTAAGAATTACTGCAGTGTTCCCTGTTAACCCGTGACCGAGGCAACAAACTAGCCTTAAACTGTCCCCTCAGAACCACCAGACACAAGACAGAGCCTCTTTGATGTATAACAGCGTTATAAAAACAACTGTTTTTATAGGATGTGGAATCTAGCGCAATTCTTGGCAGATCTGTTTAGACTTTAGGGTCACACAGCTACCCATAACCAAATAATTGAACGTTATATAGGTTGCTATTGCAGGGTTTTGTCATTTTAGGTAATAATCAAATATGCAATAGTAATTGAACTGGGTTATAATCACTTGGGTTTCACACTCATGTCTGGTTTGAAGGTCACTTTCCTAAAATTTGCTGGCAATGTTTTTCTCAAGCCTCTTCCCACTACATTGGAGCTGAGACACACAGACACTCTCTGAGACAGTCTTACAGTTGTTTTTGTTTAGCACATTGTTCTTGTGTACAGGTAACCTCCACCCAGATCTCTATCTATAGTAATACCCTGTCTGAGCCAGACAGGAGACATGCCCCAAATTAAGCCTCCCATTCATGATGGAGAGATACTTGCACGTGTAAATATTGTACTGTAAATTGTTGAGTGCATTCCTGTATTTATACCAAAGCTAAAAGGTTTATTCTATTCTACTGAATTCATTTACTTTTTTATTTTTATTCTTATCTTTTATTACTATTGTTTTCGCAATATCGAGAGGGAACCTGCAAGTAAGCATTTTGTTGGACTGTGTATACCATGTGTATAAACTTGAACTACCCTTGGTGCCACAGCAATCAGCCACACTGATTTGTAAGCTATGACCCCCACTCTGTTCTCCTCGCCCTCTCTACCCCGCACATCCCCCTCTTTCTGGCTCAAAGACAGTCTGTTTTTCTCCCCTCGTCCCAGCCCTCCATCTATCTAGCCTGATCCTAGTCCACTGGGGCCACCATGCCCCACCTCCTCTCTACACCCCCTCTTCTTATTATTTTTCTCTCACTCCATCTCAACCCCCCCCCCCGTCTCTGTCTCCCTCAATCTCAAACGCACCCCCCCCCCCCCCCCCCTTCTCAATCTCTAGCCTTTATCTTCACTTCAGCATGGAGAGAACTAGAGAGACTTGAGAGAGGCTTCCTTCTTAATCAGAAGCATGTGGGAAGCGGGGGCTGGTGCTGGTAGGGCGCCGTGGCGATATTAAGGGGTTTCCTCCATGTTAGCCCTGACTGGGTGGAGGGGAGAGCAGACATTGGCAAGGGGTTAGGGGGTGAAATTGGTACAGAGAGTCATCAGCTTTTAAATTCAATTCAATTCTAAGGCCTTTATTGGCATGGGAAACATATATTTACATTGCCAAAGCAAGTGAAATAGATAATAAGCAAAAGTGAAATAAACAAAAAATGAACAGTAAACATTACACAAAAGTTCCAAAGGAATACAGACATATACAATGTCATATTATGGCTATATACAGTGTTGCAACGATGTGGAAATAGTTCAAGTACAAAAGGGAAAATAAATAAACATAAATATGGGTTGTACAATGGTTGTTCTTCACTGGTTGCTATTTTATTGTGGCAACAGGTCACAAAGCTTGCTGCTGTGATGGCACATTGTGGTATTTCACCCAAAAGAGGTGAGTTTATAAAAATGTGATTTGTTTTCGAATTTTTTGTGGGTCTGTGTAATCTTAGGGAAATATGTGTCTCTAATATGGTCATACATTTGGCAGGAGGTTAGGAAGTGCAGCTCAGTTTCCACCTCATTTTGTGGGCAGTGTGCACATAGCCTGTCTTCTCTTGAGAGCCAGGTCTGCCTACGGCGGCCTTTCTCAATAACAAGGCTATGCTCACTGAGTCTGTACATAGTCAAAGCTTTCCTTACTTTTGGGTCAGTCACAGTGGTCAGGTATTCTGCCACTGTATACTCTCTTTGTTAATTCTTTCCAATGTGTCAAGTAATGATCTTTTTGTTTTTTCACCACATAAGACTAGGAATGCCAATGTCAAAGAAGCCACGGCTAGGAAGCTCCTGGGTGAGTGAGAGGGAATGGAATTGGAATCAGCCTCATTCATTGTTTGCGTGGTGTGTGTACTGTATGTGTGTGTGTGTGGGCAGGGGGGAGTTGCGGGGGTGTATGTGTCTGAGTCTGTCTGTGTGTGTGTGTGTGTCCAAGACCACAAGCCATTACCATTAAATGCACTTTATGGAAGTATTTTCAAATTTGTATAATCAGATCTGTCATTATAAATCACACACAAATGCAAACGCACACGTATGCACGCACACACGCACACACAGACATACATAGCCCTTATTAAACTCACAGTCACATCCAGCTGGTCCTATTGAGTTTCCCACCCCCCACTGTCAGCCTGCTTGCCCGCCTGCTCTTCCCTGACTTCCCCTCCTTTATCCTGTCCACAGCGCCAAGCAACCAGCCTGCTCATTGTGGCCCTGATTGTTGGGGCTTATTCGTGTCCATTCTCTCACTCTCTCATCTGGTCTCTTTTCCTCGCTCTGAGCCATGAGGCCCCAGGCTGTGTTCAGTCAGCCTTAAGACGCACACGCCATTGTTCCCACACCTGGTAAGACCTTAACCTCTCTGCCTCTCCAGAATTTGTTTTTCCACCTCAGACTCAGAGGGAGTTTGTCACGTACCACTAAGGTTTTTTGCTGTTTATCTCCTGAGCTGTGGTGGTTTAGCTCATGAGGGAACAGGAGTGGAGAGGAGGGGGCGAAGTTTCCGTAAAGGATTTTTGGGCTAATCCGATTAGCATGCGGACAGAATACCTACTCATTGGGGGATTTGACTCCAAAGCTGCCTTATCTGTGTAGACTTACAGATACAACAGCAGCCTACCTCAAATCAAATTAAATTGTATTTCTACAGGTGTAGACCTTACCGTCAAATGCTTACTTACAAGCCCTTAACCAACAATGCAGTTCAAGAAATAGAGTTAAGAAAATATTTACTAAATAAACTAAAGTAGAAATGAAAACAAAATAAAATAACGATAACGAGGCTATATACAGGAGGTACCCGTATTGAGTCAATGTGCAGGGTACAGGTTAGTCGAGGTAATTTGTACATGTAGGTAGGGGTAAAGTGACTATGCATAGATAATAAACAGCGAGGGAGTCCAGCAGTCTTATGGCTTGGGAGTAGAGGCTGTTAAGGAGACTTTTGGTATTTTTATTCCTGGACTAGAACAGTCTATGACTTGGGTGACTGGAGTCTTTGACAATTTTTTGGGCCTTCTTCTGACACTGCCTAGTATAGAGGTCCTGGATAGCAGGAAGCTTGGCCCCAGTGATGTACTGGGCCGTACTCACTACCCTCTGTAGCGCCTTACGGTCAGATGCCGAGGAGTTGCCATACCAGGCGGTGACCTCACCTGTGGACGTGTGTCATCACAACTACCCAGTCAGAGTGTTGTCCCTGGTTACCACAGTCTGCCGGCTGTCAACCGCCACTGGATATTTGGACGTGTTGACAGGGCCCGTAATGAGGCAATGAGGCCCGACACGGCTGGGCTGTCACAGAGGCAATGGAGGGGGGTGTACCAAGGAGAATTACAATTTGTCCTGTTCTTAGGGAACATTGCCCATTGAGTCCAACCTGCATTGTTAACAGTCAGAGGCATCGCAGACAATAGCACTGAGAACATGGGAAGTGTTGCCTGGATTGTTTGAGGGGGGTCTTGCATACAGTCGGTCATTATGCACCTAATACGCAGACAATAGCATTAGAAGCTAATCACGGTAGTCCCAACATTAGCTTCTGTGCACCTCCCCTCACCTCCCCTCACCGACAAAGCGGATCAGCTTGGGTTGCAGGCCCATCTGAGCTCCATTAAAGCTCCAGCTGTTCCTCGTCATCCTCCTTATCCACGGTAACAGACCCACCCTGCCTCTGCCAACCGTTGATGGAAAAACACACAATCACCTGTGACAATCGAAACTAAAGCTATTTAAATGGAAGATATAGCCTAATCCCCCCATGTCTAGCCAGGCATGAAATAGTGCCATATGTATGTTGTGGAAGATAACCATGGCAATATTATGTGAAATCTTGGTAATATGGGGCAACTAACGTAGGTGGAGGTATAACGTTTATGTGCCTGGGGCCTCATGGTGGTTTTCCCTGTCTCTGACTCTCTGAGCCTTCTTCTGCTTAGGGGCATTGCCTGGGGTGACAGCTAGGCAGTGATGGCCCTCTCAGATCTTTAAACAGCACCCCTTGGTCCTTCTGAAACACCTGGGGGAGTCCACACAGCACCCACCTGAGATCAAAGCGACCCTGAGCCTCAGCTCTGCTCTCTCAGTGTGCTGTTACACACACACACACACACATTGTAAAAGCACATACCCCTAGACTGGAGAAATGAGACCCCCTTGACCTACTGGTCTCCTTTGGCTTTGTGAACTACACTCTGGCACAAATCTCCCCAGGAGGTTGGGCCTGGGCCAGCGCCAGGGCTGTGGCATTCATTCAGATGGCAGCAAAGGGAGGGTTAACGTCAACTACTTTCCAGAGAAAGGACTGGAGGAAGGAAGTAATGGTCCACATCAAACATGTAAATCCCTCAAAGCGGCCACATGGACTTGATACACAGGATCACCCTCCACAGGCGGCCGAGCACATCGCATGCCCCATGCCGGAGCCCAGCGAGTACACACTCCACACCACAAACATACACTCTCATTCCCACCTTCAATGTAAACATCGATCTCAATGTGTACATAAGCCCTCCTCCCTGAAGGAGTACAATAATGTTTTAATTACACATTCTATCAAACATGCTCCACTACAGGCACACGTAGCCTATATATCAATAGTCACCGGATGGTTTTTCAATACCGTCAATAACACAAGAACTGGTCCGAACCCAATCGCAGTCCTGCAATGTTATTTTGGGCGTATGTGATGATGCAGCTCACTTGCCAGCCATGATTGCAGCAATTTTGCCCCCTATAGGCAATATCAAAATCCGCAAAAATATCCTAAGAAATAAGTTAAATTACTAGATTTTCACGTGGCTTGTACTTTCTCTTGAGCTACGTTTTATAGCCTACCTTTTAGGAGTGGGATGATTTTCAGATGGAGACAAATACGGGTGATCAATATTTATTTATTCTAGGCAATGTTGAAATAGCCTAATCATATTTAGGAAGTACATTTCCTTGGAAAGAAAACTGCCCTGTGCTTCTCCGCCCATGCATGGCAGCTTACTCTATTTCATTGAGACCACACATATACTAGGTGCACTTGATTTCGCACGCCCAACTAGGATAGGAAAGGTAGGCTAATAATGCGACAAAGACATGCTTTTAATACAATAGGGCAGTTTAATGCAGACAAAGCCGTTTCCAAATAATCTGCAGGACAATAAAAATATTTTCTTCCCAAAGTTGTCTGACCTGACCGCCCACTACCAACCGCAGCATGAAAAATGCTGACCACGCCGGGACCTGCAGGTCAATCAAGCTCCTCTTGGTAAACCATCCTGGATCAAGAGCCTTGCTGTCTAATATTTGTTTTGTGCGTGCAGCACACTGTAAGTAAAATGTTTTAGTTACTTGTATAACTTTATGAGCTGGGATGTCTGTCCTGCAAATAGTTTATTTAGCTAGCATTCACTATGATATTTTACATGTACTTGTTAGCATTGCTAACATTTGGATTGAAAATATAGCCCCTTGTGTTCAGTGGCGGTATTACCGAATATCCCGGGATGACACAAGGTCGGTAAAAAGTTATTCCAATCTGGATACCGCCCAGGCCTATTTGGAACTGTCTTTTTTATTGGTCTATTAACCAGGCAGTCCAAAACTCCATCCCACCAAATCAGGCTGAACTTTTGTCTTTTCAAACAGCTCTTATACTAAAAGAGCATTATCATCATTTACACAATTTTACAGTATTATTCCAACCTCATAGTGTGCAAATATATATAAAACACAGGAAAATATATATAAAACACAGGAAAATATATATAAAACACAGTTTTTTTCCAGCTTGTTTTTTTGTTGTCCTTTTGGCTTCTCTCAATTCTATGTATTTTCATAGCCTCTCCAGAGATCATAAATCTAGCCTCAGGTCATATGATCCAAAAAGAGACTGAAAAATGTACGTAAATCAAGAGTGACATTCAAATGCGTTTCCAGGTAGATAACCCTAAACTGATTAAGGTGATTCATATTCTATCTAGAATTAAAATCACTAGGAGTGACACACAAGCTTGACTGAATTTAAAGCAGAAAGGTCAGGTGGCCCGTGGCAAATATACAACGTATATCAGACGCTGACATGTGATGTTATTACAACCCTATAAAAAGAATCCCTGCTTCAAGTCAGCTCTCATGACAGCAGCCACAAAGGAACTTGACAAAAGAGCTCCTTGTCTCTGTGCACAGGCCTGTGGTTACCAGTGTAATAGATACTCTCAGAGAGGTCCTAGAGGAGAGAGGAAAGGGTGGAGGAGCTGAGGAATCAAACTCACTGGCTTTCAGTGGCTTTATCTTTACCTTGGACAAAGTATTCTATGTATTTTCAGCATGAAATACACTGAAAACCATCAAATGGACCAGATATAAAGTGCTCAATGGTTTCCAGTACGACCTCGCCAATAGTCTGACTCCAGCCTCTCTGGCACTTCTCCAACATTCCCATCCCCTGGATGTGGGCTGCTGTCGGCCTGTGTGTGTATGTGCTGCTACATCAACCAACCAATCCCTCTAGTGCTGGCAGAATTCTCAGCCAGCTTCTACCAGTCACACAACAAAGGCTAATCTGCATACACCCATCCTTTTATCCTATAGATCAGACGTCAGGACGCTGTCACCCAGGCAGAGGCACACCCGAAATGAGGATCAACCAGCAGCATTTCTGCAGTTCTATGAACCACCCGCCATGAGGGCTTAATGACCTCAAAGAGAATAGCAGATTGATCACAGGTGCACTATAGTGTTAATGAGGGGGTGGGGGGGACTAGTACCCCCCAACCCTCCCCCCATTCTCAAACTCCCGGCTTTCAGCTAATAAGAGCCTGGGCTAGTCTGAATTCTAATCTTTTAATTTACAGGGATTCTTTAATGGGGCTTGGGATAAGCTTGGTCTTGCAGATTATGGTCTCGCAGTGAGTAGGTGAGTTGTTTCCGTGTTTAAATTAAGATTGGCAGTTTTAGAGGTACACAGCACCAAACCGAACTATGCTTTAGGAGACAGGGCCTGTGTGGGATTTGAATGGCTTGATTTGGACTGAAATAGTAGGTCAAGCTCGACAGGAGAATTCAGTATTTTAAATGTTCTAAGGTTTGGCACTGGAAAGGTTTGTCTGTGAATCCTGCTGCCTGGAGCTGTTTCAGCTGCCTACCAATCCCAAGCCTCTCTCCCCACCAACAAGTGCCAAAGGTGAAAGTTAAAAAACTACTGTTGGTTTTCTCTACCCCTGTGTATTGCACTCTTCACTCCCATTCCACACTGTCATCCCCTAAGAACTGTTTACAGCAGCCTCAAACAGCCTCGCACTAAATGACAGAACTAGAAGTACTACAACCACTTCTGTTTTCACAAAAAATTGCCCATGTTTCCCCTTGAAACTCCAGAAGCAAAAACACAGCCTCTTTTACCTCAAATGAATCCCCTACCAGTCAGACAAAGTCAAGCTCAATGACATATTGACTGTTATCATAACTCCAAGCCACAAACTTTCATATCAAAATGTTGAGTCCTTTCCTTTTCATATCTTCTGTACATCTAAATTTGTGACTGGGACTAAATCCACTGTGGAGGAAATAATATCAACAGCTCCGGGACTAATGTTGTATTGACTGAGTGCCATGCCAATATCTTGAGAGATGCTACTATTATGGCAGCCACTCCAGTCCGCTGTGTGGCCCGTGTCACACAGTGCAGGGAAAGAGGACGGAATAGTCCTGGTTTGGATAGAAAGGTGGGGTTCACGCTGACATGGGCAGCTGCAACAATGGAAACATCTCTCAGACTCCCAAGCTAAAGACAGGCGCAGCTGGGGACAGAGAACTCTCCTATTGACACCTGTCGCCTGGCCATTTGTCAAGTGATTTAATGGGAAGTGGTGGCAGAGGGGGCACAACGGTGAGAAAGTAGAGGAGGCAGTGGACCACACACAATGACTGACACTGTTCTCTCTCCCACGCCAGCCACACCTGTGCCCATAATAAATCCTGCACTTCCTTTCCCCCATTCAGAGGGCTCTGTTCGGAGGTTTCTCTGCAGAAGTTTTGGTCACGGAAACTGGCTTGGGTAATGTCCCCCGCTGGGATGTCAACAGCAGGTGCTCTGGTGCTTTTAAGTGGATATGCCTTTTGCTCAAGCCATAATAGCCGCGGCTGTGGAACGCACTTCCAGACACTATTAGCGCTGCAGAGTCTCTGTCCTATGCTAATTCTGTTCTTATGTCCTCCGGATCTGACGGCACATTTGATTGTTGCCTGTATTCTATGTTCTGTGTTTTGGATTGTTTTTATTATAAAAAAATGTAAATGCACCTTGGGTGTGAGAAAAGCACTTTAGAAATTAAATGTATTATTATTATTTTTATAACTTTTTGTAGGCAATGCATAGCTGCTGGTCTGTTTGAATAGGTCATTACGCTGTCATTGGATAAGGGCTTTATAAACACTGTTAAAACCTACTGAACTCATTAACTAATTCAGTCTATCAGTCTCTGAACTCGTTGAGTTAATTCAGTATGTTAGTTTCTCAGTTTAAAGGTGTCACTGTGCGTAGTATATAAGGGACGATATACGGAGCGCTGGTGAAGTGTCATCCTTTTTATTGAAAATGAGATGTTCTCACGAAGCATTTACAACTAAAAAGGAGAGTGAAACAAAAACACGATAACAAACAAAAACACGGTGACTTGCTTGCTTTCTGACACACGAAGCAGACAAGCAGGAAACAATGATCCACACACAGGTGGATTTGTGTGGGGATTAAATACTATCCCCAATCAGAGACAACGCTAGACAGCTGTCTCTGATTGGGGATGATAATCTCCCTAGTTAGTGTGTGAGAACTTGGTTGTGTGCCTCTCTCCTCCCCTAGGTGGGAGTAAGAGGCCTTACCACAACCAAGCCCTCACAAAAGGTGTAATCCATAATCCAGTCTATGTTCCCTGTGGCAAGACAAGGAAGCCTGGTTTTAATTCCTTAGTTTTACACTTACAGCTAGTGCCTTTTAAAGTTGCCTGTCTTTGGTTTGATGAGTTATACTTTTGAAGGATTACACTACACAGCCTTTGGGGAGACAAAGAAAAATGTGTTTGGAGGGAAGTGCTTTTATTTAACTCAACATATCGTCAGTGTGTGTGATTATGTTAGTCATTGTGATTATGGAAAGAATGGGTAAGTGAGAAAAAGTCTGAATCCGATTCTCGTTCTGCTCTAAAGGGAAAGGGGGATACCTTGTACAACTGAATGCATTCAACTGAAATGTGTCTTCCGCATTCTGAATCAGAGAGATGGCAGCAAGATGGAATTCTTGGACGTAATAGCTTTGGGCCACTATCCCAAAGATCTCAAAAAAGGGAAAGGGCTCCTTTTTAGGTGTACATTGAAGCTGGTATATTAATCACTTCAGCACAAGCAATCAGTATGCACACCAACACACCACTTTGATTCACTTGTGATCTTTTAAGTGTCTAATATCAGGGGAGAGGAAGGGGAGGATTTGATATTTAAGTATCTTTATCGTCTCTCTTTGAAACGTCAAGTTCAAAGATACCAACTATCACCTTGATCTGTGGGCCAAGACGACCTTAAGAATAACCAAGCGACTGTTCTTCATCATAGAGCAACAGCTATGTCTTTATTGGAGGTTCCCATTGTCTGACTTCGGATGGCGTCATTCTTCGGACGCGACACGCAGTTGCCAGGAGCCATCTGTCCTTAAAACAAATATGGCAAAGTTTTCTGTCAATATACCTGGTAAAATAATGGTTCATAAACAATTCTAAGGGGGGCCCTATAAAATCTGAGATTCTTTCCCAAATTCTGTTTTACATTTTAGTAGCTGGAAGCTTGCGGTGTCGGATACTTGTGATATTTCTTTATGACAGTTTGTGATGGAACATTGAATTGTTTGTCGAGCTACTCCTAGGTGGGCTGTGAGCTACTCGTAGGTGGGCTGTGAGCTACTCCTAGGTGGGCTGTGAGCTACTCGTAGGTGGGCTGTGAGCTACTCCTAGGTGGGCTGTGAGCTACTCGTAGGTGGGCTGTGAGCTACTCCTAGGTGGGCTGTGAGCTACTCCTAGGTGGGCTGTGAGCTACTCCTAGGTGGGCTGTGAGCTACTGGTAGTTCGTGATTGACCTGTTGGAGAACCCTGCACTAGTTCCTAATTCAGAAAATCACTCAGCTCTCCTAAGCTATGATGTACTGGGTACTACTGCAAACCATGCTCAATCAGCTGAGCAAACTTGCTCCAGCTAGAAGCCTAGTGCTAGCTTGTCTGAATAGCCCTTATGGTAGCTAGTTTGCCAGCTTTTTGATGCACGGCACCAAATTATGGGACTAAGAAATCAGCATGTATTTATAGCTAACTAGAGGGAGTATTCAGCATTGAGTGTGTGAACTGGAGTTGTTAGCATCCCCTTCGTTTCATATGGATTGATTTGAGACTGGTTCAGCTAGCAAGCAGACCCTAGCCAGCTAGCAATTTTTTGTGCACATTTCAATTTTCATAAATACTGATTCTACAACCACAAAATGCCTTAGCTAGATGTAGAATTAGGTAATTAATACAAAAAAAATAAAAAATTAGCTACAGGTTTATGGTTTTTGCTAACATTAACTCTTTTGAGGATAAAAGGGGCTTCAGTGGACAATGTCACCTTTTTGAATGTTAGGATAGCATATTGTAGCCAAACTTATTTTTAGATATCCCTTGACTGTTTGTGAGTTATCATACGGATCAAAACCAATGTGAGACAATGGGGGGGTTCCTGGAAACTATGACAAGTATTATTATTATCAATGATAATATCGCAAAAATAGCTCCATAGTGCAATGGATCCACTTTGATCATTTTTTCAAATTTCTGCATAATGAAATCATTCTTAGATGTTTGAGCCTTTTATCACCAAATTAAGTTATTCCATTAGGAAGCGATCCAAGGCAGTCCCTGTGATATGCTAACTCTCTTAGCCTGAAGTCTAGAGCAGTCGGGCCCTTTCATCCCAAAAATGTGCAGTATGAACAAAACTAAACAACATCATATGCAAACGTAGCACACATAGTCTAGAGTAGACCACTGAGTCAGCACAATACAAGTGGAATGCTAATTTGAGTAAAAAATATATTAAAGTAAATGTGTTAAAATTCATATACTGTAAATTGGAGCTTTTGGAGGCAAGGCAAAGTGGGCACTGATTCAAGGAAGTGTATCTGTGATGTCTTGCCAATTCATTTTGGTCCCATCAATTCCACTGTCAACCCCAGTCGATGCCCTGCTGAACTGGAGGCAAGCCAGAGAACAAGCTGGAAAGGCATTGATATGGGAAAGACGAAGAATAGCCAATATACTTCCCCACTAGCATGCATTTTTCTCCACAGCTGAGCATTTGGGTTAATTCCTTTATACTTCTACTGAATGGCTCAAAGCATTTTAATGTGGGGTCCTATGGTATGCTTTGTTTGTATGCCCTTTGTTTTCATGAGGAAGTTAAAGTCACTGTATAGCAAGACAATATATGGATCTATCACAAATTACACCCTTGTAAAAATTGTATTTAAGAGTCATGGGCAGGGCTCTAAATAAAACAAGTTCAGCACTGGTGTGCCCAACATTAAAAAGTTAGAAGCACAACCTAACATTTAGGAGCAATTGACATATAGCCTATTTGAATTCTAACTACTTCTGAAGCACATGTTGTGCCCTAGAAACTAATATGTAACCCTGCAAATACATGTTTATTATAAAATGCTAAAATGTTGATACAAATACCTGTTATTGAAATTAAAAAGTAATTTGTGGAATATTAGGTTTCTACATTATCTCCCAAAACCCTTGTTACTAAAGTTGCCCATGAAAACAGCTAAGTGCGTCGTTAGATGCTTTTTTGTCCCTTTTTGCACTTTATACACAGAATATCTCCACTAAATATAGAATCAAGATGTTTATCTATCTCTCTGTGACCGCAGGTGACATTCGAATGAAGATGACTACAAATATAAAGTTGCCAATATCTGTGCAATTATTCAAAACGAGATAAGGATAAAAACCGAGATGACTGCATTAAAATATAAATACAGTAGGCTACATATAGCCTATAGCCCTATAATTCAATAATATTGAAATCAATTTAATGTTCAATTAATTGAGTTCTATTTTGCTAATTGTAGTCTTTCTGTAATTGTTGCCTCTATATTTCATATTGTTTAACAACATGTGTGCAATGACGTGGCACATCTGTGATTTAGTGCATTTTTATTGGTAAGCATTAGAACAAGCCACCTCAATTTTTGCAGCCATATAGGTGGCAATATCTCTATAGGAGCTGATCCATCGTCAGTATAGTGTTAAGCTACGATTTTAATAGGAAAAGCTCATCCTAGAGCTGCGCTTCTTTTCTTCCTATCCTATCAGTATCGACACGCGCTCAAACGATGCACTTAGCAAATATTCTCTCTGCGTGGTTTTGGGGAACGCATGTTATATCTTCGGCCGTTGTAGGAACGATGCATCATTAAAACACTCGTAAGGCTTAAGTTCCATCACTATCGGGAAACCGCGCCTTGGATCTTTTTAACTGTTTGGACTAGAAACAAGCAGTAGTAATGGTTCAACCATGACGCTAACGAAACAACGGTACAGCAAAGCCTCATCATTACAACAATTATTATTACAAAAATATACCCTGAGTGTACAAAACATTAGACTGACAAGGTGAATGATATGATCCCTTATTGATGTCACCTGTTAAATCCACTTCAATCAGTGTAGACTTTTAAGCCTTCAGACAACTGAGACATGGATTGTGTATATATATACTTCTAATTTAACTAGGCAAGTCAGTTAAGAACTAATTCTTATTTACAATGACGGCCTATGGGACACCCAATCACGGTCGGTTGTGATACAGCCTGGATTCAAACCAGGGTGTCTGTAGTGACACCTCTTGCACTGAGATGCAGTGCCTTAGACCGCGATGTGTGTATATGTGCCATTCAGAGGGTGAATGGGCAAGACAAAAGATTTAAGTGACTTTGAATGGGTTATGGTATTAGGTGCCAGGCGCACCAGTTTGAGTGTGTCAAGAACTGCAAAGCTGCTGGGTTTCACACTCAGCAGTGTATATACACTGTGTGTACAAAACATTACGAACACTTTCCTAATATTGAATTGCACCCCTTTTGCCCTCAGAACAGCCCCAATTTGTTGGGGCATGGACTACAAGGTGTCGAAAGCGTTCCAAAGGGATACTGGCCCATGTTGACTCCAATGCTTCCCACAGTTCTGTCAAGTTGGCTGGATGTCCGTTGGGTGGTGGACCATTCTTGATACACACGGAAAACTGTTGAGCGTGAAAAACCCAGCAGGGTTGCAGTTCTTGACACACTCAATGTCACTCGGTGCGCCTGGAACCTACTACCATACCCCGTTCAAAGGCACTTATATCTTTTGTCTTGCCCATTCACCCTCTGAATGGCACACATACAAAATCCATGTCTCAATTGTCTCAAGGCTTACAAATCCTTCTTTAACCTGTCTCCTCCGCTTCATCTACACTGATTGAAGTGGTGACATCAATAAGGGATCATACCTTTTACCTGGATTCACCTGGTCAGTCTATGTCATGGAAATACATGTTCCTAATGTTCTATCCACTCAGTGTACATTGGATGTACAGTGTACAGCAAAATATTTTCTTTCACTTTAGAGCCCTGGTCAAGGGTACAGGCTTGTGTCATGGGTATGGAATTTTGGGATGTGATTCGATAGCATTGTACCCTAAAAGCAGAAGATTGAGTTACAGTATGTGTACCCAACACCCTCTCCTAAAGCTCAACTGCTATTATATCACTTATGTTTCCTAAATTATACTACAGTTGGGTGGTGAAATAAAGATGGCCTCAACCTTCGAGGCCAACAGATATTAATCCAATAATGCCGCGAATACTGAAAACTTGGGTTTATAGCAAGTTCAAAAGCAGGCAATGTCCAAATAAAGATATTTAATTAAACTTTGGGGAGCTTAACAGCCAACAAAATGGCACTACAAAGATTTATTGCCATTGAAGAGAGACAGTACAATTAATTACATTAATCTGTTTGAGAGGGTGATTTAACTACCTGAAGATGCCAAAAATAATCCGTCCTTCATGAGTAACAACAGAGCTCCCCTCAGTGATGTGGATTCAATCTCAGTAAGACACTGACCTGTCTGTTTCCCTCCTCACTATAATTGGCTACTTAGGTGTACTCCCTGTGCCCGGTGTTTGTGTGTTTGTATGAGCTTGTCAATATCATAGTTCCTGGTGTCCGCTGGGAGAGCAGATGCCAGTTAGTAGGAGTGGAGAGCCCGCTGTGCCATGACTCCTCCAGCACTGCAGGGGGAAGTGCTGAGTCAGCTGCTTTCTAACAGACCTGCTGGCACTCTCCATTGGATATACAACAGTTGTAAACCAGTTGCCCCTGGTTGGGGTGATAGGGTCTTAGCATTACTTCATTTTGTAAACAAACATACATAGCTAGCTACCTCTGCTAACAGGCTAAATTGTGCCCAGTGGGCCACAAGAATGAACCTCACAGGAAACAGAACCACAGCATAATAATTTGTCAACGATAAATCATGAATGTCAATGGCAGATTCATATATTTCAAGGTTTACGAGGACAAGGGGTATTTTTATCCAAGTTATTACAAAAATGTAATAAAAGGCAATGTTGGATGACACTTTGAGCTAATTTCTTCCACCACCAGCAATCACAACAAAATGAAAGCATTCCGCCTGACAGGCCTGTCTTTGTCCTAATGAACACGTGCATATAAACAACATTTACGAGAATGTTTAATGAGAGGAAATTTGTTTCAGACGATGAAGGGCTATGGCCCGTTAAACACGCAGAGGTGGTGTGCAGTTAAGGGGAGTTTGCTCCTTTAACAGTGATTTTGTGGGATACTGTGATAGGGCTTGCATCGTGCAGCATTCCAACCATGCTTATAGAATAAGTGGTTAAATGGAGCTGACTTCAAATACAGTAGCGGTGTGTGGCTAAAATCACTGGGGAAGCCAAGCAACCTACATTATATATGAAAACCTATGTGTTGTGATAATTGCATTGTTAGCTCTATAACCTGTTAATTCATATGCCTTCGACCATGTTATATAGGCCTAAAGGCCGAGACAATAAGAAGACACACCTTTTTTTTAAATCACAAAACCGGATAGCAACCTCCACAAAGCATATTGCATGCACAGTAACAGACAGTTACATGACCTACAGCATGGTCAAGCAAGTAAATGTTTCCAAAATGTTCGAACTACTAAACAACTATTGATTTAGAACCACAGAGTTACCGCAAGTCGCAAAGAAAACAGGAGCTGCCTCCACTATTCCAGCACCATTTCAACATCATCAAAGCATGTTGATTAACCCTATTTGTAGAGAAACACCAATGTCATCCTACTCTCTTTCCTATTGACGAAACGGTCTATCACTCGGTTATACAGTACATGCTTAAATGTTTTGTTGTCCTAGGCTACCTGGCAGAAATGCTTGCTCGCTTAACTTCCATTCATTTAACCAGGCAAGTCAGTTATGAACAATTTCTTATTTACAATGACAGCCTAGGAACAGTGTTAACTGCCTTGTTCAGGGGCAGAATTACAGATTTTTACCTTGTCAGCTCAGGGATTCGATTCAGCAACCTTTCGGTTACAGGTCCAATGCTCTAACCACCTGCTGCCGCCATACATAGGCAACATTAGCTAGTTAACATTAGCCTTCTACATCTAGATCCATATTGAACTTCCATACTTTCAGGCCAGGGGCACAATCATTTAGTGTACATATTCAGCCAACCACCCATACTATGCAATGTCTTTTTATAGCTTTTTTTTGCACTCCAGATATCTTGTATTTCTATACTTTTTCATACTGCCGCTCTATGTATCATGTACCGTGTATCTGTCTTTTGTGTACTTTCGTTGTGGCATTTTGCACCTGCCCTGTGTTTTGTTGTAGCTGCTTGACAATGAAATTTCCCCCTCGGGGATCAATAAAGTACCTATCTATCTATCTATCTATCTATCTATCTATCTATCTATCTATCTATCTATCTATCTATCTATCTATCTATCTATCTATCTATCTATCTATCTATCTATCTATCTATCTATCTATCTATCTATCTATTTATGAATCAATGGTTGGATCAGAATCGCCGTTATAATCCTTGGCCAGTACCAATTTTAGCGAGCTGGTTAGCTATGCACCGGAGCACAACAACACAACAAGATGCAACAAATCAAGTTTTTCTGTAAATGGGATTTAATATGAGTGACGCCAAATCCAAACTGACTTCCCTTTACACTTTCTTTTGGTGCACCAGGACCATTCACAGCTCGCTCAGTTTAGCTCAAAGCTGATTAGCACATTTTGTATACTTTTTTTGTCAAGGGAGGCCAGATGCTGGCAACAATGTCATACTCGTTTCGACCAGACAGCATCAGATAGAATATTTTTAAACAGGCATGTTTTTGATTTATTCCTCACAAGGAACAGAGAGTGTTATGTGGGCTGTGTTTTCACTGAGATGGGAGTAAAAACTGAAAGGGTGAGGGGTTACATATATCAACCATAAACATGATAACCAGCAAGAGTGACTTCACTTAGTGGGTGATATATCAACAAAGAGAAACCACAAGATACCAGGGAGTTTGCATAGCCTATGTTCCATGTCCTCATCATTAAGAGTCTGCATGATCATTTTTCATTTTTTTTTTTACTTTTACATTATTACAAGATGCTTTAACTGATGACCTTCTCTATACTAATGATGAGGTCACGACTTGTGTGGGCAAACTCAAAACATACATGTAGGACATACAGTACTAATACGTCATCCACATTTAGACAAACTGCAACAGCGACAAACACTACCCACTGGGCATAGACATAATTTCAAATTAAGCAGGTATGCCATAGGCGTACCTTTTATTAAAGAAAATGGAAAAAAAGCTTTTCACAAAAATAAAACGGATCCGATTATATAATGTGATCTATAACAGCACTTTGGTCCACTATGCTTTATGCTAGAAACAAGCTGTAAACTAAATGGGAAAGACTTGACACCGATACATATGGGATTATCATTGTTTAGTTTCTTTCACATTCAGATGCTGAGCTACAACCTTCTATAGCCGAGGAGACAAAAAATTGACTTTGCTTGGGAAGTAATCTAATTATGTCACTATAAATTGATTAAGCTATTCACTTTCTGTACAATAGAATATGTTTACACCAAGAGGGAAACACTTGTGAACTTCTCTCGTTGGGTTAAGACACGAAAGATGAGTAGCTAGAAGTTAAATCTTCCATTTTCTGCGTCGGTAGGCCTACTCTCTCTGGGGTGGAAAGGTAGGCCTAACTTTTGAAAATACCATGCTCAGATTCCTAATTTAATTATTTGCAAACAGGGACAGTTTCGCTGCAATCAAGACACACTGATTTGGCATTGGAGAAATATGATAAGATGAACACATAGACCTATCTCTCTGTCCATTCTTAGCCTTAACAATAAAGGAGATTGTTCCACCCCTACTCTTGTCCATGGTGGTCTGAGAAACCACAACCTTCTGGCCTGCAGCCCTGTGCGTGGTTACATGTGGTCTGCAGTTGTGAGGCCGGTTGGAGGCAACGTTGGAGGCGGCTTATGGTAGAGAAATTAACATAAAATTCTCTGGCAACAGCTCTGGTGGACATTGTTGCAGTCAGTATGTCAATTGCACGCTCCCTCAAAACTTGACATCTGTGGAATTGTGTTTTGTGACAAAACTGCCCATTTTAGAGTGATGTGCTACACCTGTCATGTGGATGGATTATCTTGGCAAAGGATAAATGTTCAATAACAGGGATGTCAACTAATTTCTGCACAACATTTGAGAGAAATAAACTTTTTGTGCGTATGGAACAATTCTGGGATCTTTTATTTAAGCTCATGAAACATGGGACCAACACTTTACATGTTGTGTTTATATTTGTTTTCAGTATATTTTGTGTATAGGGGAGGGTCTCTTTTTTTAAAAAGTGTTCAGGGAGGGTTTAGGTAAAGTATATTTGGCTGAAGGGAGGCCCATCCATTTTCATTTCAGAGAGGTCCGATTTTCTCCATGTAACCCTTATTATAAATAACGTTCACTCCCTAACAGTCTCTCAGTGTGCCCTGACTCGCCACAGAAAAACAAGACCTCCCTTAAAGTCCTGTTGTCAGGAAGGACGAGTCCGATACTAAATCTGGGAGACAGCTGGGAGGAAACTCAAGATCAGTTACAAGGAATTGCTTTCTCCTCTAAATCCCCAAAAAAGAGTAAACAGATTTTTTACTTAAGACTGTTAAAGCAGCATGTGTTCCATTTTCACTCCAAATTAAAAAAGACACAGAGGTCAAATACATCAAGCAGCTATGAAACCAAACAAACTGATTGAAGTTGTCAGTTCTGATTGTAACTTATGAGCATTGTATTTCCAAGCAGGGAGTGCTTGCACTGCTAAAGACAAATGCGTACAATGTGTCTGATGACCACATGTTATTGGTCTCTGCATTCTGAAATGCCCCCTTGAATGTACCATGATTCATTTATGACGTAAGCAGAGTTTTTATGACAAATTGTAGGTGTACAGATCCCCCTGCAAGATACATTTCAGGGTTTAAACCTGAGCTGAGCTTTAGGTCACATTGCCGCTTTCACATTACTGGTCTTCAAAAAGTACCATAGAGAAGTGCCTCAGATCCATAAGCAACTTTATTTACAAGTATATTTTAAATTCCTTCTGCTTAACAAAACCCATGTGTCACTTCCAGGCTGCTCCTCTGTGTCTCCGTAGGTCTAATCTGGTAACACAGCCTGCCTCAGTTTATTATCACATTTCCTGGACCCTTCAAATGACTTTAAACTTAAATGGAACTCTTGAGAAAAGACTTGGAGAGCAAATGTCTCCTCAAGTTTACTCCAAACTGGCTGAGTTTTGTAGTAGTTTTGTGCATAGACACTCTGAAGCACCCATGAACAGATGTCTCTACATAAACTCCATGAGTTCCGCCATACTAAATTACAGAGCCTGTCATAATCTAAAGTGGTTACTAATGTGGTTACATAAAGTCTCTAAAAGCTAACATTTAGTGACATGGACTCCATAATGGAATTGGAAATACACTGGGATATGTTATCAGTGAAGGGTCGTGGACGAGCTCTGAACTGACTAACCCAGAGAAACCAGTGTTGGCTACCGAAGGCAGTTGGCTACCGAAACTGTGTTGTGACTTTCAATAAATCATTTGCATCCGAGAGACCTTGCGCGAGACAAAATTCTGAAAACAGGAAATGATTTTCCTCATCCTATTTCATTCTTTCCTTTCCTTTCCTTCCTTTTTGTCATTATGCGTGTTTCGCTCCAAATAGCATGGTATTTCTGCTCGGCAAGGATGAGTGGGATGAATTAATGCAGATTTTTATTATAATATATACGGTTCCGGTTCTCCTTGGAAATGTTTAAGAGGGTGCATTGTCCCACATTCATCACTAAATGGAAAAAACATACTCACACAGATTTTAGGGACAGACTTCAATAGATAACGCAAACAAATTGCTGAGTGCAGTAATATTCTGGATTACATCCATTATTTTATCATCAACACCCCTTCTCAATTTCCCTCCTCCCCGTCTTCTCTCTCATGATCCCCTTGAGACACACTTAAACAAAGAGGTCTGTCCCATGGGTTTCTGGGCCAATGACATGGTGGATGGATAAATGCCCTGAAACTCAGAGAACGTCCGACCTGCCAGTCCTTGAATAATTACCCTATGAGTCTCCTGAGGGTAAAGGCACACAGAAAACAAAGTTGTTTAGCCTCATTTTGCTCATTGCCCTCTGTCGCAGCATGTGTGCTAGTCGAGTAACCATAGGGCAACCTTAGGGCTAGCAATAATACTTAACCACCACGGTGCGGCTGTTTTTACTTTCTGCTCATTGTTGCATGGCATGCAAGTACAACTCAGGCTGAAATTACCCTCGAATCAGGGTGGGTGGTTCCTCTACAAAAGTCTCACACAACCATCTGAGCTCGCCCTACTGTGGTTAGTTTCAGGCTCTGCCATTCGTTCCAGTGTTTTAGGATTTATTTTGCACTGTTCCATACACCAAAGTGGTGCTTGCTTAACAGCAAATATCATTGCCTAGCAGGATACAAGTTATGTTGAACAAGCAAAGCTTGGAACACTTTTGACCATTTGCATCAGATCATGGTGGATGTAAAATGTTTTACTTTCCTTTGGAAAATCGATTCACTACGCTGACACAAAGTGGTCACTTTGAGGCAACCCATTCTACAGATGACCGTAATGAATGTACTATAAGAAGCATTTCCTGTAACAAAACAATTCCATCTCTGACACCAAAGGAACCAACGGAACATCTCATAAATTGACACCCCATCCCCAAACATTCCGTCACTAAGCTATGTCAGATGCTAAGTGTCCTGCAGACACATTCCAATGAAGGTACCTTCACACCATTATTCCTAAGGGGCCGCCCACTAAACGCCATAAAACAAATCATCTTGGGTAAGGACAGTAGAAAAGTAAAGGAGGACAAATACAGAAACAGCCGCTATTCTTCAAAGAGCCAGTGTAAACATGAATATTTATGAACATATGCACAGCCTTTATGCCTATCTGTCATTTTGCCAAAGCTGCCATTACATACTCATCCGGGACTCATTTTAATTAAGTGAGGCACATGTGAAAGTTTGGGATGAGAGCTGCTGGTGGCAGGAAGTTGGCAAGGCACCAGAAAAAGCATAACGTGTTCCACCAATTGGCTTCTCGTCTTCACCTGTCTCTGCTTAGGCCCTGCACCAAGAGTCAATCTGCCAAGGATTTACGACGGAGCCCGCTTGCGTCTGAGAAGCAGGGTAGCATGGTTAGTGTCATTATAGCTTCTTCCCTCTGGGGTTCTTGACAACTCAAAGTACCCTTGCTGAATAGAGTTCTAAGTTTGGTTTGGCTGGCGATATCGAAAACCATGCAAAACGTGGGCCAGCTCTTTGAGTTCCGCTGGTTTCATAATGTTTATTTGAAAAACTGCCTCCGGAGAGCAGGGCTGAGGAAAACCACTGCCGGGGCTATATTCAGATATAGAATATTCATGAAGTTCAAACCTGCAATGAGCCCATTGTGCAAAAAAGCAGCTCTTTCTTTCTGGGAGATTTTTTTTGTGCAATTTGAGTGGAGCATCTTCTGGTAAAAATGTGCGAATCTGATAGCACATTCCAAGTTGAAAGTAAGTCATTTGTTTAAACTGGTATCTTGACATAACCCCAAGAACAAAAGGAGTTAGCAAAGACTCATTCCTCAAGACAATGATATGGTTTGAGGGTATGTTCAGAGAGAGCATTCAGAGAAGAAGGTTGGGAGTTGCATTGTTCTATGACGAAACATTAACATACAGTTGAAGTCTGAAGTTTACATACACCTTAGCCAAATACTTTTAAACTCAGTTTTTCACAATTCCTGACATTTAATTCTAGTAAAAATTCCCTGTCTTAGGTCAGTTAGGATCACCACTTTATTTTAAGAATGTGAAATGTCAGAATAATAGTAGAGAGAATTACTTATTTCAGCTTTTATTTATTTCATCACATTCCCAGTGGGTCAGAAGTTTACATACACTCAATTAGTAATTGGTAGCATTGCCTTTAAATTGTTTAACTTGGGTCAAATGTTTCGGGTAGCCTTCCACAAGCTTCCCACAAAAAGTTGGGTGAATTTTGGCCCATTCCTCCTGACAGAACTGGTGTAACTGAGTAAGGTTTTTAGGCCTCCTTGCTCACACACACTTTTTCAGTTCTGCCCACACATTTTTATAGGATTGAGGTCAGGGCTTTGTGATGGCCACTCCAATACCTTCACTTTGTTGTGGCATTTTGCCACAACTTTGGAAGTATGCTTGGGGTCATTGTCCATTTGGAAGACCCATTTGCGACCAAGCTTTAACTTCCTGACTGATGTCTTGAGATGTTGCGCCAATATATCCACATAATTTTCCTTCCTCATGATGCCATCTATTTTGTGAAGTGCACCAGTCCCTCCTGCAGCAAAGCACCCTCACAACATGATGCTGCCACCCCTGTGCTTCACGGCTGGGATTATGTTCTTTGGCTTGCAAGCCTCCCCCTTTTTCCTCCAAATATAACGATGGTCATTATGGCCAAACAGTTCTATTTTTGTTTCATCAGACCAAAAAGTATGATCTTTGTCCCCATGTGCAGTTGCAAACCGTAGTCTGGCTTTTTTATGGCAGTTTTGGAGCAGTGGCTTCTTCCTTGCTGAGCGGCCTTTCAGGTTATGTCAATATAGGACTTGTTTTACTGTGGATATAGATACTTTTGTACCTGTTTCCTCCAGCATCTTCACAAGGTCCTTTACTGTTGTTCTGGGATTGATTTACACTTTTCGCACCAAAGTACGTTCATCTCTAGGAGACAGAACGCGTCTCCTTCCTGAGCGGTATGACGGCTGCGTGGTCCCATAGTGTTTATACGTGCGTACTATTGTTTGTACAGATGAACGTGGTACCTTCAGGCGTTTGGAAATTGCTCCCAAGGATGAACCAGACTTGTGGAGGTCTACAAAAAAAAATGTCGGAGGTCTTGGCTGATTTCTTTTGATTTTCCCATGATGTCGAGCACAGAGGCACTGAGTTTGAAGGTAGGCCTTGATATACATCCATATGTACACCTCCAATTGACTCAAATTATGTCAATTAACTTATTATTATTATCAGAAGCTTCTAAACAATGACATTATTTTATGGAATTTTCCAAGCTGTTTAAAGGCACAGTCAACTTTGTGTATGTAAACTTCTGACCCACTGGAATTGTGACATAGTGAATTATAAGTGAAATAATCTGTCTGTAAACAATTGTTGGAAGAATTATTTGTGTCATGCACAAAGTAGATGTCCTAACCGACTTGCCAAAACTATAGTTTGTTAACATGAAATCTGTGGAGTGGTTGAAAAAGGAGTTTTAATGACTTCAACCTAAGTGTATGTACACGTCCGACTTCAACTGTATCTATTATAAGATTCCAGACCAAAGATGAATGTAGAACCTCTATCTTATGACACATTGCCTTGGTTGAATTTCACAAATCCTTGAGAAACTAAGTCAAGCTCACATTCCAGCACCCTCACAGCATACTTAAAGCTTTAAGCCCATGTGACTGTGAATATAATTTTTTCCTATCAAACTGGACAGTATTACTGCAAGCCCCTAACACTTACATTAAATGTACTCTGGGGAGACAATGCTTACATAAAACCTTGAAGTAGCCTACTCCAAATATATAACTTTACAATCAGCAACAAAAAAAAACGGGAAGCTGAGGGGAGTCAGTTGCAGACAAAACAAAGGAAATGTGACTGTTCTGAAAGCAAGCCCTCTCTTACCCTATTACCTATATACCTGCTATCTTCAGTCACCAGTGAGGTTTTAGCAAAAAACATGTTTGTATAAATAGGGGAGAGTTTTAAACCGTAAGACAATTATTATATATTTTGTAATCTATCCAAGGTGTTTGGAAAGGTACATCATACCAAGTTACTCTAGACTGCCTATGCCTGTCTCGCAGTCTACGCTCTGAACTTCTAATGAATCGATCTCGGCATGATATCAGCCTTCTCTCTTCTGCCCATTCACAGTACAAATGAAGGAAGTAATAATCCCAGGCCAAGACGACCACAAAGTGCCGTGTAGAAAATAAATGGCCTTGAATAGACTCAATAAATGAAAGGAATTTAAATTACAATTAATTTCAACAATGAATCTCTCTTTGACAGGACTGCACGTTGCCCCTCACTTCCACCATGTCTCTCCCTGTATCTAAAAACCACTGGTGTTGTTATTCTGCTACTGGTATTTCTGTTAATCATTACTGTTTACTACAGCAACAGAAATACATAGAGGCCTGGCAGCTTCAGGCTCGATCCACCAGGGATACCAGACAAACAAAGACAAGGGGGTAGAGACTGGGCACAATGGGGGGGGGGGCATAAGAGAGGTGTAGGGTGGGTAGGATTGGAGGGGGAGGACCATTGTGGTGTATGTTTTCAATGTAACCTGAGCAGCCTAGTACCCCCCCACCTCTGCCCATTCCCCCTCCAAAATCTGCATTGTCTGTGAATTGGGGGCCAGGTGTGTGCAGCTGCTGGTTGTTGAACTGTGTTTGAGAGATTTGGGGCTAAGGAAGAAGAATGGTGGGCGTTTCAGCAAGATCTCAGAGTCCCTTTGAAATCATTGGGATCTCAGCCAAGGCTGAGATCCTGGCCCAAGAGAGTGCCATGTGTCCCACAGATGGGCGCTCCAATATGAGGGGACATACCGTACAGACGAGATGGCTAATATTGCCCAAAGAGAGCTCAGGCACTGGCTTTAATGGCTATAATGGCATAAAAATAAGACGACCCAGACTAATGCCTATCATCAATATAATGTACTGTTATGCACATTTAAAATGCTAATAGACCGTTAATACCAATGTAATTAACACAGCTGGGGGCTTCATCAAGGCTCTGCCATGAGAATAGCATAGAACAGTCAAAGTATAACCTACTAAGACATTTGTCAACTATATAAAGACATGTTTCTGTTTTCAAACTGCTGGACGCAAAGATTTTGCCATACATACTTCCTTTACTAGCGCCAACAAGGTGTGAAAGTCCTAACCTACTGCCTTTTTCCTGAAAAAAAACCCCAGAAAAATACATGTATTCGCAAGAGCTGTATGCATTACGTGTTTTTTAGAGCTAGATTTGCCCTGAAAGAGTGAGTGCCCTGGTATCTGTCCATGATAAATTCTTCACCCTCTGGATGCACTTGGATGATTGTCATTCACTCTCACGGCCAATTACCATAGTTGACCTCCCCGTCTGACTTTGATAAACAACCAGTATTTTACAGAAGGCGCTAGCTACTCCAAGGCTAAAACTCCCGGTGTAACACATTCCATTCTGATGAAAGAGGTTCCCTGAATAAAACAGTTAAACCTCAAGAATTGTTTTTGTTGGTTTTCTGGCACGAATGCGATAAGTCAATGCTGAGGAAATTCCCTCCAAGAGGGCAGGGATAAATCTAGCCACTTCATAAAGAGCAGCTGTTCAATATGAAATCCCACACTAAGATCAATAATCCACAGTCTGGAGATACTGTATGCATGGCAAATGTCTGCTCATGCCCTGGCTGCTGGATGCACCTTTGATTTGATTTGATTTGATATACTGTCTGTGCCTGGTTTATTTCTTTACAGCGTGGCAAAGACATCCAACCAAAATCTAAAGCTATGGGTATGTAACCACAATCATTTGTGGGTGGGCTTAAAGTATCATGCTTCTAAAGTGCAAGAGGTCCAATAGAGAAGGTAAATCCAAACAAACCAAGACTATCTTGTCTTCAGATCAGCACACAGCCTCTAGACCCCTGTCTACAGGTCTAGATGCATTTGGGATTAGGATAACCCCCCTCCTATAATCAAAGCCCAGGTGGAGCAACATGGGGCCATTAGAAGCCCCTACTCATTGTTTTGGTCCACCCTTCAGCGGGAAACTTCAAATGGTGCAGGGGGGTGGACCGCTTTGGGGCTTCCCTCAGTCTCTGTACTCCTGTCTCACCTCATCATTGCTCAGGGGGCTTATCACAGCAAGGCTCAGGGCCTACTCCATGGCTCCTTAGCCTTGATCAATGAGCCTCCAGAATGAGAGGTGTCATGGCCGTCTCAGCTCCTGAATGCAGCTGTCAGTGCTGTAGACGTCTGAGGTCAATCAGAATAAAAGATCCAGAAGTTTGAAGGTTCAATTAATGGTTTGGTAAAGTCCCAGCACCAAGCAAAAAGTAACTGTCAATGTAAACTATGATGCTTGGCCAAAAATGTGTGCTGAGATGTGCTGCAAGTAGATTAGCGCAGAGTGCACAAAAAAAAAAATCTACTCGATATCGAATAGGCCTATCAGTTTAAGAGCATATTTGCGACCAATCCAATTTTTTGTGTACATTATTGTCAGTATTTCCATCAGTATCAGTACTATTTCAAGGCGCTGTTGTAAGCCTCTGGGCTCAGACAGCACCCTCTCTCTAATGAACACAAAGAGTCATTATATTTGAATATTTGCCTGCTGTGGCTATCTGTCACTCAGGCTAATACAGTAATGCAGTGTGGACGAGGCCCACAGCAGCACACATCGCAGCTGTCTCTGTACAGCACACTGCAAATCCACCCAATTGCCACAGCTGCCCTTTTCTGTAACGGAAGAGACATGAAGAAAATATAGGGAAAGTCACGAAAGGTTTTGAGAATGACACAAGTATTGGTCTCCACAAAGTTTGCTGCCTCAGTGTTGATAATGGAAATTTGCATATACTCCAGAATGTCATGAAGAGTGATCAGATGAATTGCAATTAATTGCAAAGTCTCTCTTTGCCATGAAAATTAACTTAATCCCCCAAAAACATTTCCACTGCATTTCAGCCCTGCCACAAAAGGACCAGCTGCCATCATGTCAGTTATTGTCTCGTTAATACAGTTGAGAGTGTTGACGAGGACAAGGTTGGAGATCACTCTGTCATGCTGATTGAGTCAGAATAACAGACTGGAAGATTTAAAAGGAGGGTGGTGCTTGAAATCATTGTTCTTCCTCTGTCAACCATGGTTACCTGCAAGGAAACACGTGCAGTCATCATTGCACAAAAAGGGCTTCACAGGCAAGGATATTGCTGCTAGTAAGATTGCACCAAAATCAACCATTTATCGGATCATCAAGAACTTCAAGGAGAGAAGTTCAATTGTTGTGAAGAAGGCGTCAGGGCTCCCAAGAAAGTCCAGCAAGTGCCAGGACCGTCTCCTAAAGTTGATTCAGGTGCGGGATCGGGGCACCACCAGTGCAGAGCTTGCTCAGGAATGGCAGCAGGCAGGTATGAGTGCATCTGCACACACAGTGAGGCATTTTTTTTTGGAGCATGGCCTGGTGTCAAGAAGGGCAGCAAAGACGCCACTTCTCTCCAGGAAAAACATCAGGGACAGACTGATATTCTGAAAAAGGTACAGGGATTGGACTGCTGAGGACTGGGGTAGAGTCATTTTCTCTGATGAATCCCCTTTCCGATTGTTTGGGCCATCTGGAAAACACCTTGTCCGGAGAAGACAAGGTGAGCACTACCATCAGTCCTGTGTCATGCCAACAGTAAAGCATCCTTAGACCATTCATGTGTGGGGTTGCTTCTCAGCCAAGGGAGTGGGCTCACTCAGAATTTTGCCTAAGAACACAGCCATGAATAAAGAATGGTACCAACACATCCTCCGAGAGCAACTTCTCCCAACCATCCAAGAAGAGTTTGGTGACGACCAATGCCTTTTCCAGCATGATGGAGCACCTTGCCATAAGGCAAAAGTGATAACTAAGTGGCTCGGGGAACAAAACATCTACATTTTGGGTCCATGGCCAGGAAACTCCCATTCAGAACTTGTGGTCGATCCTCATGAGGCGGGTGGACAAACAAAAACCCACAACTTCTGACAAACTCCAAGCATTGATTATGCAAGAATGGCCTGCCATCAGTCAGGAAGTTAATTGACAGGATGCCAGGGCGAATTGCAGAGGTCTTGAAAAAGAAGGGTCAACACTGCAAATATTGACTCTTTGCATAAACTGAATGTCTGAAAGACTTTGACACTTATGGAATACTTGTAATTATACTTCAGTGTACCATAGTAACTACTGACATAAAGATCTAAGAACACTGAAGCAGCAAACTTTGTGGAGACCAAGACTTGTGTCATTCTCAAAACTTTTGGCCACGACTGTATGTTCTCATAGTTTTGAGAAGTGTCTGACTGCGGAGCTAGAAGACCATTGTTCAGCTAAACTTCTGTTCTTTCAGTCTTGGCCTCTGTTAGAAAGCACAGCTCGGATATAATAATTAATCTGAAGCATTGCTGAGAGCCTGAGCGTTTTCTTTAGGATCAAATCAAATCAAATGTTATTGGTCACATAAACATATTTAGCAGATGTTATTGTGGGTGTAGTGAAATGCTTGTGTTTCTAGCTCCAACAGTGCAGTAGTATCTAACAATTCACAACACACACAAATCTAAAAGTAAAAGAATGGAATTAAGAAAAATATAAATATTAGGACGAGCAATGTCGGAGTGGCATTGACTAAAATACAGTAGAATAGAATACAGTATATACATATGAAATTAGTAAAGCAGTATGTAAACATTATTAAAGTGACTAGCGATTCCATGTCTCTGTATATGTGGCAGCAGCCTCTAAGGTGCAGGGTTGAGTAACCGGGTGGTAGCCAGCTAGAGATGGCTATTTAACAGTCTGATGGCCTGTTTTTCAGTCTCTCTGCCCCAGCTTTGATGCACCTGTACTGACCTCGCATTCTGGATGATAGCGGGGTGAACAGGTCGTGGCTCGGGTGGTTGATGTCCTTGATGATATTTTTGGCCTTCCTGTGACATCGGGTGCTGTAGGTATCCTGGAGGGCAGATGCGCACCACCCTCTAGAGAGCCATGCAGTTGTAGGCGGTGCAGTTGCCGTACCAGGCAGTGATACAGCCTGACAGGATGCTCTCAATTGTGCATCTGTAAAAGTTGCGCTGTTGTGCCTTCTTCACCACACTGTCTGTGTGGGTGGACCATTTCAGATTGTCAGTGGTGTGTACGCCGAGGAAGCTTTTCACCTTCTCCACTGTGGTCCCGTCGATGTGGATAGGGGCATGCTCCCTCTGCTGTTTCCTGAAGTCCACGATCAGCTCCTTCCTTTTGTTGACGTTGAGGGAGAGGTATATTTTGCCTGACACCACTCCGCCAGGGCCCTCACCTCCTCCCTGTAGGCTGTCTCGTCATTGTTGGTAATCAGGCCTACTACTGTTGTGTCGTCTGCAAACATGATGATTGAATTGGAGGAGTGCGTGGCCACGCAGTCATGGGTGAACAGGGAGTACAGGAGGGGGCTGAGCACGCACACTTTTGGGGCCCCTGTGTTGAGTGTCAGCGAAGTTGACGTGTTGTTTCCTACCTTCACCACCTGGGGTCGGCCCGTCAGGACGTCCAGGACCAAGTTGCACAGGGCGGGGTTCAGACCCAGGGCCCCGAGCTTAATGATAAGCTTGGAAGGTACTATGGTGTTGAAGGCTATAGTCAATGAACAGCATTCTTATATAGGTATTCCTCTTGTCCAGATGGGATAGGGCAGTGTGCAGTGCAATGGCGATTGCATAGTCTGTGGATCTATTGGGGCAGTAAGCAAATTGAAGTGGGTCTAGGGTGTCAGATAAGGTAGAGGTGATGTGATCCTTAACTAGCCTCTCAAAGCACTTCATTGTAACGCCTGTACCTCCGACCTCGACGGTACCGCTCCCACCCCGGCGCTCCAGACCCGCACCTGCCTTTCGTCATGTAGGTCGACGCGTCCGAGGAAGGCGTGGCTACTACGCCCAGTCCTGTACCGTCTGCGCACAGTCTAAGGCGTCAAGACAGGCTCCCGCGGGTAAGCTCCACCCATTGCCGGTACCTCAGCGGCCTTGGTCACATCTGGCAATTGACTTTGTTACAGACTTGCCCCGGTCGGAGGGACATATGCCATCCTGGTGGTAGTAGATCGGTTCTCCAAGATGGTCCGTTTTGTCCCTCTGGCTGGTCTTCTATCTGTCAACTCCGAATACCTCTTCTCCTCCGGCGGTGTCTTGGAGCAGCCTCTGGGAGGTAGGAACAAAGGATCCAAGTCGGGAAAGTTGTATTCCTGGTCGTAATGCTGGTGAGTTACCACCGCTGTGATATCCAAAAGTTCTTTCCGTCTGTATGTAATAACACAAAAAACGTTCTGGGCTAATAATGTAAGAAATAACACACAAAAAAACAAAATACTGCAAAGTTGCTTAGGAGCTTGAAGCAGAGCTGCCATGTGTGCCGGCACCATCATTAAGCATTAAGCATCTATTTAGACCTGTGGTTACCAACCTTTTCTGAGTCAAGATCACTTTAGCAGTCAAAAAGCAAGCCGAGATCTACCGCTCAGATTTTTATTTAAACATGATTTAAAAAAAAATAAAAAACATTTAAAAAAGTGCTCTAGGAATTAGGTTTGTGTAGTAGGTCTAATACATTATAACAGCATATTTTGGCTATATGCCTGGCCTGCCAATATTATTTTTCTCAGACCATATTATACTTCAAAACTCGAGCTTTGATAACAAAATAGATCAGTTGGTGTAGCACTTGCGAGGCACAGCAGAGCCTAAATTGAAATAATTAGCAAACAATTTGCTTTTTTATTTTACTGGACTGATGCTACCTGCATCTGATGGGAGAGAGCAGCAGAGGGTCCGCCTCTCAAAACTTAGACATGAACTCACAAACTGCAGCTCTTTGCTGTATTCTTTGACAGTCTCTCTCTGGTCATGGTTTTAAAAGTTATTAAATCTCACGTAGGCTAGTATCAAACTTTGCTGTGGCCAGGGTCATGGAAGCTGTGGGTAGGCACAGTGATTGGCCAGCTCAGTAGGCACACTAGATTTAGCCACAGATCTCCAGGTCCGCCGGGTAGGCAGAGTTTTTTCAGGCAAATTAAATGGGAACACTTTGCCTACCCGGTGCGCAGGGCTTCTGAATCAAGTCTTCATTGTTGGCTTTTCTACAGAAATGTTTGGTGATCAAGGGGCTGACACTGTAGGTAGGCCGTCATTGTAAATAAGAATTTGTTCTTAACTGACTTGCCTAGTTAAATAAAGGTTAAAAATCGACTAGGACTGTCGGTTGGCGACCACTGATTTAGACCAACCAGAATTAATTACCCTGTTGCTGCCCCCTGTTGGATGTATATGACATTACATCATATGGTGACTGAGGTGACGATTAACATTCAATTGCATTATGCTCTAATGAGCATGCTGAGTTCCCCCACCAGCAAGTGACAGGTCGATATCTCAGCCAGGGGCTCTGGCTAATGACATTATATCTTATCTAGATGTACGTCAGAGAACCACTAGCAGCTGTGTATTTCTATGCCATTAATGTTTACATTCATGATAAATAGTGTGTAATCTGGGGAGCTGTTCAAATGGATTTTAGGGAGGGCTCCTTGCCTGAGTAAAGGAATGACTGCCAAAACGAAGAAAAGTTTTATTACGTCTCGAAAAACTCTCTCTCGCTCCCTCCCCTCACTTTCTAGAAGAGTGAAATCATTGAAGATGTGAACAGAACATCTTCCTCTACCAAATATCCTTTAAAAAGCGCCATTGAATTTCCTTCTGTTGTTTTAAAAGCTTCCTTTCAGATGCCTTCTTTAATTTCATTTTTTGGGTCATCTGAGTTCAGTCCCAAATACATACTTAAAGGACTGTAATAATTCTGAATATTAAGCTGCAAGAGAAGCCTGGCTCCATTGTGGATGAACCTAGCAATGCGCAAAGACTGGTCTCTGAGGGGGAACACATCTCATTGTGCTTCCATCAGCAGAGGTCAGGGGATGAGAGGGCATAGCCCTACTGAGGCTCCTATGATGGAGGGACCAGTAATGTACTTCCATATTCCAATGATGGCTTAATTTGAAGTCCATTATTTCCTTCATCTGAATTATTACTGGGATAATGCATCAAGAAATATGAAGAGAAATGCAACCCTATATGCAACCATGTAAATAATGGCAGGTTTTGTGTCATTCAAAGAAAGCCAGGCCTGTTTTCTCTGCTCCGTGAGCACTACTTTCATGTTCTTTTTTGGATGATTTGGTAAACAAATGATTGACAATGTATAAATCTGTCATTCTGCCCCTGAACAAGGCAGTGTTCCACTGTTCCTAGGCCATCATTGTGAATAAGAATTTGTTCTTAACTGACTTGCCTAGTAAAATAAAGGTTAAATAAAAATATATTATAACTCATTTTTCAACCACTCCACAGATTTCATGTTAACAAACTATAGTTTTGGCAAGTCGGTTAGGACATCTACTTTGTGCATGACACAAGTAATTCTTCCAACAATTGTTTACAGACAGATTATTTCACTTATAATTCACTATATCACAATTCTGTTGACTGTGCCTTTAAACAGCTTTAGAAGCTTCTGATAGGCTAATTGACATAATTTGAGTCAATTGGAGGTGTACCTGTGGATGTATTTCAAGGCCAACCTTCAAACTCAGAGCCTCTGTGCTCGACATCATGGGAATCAAAAGAAATCAGCCAAGACCTCAAAAAAAAAATGTGTAGACCTCAACAAGTCTGGTTCATCCTTGGGAGCAATTTCCAAACGCCTGAATGTACCACGTTCATCTGTACAAACAATAGTACGCAAGTATAAACACGAATAAACACAATGGGTCATACCAGCTGTCATACTGCGTTATGTACATCGTTATGTTAGGAGGAAAAAGGGGGAGGCTTGCAAGCCGAAGAACACCATCCCAACCTTGAAGCACAGGGGTGGCAGCATCATGTTGTGGGGGTGCTTTGCTGCAGGAGGGACTGGTGCACTTCACAAAATAGATGGCATCTTGAGGAAGGAACATCATACCACTCAGGAAGGAGACGCGTACTGTCTCCTAGAGACGTACGTACTTTGGTGCGAAAAGTGCAAATCAATCCCAGAACAACAGTAAAGGACCTTGTGAAGATGCTGGAGGAAACAGGTACAAAAGTATCTATATCCACAGTAAAACGAGTCCTATATCGACATAACCTGAAAGGCCGCTCAGCAAGGAAGAAGCCACTGCTCTAAAACCGCCATAAAAAAAGCCAGACTACGGTTTGCAACTGCACATGGGGACAAAGCTCGTACTTTTTGGAGAAATGTCCTCTGGTCTGATGAAACAAAAATAAAACTGTTTGGCCATAATGACCATTGTTATGTTTGGAGGAAAAAGGGGGAGGCTTGCTGAAGAGCACCATCCCAACCGTAAAGCACGGGGGTGGCAGAATCATGTTGTGGGGGTGCTTCGCTGCAGGAGGGACTGGTGCACTTCACAAAATAGATGGCATCATGAGGAAGGAAAATTATGTGGATATATTGGCGCAACATCTCAAGACATCAGTCAGGAAGTTAAAGCTTGGTCGCAAATGGGTCTTCCAAATGGACAATGACCCCAAGCATACTTCGAAAGTATGGCAAAATGGCTTAAGGACAACAAAGTCAAGGTATTGGAGTGGCCATCACAAAGCCCTGACTTCAATCCTATAGAAAATGTGTGGGCAGAACTGAAAAAGCATGTGCGAGCAAGGAGGCCTACAAACCTGACTCAGTTACACCAGTTCTGTCAGGAGGATGGGCAGAAATTCACACAACTTATTATGGGAAGCTTGTGGAAGGCTACCCGAAACGTTTGACCCAAGTTAAACAATTTAAAGGCAATGCTACCAATCTGACCTAAAACAGGGAATTTTTACTGGGATTAAATGTCAGGAATTGTGAAAAACTGAGTTTAAATGTATTTGGCTAAGGTGTATGTAAACATCCGACTTCAACTGTATCTCTAGTCAATAATCGAAAAACAAACAGTTTTACCCCATCTCCCAGGGGGGCGTGGAGGATTAAGTGGAGATGACCCAATTAAGACAAGGTTAAAAGTGGGAAAAACAGGGATCGGAGGCAAAATGTAGGATTAGGTCAGAGCAGAGTGAGTGTTGTCCTGTTGTGAAGTGGAGGAGGGAGAGGGGGAGGTGAGGTAGCATTATGCTCAGTTGGTAGAGCATAGTGCTTAAAATGCCAAGGTTGTGGGTTTGTGTCCCATGGGGTACCAGTATGAAAATGTATCCACTCAATACTGTAAGTTGCTCTGAATAAGAGTGTCTGCTAAATGACTAAAAATGTAAGGTAGGGCCACACCATACTCAGGTAGATAAATGACAGGGGAGTGTCAGTGGAGTTGTTTCCCCTATATGCATTTAGCAGCTGCACACAACGAGGATTTAGTGGTTGAAAAAGGGCACTCGCACACACTGTTAAGGTGAGCTGCACTTAGTAAAAGCAACACTCAAGCCCAACCCATCTTCGCTTAGAGCGTGCATGCACACACACACACTTCCACGCACAAATACAAACTCCCTGGACTCCTGGAGTTACTTATTTATTTATTTTATCAACGCAGGCACATTGCACACATAACACAGTTTATATATTTCTTTTTTTAAAGGCGCGTGGTCCGGGAGATGAAAAACACAGATATGCCAGTGATAGCTTTGGAAAAACAGATCCTAATTAAACAATTTAAACCTCTTGGTCGTTGGAGAGGGCTGTTTGAAATTTAGAACCAGCACATATCATATGATAATATTGGTGAGCAAAATAGGTTTAATTGGCAACGTGATTTCATAGTCACACTGGCCAAGGTGCCAATTTAGCAACGGTAATTAAAACGGTATAACTAAGTTAATGAATAGGCCACTTAAAATCGTAAAAATTGACACGGAAAGGAAATGTTCAGTTAACTCTGTCTACCCGAAGGCTACGTCAAGTTTTTACTAGTTTGGGAAAAGGGACGCTTTTTAATTTTCCAAAAACATATGCGCCTCCAACCGTTAACATTTAAACATTTGCATTTTGCACAGTTGCACTTGCTCCTTAAATACGCTACAAAATCTTAACTCAAAGTGTGTAGCCTATTATTGCGAAATAACGGTCCACAACTTCGCATAAGTGTAAAATCTACTAGGTTTTAATGTGACTGCAATTAAATAAATAAAATGTTACATTAAAAACAGCCAAATATCGAAACCCAAGGTTAGGCTGCTATAGCATCCCTCAGTCAATCGAAGGGCATGCCAAAGTGCATCTCATTCAAACTACCCGTTGTAAACATTCGTTAAATCCAAGAGAAAGGTTTCCCAAAATCTAAAACACAAAAAAATTACGCTATGTGTCTTACTTACCATTCCAGCTGAGGGAGCAAATAAGAAGAACCACCAATATAAACGAGTTATTTGGGAAAGCCATGCTGTTTCTCCTGTCTTATCCAGTCCTAAAATGAAACGTAGTTAGTCAACTTGGTCCGCGCGCACAAAGAGAGAGCGAGGCAGTCTGGACGGCTTTGAAGGAAAGGAAGGGAGGGAGTCGTGTTGCAGAAAAAGGTTTGTCGTCTATTGTACTGTCTGTAGGAGGAATTTTGGATTTCCAAATTCCATCCCCCTTCCCTCTTGTATTTAGTGGGTAACACGAATATTTTTCTTGCAAGAAAATGTATCTATTACAGTAGGGACGCTAAGCCTACGTTATTGCCTGGAATAACACCTCTAGGTCAAAATAGTATTCTCTCATTTGGCTACATTTACATTGGGGTGCATAAGGAACTACGTGCTTTGATGAATGAGAAAATATGATTTATTGTGAACATTAACCCTAACCCATTTATAGGATACAGCCCATGAATATCATCACATCAGCTAATGTAATAATCCAATCATGTAATGCAAGGACATAAAAGGATTGGAACAATGAATTAACATTATATCCCATTAAATTAACCCTTTGTTCTCTCTATAGGTAGAAATACTGTACATTTGAAGAATATTGGCAGAAATACGTTGTCCACGAATGGGTCCTTGTACATACATACTGTAGTAGTGGCCCCAACTTTTAACCCTAGGAAAGGGGCTTCTCCGGGGCAGATCAGCTTGCAGGTCGTTAACAATCTCTGCTGTTTTCATCACTGGACTGTCACCTCAGCTTACAGCTGCAGCAGAGAGGAGCTCCTGAGTGAGGCTGCCACTCCAGCTGTCCTGCAGGGTCGGGTCCCCCTCTATAGATCACTACTACCTGGCCTGGGACACAGTGCAGGGGAATATAGGGTTACAAATGGAGGGAAAATCAACCCATAGGGCAGAAATTAAGAACAGTGGTGGTTATAGAGCTATGTTGAACAATAGATGTAACAGGACACAATATGTTCTGTTTTAACCTTATTTTATGCAGTGCAGGATATCTTTTTCAGCAAGACATTTTCTTTTTGATGTATTAAAGCATTCAATCTCTTCAATTATAGTATATTTAGACTTTATTTACACTTCTAAGAAGGACCATATCAGAAATAACAGTAAACAATTAGTGAATGTTTTGTTTTTACTTAAGATGTTCCATTTTAAAAACCGTCTACACCGACAAAGGTACTGTCAGTGTAGTTAAGGTCAACTTCTAGATCCATCACACACTCCGCATGCATCACACTGTGAGAGGGTTTGTTCACCTGCAGATGCAAACACACTCATCACTGTACACAGCAGCAATTCACCCTACTACCACCCCTGCCAAGTGCATCAAATCTGGGCCAGTGGATTTAGAAAAGAGGGCACAAAAGCAGCGTGCAGCACAGTCCCTTGAGGCCAAGGTACAGTCTATAGAGCAGAGGAGGCAAATCTGAAGCAAATTAGAAAAAGCCTTTGAAGTGGACCCAGAGCCCAAGCCCCCCTCTGAAATCCCTTATTTTCCCTGTGATAGAGAGACGCAGTAAAATACGATTTCCATGTTGAAAGTTCATTTTCTCCATCTCAAATCAATTGTATCTATCGCCCAATCTCTATTGCTCTCCCTCTCTCGCCCTATCTCCCTCTCTCTCTCTCTCTCTCTCTCTCTCTCTCTCTCTCTCTCTTGCTCCCTCTCTCTTTCTCTCCCCCTGTTGTATCAGAGATCCCATCTGTCTCTCACACTGTTGTGTCAGCGGAGAGCAAACAGAGAGGGAGGGGGAGATGGAAGGGGGTGACAGTGAGGATTTAATGATCAAACCCCATTAACACACACACTGATTACTATCAGGAGACAGGTGCCAGTTCAGATGATCTGCACACTCTCGTTATGTCTCCAAGTTGACTTTTTTGTGGGCTGGAAAGACAAGCGTGATTTTTTTTAGACTCAAGTACAAGTGTCTCATGAACAAGTCAAGATCACTGTGATGAAGTTGTCACTCCAACAAAATGAGGTTCAAAGGTACAGCTGGACCGATACCTCAAATCAAAAAATTACTTATTCAAAAACTGACAGGTTGACAAGAAGTTAAAACTCAGTCAACAAACTGAAGTTTCTATCTCACTGCTTTCCTGTCTCTTGGACATATTTGTGTAGAAAGAAATGGTGAATAAGATTAAGAAGTCATTATTACAAATTCACTATCTTGCTATATTAATGTAATGCATTTTCTGCTAATAATATTCACCATTATGACTAATCATCACCCTATAGTCATATGATGAAGCCATTCCCATTGGGCTTACTGGGGTGAGGTCAGGTGCTGATGATGTGGAGGACATGAGAGGGAGAGAGATGAGCCAACAGAAGATCAGGAGGAGCCCTGAGGTGTGACTGGTTTCCATGGCTGCCTGCACAATTCCCTATCATCAAGATCACAGAATACCATGTTTTTTCTCCTTGTCACTCGCTTTGATTACACACACAAAGAAAATCTTCTATATAGTGCCAAATACAATAAGTATTGGTGGAGTATGTTCGACATTTAGCAGACGCTCTTATCTGGAGCACCATAGCGGATCCCTTTTTGATACTATATAGATATTTTTTAAAAGATTCTATAATGCAGAGGTTCTCAAAGCGGGGTCTGCGGGAGGTACTATTTTTGCATTACAAAAAAAAAGAACATTGCCAACAATAGCAGATTCAACTAATTAATTAATTTACAAAAATTGTACAAAACATCCAGGGCCGCCCCTGCTGGGCAACATGGGCCTGGGAGGCCCACATTACTGTGGCAGGTAGCCTAGCGGTTAAGTGCGTTGCGCCAGTAACCTTAAGGTTGCTGGTTTGAATTCCTGAGCTGACTAGGTTTGAAAAATCTGTCAATGTGCCCTTGAGCTAGGCACTTAACTCTAGGTGCACTGGATAAGAGTGTCTGCTAATTGTTGAACATACTCAACCAATTTATACTTATTGTATTCCCCCAAAATGATATATAAAACAACAACATAAATGCACTGTAATTTAAGCAATTTTTCTCTCAGCCTCTTGGCAAAATGTTTCTAATTGCAGGAAATTAGCTTGAACCAGTGGAGGCTGGTAGGAGGAGCTATAGGAGGACAGGCTCATTGTAATGACTGAAATGGAATTGATGGAATGGAGTCAAACATGTGGTTTCCATATGTTTGATGTGTTTGATACCATTCCATGTATTCCATTCCAGCCTTTACAATGAGCCTGTCCTCCTATAGCTCCTCCTACCAGCCTCCTCTGGCATGAAAACTGCTAAATGTTCTCTCCTACTCTAGATATGGAGGAATCTCAAATATAAAATATATTTTGATTTGTTTAGCACTATTTTGCCAAGAGGAGGGCCTTAAAAGAGAAACTTGTCATTTAGAAAACAGCCCATTGATATGAATCAGAAACATTTATTATTCTTTCAAAATGTACTACAAAGTGTAAATAGGAGAATTTTGGTCAACTGAGGTTTGTGAGACTTTTGGTCGTGACTGTGTCCAAACATAAATTAAAGTTGGGTTTGTTTCAATCCTGCCTACGGCTAGCAGCACACAAGTAATCATCAATTCAGAGTGCAGCTGCATGCGACCTAATCGTAATGCCTGTGGTAAATTTGGGTTCATGTTGGATATCCCTATGGGGCAAGTTAGGGACCATCAGTAAATTACACAATATACATGGGACAATTTGTGAAAATCCCAATATCTCCAAATATCAATGATATAAAAAATATTGGAAGCATTTAATGAAATAACTAAAAGGTGCCTAACTACCCCCGGAGGCTATACAAAGTTAAACCAATTTTGCTATGGTCGCTCACCAGCCAGCTGTAGCTAATTAGCTAAATAATTTGTCTAACTCTTCCCATCTGCGAACACACACAAGAGTCACCCACATCAAACCACACCCGAAACCAACTCACGTTTGGAATCAGGCCAGGGCCCGAGACTTGGTTCGTCCGGCCATGCACTATCGAAGTCATAGTAAAACTCCTTCTATGCTATTTTCATCTCACTCGAGTTGATTATGAAGGGGTCCCTGGTGAATTTGACATCACAAAAGGTGTTCCCAGCCCCAAAGAGTTTGTGCACACTTGCTATGAAAAAACATGCTCATAAGATTCTAAATGGAACCCTTGTCGTGGCATAAAGACCCCTTTCCTAAGGTTCTATAAAGAACCATTAATAATAAAAGGTTCTATATAGCATCAAAAAGGGTTTCGCTATGGTTACAACTCCTTTTGGGGCTATAAAGAACCTCTTTTTATGTTTTTTTATAGAACCTTTATGGAGAATGGTTCTATAAAGAACCCTCAATCTCAAAGGTTCTTTGTAGATCATTTTTAAGAACCATACAGGGTTTTTTATTCTCGTTAGCCAATATTACAATACAAAAATTCCATAACCATTATTGTCTTGATTGACAAGTTGAATCAGGTGTACAACATCTGGGGTTCCTTGAGGAGAGAATTGAGAACTACTAATCTAGGCCATACATGAGTCTTTCACAAGATATGGTAACTGGCCCTTAGTCATATTTAATATATAACAGCATAACACAACAGATTAGATCAACTGCAATGACATTCTCACTCACGGTATGGTTGCACAAAAAAAGAGATGTGAGAAAACCACTCACCAAAATATTCGAATGAGCCACTGCCCCTACATTTAAATGATCACTAAAGAGGAAAGAACCCTTTTCTAAACAGCAAAGAACCATTGAAGGGCTACAACGGTTCATTGAGTCATTATGGTCCCACAAAGAACCATCACCCTTACCAAAAACACTTGAAGAACCCTAATTTCTAAGTGTGTACAGTTCGCAGTCACCATGGAAATCCCTAACAAAGCTATCTGTTTCACCTACCCAAAACAACATTGAGAAATAGTGAATGGAGAATTAAGAGGGAAGAGCTGCTGGGATCAAAGTCATGCTAAAGGGGCTACTCTCCTGCCAAAACTTGCAATCAATACAGGAATCTTCTCCCCTACAATGTTTGATTCTGGTGGCTGGTGCTTGTCTTGAACAAGACCCCCCACTGTATGGACTTACTTACGGTAACGATGCAGCATCGGGAATGTGTATTCTTCTCCTGACAAAGACCACCTCCATGTCCATAGGCACCTGCAGGTCCCACCTGGATAGTCATCTTATACCACAGCTGGAGGCGTTCTGTCGCTAGACAATGCTGATGAGATGATATCTATGACTGTGTGAGTGAGAACCCTAATGTAACTGTCCTTTTTGTATATATTTTCACTTTTCACTGGGTTGATTGATTTGATGGTGAATTCATTAATTAGTGATGGGGTGTGGCTGCATTTGATCATACTCAAGCCCTTTGGTGTACATTTAAATTAAAATAGTGTACCTCTTTTACACCCCTTTTTACACCTCCAATCTTTTTATTTTTACTCTTTGGTCCCCTCATCACCTTGCTGTTACATTCGGCACCACTGTAAAACAAATATAAAACAATAGCACTCTACAAGACAACAAAACAGCTTGCAAAGACAACACAGCTGTAGGCCTCCGGATCAAGTTCGCCACAACACCAGGCAGGGTGGAGAACCTAACCCAATATGGCACATGTTGTTGTTCAATGACATTCAGTGTGGGGCAGCTGGTGTAGGCTAGTGATACAGAGCTAACGTGATTATCCTGAGCATTCTCCTCCTTGTTGCCGGGAGCAGGAACTAGCACTGGCAGGACTGGTTACACAGATTGGGAACAGAGTGTATCTCCACAGGGGTGTCAGACTCGCCAGAGCCAAAAGCGAAGATGACATGCAAGAGCTGAGGACAATGTCAAGGTCCTTTTTCCTCATCCCCCCCAGTTCAGATACTGTAAGGTTATTTCTGAAGGTTGTGCTGAAGGTTTTGGGCTCCTAAGACCTTGACCTCTCGTTGTTCTGACTTTGAAGGATTATTATCAAAGATAATCATGTATGTCATTAGCTGGAGCTGTATGGTCCTTGTTCCCATGAAAGTGTGTGTATTGGGACTGAAATTCACCTCAGGGTATCACACATTTCTATCATCTCAGTTGTAGCAAACATTTCACTAATGTGTGAAACGCAGTGGGTAGATTGAGTTTGATCTGAATGGTAACAAACATTATGCCCTCTTGAGGATACTAAGTTCTTTCTGGTTATAGTGACTAGTTTTCCAGTGGTTTATTCAACCAAAATCTGACTTTATCCAGGTCAAGACCAGTTGAAAATCATGTTAAATGTCTGAGTGAGTTAAGCAACTAAATATATATGCGACAGTAGGACATTTCAAAGATCGTGATTAGGGATTAATTAAAGTAAATTACAATCAGTAGTTATTTAATACTCATAATCATTAATTAGGTTATGTTTTATTCACGACTAGTCATCAGAAGTACTCCGTTAATAGGCACCATTATTCCATAACATGAGGCATAGTACAAATTCAAAGAACAATGTGAATCCACAATGTCACAAGGTGCTTTTCAGCTAGTGGAGCATTCTCTCCAGACAGAAGCTTGGACAATACTGCTTATCGTTAATGGAGGTGAGTTGAGACGCAGGTGCAGGATTGTGTCAAGAGCAACAGGCTAAACAGCTCTAATCTAGATGTTGGCTCATTGCAATTGAGTTTAAATCAGAGTCCATGGCACATTTTTAATGACCATTGCCTGGTCTAGCTGAGGGGGCCTTTTGAATCATTGAGCCATTGTCTGATCTGCACTTGACGTGTGTGTGTGTGTGTGTGTGTGTGTGTGTGTGTGTGTGTGTGTGTGTGTGTGTGTTTGTTTATTTCAACTTTATTTACAATGACGACCTGCCAAACACATCAATAAACAACAATTACACTATACATATCTACATACACATCTATTACACAATACAAGAAAGCAAATACAAAACACAAAAAGCAAAACACATTCATATGAAACAAACATTCTTCAGTACAAAGGCACTCTAACATCCGCCTGAATTGCTCTAAAGGCACCAAATCCACCAACTTTACAGACTTCTGGAGATCATTCCACATGAGAGGTGCAAAAAAACTAAAAGCAGATTTACTTAACTCGGTGAAGATTGAAGGGAACTCCAGTGTTAGCCGTCCCTTAGTCTGGTAACTCATACGTCTGAAGGTTAACAATGAGGTAAGGTATGGCGGAAGTTTATGCAAGAGGTCTTTATAGACAAAAAAGAGCACAATGCATCGATCTACAAGACTTCAAGGAGGGCCAGCCTACATTGTGACGCCAACTGCAATGACGTGTACTGAACCGATCACCCGTAATGATGTGTACTGAACCTATCACCAGTAATGATGTGTACTGAACCTATCACCCGTAATGATGTGTACTGAACCTATCACCCGTAATGATGTGTACTGAACCTATCACCCGTAATGATGTGTACTGAACCTATCACCCGTAATGATGTGTACTGAACCTATCACCCGTAATGATGTGTACTGAACCTATCACCAGTAATGATGTGTACTGAACCTATCACCCGTAATGATGTGTACTGAACTTAATAAACCGTAATAAAGCGCAATGTGCTATGATAAGGCAAATTGATGAAAGCCTCTGAATAAATAATGAGTGATACACAGTGTCGAAGGCTTTAGACAGGTCAATAAAAAGGTTAGCACTGTGTTTAGTCATACTGTTTCTTCTTCTTCTTCTTCTTCTTCTTCTTCTTCTTCTTGTGTGTGTATTCAGGGGGATGTGTTTGTGTGTGTGTGTTTGTGGGTGTAAAGCGGGTTTCTGGGGGGTTGGGGGGTTAGGGGAGGGGTGACTGGTGCCAGACTTCCCATTGCTCAGTTACAATGACATGTCTTGTGCTGAAGAGGACTATAACATCTACGCTGACCCCTTATAACAGCCGTTGCCATGGTGACCCAACATAATTAACAAATGAATCACCTTGGAGATCCTCAGCTCAGACACATCAAGGTCTGGTTGGTCAGGTGGAGAGAGGGGGTGGACCGTAGGCTGAATCCCAGACACAATACTGGGCGGGGTAGAGGACAGGGGTGGAGCCAAAGTGGGACCCAGGTGGCCACTTGGAGACAAATATAGTGCGTTAAAATGGGATCAGGGCACCTCTTAATCATCGTTAGACGGCTAGACACTTTACATGAATTTCTATTTGATACCATTTCCTAGTTCTGATTCTTGTCATATTCTATTTACATTATAGTGAGGGTAGCAGTTGTAGCTTATTGAAATTCAGCTTATGATGGTTTGGTGAAGAGAGGTTCCCTAATAAAAGATTCTTTGAATGGTAATTTCTTATAAACCATGGATAACCCTTGCATTTCAAGAAATAAAATCTCCTACTTTTGATTTTGGTATTCATTATTTATCCCTCCCTCATAATAAAGCTGTTACTTAATTAAATATGAACACTTTGTTGTTAGGTTATGTACATGTGTTGTGTTCAATTGTTTCTGTAACATTTTCAGTTGAGAACAAGGGTGTGATTGTAAAAGCTGTATGCTTCAGGTTAGCCTCTAGACTTATTTGACAGACCATTGACAAGGTCCCTATCCCCACACCCAGCCCAGGACAAGGGCAGCCAATTCAGTAGATTTCACCCCCGAGCGTGGCCTATGAACATCAACAGAGGAAAGCAATTATAGCTCAGCTGTTCTTGTAAAGGGGACTTTCACAGGCCGAGAACCCCAACCCTCAAAATTGTCAGAGTGCCAGAAAATATGAATGCTATTCTTTCATTAGTTCAGTTGCATACTGAAGGCTTGCTCTATTTAGGCTATCAAGATATAATTTTGTCTGAATAGACTATAGGCAATATTGTTCTGTGTGTCCTTGGCTGTATGGGAAAAGATACTTATCATCTCAACAATAGGTTGATTGTACTATTTAAATTCCCCATTCTATTATGTCTATGGAACCAATTTAAATTAGAATCATTGGCATTCATCTCTTGACCAATCTATGAATGTCAACTATCTGTCCTATTTGATACATTGACAGGGTTTCTTTCAAACATCAACCTAGGATACCGACAGTGCACTTCCACCAGCAGAGTCTTGGAAAGCCATCCTGTTTTCAGCACATCTTAAACATTAAACATGGACAACACTTTCAGGATGAGACTGTGGAGGCAGCCAATTGTGCTATTAGTGAGGACAAGGGTTGAAGGCACCGAAGGCCTATATGGGTAGTGGGGGTCGTATGTTGGCAGGAGAAGGGGGCTTTTTCAAAGGATGTCTGATGTCATTTTTCCACAGTGGGCTTGAAGGAGAGCAGCAGCTATGATAAGATGGGCAAGAATAACAAAACAGGAGAGGAGTGAGAGAATGAGAGAGAGTTAGAGAGATTGCAGCTGTCTGAAAAAGGTCTGGGAAATAACAAAAGACTAACTGTGGACATTTGGCTACCTACAGTTGAAGTCGGAAGTTTATATACACTTAAGCTGGAGTCATTAAAACTAATTTCATGTTAAGAAACTATAGTTTTGGCAAGTCGGTTAGGACATCTACTTTGTGTATGACACAAGTCATTCTGCCAACAATTGTTTAAAGACAGATTATTTAAATTATAATTCACTATATCACAATTCCAGTGGGTCAGAAGTTTGCATACACTAAGTTGACTGTGACTTTAAACAGCTTGGAAAATTCCAGAAAATGATGTCATGGCTTTAGAAGCTTCTGATAGGCTAAATGACATAATTTGAGTCAATTGGAGGTGTACCTGTGGATGAATTTCAAGGCCTAACTTCAAACTCAGTGTCTCTTTGCTCGACATCATGGGAAAATCAAAAGAAGACCTCAAAAAAATGTGTACACCTCCACAAGTCTGGTTCATCCTTGGGAGCAATTTCCAAACGCCTGAAGGTACCACGTTCATCTGTACAAACAATAGTACGCAAGTATAACCACCACGGGACCACGCAGCCGTCATACCACTCAGGAAGGAGACGCGTACTGTCTCCTAGAGATGAACGTACTTTGGTGCGAAAAGTGCAAATCAATCCCAGAACAACAGTAAAGGACCTTGTGAAGATGCTGGAGGAAACAGGTACAAAAGTATCTATATCCACAGTAAAACGAGTCCTATATCGACATAACCTGAAAAGCCGCTCAGCAAGGAAGAAGCCACTGCTCTAAAACCGCCATAAAAAAAGCCAGACTACGGTTTGCAACTGCACATGGGGACAAAGCTCGTACTTTTTGGAGAAATGTCCTCTGGTCTGATGAAACAAAAATAGAACTGTTTGGCCATAATGACCATTGTTATGTTTGGAGGAAAAAGGGGGAGGCTTGCAAGCTGAAGAGCACCATCCCAAATGTAAAGCACGGGGGTGGCAGAATCATGTTGTGGGGGTGCTTTGCTGCAGGAGGGACTGGTGCACTTCACAAAATAGATGGCCTCATGAGGAAGGAAAATTATGTGGATATATTGGCGCAACATCTCAAGACATCAGTCAGGAAGTTAAAGCTTGGTCGCAAATGGGTCTTCCAAATGGACAATGACCCCAAGCATACTTCCAAAGATGTGGCAAAATGGCTTAAGGACAACAAAGTCAAGGTATTGGAGTGGCCATCACAAAGCCCTGACCTCAATCCTATAGAAAATTTGTGGGCAGAACTGAAAAAGCATGTGCGAGCAAGGAGGCCCACAAACCTGACTCACTTACACCAGTTCTGTCAGGAGGAATGGGCCAAAATTCACCCAACTTATTGTGGGAAGCTTGTGGAAGGTTACCCGAAACGTTTGACCAAAGTTAAACAATTTAAAGGCAACGCTACCAAATACTAATTGAGTGTATGCAAACTTCTGACCCACTGGGAATGTGATGAAAGAAATAAAAGCTGAAATAAATCATTCTCTCTACTATTATTCTGACATTACATTTTACATTCTTAAAATAAAGTGGTGATTCTAACTGACCTAAGACATGGGATTTTTAATAGGATTAAATGTCAGGAATTGTGAAAAACTGAGTTTAAATGTATTTGGCTAATGTGTATGTAAACTTCCAACTTCAACTGTATCTGTTAACCTGGAGACTCATCCATGGAATACCGTGATGTCACTTAAAGAGCAAGAGGGCTTGAGGTATGGTTGAAGTCGTTTGAAACACCATATCCTGGACTCCAAATGGAGGCATTTTGTTTACTGGCTCATTTTACTCTGTACACCACCACATATTTTTGGAAAGCCGAGTAGCATGACACAAATATTGGGGATAACACAGAGGTGGGTGCAAAGCAGCTCTCTCTTCTAAGACAACATCACACACGCACAGCTGGGATAAAGAAACATGACTGATTATGTTTTTCACCCCTCCAAAAGAAGCCATATATTCAGGTTGTGTGATGATTTGATAAGGGCCACGGTTGACTGTGGTTCCAGAGCAGACAGGATGAGGGTGGACAGGGGTGTTAAGCAGTCAGATTTATGATTTTATTTTGCCACTTCCATTATGACCGTCCTCAGGGCAAGCTTGGTGGCGATATCAATCACAAATAACATACATTGGTGCTGAGGGATTTAAGTAACTCATAATGAGATACAAGATGTCCATTACCAAAGCATGCCATAGTCTCTCTCAACATGGACTAGGATCTGCCCAAGATACATTTTCTCATTCCAGAGTCATTAGTGAATTGTTGAGTGAGATTATGGCTTGATATTTGGGATATCCTACAGTACAATGGTGTTAATGGTGTTACTACTTGAATGGTGTTGCCTCAGGTGAGTGGGTGGGTAAGTAAATACATTAAATATATCAAATTACTTGGCCTGTATTGTCTCTTAAAACACAGAATGACAGAGGGTGACATGAGTGGGCAATATCTCACAGTTTTGCTTAAGGCTGACCACTGTCTAGCCAGGTAACACCATAACATGGGAGACTATTGAAAAATACATGTAAAAAGGAACTGTAATGGCCCTAAATATGTATAAATATGTTTCCACTGTCTATCTATGCAAAAACAGCATCATATGAACATGGCAGTATGAGAAAAAAATAAATTATTAAGAGTTTAAGATCGCTATGATTGGTGATGAACTAACTACTGTTACAATTTAATTATTAATTAGAATATAATATTATTTGTTTTTATTATTAATGTATTCTTTGTCGTTCTTATTTCTTTCACCGGCTTCAAAGTTGAAGCAGTCTGAGCTCGATTATTTTGTCTAGATAGGCTTTTCAAAATTGAATCTTCCTGTCTGGTTGGTAGTGTTTACATGGATGGCTAAAATGACAGCGTCTTTAGATGGGAGCCTGCAAACATTTTTATCGATTGTGTCAAACAGGGTGTATGTCAATCCAATTATCCCATTGGTAGCAATTGGTTAGCGCGTTATATACGCTATGTAAGGTGAGATCCGTGTTCTATTTTATCTGCTATAGCCAGCTAGCTAGCATAATTGGCTAACTAGCTAGCTGATAGTGGGTGGGGCATTAGCATTACAAGTAGCAGACTAGAGATGTTTTTTCTTCTTCAATGTGTCGTTTTCCAAATGTCTGTTCATCTCAGTTTATGTTATGTCATTGGTAATCAGGAATAATAGCTTTAGCTAGCCACTTACTAATGTTGCACAGCTTGAAAGTTAGCTAACTATACTGCTTAGCCTAACTGATAGCATGCTAGTTAACTAGTGTAAGCAAGTTTTGAAACATAAATGCAGTTCAATGGCAAACTTTAACACATGTTCTTGTCTTCTGTAGGGAACACTAATATGGACGTAGTGAACTTTGCTTCCTGTGCCATTGGGAAATGCCTGGATACGTTTTGCCTTTTACTGGACTTGGTCATCTGGTTTGTAAATTGGCTAGGCCGACTTTTCTCCAACATGGGTTCATCTCTGCACGACTTGCAAGTGGTGCCGAGTGGCTCCACCTTACTAGAATACTGGAACTGTGCCCTGTTCTCCTTCCTCACTGTTACAGAGGTGGTCACAAGCACAGCACACGGAGCTTTCAATGTACTGGAGGGATGGCTTCAGACCTTAGGAGGGGTGTTTGAGAGTTTCAAAATGGTTGGCCACCTCTCTTCTCATGTTGCATGGCGCACCAAGGAGCTGCTACACCGCGGACTACTGTCTGGACATACTGTGCTTAAACAGACTTGTGACGGTTTTAGCATCGCGTTCAGCCTCATTCTCTACTTTGTCAACACTATCGTCAACATTCTCCTCATTGGTACCCAGAACTGCTTCTCTGCAATGATAGGGGCCTGGGAGGCAGTGTCAGGCCCCCTGCATAAAGCCTTGGAGCTGGCCCTCACACTTCTCACCTTCCTATACAGCTGCCTGGTAGGCACCTCTGTACTGCTTTGGACACCCTGCCAGCTAGCTCTTGAGTTTCTGGGCTCCCTTGGTCATGTCTTTATTACAGTGTTCATGCTCAACATCTATGGTTTGCTCCTAACAGCAGTCATCGTTGCTTTGACTTTGCTATATCTCAACCCGGAGCTGCCTCGTCGTGTGGCCCAGCAATGTCTTCACTTTGTCAACGCAATCCCTGGAATGCTAAGTTTACAGAGGACCGTCTATAGACTTTACCTGCTGGCCATGGAGCAAGCGCAAGCTCTTCAGGACAATGCTGCTGGACCACAGGCCATGGGGCAGGTGGCCCAAGCAAGACTGCCAAGGGGCAGAACAGTACAGCCTTCTGTGGACCAAGGTGGAGTGGGGCACCCAGTTCTGGATCCAAGGGCCGCAGGTATTCCTACTGACCATACAGGTTCACTTCTTCCCCCAGAGCAGACTGGAAGAGAACAAGTGGAGTTATACTCAACACTTCAACACCTCAACACTAGGTGGGATGACATCAACCTTGACCCAGACCGCCACCAGTCTACAACAAGGACTACAGTGAAGCAGCAGCCTGCCTCTGGCCAAGGCAGCCAGGCCCCTCCAGTTGACACTGGCCTCCTCAGCCTATTGAAGGAGCATGAGGAGAGAAAGAAGTGCGTAATTTGTCAGGACAGGGTGAAGAACGTGTTGCTGCTGCCCTGCCGCCACCTGTGCCTGTGTCGCCACTGCTCAGCCATCTTGCTACAGCAGCCCCCCCAGCAGCACAGCTGTCCCCTCTGCCGACAGGCCATCACACAAACCATGGACGTCTTCCTCTGAGAGACCCAGGGACCTGGTAGTGCACTTTGGGGTACCATTTCAGATACGCCCCCAGAGTTAAAGAGCAGGACACTGAGATAAATATATAGAAAAAATTCAGCCAGTCTGAAAACACAATTTAGCAATATGGGGATGGCTCTAGCTCGCCTTCCAATGGGCTTTAAAAGAGCTTCTGTCATGTTGCTTATTTCTTCTGTACATTTTAGATCTGCAAACACTGAAGGGGAAGACTTTAAACTCAGGATAATGAGTGATGATGATGATAGACATCCACAATGTATAGCTGTGCTGATAAAACACAACTCTTGTCCACTGTCATGTAAAAATGTTTACTATATGTATGGTGCCTATTTAGTGGGGTGGAACATTCAGATAGACATGCATTTTATAGAATAGCATTGACTATAGGGTTTTGTTGGCTCTGTGAAGTACATTTCTATCAATGCTCTGCCCCGTATAAGCCCATAGGGTTTCTGATGCTTACACTTTGCTTACACCAGTTCAATTAATTAATATTGCAGCTTGCATTTTAGGCATTTTAGGTCCTTTTTAGGTCTAGTTTATATAATGTGGACATATCCTTGACGGTTTTCCCACAGTTGCACTAACTATATTGCACTGGCTACAAAGCTCCTGTGCTGGCTTGTACAGTGAACAAAATGTTACGTTTGTAATTGACTAGACTTTGAATACTTCCAGTTCCATCTTTCAGGCACATACTGTAGGAGCTCTGCACCTGTATTGTCCTATCTTTCATATAACTTATAAATGACTACTAGGCCTATAACAATGTATAAACGGTGAAGATTAGGAATAATCCCATTTGTTTGAGAACTAATACATTCAGAGCGAACTAGACTAACACAGCTCTACTAATATAACTGTTTGTCATCCATACTGTATATGTATACTGGCACTATCTTAAAAGTTTGTTATGATTTGATGCACAAGGGTCATGCATTTTTCTATGTTTTGTACCTATGAATGTTTTTTTTTAAGTTATTCAGATATGTTTTGTCTGTTCATTACCCTTTTCAGTGTTTTTGTATCATATCAAATAAACATGCTACAGGCTATGCCTTGATGTAGGCTATAGTTCCATATTTTTCATGTCTATATGCCAGTGTGTATTTATTCATCAAAACGAACAAGCTGAAATCTACGGAAGTCCAGAGAGGACATATTAATCTTGATTTACCCGTCTCTGTTGAATCGGATCAAGCTCTGAGGCTTCTATTGAAATGTAGCTCACCCACTCTGTAAATGTAAATATTATCCATAAAACATGAATTGTCCCTTACAATTATACACATCAGTTATGCAAGCTAACAACCAGCATAGATAACTGGCTAGCTAGCTCACAAGACTAGCAAAGTTAGCTGTGTTGTTGCTTGCATGCGATTGGCTGTGGACTTGGGGTTGGCACACAGCCTGGGAGACAGTCGGGCATCGTTCAGGGCTTAAATGTCCCACGAGGGCTTAGCTCAAAGGTAAGGGAAAATTATCTTGCTAACATTCTAACTTATAAACTGATCATGAGCTCCAAACACAAATTAAAGCATGGTTAGCATGAAATGTACCATCCCTTAGTGAAGCAATCAATAAAAACGTATGCACTGATCCACCATGGGCTCTGCCGCTTCAGCCATACTGTCAATCTATCGTCAACACCTTCACTCCTATTTATAGAGTTTCTCGGGATCTCGAAAAAACAACTTTTAAGTTGTGATCATGAGAAAATTGTTGTGATCTCGACCAAAAAACATTTGTATGTCGTGATCATGAGATAAATAAGTTGTGAACTCGACATAACTCACGGGAATAATTGTTTTATTCATGTGCTCTGGACAGATTTTACACATCGATACAATTTGTCTAGTGTTGCGACTACCTTAGTAAGTAACCCTTCACTATAACTTGATTTGTCACACACTGGGGACTAAGCAAAACTGAAATGTTAACACAACTGCAGGTGGTGTGTACGCCATAGGGCATGGTGGTAGACTATTCATGTGCGTTTTATTAATTGACAAATCTGGATGATGAATGTGTCACACACAGTAACCCCCAGATATGTTTTACCAAGGAAAAACATATGCTAACAATGCAGTTTTAAGTGTTTCGTTGTTTTGGCCATCATATTCCCTGTATGACCTCTGTTTTGTCATTGTGCCATTTTAATGGTACTGTGAGACTGGTGAGGGCTACAATGGGATTGATTTTCCACCTGCTCCCGTGTCTGTTCTTCAATGTATGAAGAACAGTAGTTTAATACACAGCAGTACCTCGGTTGAAAGTGCTTGAATCCAGGTTACACTGCATTCTATCTGAGAAAGGTTTGTATTGGCTTTACACTTTATCCCTCAACTAGTATGAAGCAGTAAAACGTTAATAATTGATGGAACGCCAAGCCTGATTTGTAAATTAATTCTGGATTTGCCAGATTAAGTTCTCACTGCCACCCACACTCACTCATTACTACCCTGTATTATAATTTAAAAACCAATTGGGAAATTGAATTCAGGCCTTATGGTTTTCTCTTTCAGCACAAGAGAAGGGACATGAGGGAACAGCAGGGGGGGTAAAGGCCCTTTCCTTAGTGGGACGTCTTGCTCTTGAGGCTGGGGAGTGGCCCTGTCCTGCCCTACCTCTCTCTGGGCTAGCCGTTGTTCCCCTCCTGACCTGGAACTGGGCCAGCAGGGCTGCCATTACGGGGCCTTTGTTGGTTCTGGGGGGATAATTGGCCAGCAGGAGCCGTCTCGGGACCCTCCAAGCTGAGTGACAGCCAGGAGAAAGAGAGCCGCGATGCCCCACCTCCGCTGTGACAGCTGCCTCACCCAGCCACTCAGGCCTCGCCCATTGTCTGAGGTGTCCTAATAGCTGCATATGTAGAATAAAAAAAAAACATGCACGTCTTTTCATAAAGAGTCATGTTTTTGGAGGGTTTTGTCGTGAGGTGCAAATTGCACATTCTCTTTGAAAGGTGGTGCTTTTGAAAATGTCCTATCAGTTCATGATGACTATCAGTTCAAAATTGCCAACAGACTATTTGCTTCATCATAACTTTCTATTGCCTCAATGTGCACAGAGTGTACAAAACATTAAGGACACCTGTTCTTTCCATGACATAGACTGACCAGGTGAATCCAGGTGAAAGCCATGATCTCGTATTGATGTCACTTGTTAAATCCACTTCAATCAGTGTAGATGAAGGGGAAACAGGTTAAAGATGGATTTTTAAGCCTTGAGACAATTGAGAAATGTTTTATTTAACCTTTATTTAACTAGGCATGGATTGTGTACGTGTGCCATTCAGGGGGTGAATGGACAAGACAAAATATTTAAGTGTCTTTGAATGGGATATGGTAGTAGGTTCCAGGCGCACTGGTTTGTGTCAAAAACTGCAACGCTGCTGGGTTTTTCATGCTTAACAGTTTCCCGTGTGTATCAAGAATGGTCCACCACCCAAAGGACATCCAGCCAACTTGACACAACTGTGGGAAGCATTGGAGTCAACATGGGCCAGTATCCCTGTGGAACTTAATATTAGAATGGTGTCCTTTATGTTTTGTGCACTCAGTGTATATTCAAATTAGACCTCTTCAGAGACTGTATTCTATGTCCATCTCTAGCTGCCCATTGCCTGTCCATAATGTCAAGTGTTGTCAAGTCAAGTGTTGGGAGTTGTGGGAACCATGGAGCTTCATATAGACAGAGAGAAGCTTGGGAGGGTTGGGGTTCCTCCTCCACTCCCAGACTGCGGGCCAGGCAGAGCGGGTGGGTGCGTAGGAGGAGGGCTTTTGTCTTCTCCTCTCCCTGACTCTAATGGGCTGCCAGCCAGTAGAACTCAATCTGTCACCAGCTGTCTGCTAGGCTGTACCAGGACCAGTCCCTCCCCCTCACTGCTTACCATTCTCTGGCTGGGTCAGGTCACACCCCAAAGGCCAAGGGATGAGCCTCTGTCTGCTGGGAAGCCCTACTCCAGGTTATCCACCATTAAATGGTCGGGAATTAGCCTACTTACTATAGTTAGGGACGGTTTGCTACTTTGTATCTGTTTACAAGCACAATGCATCATAGAGTATTGGTGCTAACTATTTATTTAAACTATTGTAATTTAGGCAGTATGTTGCCAATTTTAATTTCTCCAAAAACCAAATCTAATGAGAATGTTTATTTATCAAGGTTCAGATCCTTGATAAATATTTTTCTATAATCACGATTGATTCTTTGTGTTAAGTATTTTTTTATTCTCAAAAGTTTGAAATGTTTCCTTTAATTATGCCTAGAAATTACAATCTTGAAATTAGGGTTTCACAGTTATTTGAGAACAGCAGTATGTTTTAATTGATTTTACATACAAATGTGGAATTGTCGCCACCATCCCAGAAGACAGAAAGTCCCTCTGAGGCAAAAGCCTAAAAAGTGATGGTGTTGTTAGCTTTCCATAATCCCTGAGCTGCTGCAAAGAAATGACTAGAATCTACTTGTATTTATGCCAGTCTTTTCTTTCAACCGAGACCTTTGAGAGAGAAATAAAATGGGATAATTAATCTAATGCATCAACACAATTATCCCCAAGCTGTAAGCTGGACATCTAAATGGTAGACAGAGACCACCTTGTCCGTATTGTTCTAGCAGTAAACATTGATCAGAGTAGAACATTGGTGTAATTACAAGCTCAGGCTCAATAACTGGCCAGTAAAAACAAATAGTAAAGCTATGAGAAAAGTGGTGTCTGGGATATATGAAGACGAATGTTAACCAGTAGCCTTGTTCCATTAGGAGGCCAGATAAAGTGGCAGCAGCAGGAGAGCAGTGGCCGTTCAGTCCCCTGGAGAGCAGCCTCGGGCCACCCCAATCCAAGACACAGTCTGTCCTCAAAGGGCAGCCCTGGAGGAACAAAGGCTGGGAGGACGTTGGGGGTGCACAGGAAAAGAAATGTCATTGAACACAAGGAGCGCTGGATTGAATACATTCCCAATACAGTTCTTTAATTGTAGGCATACGTGCAATTTCTTTCGAATAAAGGAAATATATGATCAAATCAATTAATTCTATATCGTAATACACTATATGACCAAAAGTATGTGGACATCATTCCAAAATCATGGGCATTAACATGGAGTTGTTCCCCTCTTTGCTGCTATAACAGTCTCCACTCTCCTGGGAAGGCTTTCCACTAGATGTTGGAACATTGCTGCGGGGACTTGCTTCCATTCAGCCACAAGAGCATTAGGGAGGTTGGGCACTGATGTTGGGCGATTAGGTGTTTGATGGGGTTGAGGTCAGGGCTCTGTGCAGGCCAGTCAAGTTCTTCCACACCGATATGGACAAAACATTTCTGTATGGACCTCGCTTTGTGCATGGGAGCACTGTCATGCTGAAACAGGAAAGAGCCTTCCCCAAACTGTTGCCCCAAAGTTGGTAGCTCAGAAGTGTAGAATGTCATTGTATGCTGTAGAGTTAAGATTTCCCTTTACTGGAACTAAGGGTCCTAACCTGAACCAACAGCCCCAGACCATTATTCCTCCTCCACCAAACTTTACAGTTGGTGCTATGCATTCAGGTAGGTAACCCAGATTTGTCTGTCAGACTGCCAGATGGTGAAGCGTCATTCACCACTCTAGAGAAAGCGTTTGCACTGCTCCAGAGTCCAATGGTGGTGAACTTCACACCATTACAGCCAATGCTTGGCATTGCGCATGGTGATCTTAGTCTTGTGTGCGGCTGCTCGGCCATGGAAACCCATTTCATGAAGCTCCCAACAAAAAGTTATTGTGTTGATGTTGCTTCCAGAGGCAGTTTGGAACTTGGTAGTGTGTTGCAACCGAGGACAGACGGCGGTCCTGTTCTGTGAGCTTTTGTGGCCTACCACTTCGCGGTTGAGCCGTTGTTGCTCCTAGACATTTCCACTTCACACTAACAGCAATTACAGATGACCGGGGCAGCTCTAACTGGGCAGAAATTTGACAAACTGACTTGTTGGAAAGGTGGCATCCTATGACGGTGCCACGTTGAAAGTCACTGAGCTCTTCAGTAAGGCCAATCTACTGCCAATGTTTGTGTATGGAGATTGCATGGTTGTGTGCTCGATTTTATACACCTGTAAGCAAAAGGTGTGACTGAAATAGACAAATCCACTAATTTGAAGGGGTGTCCATATACGTTTGTATATATAGTGTATATGGCTAGACTTATTTCAGTTAAGAAATGATTGTTTCCAACTCCACCAAAAATGGCACATACAGTGGGGAGAACAAGTATTTGATACACTGCTGATTTTGCAGGTTTTCCTACTTACAATCCAGAAAATCACATTGTATGATTTTTAAATAATTAATTTGCATTTTATTGCATGACATAAGTATTTGATCACCTACCAACCAGTAAGAATTCCGGCTCTTACAGACCTGTTAGTTTTTTCTTTAAGAAGCCCTCCTGTTCTCCACTCATTACCTGTATTAACTGCACCTGTTTGAACTCGTTACCTGTATAAAAGACACCTCTCCACACACTCAATCAAACAGACTCCAACCTCTCCACAATGGCCAAGGCCAGAGAGCTGTGTAAGGACATCAGGGATAAAATTGTAGACCTGCACAAGGCTGGGATGGGCTACAGGACAATAGGCAAGCAGCTTGGTGAGAAGGCAACAACTGTTGGCGCAATTATTAGAAAATGGAAGAAGTTCAAGATGACGGTCAATCTCCCTCGGTCTGGGGCACCATGCAAGATCTCACCTCGTGGGGCATCAATGATCATGAGGAAGGTGAGGGATCATCCCAGAACTACACGGCAGGACCTGGTCAATGACCTGAAGAGAGCTGGGACCACAGTCTCAAAGAAAACCATTAGTAACACACTACGCCGTCATGGATTAAAATCCTGCAGCGCACGCAAGGTCCCCCTGCTCAAGCCAGCGCATGTCCAGGCCCGTCTGAAGTTTGCCAATGACCATCTGGATGATCCAGAGGAGGAATAGGAGAAGGTCATGTGGTCTGATGAGACAAAAATAGAGCTTTTTGGTCTAAACTCCACTCGCCGTGTTTGGAGGAAAAAGAAGGATGAGTACAACCCCAAGAACACCATCCCAACCGTGAAGCATGGAGGTGGAAACATCATTCTTTGGGGATGCTTTTCTGCAAAGGGGACAGGACGACTGCACCGTATTGAGAGGAGGATGGATGGGGCCATGTATCGCGAGATCTTGTCCAACAACCTCCTTCCCTCAGTAAGAGCATTGAAGATGGGTCGTGGCTGGGTCTTCCAGCATGACAACGACCCGAAACACACAGCCAGGGAAACTAAGGAGTGGCTCCGTAAGAAGCATCTCAAGGTCCTGGAGTGGCCTAGCCAGTCTCCAGACCTGAACCCAATAGAAAATCTTTGGAGGGAGCTGAAAGTCCGTATTGCCCAGCGACAGCCCCGAAACCTGAAGGATCTGGATGGAGGAGTGGGCCAAAATCCCTGCTGCAGTGTGTGCAAACCTGCTCAAGAACTACAGGAAACGTATGATCTCTGTAATTGCAAACAAAGGTTTCTGTACCAAATATTAAGTTCTGCTTTTCTGATGTATCAAATACTTATGTCATGCAATAAAATGCAAATTAATTACTTAAAAATCATACAATGTGATTTTCTGGATTTTTGTTTTAGATTCCGTCACTCACAGTTGAAGAGTACCTATGATAAAAAATTACAGACTTCTACATGCTTTGTAAGTGGGAAAACCTGCAAAATCGGCAGTGTATCAAATACTTGTTCTCCCCACTGTATACACTATATACAGTGGCAAGAAAAAGTATGTGATCCCTTTGGAATTACCTGGATTTCTGCATAAATAGGTCATAACATTTGATCTGATCTTCATCTGAGTCACAATAGACAAAACACAGTCTGCTTAAACTAATAACACACAAACAATTATATATTTTTATGTCTTTATTGAACACAGCATGTAAACATTCACAGTACATGGTGGAAAAGGTATGTGAACCCTTGGATTAAATAACTGGTTGACAGCAATAACCTCAACCAAACGTTTTCTGTAGTTGCAGATCAGACCTGCACAACGGTCAGGAAGAATTTTGGACCATTCCTCTTTACAAAACTGTTCAGCAATATTCTTGGGATGTCTGGTGTGAACCGCTCTTTTGAGGTCATGCCACAACATCTCAATCGGGTTGAGGTCAGGACTTTGACTGGGCCACTCCAGAACGGGTATTTTCTTCTGTCGAAGCCATTTTGTTGTTGATTTACCTCTGTGTTTTGGGTCGTTGTCCTGTTGCATCACCCAACTTCTGTTGCGCTTTACAATTGGGATGAGGTTTGGATGTTGGCGTGCTGTGCCTTATTTTCTCCACACAGTGTTGTGTGTTCCTTCCAAACAACTCAATTTTAGTTTAATCTGTCCACATAATATTTTGCCAGTAGCGCTGTGGAACATCCAGGTGCTCTTTTGCAAACTTCCGACGTGCAGCAATGTTTTTTGACAGCAGTGGCTTCTTCCGTGGTGTCCTCGTATGAACACCATTCTTGTTTAGTGTTTTACGTATCGTAGACTCGTCCACAGAGACGTTAGCATGTTCCAGAGATTTCTGTAAGTCTTTAGCTGACACTCTAGGGTTCTTCTTAATCTCAATGAGTATTCTGCGCAGTGCTCTTGCAGTCATTTTTGCAGGACGACCTATTTTCTCCATTTCTAGACAATTTGTCGTACTGTGGAATGATGAACATCAAGGCTTTTAGAGATACTTTTGTAACTCTTTCCATCTTTATGCAAGTCAACAATTCTTAATCTTAGGTCTTCTGAGATCTCTTTTGTTCGAGGCATGGTTCACATCAGTCAATGCATCTTGTGAATAACAAACTAAAATTGAGAGTGTTTTTTAGGGCAGGGCAGCTCTAACCAACATCTCCAATCTCGTCTCATTGATTGGACTCCAGCTTAGCTGACTCCTGACTCCAATTAGCTTTTGGAGAAGTCATTAGCCTAGGGGTTCACATACTTTTTCCAACCTACACTGTGAATGTTTCAATTATGTATTCAATATAGACAAGAAAAATACAATAATTTGTGTTATTAGCTTAAGCACACTGTGTTTTTTTTTTTTTTGTGACTTATATGAAGATCAGATCAGATTTTATGACCAATTTATGCAGATATCCAGGTAATTCCAAAGGGTTCACATACTTTTTCTTGCCACTGTATCTGGTGAAAGAAGGCTACGCTTGGCTACTTCAGAATGATGTTCGAGTGTCTGGAAGAAACTAAAAACACCTAAGGTGAATAACAAGCATAGTTTCTGCTGCCTGTATTTTCTGGTTGCTATAGGAACATGTGTTTTAGTCAAAACCACAGAAACCCTGAATATGTCTAATCATTGCTTGAGTGTGGGGAACTCTTGCCTGCCAGGGTTATTCCCCAAGTCCCATGCTGAATAAAGATGAATTCTTTTTAATCCATGTTCTACCGGCCACAAACACACTAAAACATACTGTACCCTCGTTTATTTATTTGTATGTACCTTTAATGTACATGTAAGGATTGGACAGAATGTATTTTTTATATAAATGTGCATATTTGAGTCTTATGTGTCTATAATTCAACTGGGCCACTATGTAAAACTGAGTGGGACCAAATTGTGTACGTTTCTCAATGAGGAAATAACTAGCAACGCTCAATGAAAACCTAAATCTTATTGACAACTGCCTGTAAGGACATATGACCAAGGGTAATTGTTTAGAGTTTTGTTTTAACCAGCAATTTATGTACGCATAATTGATCAGCTACTTTCCATTGTTTGGCTGCATAATCTGTCCATGTAGGTTTAGCCCAAGGAGAACTTTCCACAAGCCCTATTGATTGTCCACGTGTTGCGACCCTTCCTATCGACCATTACTCATACACTTTCTGATCTTATCTCATTTTCTAAAGGACTTACCAATAGATGTAAGCACAATGGAAACGGACAAGAGATCATAAAGAATTGGAAAAAGTACCCAATTTTCATACTTGAGTAAAGTAAAGATACCTTGATAGAAAATGACTCGATAAATGTCACCCAGTAAAATACTACTTTAGTTAAATATACTTAAGTATCAAAAGTAAAAGTATAAATAATTTCTAATTCCTTATATTAAGCAAACCAGATTTAGAGATAGCCAAGGGCACACTCCAACACTTAGACATAATTTACAAACAAAGTATTTGTGTTTAGTGAGCCGCCAGATCAAAGGCAGTAGGGATGTCCAGGAATGTTCCCTTGATAAGTGTGTGAATTGGGCCATTTTCCTGTCCTGCTAAGCATTCAAAAGTACTTTTGGGTGTCACGGCAAATGTATGGAGTAAAAAGTACATTATTTTCTTTAGAAATGTAGTGGAGTAAAAGTATAAATAGTAAAATACAAATACTTTAAAGTATTTTCAATTAAGTACTTTACACCACTGCTCTTGAATGAAGTCAAATGATTCCCTTTCTTTTGATTTCTGAATCACATTTTCTAGTTACTTCAATGTGTCGGTTTTCACAATATTATGTAATTTAACTGCAAATAAAGCTTTCATTTCTGTAGCTAAGACCCACCCAACCTTAGAGAAACCTCTGACTAGACCCAAAGTATTGATAATTCTACCCTCCTTACATATCGTGACATTCAAGACCAATCATACCGCCACTATAGATTGGGATGTTAAAATGTAACCCTTGAAGAGTCACTCTTTTCATTGACCTGTGCACAGAGTAGTAAGGGCACCGAGCAAACCTGCACATACTCACATCCTCATTCTCCCCGTATCCCCTCTTGCATTGAGAAAGAGCTCTCACTATCACTAAACTAATGGGCTATCTCTTCCCCCCTCCACCCTTCTTAATCACCCCATCCCAGATTGAACTTCATTAACATTGCCCTCACTGGCTCCCTATCAGACAGAAACACAATTTCAGGCCCACTCAGGGACAGCTACTACTCTGCAGCCCTGGCAGCAACATGTCCTGGCTAAGAGAGGAAAGAGAAAGAACTTATCAGTGGACTTGAGCCCCATTGTAATCCAACAGCGGCAGGGTAGAGAGGGGGATTGGGGAGATGCGAAGAGGGAATGGGGAAGAAGGGGATAGAAGAGAGAGGAAGAAGGAACGAGAGAGAAAGGTGGGCATACAGTAGGCATCCTGTCCAGTCTTCCCATTCCACACTACTGATAAGAGGCTCCATCCCTGCAGCCCCCCCGCTGCTTTGGCTTTAACGGGAGAGAGAGATGAAAGAGAGCGGGTGGAGCTGCTAACCCATTCAGACCCCTCACTGCTCTCCTCATCCTTTTCATTCTGCTCCAGCTCAGTGCTAGCCCTCCAGCAGCACTACATCCAAGACATGTCACTTTTTGGGGGAGCAGAACTACTGTACAGTATATTCCATGTACCATAACATTCACAATAGTGCTATGGAAATTAGGCAAAAATGTAATTCATTTTTCAGACGGGTACCAATTCTTTGTGATCTATGTTTCAATTTTGCATACTCACATCTATTGCATTGGATAAATATTTTGTGAGGTGGCTGTGGATAACGTATACATAATAAACCACAAAAATTATATGCTGAGTAGACTAAGATGTGGAATAGTATCCCCAGGCTTCAGAAGTAAAAAGAAACCTGACATACGTCTCATGTTTAATTATGAGCATGAAAAGGTTTGAACCTGACTTCACAGACATGTTATGCTACTTTGATGTTACCTGACTGGATCCACCACAACAGGCTAACAATGGATTTAACAACATGTCCCCAGTACCAAAACAAAATGTTGGATGTCCAGTGCATATTGCCTTGTTTTGGAGAAATCAGTACACCCATTTGAATGTACTCTCTGCTGGTAAAATGTAGGCCAACATTCAATTAAATGTGTTTTTATTGTTTTTTTTTTTTACATAGGCTATAAATCATTCCCGGTATCCATTAACAGGAAGGACCCTTGTGAATACGGAGCCTGGGGTTCCAGCCACGGACATCACACAACTGTCTGATCACTGCAGGGTCTCCCACCGAGACCATACTGTCAGAGCAGCCTAGTGTGAAACGAGCTGCTTATCAGTCAGTCAACATCATACAGCATTAGACATCACAGACAAGCCTAGACTGTTTCTGAAAGAGACCATGATGGGAAAGGATTGGAATGATACCTGATTTAAATCAGATGCGATTGCACAATTACACTTTTATTCATTCAAAATGATGAAAGTGTTGTGATGAAAGTGTTGTACATTTATAATGATTTTGCCTAAAAGACATTACAGCAAAGAATCAAAAATAATTCACACTGTACAAAGGCACTGCTTGGTAAATTGACAACAAACCAATGCTTCCCCCTTGTGGTGACTATGGCTCCAAAGTGAATTCACTCATTAACATACACACACACACACAGTGTGTATATATATATATATACACACACACATACTGTGTGTGTGTGTGTGTGTGTATATATATATATATATATGTGTGTGTGTGTGTGTGTTAAAGAGTGAATTAACTTAATTTTATATACACACTACTGTTCAAAATTTTGGGGTCACATAGAAATGTCCTTGTTTTTGAAAGAAAAGCAAAGTTTTTGTCCATTAAAATAACATCAAATTGATCAGAAATACTATTGTACCTGGAAACGGCAGATTTTTTTATGGAATATCTACATAGGCCCATTATCAGCAACCATCACTCCTGTGTTCCAATGTCACGTTGTGTTAGCTAATCCAAGTTTACCATTTTAAAAAGCTAATTGATCATTAGAAACCCCTTTTGCAATTATGTTAGCACTGCTAAAAACTGTTGTACTGATTAAAGAAGCAATAAAACTGGCCTTCTTTAGACTAGTTGAGAATCTGGAGCATCAGCATTTGTGGGTTCGATTACAGGCTCAAAATGGCCAGAAACAAAGAATTTTCTTCTGAAACTCATCAGTCTATTCTTGTTCTGAGAAATTAAGGCTATTCCATGCGAGAACTTGCCAAGAAACGTAAGATCTCGTACAACGCTGTTGGATTAGCTAACACAACGTGCCATTGGAACACAGGAGTGATGGTTGCTGATAATTGGCCTCTGTACGCCTATGTAGATATTCCATTAAAAGAAAATCTGCCGTTTCCAGCTACAATAGTAATTTATGCGGCTTTTCTTTCAAAAACAAGGACATTTCTAAGAGACACCAAACTTTTGAATGGTAGTGTTTATAAAAAAAATAATGCTTTTCAAAGATGCAGAGTTAAGACTGGGAGATAAAAAAAACTACTCAAATTGTGGAAAATATATTTACAATGTAAAGAGGAGAAAAGATGAATTATGGTTTATAGAGTGATCTAGGTCATACATCCAAAGGCATAGAATTCTGTGTGTCTTATGTCCGACCTACCGACCTCACAACATCACTAACAAGTATTTTACACCATGTGGGTCCATCTCACTGACGAGTCCTCATCCAGTCCTTTGCTTTTCTTATTGATCTCTCCAATGACATCCTGCAGTTTCTTGACCGACTGAATCATCACACGGAAGCTGTTGTGAAAGCTGCCCATTCCCTCCTGCATCCATGCTGCCTGTAGTTCTCCAATCCATCTCAGGATCCCATCCAGCTGCTCTTGGACCTCTCTTTGCTCTTCCAGTTCAGCCAGCAAGGCCTGCCTGGCACACACCTCCGCCTGATACGCCTGTTGCAGCTCCGCCAGGGAAGACTCCAGCTTAAGAACCTCCTCTAAACGTTGAGGGTACTTTCTGTGTGGCTGGTCTTCAGGCAGCAACACATTAGGGGGGACTGAGAGGACGCTGTTGACCAAAACGGTTTCCATGCGACCAGACAGACGCTTGAAGCGTTCCTGAAGGAATATCTGCAACTTTTGGGTGCATTCTCTTGCCCTTGAACGTAGTTGCTCTCCATTTGGTTCAGTCCCGCTTAGTTTTCTCACAAACACCGCTTCTACGACGAGCAGCAATTCATTCAGGCAGTCCTGAAAGGCACTGTATACCCTCACCATGCAGGTCTGAGGGGTGAAACCAAAGAACTGTGCCTCGTACAGCTTGAGGGAGGAGGGAGACATTGCCTCCTCTAGAAAAAAAGGAAGGCAGAATATTGTGTTTACATTGGGATGTACAGGGTTCATACATATTTTGACAGATAGAATTTCATTACTTTTCCATGACTTTTAACCAAATTTCCATGACCAACTGTTGGCGGCATAACCAACAACTGGCGCTGACTTTTTATACATACATAGAAAAAGTTAGCGTAATGTGGTATCGACACTGGGAGGCTGCTCTCTGATCCCATGTACCATCTCCTGTCGTTCTGCAAGGCACTTAACCCCCCCAAAGTAGAATGCCTGTTACGCAACGGTATAAAACACGTGGTCAATCCTTAGTCTGGAGCGCTACTGGGTTTGCAGGCTCTTGATCAAGCCCTACTCAAACACATCTGAGACTGTTTATCTAGGTCCGGTTGAGCAGCTAATTTCTAAAATGTGGTTTGTTAGAGAGGGACTGGAATAAAAGCCTGCACACCCATTAGATCTCCTGGAAGATGGTTGACCACCCTTGATTGCAACAAAATATGTTTTATGCCTTTTGAAATAATTGGATAATTCAATATATCAAAGATCAAATGGCTATGGTAAGATACAAATCGCTATATTCAGCTGAAGCAAGCCCACACATTTTCTTCAGGAAATGTAGCCTACCTTTTTGAGTTTAGTCAAATTTACCTTAGCTGTCCCATACATTTGATAACCAAATCAACTGCTAGTATCTACAAAAGTTGAAGCCACATAATCCAAAAGAAAGGCTACATCGAATATTTATTCCTAAAATAACTGCGATTCACAAATTGTTATTTTCATTCACATGATTAGAGTGCAAAAATACACACGAATAACAGCTAACTAGAGGATACAACATATGTTTTTGAACTGGCAACATAGTTATTAGTCTGTTCTCTATCATATTTTATAGGCTAGGCCTACCTGCTGCTGCAATGTCCGACTGTCTCCCTGTCCTTGAGCAACAGCCCACTCGTGATCCGCACAAACAGACGTGCTAAAGTGTCATGCTGATCCTGGCTGATATGTAGATTTTTTATTTGATTGATCAACGACATTAACATAAATTAATTTCCATGACTTTCTGGATTTTATAATTTCCAAAAACTTTTCCAGGCCTGGAAAACACCATTTTAAAATTCCATTACTTTTACTGGATTTTAATGAAAGTACGAACCCTGGATGCAGAATTCTGTATTCTGATTTCCTTATATGAACTGTAACTCAGTAAAATCTTTTAAATTGTTGCATGTTGTGTTCATATTTTTGATCAGTGTAGGTACATACCGTTTGCCGTAGCACAGAGAACTTGTTGATACTTCCTCAAACCCTAATTGGAAGACAACCAAAATATCTGTTTAGTTGCAGGGGGTTTGTTAGAATTTAGAAAATGTTCTTATTAAATTCTATTATATTTTTTGCTTCATGAAGTAATCCAACAATGTGTACGCTGACATCTTGTCTATTTCAAATCTTCTCTCATTGATTGAGACCGGTGGATGTCCACCCCAAAGTGTTGCATGTCATGACACTCACCTGTCTCAATCAAGAAGAGAATATTGGAAATTGACAAGATGGTACACAGTAGCCATGTTTCCATTAACTTGTCCAGTGTTTTTTTTGTTGACATTTAGAAAGTTAGAAAATAGACAATTGCCTGCTAGGGTGCGTTTCCATTTAACTATCTTGTGTTGATCTAAACAACTGGACACAATGACATCATACCTAAAACTATACACTTTTTCACAAAAACCTGGAGTAGGATAGAAATGTAGTGGTTGAAGTGTTTCCATTACCCATTTAGGCAAATTGCACATTAATAAATTTGTGACAGCCTGTATGCCCTCACACCTGTTTCATGTCTCAGGCCAGCATGGATAGAATGCAATAATTGATTAATATTTGCCATTTAAGTGATAATGCCCGAGAGGCCGGTGTTTGGAGGATATATTTGCACGGGTGTTGTTAGGCCCGAGAAGAATTCAAACCTCCAAACGCCAGCTGAGGGCATTATACAGCGGGTTACCAACATATTCAAATAATAATTTACATATTTTCATTAAAAATTGTATTTTGATTAATTTATTCATACTATTTCATAATTCCACAAGATATAGTCCTGACACAAATCTAGGGTTGCTACCCAAGCCGGCTGGTCGTTTGTTCTATCGGTTCGGTTGGAATAACAGCAAAGTAGCTGCATTTGCGTTTGTTTATGCTGTTTTCTAGTTACATCATAACAATGAGCTAATGTTGCACGATTTTGCCTGGCATAGAAAATGTGCTCTCTCGTCAGGACACTGTTGTTCAGAGGAGCTAGTCAACAACACAGCAAACAAACATTTCAAACAAGCTGGAAAGACAGCAAACTAGCTGCACTTTGTTACATTTGACCTGTTTTCTATATATCCATAAAAATGACGTTGATTCATGATTTCTACTGGCTGAGAAAAGCTACCTGCCTGTGTCTCATCCTAACTTCCGACACGTTCATCCACTGTTGAAAAAAACATTTTAGTCTAAAAGAAGTGTGAGTTAATGTCTAGATGCTTTTTATTGTGGAGATCAAGTTTATAAATTGCCTGGCTGGGCTGATGAGACAGTGGATTGCGCAGTCAGATGGAACATAGTAAATAGTAATTTTAATGTCATAGATTTAGCCGGGAGTAACTAGATTTAGCTGGGGCGGCTAGTGGTTAGAGAGTTGGGCCAGTAACCAAAAGGCCGCTGGTTCGAATACCCGAGCCGACAAGGTGAAAAACCTGTCGATGTGCCCTTGAGCAAGGCACTTAACCCCAATTTGCACCAGAGGCACTGTACTACTATGGCTGACCCGTAGAACAATGTAGGCCATCATTGTAAATAAGAATTCGTTCTTAACTAACTTGCCTAGTTAAATAAAGGTTAAATAAAATAATAAAAACATTATTTATTTTTTTACTTGTGGAATAGACACCGGCTGGAATGCGCTTTAAACCAATCAGCATTCAGGATTTGAACCCCCCAGCGCGTCTCTTTGGAAAAACAGAAGTGCCTTATATGGTATATGGCTAATATACCACACCCCCTCTGCATTATTGCTTGATTATAAACTGGGTGATTTGAACCCTGAATGCTGATAGGCAGACAGCCATGGTATATCAGACCATATACCACGGGTATGACAAAACATTTATTTGTACTGCTCTAATTACATTGGTAACCAGTTTATACTAGCAATAAGGCACCTCTTGGGTTTGTGATATATGGCCAATATACCACAGCTAATGGCTGTGTCCTGGCACTCCTGCCTAGGGTTTGGATTAAGTGTTACTTAATTGAAAGAAAGAAAAACTCTGACGTTTAGAAGACGTTATTGGTTGTCTTCCAAGTGGGGATTTGAAGAAGTATTGAAAAGTATCTGTGCTACACAAAACATTAGCTACCGCCCGAACATATATCAGCTAATGGAGCATCAAATTAGGCCGTTACAGTCTACTAGTTAATCACGCATGCCACTTCTAGCCACCTTGCCGACCTAGGAAACAACTAGGCTAGCTAGTATAGTCACATGAATGATCAATACATTTCTTTGAGTCGCTAGTTAGCTAACTGTAGTTGGCTACATAGTCTATTGCGATGACTACGGAGGCGTCCAGGGATGCATTTCAGTACGAAACTCATACTATTGCCGTTAAAGGATAGGCAACAATTTAGACGAATATGTAAAACAAACGACTATTTACATATACTGGAATGTCTATTCGTAAACGATTAATAATTGTCTTATTATTTTGCCCCTTACCCTCACTGGTTCTGTACTCCGCCATTTCCAAACTTTCCGCGCTCTTTTTGTCGGTGGTCGTTGGCTGGTTCTACAAGATGTCGCCGCCTAGTTTTCTAGCGGAGCGCATACACTGGTTGAACATAGAACTTCTTGGATGAACAAGGCAGAGACTGGCTTTGTGGACCACCAGGCACAAGTACCAATGTGGAGACCTAAGAAGTCCAACGACGAACCATATCAACATTTTCACACACAACAATTGAAAGGCATTCAATTACAAAAAAAGGGGTGGGGGGTTTGAAACTATTTGAAATTGGCCACATTTCTTTGGCTGCTTATGTAAGATTTATATCTGAGAATTTAGGCTGCTTATTTATTTTTATTTAACCTTTATTTAACTAGGCAAGTCAGTTATGAACAAATTCTTATTTACAATGATGGCCTACCTACAGGGTCAGCCCGGGAGCAAATTAGGGTTAAGTGCCTTGCTCAAGGACACATCGACAGGCTCGGGTATTCGAACCAGCGACCTTTCGTTTACTGGCCCAACGTTCTAGCCTCTAGACTACCTGCTGCTAGAATGACAAAAAACAAATTTATGAGAGGAAAGAGAGATGTTGGAGAAGAACAAAGTAAAAGAGCTGCTCAGAGCTAGAACAGCAGAGAGTAAGGAAGAAGTGAGGAAAAAGTCCACCTGGTGGATGTTGCAAGGAAATATAACGAAAGGAAACAGAAAAAGAATGAGAAAATGTGTTGAAAAAGGCATATGGCAAATAAAATCACATGGCGTACATCCCAGACTTCAAATTGAGGAAGATGGAAAAACGCAACAGAGATAGGAAGAGTAAATACTTTCAGCTGTCATTGGTCAAGTTCTTTAATTTAGTGGAATACATCATAAATAAAATAATATGAGCAGTTATTTGTCCTTATTCATTAAACATGTTGAAGAACACACACACAAAATATAAGTATAAGATGTAGATAAAAGTGGATGAGGTTACGGGATAACGCAATGTAACTTTGTTGACATACTCAATTTATTTGAAATACTGTATCTAACTTCGTGACTGATGAAAACATAAAAGAAAAGCCGTTCCCATGTAGTCAAAATCTCACACCCCCTTCATCCTATTTGCTGTAGAGACATACGCGGACCAATCAAGGAATGCCATCGTTTCATCGTCTATGTGATTGACAGGTTTGTGGTTCGCTCACACCATTGGCTCACATAAAAAGAACATGTACTGACTAAAAACTCACAGCAACTCCCCTTTAGGCCGCGTTCAAAACAACTCGGAAATATACGACTTCCGAGAGTTCAAAACATCTGGGCACTCGGAAAAATCGATTTGAACGGTCATCCAACTCGGAATTCCAACTCTGGAACTCCGGTCTCTTTCTAGAGCTCCGAATTTCCGACCTGAATGTCAATGACGTCATGATTTGACCCCGTATTTTTCCATGTCCCCAGTTGTTTTGAACGCGTTATTTTCTCACCCTGTGATGACGTGTCAAGAAAGTGCCGGAAGCCTTCAGTTGGTCCAAAATGGCTTACCAGACGTTTCAGCAGGAATATTTACAGATTCCTGTTGTAACTCGGGCATACACAACTGCCTGCGTCATCACCACAGCTGCCGTGGTAAGATATTAGAATTCCATCTGAAACATGTTCTTGTCGGCAATGTAGACAGGGTCAGGGCTTGACGTTTAGCCGTGGATGTCAAGTCTGCTAACTCGCTAGCTAGCGCGTCTCTTTGGAAAAACAGAAGTGCCTTATACAGTACGGTAGTGCACATCAATTAGCTAGAGTACTAGACAGCTGTGTTTTTATCGCCAAGTAATTGTTATTGACTGTAGTTGGGCTGTCACCGAACTTTGATCGAATTTACCAAATGTGTGCAAGGGTCAGTAGTTAACTAAATAGACTATGCTGTTGGTAGCGACACTTCTCATGGCATGATTGCCTGTGAGCACAGCTGCATTTCGTAACGATTTTTTTGTGCTACAGTCCCTGTTTCGAATCCAGGCTGTATCACATCTGGCCGTGATTGGGAGTCCCATTGGGCGTCGTCCAGGTTTGGCCGGGGTAGGCCGTCATTGTAAATAAGAATTTGTTCTTAACTGACTTGCCTGGTTAAATAAATAAAACAACGGGGAGATCGGAACTCGTAAATCTCCGACTTCAGTGCGTTCAAAACAACTGGGAACTCGCGAAAAAAATGAGTTCCGACCGTTGTATTTGAACGGTCATCCAGCTTGCCTCTTTCTATAATTCTGACCTGAAGATCACTGACGTCATGATTTGACCTCGTATTTTTCCGAGTTCCCAGTTGTTTTGAACGCAGCATACATCTAGCTACCAAGACATGCAAGCTAATGCGCAAGTCAGATCTCTTCTAGTCTGATTAATCAGGCTCTAATACGCAATGAATTGGTATATACAGGCCGAGACAGTTGTGTAAATATTCCTTACAAGCAAGAATGTTGAATAAAATTGCATTTAAACTTGCTCTACAGATTGTCTGTGCCGTGTGTCCTTCTGCTCGAAAGTTGAGACAAAATAGCCACAGAGTAGTGTTATTAACCCGACTTTCTGGTCTGTATATCGGTTTGTACATGAGTAAAAGTATTTGGTTTTAAATATACTTGAGTATCAAAAGTAAATGTTATTGCTAAATATACTTAAATATCAAATCATTTCAAATTCCTTATATTGAGCAAACCAGACGGCACCATTTTCTTTCTTTATTTTCTCAATTTAAAGATAGCCAGGGGCACTCCAACAATTACGCTTTGAACACACCGACTGCATCAATGCGCAAAAAACTGCTTCTGCAACGCAATCTGCAAGGAAAACGCAGCCTTCCATTGGAAATGAATGTACTTCCAGAAGTGTTCAAAGCGTTATACATAATTTACAAATGAAGCATTTGTGTTTAGTGAGCCGCCAGATCAGAAAGGATGACCAGGGATGTTCTCTTGATAAGTGTGTGAATTGGATAATTTTTCTGTCCTGCTAAGCATTCAAAATGTAACGAGTACTTTTATATATAAAAATCAAATCAAACTTTATTTGTCACATGTGCCGAATACAACAGACATTACTGTGAAAATGCTTACTTACAAACCCTTAACCAACAATGCAGTTCAAGAAATAGAGTTAAGAAAATATTTACTAAAATAACTAAAGTATAAAATAAAAAGTAACACAATAACAAGGCTATATACAGGTTGTACCAAGTCAATGTGCAGGGGTACAGGTTAGTCGAGGTAAAGTGACTGAATAGATAATAGACAGCGAGTAGCAGCAGTGTTAAAACAAAGGTGGGTTGGTCAATGTAAATAGTCCGGGTGGCCATTTGATTAACTTATTCAGGAGTCTTATGGCTTGTGGGTAGAAGCTGTTAAGAAGCCTCTTGGTCCTAGACTTGGCGCTCCGGTACTGCTTGCCGTGCGGTAGCAGAGAGAACAGTCTATGACATGGGTGACTGGAGTCTTTGACAGTTTTTGTTGGTATATAGGTCCTGGATGGCAGGAAGTTTATCGGGTGAACCGTTTAGAAATTACAGCACTTTTTGTACATAGACCAAAAAGTAAAGGGACTAATTAACTTTTGTGTGTTAAAGTAGTCAAAAGTTTAGTGGTTGGTCCCATATTCCTAGCACACAATGATTACATCAAGCTTGTGGCTCTACAAACTTGTTGGATGCATTTGCGTTCTGCCTACAACAAAATCTCTTGCATAGTTTGTTTTGTTTCAGTATGTTGCATTGAAAGTGGCTATTGCGTAGACTCAATCACAATTGCCACAGTAAAGGGAGATGTTGATGGTGTTAACTAACAGGGAAAACTCTAGATAGTTGAGTGAAGTTCTATCTCGTGCTTCTTTCCGTGAGCTGATATTTCTTCTGCGCTCGGGGCCACTGCATGCCCGCGTCACAGCCTAGAGGGAACATTGGTTACACTTACTGTATCTTTTTTATTTGAAAGATTATTTCTCGCTGATATGAAAGATGAGCAGCCATTTTTTTTATTTTTTTATTTCACCTTTATTTAACCAGGTAGGTCAGTTGAGAACAAGTTCTCATTTGCAACTTCGACCTGGCCAAGACAAAGCAAGGCAATGCGACAAAAAACAACAGAGTTACACATGGGAAATAAACAAACGTACAGTCAATAACACAATAGAAAAACTATATACAGAGTGCAAATGTAGTGCAAAATGCAGTAAAGTTAGGAAGACAATAAATAGGCCATAGTGGTGAAATAAATTACAGATTAGCATTATCACTGGAATGATGGAATGTGCAAATGATGATGTGCAAATAGAGATACTGGAGTGCAAAATGAGCGGAAGTTAAAAAAATATATATGGGGATGAGTAGTAGGGTGGGCTATTTACAGAAGGGCTATATACCGGTGCAGTGATCGATAAGCAGCTTTGACAGCTGATGCTTAAAGTTATTGAGGGAGATAGGAACCTCTAGCTCCAAGGATTTTTGCAATTCGTTCCAGTCATTGGCAGCAGAGAACTGGAAGGAATGGCGGCCAAAGGAGGTGTTGGCTTTGGGGGTGACTAGTGAGATATACCTGCTGGAGCGCATGCTACGGGTAGGTGTTGCTATGGTGACCAGCGAGCTGAGATAAGGCAGGGATTTACCTAGTAAAGACTTACAGATGACCTGGAGCCAGTGGGTTTGGCGACGAATATGTAGTGAGGGCCAGCCATGCTAAGCATAGAGTTGCAGTTTTGTTAGCTGCTGTTTTTAAAATAATGTAAAGAATTCCAAGATTGATGATAGTTCATGGTTGACTTGACTTAGCATTTTCTGACAAAAGGTGTACCATCAGATAGAACAGGTGAACTATTGACTCTAATGATGACGCTTTCTTTGCTCTCACCCTCAGCAATTAGAACTCATCACACCTTTCCAACTATACTTCAATCCTGATTTGATACTAAGGAATTATCAGGTGAGTTCATGCAATCATCGGTCATTTAGCTACTGTATCAGATATGAAATACATTTAGGAGTTTTTAAATCTTAGGCCTGCTGTGTATAAGCGTAGCGGTTTTGACATTTTTTTATGTGAGATGCAATGTTGACTGATTTCTCTGTTCTGTCTTGTAGGTATGGCGACTCATAACCAACTTTCTATTTTTCGGACCAGTTGGCTTCAACTTCCTTTTCAATATGATTTTTTTGTATCCTTTTTCTGTTGCACGTCTTGCTCTGAGTGTACTGGTGAAATTTATATTTTGCATATTTCTTCATCCCTTTGATTGGAAGCACTGTGTGACTCATAAAAGGCTTGTCTTGAACAAGAAGACTAGCCATGTTTCATTTATTTGTAATCATGACTCTCTAATCATAATGAATTATATGCTAAGTATTTGCTTTGCTCTTGCCAGTTTTCCTTAACCGTTGGCTAACAGGTACCGATACTGTCGTATGCTGGAGGAGGGCTCTTTCAGGGGCCGCACCGCTGACTTTGTCTTCATGTTCCTCTTCGGTGGCCTTCTGATGACTGTATCCTTGTAACACTTACTTTTATGGTCTTAGTTGATACCGCAGGAGTCGAGACATGTTCAGCACCACATAGACTTAATGTACCTGTATTTGTCACACTCTTAGCAAGGCCTACTGTTGTATAGTGCTGTATGTGTGTACAGGAAATATGTAGGCCTACGCTATCCACAGGTGCCTTTATGAGAAGCTCTTGAGCAACAGTCACAGTTTAGGCTAGTTGTCATACTGAGAATCAATCAGTTGGTTCGTAGGCTGCAGTTGGCGGTAGGTAGCCTAGCGGTTAAGAGCCTTGGACCAGTAAGGTCGCAGGTTCGATTTTTTTGAGCCGGCAAGGTGGGAAAATTTGCACACGACGTCGGTTAAGGCAGCCCCCCCGCACCACTCGGATTCAGAGGGGTTGGGTTAAATGCAAAAGCACATATTGGTTGAATGTATTCAGTTGTGCAACTGACTAGGTATCCCCTTTTCTAAGTAAGAGTAAATCAACTCAAATAATGCTGTATGCCACAATTCAATCCACCAATCACTTTTCTTCTCAGTAAGCACATAGATATTTGGCACCTTTGTGAGTCTGGTGTTCTTAGGCCAAGCCTTCACCATCATGCTGGTGTACGTGTGGAGCAGGCGCAACCCCAACGTTCGCATGAACTTCTTTGGCCTGCTAAATTTTCAAGCGCCCTTTCTCCCTTGGGTGCTCATGGGATTCTCTCTGTTGCTGGGCAACTCCATCATTGTGGATTTACTAGGTACCAGTCGCCCTAACCAGCATAACTAATTTCTGTAATGCATCAACGTTTTTAATGTCTTTAAGATCCAAAATGTTGCCTTATTGAGGAGTGGTGACTAGTCGGGCCAATGCTGTGTTCCCTTCCCTAAGGTATCGCTGTGGGTCATGTGTACTTCTTTCTGGAGGATGTGTTCCCAAACCAGCCAGGTGGTGGCAGGTGGCTCAAGACTCCCTTTTTTCTGTAGGTTTGACCATTTTATAAATTTGATATGGTTCTAGTACAGTCCAAGAATAAATATCTTATGATAGAAACTGCAGTGTTTAGGCCAAAAGTCTTCTGAGAGATGGTAATGTTGCTGTAGAGACAAGGGGCACACACACACACATAGCAGTAAGCTTGGTAGAGTAAACAATATAGTTATTAATATATGGAACTTGCCAACATTAACAATGTTATAACCAATGTTTTGACATGGTCTTCTCAAGGTATGCTGTCCCTAGGAGAGGCCATGACAAAATGTTGTCTATGCTGATTGCTATTATTCTAGAAAAGGAAAGGCACATCAATAGCTCATAATAAAAGTAGAAATTTACTATCCCATTTATCAGATGAGCAACATACTTTAGTAATAGATAACATATCGTAAGCATATTGTACCGTGTTTTGGATTGTATATGTAGATCCTTCACCTGTCTCTGTTATTCACTCGCCCACAGTAAGATGCTGTTTGACACTCCAGAGGAAGATGCCAACTACAACCCCCTTCCTGAGGAGCGTCCAGGGGGGTTCGCCTGGGGAGAGGGACAGCGCCTCGGGGGTTAATCTACGCCCCCACCACAGGATCACTTTATAATGGACATTCCCTCAGAGAGACAAACGTGGTCTTTTTTTCCCTGACTTGTTTCTCTAGTTCCGGATGGAAAATGCCAATCTCCAACCAGAGCTTTTATGAGATTGTTGTGTGGCTTACATCTCCCTCAAACTGTTCTATAAGCCAGACTGTCACTTTAAGACCACATGAGCGGACATAACAACAGAAAGTGACTTTTGACGTTAAACCTTTGGCTGTGTTGACATTTGGCTTTATCTCTGTGGGGGAAAAATGAGGCTCAACAATATTGTCAAATGACGGAAAACAACAGCGGAGGAAAAAATCAATGAATTCAGATCAAGTGTTTTTTTCCATTTTACTTTTTTTTAAAGAATAAACGTGTGGCATATGTAGATAATGCTGGAGATATTTTCTTTGTAATTATTCTTCAGCGTTGCATCGGTTGAACAAGGGCTCCCAAGTGGTGCAGTGGTCTAAGACACTGCATCTCAGTGCTAGAGGTGTCACTACAGACAACCTGGTTCGAATCCAGACTGTATCACAACCGGCCGTGGTTGGGAGTCCCATAGGGTGGCGCACAATTGGCCCAGCGTTGTCCGAGTTTGGCCGGTGTAGGCCGTCATTGTAAGTACATTTGTTCTTAACTGACTTGCCTAGTTAAATTTAAAAAAATATATAATTCTGTAAGGAGTTCCATAATGAAATTAGATTTATTCAGTCATTTGATTCCTGTCTTCAAAAGAGTGCTTGTATGCACTAGGTATCAACAATGTGAATAAATGAATAAAAGCCCATATTTGGTAATTGCAACTGTAGACAAATCAAACAAGCATACGTTACTCTTTAATACTGCCCTCCTCTGTTAGAAGACATTGCAGTGTATCGAAAGAAGGGAGCGTAATATTGACCAGGCTTCTAGGCTACAGTTGTTGGTTTCATAAAACAATCTGTTTTACACAGCATTACTGCTCCGATGTAAAGACAGAGTAAGATGGTTAAATCTACCACTTCACTTGTGTTTGCTGATACAGCTGGTTTGGTTCATGGGCTTTAAGTTAGCAAAACAAGCACCATTGACAACCATATGGTACTAGGTAGTTACTAAGATTGTGTACATTTTCTGTGCACATTTTTCCATTCTACTCTATGTTCAATATTTATTTGAAACTACACAGCTTCTTTTTTCTGCTAACTACAGTTTCAGTTATGTAGTATACCCTGAAACACAACTAAAATCTTAAAAGTAAATAGCAGGCAGCTATACTTTACAGTCCTCTGCAAACTGGTAAAGCATTACCAAATAAATGATTAAAACATGAAGCCATATCAGCTGAAGTATAGTCGTACTTGTACAGAACATCTATTTTTGGCTAGCAGGAGTATACGTTACATATGTGCCACAACAATATCTTTAGTATAGTCTCCTTTGCCTCTGGCTTTATCCCAGATCATCATAGTCCTCAGTCTGGCAGTCTGCGCCGATGCCATCATAATCCTCTGAAATGCCGTCACGGTCATGGCAAACGACCTGACACACCGGTGTCTCTGTGTAATGGTACGGTGGAGGAGGGGCCTGTGCATCTACTTCCACATAGTTCGGTAGCTCTTCAAGGTTCTCATAGCTTTCGGTCTCTGGAAAGCAAAGACACACATTATTGACAGTTGAGGCTGACATTGAGCCCAAAAGTGTTTTGTTACTGTGTGGGCTTAAAATATTCCTATTGTGAAAGTTATAACACAACAGCTTATCCTTGTGTCATATTACTCCCCTTGTGTGCTCATGATTGCATTTCAAGGCTCATCTCATGAAACCTGATGCTTACCGGGACAGGATGTGAGAAACTGAGTCCTAGGTGGTAAAGGAGGCAAATTGTCCTCCAGATCTCTGGGATGATATTTGCTGCTCCTGTATATGGGAGAAACCCGAGAAATTAGATCTCCACTTTGGAAAATACTTTTGACAAGAGCCCTATCCCTTCCCCGGACTACTATGAATGCCTACAACAAATCGCCCTAAATTGATTCAAAGGTTTGAGGGGAATAGAGGACCAAACTTGTGGTTTTAATTGTGGTAATGAAGAGTCTACAAAATCACTAAATGTCAATAGAAATGTAGGTTACATCTACCACAGCTGAAAATAGTTCAAGAGACTTACTGGGCATACAACTCGGGCATAGTGGGATTTGTTGTATGTGTATTGTATTGTTCAGCAGCTGTAAAAAAAGATAATATAGTTGTTGATACAATGTGCACAAACTTGAAAAGACAGTTCATATAAGTAGTGATGAAAATGGATCTGTAACGCTCACAATAGTGTTTCTACTGATGTAATAGCATAATTGAATAGACATACCACTCTTGGAGATACACTTGTTAATAAGGATGAAGATGAGACCTATTACCAAGGAAACAAAAGTAATTCCAAGAATCACCCACAGCCAGAAGAGTTCTCGTGTAGTGTCTCGTAAAGGTTCCATGGGTGATCTAGTCCACAGTGCACAAAAGAGCCCAAATATACATGTACTGTAAGTAATTGATGATTAACTTGGTGACCTCTCATGAATTCTATAGAAATTGCTTCTTGAAAGATTTTGCAAGTGGGTTGTTCCACCAATTCGGTGTAACTTGTAAAAAAATAAATGTTTGATTGCACATCTATCTATCTATCTTCATAAAAAACGAGTTTTCCTAAGTGCCAAATAGTGATGGGGGAATCGAAGCTTGTTGTGTGTAACCGGGAGTGGCAATTTAATGCAAGCTCAAAATGTTAAAACATTTCTAGCCTGTCTATGGGTAACAGGGTAGACGTATTATGCGCGACCTGCTCAGTTTCCCACCACAAAACACAGGAAAATGGCCCAAAAGAACAAGCTCACTTGCTTTTATCAAATCAAATGTATTTATAAACCCCTTTTTACATCAACCGATGTCACAAAGTGCTATATAGAAACCCAGCCTAAAACCCCAAACAGCAAGCAATGCAGATGTTGAAGCACAGTGGCTAGGAAAAACTCCCTAGAAAGGCAAAAACCTAGGAAGAAACCTAGAGAGGAACCAGACTGAGGGGTGGCCACTATGATTTGACTATTACAGTGCATTCAGAAAGTATTCAGACCCCTTGACCTTTTCCACATTGTGTTACGTTACAGACTTATGCTAAAATTGGTTAAATTGTTTTTTCCCCTCATCAATCTATACTCAATACCCAATAATGACAAAGCAAAAACGGGTTTAGAAATTTCTGCAAGTTATTAAATATAAAAAGCTGAAATATCACATTTACATAAGTATTCAGACCATTAACTCAGTACTTTGTTGAATCACCTTTGGCAGCGATTACAGCCTCGAGTCTTCTTGGGTATGATGCTACAAGCTTGGTACACCTGTATTTGGGGAGTTTCTTACATTCTTCTCTACAGATCCTCTCAAGCTCTGTCCGGTTGGATGGGAAGCGATGCTGCACAGCTATTTTCAGGTCTCTCCAGAGATGTTCGATCGGGTTCAAGTCTGAGCTGTGGCTGGCCCACTCAAGGACGTTCAGAGACTTGTCCCGAAGCCACTCCTGCGTTGTCTTGGCTGTGCGCTTAGGGTCGTTGTCCTGTTGGAAGGTGAACCTTTACCCCAGTCTGAGGTCCTGAGCAGGTTTTCATCTAGGATCTCTCTGTACTTTGCTCCGTTCATCTTTCCCTGGATCCTGACTAGTCAGGATGATGCTGCCACTACCATAGGGATGGTGTCAGGTTTCCTCCAGACGTGACGCTTGGCATTCAGGCCAAAGAGTTTAATCTTGGTTTCATTAGACTAGTGAATCTTGTTTCTCATGGTCAGAGTTCTTTAGGTGCCTTTTGGCAAACTCCAAGCGGGCTGTCATGTGCCTTTTACTCAGGAGTGGCTTCTGTCTGGCCACTACCATAAAGGCCTGATTGGTGGAGTGCTGCGGAGATGGTTGTCCTTCTGGAAGGTTCTCCCATCTCCACAGAGGAACTTTGAAACTCAGAGTGACCATCAGGTTCTTGGTCATTTCCCTGACCAAGGCCCTTCTCCCCCGATTGCTCAGTTTGGCCCGAGCCGCCAGCTCTAGAAAGAGTCTTGGTGGTTCCAAACTTCTTCCATGTAAGGATGTTCTTGGGGACCTTCGATGCTGCATAAATGTTTTGGTATCCTTTCCCAGATCTGTGCCTGGACAAAATCCTGTCTCGGAGCTCTACAGACAATTCCTTCGACCTTTTGTTCTGACATGCACTGTCAACTGTGGGACTTTATATACACAGGTCTGTGCCTTTCCAAATCATTTCCAATCAATTGAATTTACCACAGGTGTACTCCAGTGAAGTTGTAGAAACATCTCAATGCCGCGCCTGCTCCCGCTCTCCCTGCTGCCCAGCACTACGCACTCCTGCCTGCATCATTACGCACACCTGTTCCCCTCGTCACGCGCATCAGCGATTTATTGGACTTACCTGTGTTATTACCTCCCCTATATCTGTCTGTTCCTCAGTTCTGTTCCCCGCTTCTGAATTTATTGTCGTATGTCGTTTTGTTACCTTGTTCTGACGCAGTTTCTGTCCTGTTCCATGTCCGTTCTTAATTAAATGTTCACTCCCTGTACCTGCTTCTCATTTCCAGCGTCGGTTCTTACACTCAAGGATGATCGATGGAAACATGACGCATCTGAGCTCAATTTCAAGTCTCATATTAAAGGGTCTGAATACTTATGTAGTAAATAAGGTATCTATTTTAAATGTTTATAAATTAGCAAAATAAACTAAAAACCTTAGCCCAGATTCACTAAACACTTCTAACGCAAAAACGTAAGAAGCTTCTTAAGAAAAAAAATAAGAAGTTCATAAGATTCATAAGTGCACTTCCTCAACAATCTTAGGGTTAGGGTTAAGATTTCATGATGTTCTTAGGAATGTCTCAAATATCTTCTTAAGATTGTTGTTGCTAGGCAACCAATTTAGCTAGCTATCTAGATAGCAATGGCAATCATGTTAGCATATTTCTTACTGAGATTACGGTTCGAAAACATATTCTAGGGTTTAAAATAATCAATATTGAAACTTTCAGATGAAGTTTGTGAGTGAATTAATCATGGTCAATTGCATTCAATAGATTTTTATCTAACTGACCTGAGTTTAGCTATCTGGGAATTAAGAACATTTCCAATAATAAAATAAGAAATAATAACTTTGCTTAACTTTCTTAAGTCTATAGTTAAGGAAAAAATGGCAGTTAAGATGAAATTTCGTCTTAGGTAGGTTTTGTGAAACCGGCCCCTGTTTTCGCTTTGTCATTATGGGTATTGTGTGTAGATTGATGAGGGGGAAAAAATATTTAATCCATTTTAGAATAAGGCTGTAAGGTAAGAAAATGTGGAAAAAGGGAAGGGGTCTGAATACTTTCCGAATGCACTGTAGATGTTCAATGTTTCTTTAAAAAACAAAAATACATTTTAAAAGGAATAGTTTCACCATATTGAAAAGAGAGTTCAGTTCACATAACAGGGTTGACCTTAAAATGTGGGACAGATGTAAATTAATCACTAAAAATATCTTCAGAAATGACTGTCAAATCAACAAAATAACTAGGGCTTTACATTTGGTGAAATGTTGGGTTTAAGTGGGTTAAAATCTTCCCTAGAAGTCAGAGGGAAATGTTAAAATGCTGCATTTTTGCACTTTAGCAGGTCTTAGTGGAACGACCCACTAAAAGGAAATAACACGTTTTTCTGCTTTTTCTCCATGTCACTTCCCCATTTCTGAACTGAGCAAGTCTTGTGGTTATTTTAGCCTGCACTGTATAAGAGCAGTGTTGACATGCCATTTGTTACTGTCATAAGCCGTTTAGACTCTTTGCTTTGCATTCAAGCAGACTATGTTTTATTATCTCTATAATTGAGAAATAAAAATTATGCAGACAATTGTACTAAATCAAAGGGATAAAGTGATTTGATTACATAATTCATCTTTTTTGACAGTCAAATTCAAATCCTGAGCACCTTTACATACGCCTAATATTACATTTACATTTGAGCTGTAATGAAAGTTTAAGTTGATACATTTCCCCATGAACTGTTTTTGCCACAGACACAGCTGGTAAATGGTACTAATTCACACTTATCTCTGTGCCCAGAGCTTGACTTAACATCCTTTCACAGTTGCTTTCACAGTTGCTTTTTATAGAACAAAATAACTTTTTCTAAGAAGTTCTATTCTGAGAGAGAGATGATGTACGCACAACTAAAAGGTGTTAGAGTAGGCTATTGTTAAATGTTTATATATTTATTATACTTTAACAGTAGGTCTTTATAAATTATAAATTAGACCTTTATGGTAGTAAACTACCATCACCAACTGTCATACATTTACATTTTTTGTCATTTAGCAGAGCATCTTACAGCTTGTTTGTGCACACATGTTCATACTGCCCCCCTGGGAATCAAACCCACAACCCAGGCGTTGCAAATGCCATGGTCTACCATCTGAGCTACATGGGACTAAGTACAAAATAAACCCCCAACCTACCTCCATAGGTTATGGTTATTCTTATAAAATAACTTATAGTTATTTTATCAACACTATAATCAAACAATAACACCTATTGTATTTATTGAACAAAATTGTTCTATGGTCAGCACAGTTTTATAGTACGCTATAGCCGAGAAGAAAATATTTTGGTGACAAAGAAGCATTTTCTTGTTCTTATGACAATAGAATACCTCTCTCAAATAGACAGCATATGCCTTACCTTACAAGGAAAGTCGAACAGCTGAAAACTAGGATTGTGTGGTATTCTTAGTTATTCTTAGGTCTAAGTTCTTCTGTGTACAGAAGATGGGCTTCAGCCAACTCATTTCCTCTGTCATATTTAAGGAACTCCCAGTAACTACCCACACCCATCAATCTGCTCCAGGCAGCGTGTGTAAGAGAGAGAAGGAAATGGGGGAAATTAATAAAAGGACCGATAAGGTCAGCCATGTGCAGTGGTTACTAAGCAATGCTGCTGCAGCCCGGTGTTGGAGAGTTGCGAATCGGAGAAGTCAAACTCAAATGTGTTTATTTCACCTGGGAGTATGACAGGCTATCAGGCTATATGTGCATGTCTCAGGTTTGAACAGTCCAATAACATGGAGGTCTTTGACCGTTTACAAGCTGCAGTTTTATTGTTGACATATGATCGGTAATGCCAACACACTCCGATGTTTGCTTTATCGTTCCACCGCATTGAGCATCAGTTTGACAATGATTGCCTACCGGGGAACAGTGCTACCGGGGAACAGTGGGTTCAGGGGCAGAACGACAGATTATTTACCTTGTCAGTTCGGGGATTCGATCCAGCAACCTAACCACTAGGCTACCTGCCGCCCCAACTAACTGTCAACTAATCAATATTATAGTATTGTGCAAAGGAGAAATAGGTTGACTATAGAAATAACCTTTTCCCTGTCCTTTTTCCCTTCCCTTTTGTGTCACAAAGTGTGATAAATTCACACTCCAGAACAGTAGGCGAAAATCCTGGATGACTGACAGGGGGTGCTGTATATAAGCCACTGCGAAGCCAATTTGGTAATCTTTGTACAAAAAATATTTAGAAATGCATTTATTAATGTCTAAATTCGTTAATGTCTACACACTTGTATTATATTACAGACACCTTAATGCATACTTTTAAATTATATTATGTGAGTTAAACATAAAAAGAAAACATTAAACAATATATACAAAATGTTCCTCAAAGTTATTCTAATGTTACTCTCCCCAATAAAATAAAAACATATTTAAATTAATTTAATTATGTCCTTGAAACATTCATTTGAAATATCGTAGAATTCCTATGGAGGACTGCTCCTACTTGGGAGTGCCAATATGGCCGAGCATCATCAATCAGTGTTTATATACAGGGGGGAGAACAAGTATTTGATACACTGCCGATTTTGCAGGTTTTCCCACTTACAAAGCATGTAGAAGTCTGTAATTTTTATCATAGGTACTCTTCAACTGTGAGTGACGGAATCTAAAAAACAAATCCAGAAAATCACATTGTATGATTTTTAAGTAATTAATTTGCATTTTATTGCATGACATAAGTATTTGATACATCAGAAAAGCAGAACTTAATATTTGGTACAGAAACCTTTGTTTGCAATTACAGAGATCATAAGTTTCCTGTAGTTCTTGACCAGGTTTGCAAACACTGCAGCAGGGATGTTGGCCCACTCCTCCATACAGACCTTCTCCAGATCCTTCAGGTTTCGGGCTGTCGCTGGGCAATACGGACTTTCAGTGCCCTCCAAATATTTTCTATTGGATTCAGGTCTGGAGACTGGCTAGGCCACTCCAGGACCTTGAGATGCTTCTTACGGAGCCACTCCTTAGTTGCCCTGGCTGTGTGTTTTGGGTCGTTGTCATGCTGGAAGACACAGTCAAGACCCATCTTCAATGCTCTTACTGAGGGAAGGAGGTTGTTGGCCAAGATCTCACGATACATGGCCCCATCCATCCTCCCCTCAATACGGCGCAGTCGTCCTGTCCCCTTTGCAGAAAAACATCCCCAAAGAATGATGTTTCCACCTCGATGCTTCACGGTTGGGATGGTGTTCTTGGGGTTGTACTCATCCTTCTTCTTCCTCCAAACACGGCGAGTGGAGTTTAGACCAAAAAGCTCTATTTTTGTCTCATCAGACCACATGACCTTCTCCCATTCCTCCTCTGGATCATCCAGATGGTCATTGGCAAACTTCAGACGGGCCTGGACATGCGCTGGCTTGAGCAGGGGGACCTTGCGTGCACTGCAGGATTTTAATCCATGACGGCGTAGTGTGTTACTAATGGTTTCTTTTGAGACTGTGGTCCCAGCTCTCTTCAGGTCATTGACCAGGTCCTGCCGTGTAGTTCTAGGCTGATCCCTCACCTTCCTCATGATCATTGATGCCCCACGAGGTGAGATCTTGCATGGTGCCCCAGACCGAGGGAGATTGACCGTCATCTTGAACTTCTTCTATTTTCTAATAATTGCGCCAACAGTTGTTGCCTTCTCACCAAGCTGCTTGCCTATTGTCCTGTAGCCCATCCCAGCCTTGTGCAGGTCTACAATTTTATCCCTGATGTCCTTACACAGCTCTCTGGTCTTGGCCATTGTGGAGAGGTTGGAGTCTGTTTGATTGAGTGTGTGGACAGGTGTCTTTTATACAGGTAACGAGTTCAAACAGGTGCAGTTAATACAGGTAATAAGTGGAGAACAGGAGGGCTTCTTAAAGAAAAACTAACAGGTCTGTGAGAGCCGGAATTCTTACTGGTTGGTAGGTGATCAAACACTTATGCGATAAAATGCAAATTAATTATTTAAAAATCATACAATGTGATTTTCTGGATTTTTGTAAATGCTTTGTAAGTAGGAAAACCTGCAAAATCGGCAGTGTATTAAATACTTGTTCTCCCCACTGTATGTAATTGGCGGAAACACAAGGCTAGATAAGAGAAATTGATGAATAGGGAGCCTCACAATCCAGTACAGTAGGTGGGTCACTGTCACTTGTCCACTCAAGCTTAACATTATTGTAATCTATCGCCCACCAGGTGCCCTTGGAGAGTTCCTCAATGAGCTTGACACCTTGATAAGCTAATTTCCTGACGATGGCTCACCGCTCTTCGTACTTGGCGACTTCAACCTTCCGATGTCTGTCTTCGATTAATTTATTTCCAACTCTCTCTTTCCCCTCCTTTTCTCTTTTGACCTCACCCTTTCCCAATCTCCTCCAACTCACAACGCAGGCAATATGCTTGACCTCATCTTTACTAGAGGCTGCTTGCCTGCTAATCTCACTGCAACCACCCTCCAGGTCTTTGATCACTACTTTGTTTCCTTTTCTGTTTCCCTTTCCTCCAACCAAAACCACTCAGCCCCTACCCAGATGGTTATATTCCGTCGCAATCTTCGCTCTCTCTCCCACTACTCTCTCCTCTTCTATCCTATCATCTTTGCCTTCTGCTAAATCCTTCTCCCTCCTGTCTCCTGATTCTGCCTCTTCCACCCTACTCTCCTCCCTTTATGCATTGGGGCGGCAGTATCTGTTGTTCTGCACCTGAACAAGGCAGTTAACCCACTGTTCCTTGGCTGTCATTGTAAACAAGAATGTGTTCTTAACTGACTTGCCTAGCTAAATAAAACAAAAAAATCCTGTGACTTGCACTGTCCCCTTTCCTGCTGGCTCGGCCTTCCCCCTGATCCGTGGTTGAGTGACTCATTGCGAGATTACAGAACAGGGCTGAGTGAAAAAGTAGGAAAACTAAACTTCTGGAGGACCTATCATCCTTTCACTACCTTATCTGTATCTACTGCTAAAGCCACTTTCTACCACTCTAAATGTTCCACCTTCTCCTTAATCCTCCACTTTGAAAAAAAGGTTGACGACATCCGCTATTCATTCACTCAGCCTATTGAGTCCACTGGTCTCACTCACTCAGTAGTTACTATGGTACACTGAAGTATAATTACAAGTATTCCATAAGTGTCAAAGGCTTTCATTGACAATGACATTCAGTTTATGAAAAGAGTCAATATTTGCAGTGTTGACCCTTCTTTTTCAAGACCTCTGCAATCTGCCCTGGCATGCTGTCAATTAACTTCTGATGCAGGCCATTCTTGCATAATCAATGCTTGGAGTTTGTCAGAATTGTGGGTTTTTGTTTGTCCACCCGCCTCTTGACGATCGACCACAAGTTCTCAATGGGATTAAGGTCTGGGGAGTTTCCTGGCCATGGACCCAAAATGTTGATGTTTTGTTCCCCGAGCCACTTAGTTATCACTTATGGCAAGGTGCTCCATCATGCTGGAAAAGGCATTGGTCTTGGATGGTTTGGAGAAGTTGCTCTCGGAGGATGTGTTGGTACCATTCTTTATTCATGGCTGTGTTCTTAGGCAAAATTGTGAGTGAGCCCACTCCCTTGGCTGAGAAGCAACCCCACACATGAATGGTCTCAGGATGCTTTACTGTTGGCATGACACAGGACTGATGGTAGTGCTTTCCTTGTCTTCTCCGGACAAGGTGTTTTCCGGATGGCCCAAACAATCGGAAAGGGGATTCATCAGAGAAAATGACTACCGCAGTCTTCAGCAGTCCAATCCCTGTACCTTTTTCAGAATATCAGTCTGTCCCTGATGTTTTTCCTGGAGAGAAGTGGCTTCTTTGCTGCCCTTCTTGACACCAGGCCATCCTTCAAAAGTCTTCGCCTCACTGTGCGTGCAGATGCACTCACACCTGCCTGCTGCCATTCCTGAGCAAGCTCTGCACTGGTGGTGCCCCGATCCCGCAGCTGAATCAACTTTAGGAGACGGTCCTGGCGCTTGCTGGACTTTCTTGGGCGCCCTGATGCCTTCTTCACAACAATTTAACCTCTCTCCTTGAAGTTCCTGATGATCCGATAAATGGTTGATTTAGGTGCAATCTAACCAGCAGCAATATCCTTGCCTGTGAAGCCCTTTTTGTGCAAAGCAATGATGACGGCACGTGTTTCCTTGCAGGTAACCATGGTTGACAGAGGAAGAACAATGATTTCAAGCACCACCCTCCTTTTAAAGCTTCCAGTCTGTTATTCTGACTCAATCAGCATGACAGAGTGATCTCCAGCCTTGTCCTCGTCAACACTCTCACCTGTGTTAACGAGACAATCACTGACATGATGGCAGCTGGTCCTTTTGTGGCAGGGCGGAAATGCAGTGGAAATGTTTTGGGGGGATTAAGTTCATTTTCATGGCAAAGAGGGACTTTGCAATTAATTGCAATTCATCTGATCACTCTTCATGACATTCTGGAGTATATGCAAATTGCCATAATCAACACTGAGGCAGCAAACTTTGTGGAGACAAATACTTACCCGACAACCTGCTTGCTCGACCCCTCCCCTCCACTCTTCTCCAGACCATCTCTGGAGACCTTCTCCCATTCCTCACTTCCCTCAAACTCATCCCTGACCACTGGCTGCGTCCCCTCTGACATCTGAGTTGCTCCCTTCTTCAAGAAACCAACACTCAACTCATCTGACGTCAAAAACTATAGACCTGTAGCCCTTCTTTTTTTTCTTTGAGCTTGCTGTCTCTGATCAACTTTCTCGTTATCTCTCTCAGAACTATCTTCTTGACCCTAACCAGTCAGGCTTCAAGGCGGGTCACTCAATCGAAACGGCTCTTCTCTGTGTCATGGAGTCTCTCCGCACTCCTCTTTTCTCGTCCTCCTAGATCTATCTGCTACCTTCGACACTGTGAACCATCAGATCGTCCTCTCCACCCTCTCAGGGCTGGGTGTCTCAGGCTCTGCACACTCTTGGATTGCATCCTACCTGGCAGGCCGCTCCTACTAGGTGACGTGTAGAGGATCTGTGTCTGCACCACGTACTCTCACTACTGGTGTCCCCATTACTCGGTTCTAGGCCCTCTCCTCTTCTCTCTATACATCACGTCACTCGGCTCTGTCATATCCTCACATGATCTCTCCCATCATTGCTATGTGGATGACACTCAACTACTCCCCCCCCCCCTTCTGACACCCAGGTGGCAACACGCATCTCTGCATGCCTGGCAGATATCTCAACTTGGATGTCAGCCCACCACCTCAAGCTCAACCTCGACAAGACAGAACTGCTCTTACTCCCTGGAAAAGCCTGCCCCGCTCAAAGTCCTCTCCATCATGGTTGACAACTCCACAGTGTCGCCCTCCCATAGTGCAAAGAACCTTGGACAAAACCCTGTAAACATCAAATCAGTGACCCACTCCTGCAAGTACATGCTCTACAACATCCGTAGAGTACGACCCAACCTCACACAGGAAGCGGTGCAGGTCCTAATCCAGGAACTTGTCCTCTACACCCCAACCTGAGCCACCTTAGGTTTCTTGGCTCTCCCACCCCTATGGGAGGGCAGCTCCCGCTCAGGCCAGTCCAAAGTCTTCTCTGTACTGGCACCCCAATGGTGGAACCAGCTCCCCCTGAAGCTAGGACAACAGAATCCTTGCCCATCTTCCGAAAACATCTGAAACCCTACCTCTTCAAAGTGTCTTAAATAATCCTCCTCCTAACCTCGAAAAAAAATAAAAAGAATAAACCAGCACTTGCACAGTAGAGTCAGTACTTGCACTGACTCTACTGATAGTTACGTTGTTGAGGAAAATGTTACTTTCTTGGCCTGTGATATGTGGTTGTCCCACCTAGCTATCTTCAGATGAATGCTATAACTGTAAGTCACTCTGGATAAGAGCATCTGCTAAATACTAAAATGTAAATGTAAAATTAATAAGACTTTAAATGTGATAGGAAAGCATCCAACAGGAAAGTGTGATTATTGCTAGGAAACAGAGACAGTGGAGCATGTATTGATACAGTGTGGGAGGTATCAGAGATAAAGATCATATTGAGTAGAACGTTATTCGATAGTCTCAAAATATTTTGTTAATTTTTTCAAGAGAAACAGGGCTGGCAGGTAGGATTTCGTTTCTCCCTGTCGCTGGCATACATTCCAGTTCAGTTGGTGGCAGTAATGCACCATAACGTTGGATGCCAACTACCGATAAACCCCACCCAAGAAGAAGAAGAAAAATAGCTGTTTCTCCAATGATGTTGCGTTCCATGTACTAGGCTGCCTGTTTTCTTGGACACTTCTAGCTAGCTTTCTCCCACACCACGCCGGTTATTGAAATTCCACCTCCCTGGAAACCATGGCCGAACAGGCCACGGAATCCGCCCGGCAGCCCCAGAATGACGGTAAAAGCTTGTTCTTTTTTGGAAGTCTTCGAGCTAATCCAGATAATCGGCCTGTGAATCTGTCTTAGTTAACCCATCACCCGACGTGGCATTACCTATCCTTGGCCATTATTCCAAGTTTCTCAATGGATGTATATCATCATACATAGCGAGCTTCACGGGCACCAAACTAGATGTGCATACTTTGTGTTAGAAAATTAATGCATCGTTCCTGTTTTGCACGATAAGGAAGGCGTATGATTGCTGATCCATCAGGCTGGAGCTATTTTAGCCAGAGACGACACTTAACTAGGTATTCGAACTTGATGCTAACAAACTAACTGTCATTGTTGTTTTGCAGCGCTTGACGGTGTAGACGAGTTATTCGACGGAGAGGAAAATGGATAGTGACTGTTATATTTGTACATGAAACTGTTAGCAAACGTTTCCAAAAATCCGTTTTTATTGACGCATGAATTTTCGGTCATTTAGTTGTCCATCCCCTGGTTTGTTTGCAAAATGTAGCTCCTAGCCCAAAAGTTATACAGGTAACGTTATCTAGCTAGCGTTGGGGACGAGCCCATGTCTGACGTTGAACTCCAGTAAACTAGTTCACTAGATGGGTAGTAACGTTAGCCACACTCCACAGATAAATTGTAACTCAATGATAGGATTATTTTTTTGGTATTATTTACCAGATTTAGTACACCAAATAGATAATGAATTGTGTCATGACAATGCTCTTCCGTTAATAATCCATTGATGCCACCCCCCTCTGAAAAATGTAATGCTCTACAAATAATATGAATGAGTGGAAAATGGTACACCTTATTGGCTTCTAACTCCCTGACTTGTATGCCATTCCTAGGAGTAGAGCTGGTCAATATCTGTCTTCAGTTACATTAACCAGGTATTAAATGACACATCGACAGGTTTTTTTTCACCTTGTCAGCTCGGGTTTTCGAACAAGCGACCTCTCAGTTACTGGCCCAACGCTCTAACCACTAGGCTACCTGCCTCCCAATAGTAATTTACAGGATGTGAAATCAAGCAACAGCATAGGTCTAAATGCATGTACAGTCGTGGCCAAAAGTTTTGAGAATGACACAAGAATTGGTCTCCACAAAGTTTGCTGCCTCAGTGTTGATGATGGCAATTTGCATATACTCCAGAATGTCTTGAAGAGTGATCAGATGAATTGCAATTCATTGCAAAGTCCCTCTTTGCCATGAAAATTAACTTAATCCCCCAAAAACATTTCCACTGCATTTCAGCTCTGCCACAAAAGGACCAGCTGCCATCATGTCAGTGATTGTCTCGATAACACAGGTGAGAGCGTTGACGAGGACAACGCTGGAGATCACTCTGTCATGCTGATTGAGTCAGAATAACAGACTGGAAGCTTTAAAAGGAGGGTGGTGCTTGAAATCATTGTTCTTCCTCTGTCAACCATGGTTACCTGCAAGGAAACACGTGCCGTCATCATTGCTTTGCACAAAAAGGGCTTCACAGGCAAGGATATTGCTGCTGGTAAGATTGCACCTAAATCAACCATTATCGGATCATCAAGAACTTCAAGGAGAGGGGTTCAATTGTTGTGAAGAAGGTGTCAGAGCGCCCAAGAAAGTCCAGCAAGAGCCAGGGCTGTCTCCTAAAGTTGATTCAGCTTCGGGATCGGGGCACCACCAGTGCAGAGCTTGCTCAGGAATGGCAGCAGGCATCTGCACGCACAGTGGGGCGAAGACTTTTGGAGGATGGCCTGGTGTCAAGAAGGGCAGCAAAGAAGCCACTTCTCTCCAGGAAAAACATCAGGGACAGACTGATATTCTGAAAAAGGTACAGGGATTGGACTGCTGAAGACTGCGGTAGTCATTTTCTCTGATGAATCCCCTTTCCGATTGTTTGGGCCATCCGGAAAACACCTTGTCCGGAGAAGACAAGGTGAGCGCTACCATCAGTCCTGTGTCATGCCAACAATAAAGCATCCTCAGACCATTCATGTGTGGGGTTGCTTCTCAGCCAAGGGAGTACGCTCACTCACAATTTTGCCTAAGAACACAGCCATGAATAAAGAATGGTACCAACACATCCTCCGAGGGCAACTTCTCCCAACCATCCAAGAACAGTTTGGTGACAACCAATGCCTTTTCCAGCATGATGGAGCACCTTGCCATAAGGCAAAAGTGATAACTAAGTGCCTCGGGGAACAAAACATCAACATTTTGTGTCCATGGCCAGGAAACTCCCCAGACCTTAATCCCATTGAGAACGTGTGGTCGATCCTCAAGAGGCTGGTGCACAAACAAAAACCCACTAGTTCTGACAAACTCCGAGCATTGATTATGCAAGAATGGCCTGCCATCAGTCAGGATGTGGCCCAGAAGTTAATTGACAGCATGCCAGGGTGGATTGCAGAGGTCTTGAAAAAGAAGGGTCAACACTGCAAATATTTACTCTTTGCATAAACTGAATGTCATTGTCAATGAAAGCCTTTGACACTTATAGAATTCTTGTAATTATACTTCAGTGTACCATAGTAACTACTGACATAAAGATCTAAGAACACTGAAGCAGCAAACTTTGTGGAGACCAATACTTGTGTCATTCTCAAAACTTTTGGCCACGACTGTACTACATACTAGTCCCGCTGTTGCTATGCTGTGTAACGTTACTGCATAGCCACGCACAATTACAAATAAAAAAACATCTAGTCAGTCATGAATGTTGAATCTAATTAAATTTGAACTTACTCTGCAGATTGTCTGTGGGTTTGGTCCTTCAGTGGGTCAAAAGACAAAATATTCACAGGAAAGTATTTTTAAACCGACTTCAAAACGCGGGTCTCTGTGTGTGGCAATCAAGATTTGTTTGCTCATGACCTAATGCAAATGGCTCTTCCAAATGGACAATGACCCCAAGCATATGGCTTAAGGACAACAAGGTCAAGGTATTGGAGTGGCCATCACAAAGCCCTGACTTCAATCCTATAGAAAATATGTGGGCAGAACTGAAAAAGCGTGTGCGAGCAAGAAGGCCTAGAAACCTGACTCAGTTACACCAGTTCTGTCAGGAGGAACTTGTTGTGGGAAGCTTGTGGAAGGCTACCTGAAACGTTTGACCCAAGTTAAACAATTTAAAGGCAATGCTACCAAATACTAATTGAGTGTATGTAAACTTCTGACCCACTGGGAATGTGATGAAAGAAATAAAAGCTGAAATAAATCATTCTCTCTACTATTATTCTGACATTTTACATTTTTTAAAATAAAGTGTTGATCCTAACTGACCTAAGACAGGGGATTTTTACTAGGATTAAATGTCAGGAATTGCGAAAAACTGAGTTTAAATGTGTTTGGCTAAGGTGTATGTTTGTAGGCCTCCTTGCTTGCACATGCTTTTTCAGTTCTGCCCACAAATGTTCTATTGAATTGAGGTCAGGGCTTTGTGATGGCCACTTCAATACCTTGACTTTGTTTTCCTTAAGCCATTTTACCACATCTTTGGAAGTATGCTTGGGGTCATTGTCCATTTGGAAGACCCATTTGCGACCAAGCTTTAACTTCCTGACTGATGTCTTGAGATGTTGCTTCAATATATCCACATAATTTTCCTTCCTCATGATGCCATCTATTTTGTGAAGTGCACCAGGCCCTCCTGCAGCAAAGCACCCCCACAACATGATGCTGCCACCCCCCGTGCTTCATGGTTGGGATGTTCTTAGGCTTGCAAGCCTCCTGCTTGTTCCTCCAAGCATAACGATGATCATTATGGCCAAACAGTTCTATTTTTGTTTCATCAGACCAGAGGACATTTCTCCAATAAGTACGATCTTTGTCCCCATGTGCAGTTGCAAACTGTAGTCTGGCTTTTTTATGGCGGTTTCTCTGGAGAGACCTGAAAAATAGCTGTGCAGTTTTTTTATTTTTTAAATAAATTTCTTAAAACCTGTCTTTTGCTTTGTCATTATGGGGTATTGTGTGTAGATCGAGGGGGGGGGGGGGACTATTTAATCAATTTTAGAATAAGGCTGTAATGTAACTGTGGAAAAAAGTCAAGGGGTCTGAATACGTTACGAATTCACTCTACATGCACACTAACCTTGCTGGTGTTTACATGGTTTTGCGCATGTGTCCGGTGATAGAAATTTCAACGGCAGTATCGATGCTATAAAAAGTTGGGTAAATAATATTTTCCTGTGGATATTTTGTCAAAAATGTCAACCCACTGAAGGACCAACCACACAGACAACCAGTAGATTTTAAGTTCAAATGCATTTTTATTTAATATTCAGGCATCCTGCTGATGTAAAAATGGCTTTATAAATACATTTGATTAAAATGTGATTGTAAGGAAACTTTCCACGTCCTTCTGATTTATTAGGTAGCCTACGTACATGCTCTCAATAACAACCGTTATTGGTCTGTTGTCTTTTTGACTAGTGAGTTAGGCTATGTATTTTTAAGAATGGGGAAAAAACTGTACAGTATGTAGCCTAAAGCTAGTGGACAGATGGGCCTATGCCTCAAGTAGGCCTAAAGCCCCAAATCATCAAAGGCCCAAACCTGGGGCGGCAGGTAGCCTAGTGGTTAGAGTGTTAGGCCCGTAACTGGAAGGTTGTAGGATCGAATCACCGAGCTGACAAGGTAAAAATCTGTCGTTCTGCCCCTGAACAAGGCAGTTAACCCACTGTTCCTAGGCCTGTCATTTTAAATAAGAATTTGTTCTTAACTGACTTGCCTAGTAAAATAAAGGTTAAAAAAAAAAAAAAAAAAAGATTGGACCTTGCAACTAGTGTACATTTTGCGCTGGAAATTGACTCTATGAAGTAGGCTATATTACTGTGCTATTATACAGTATATAACCATTATGTTGGACACCAGGAATGATATTTGGGGAAGTTACTTTTCAGGCACTTTATGCTGTTTTATATGTAGAAAATGGAATCTCTAACTTGGAAAACCTCCAGAGTTTGTTCATTGGTAGGCCTATGTCATAGATCTTTGTTTAGTTTGCGTGTCTTTCTGGTCAAACCTTTTGCCAACACAGTCAGTATGCTAATACAGTCATTAAAGACTAATGGATATTTCCCCTAGAATGCTGCTTTGTATTTTGTACTGCACAGGTGTCATCCTTTTAGATTGGCTACAATTAGTGAGATTGATTTGCTCTTTGTCCCAGTTAACCTCCATTTATTGTATGCTGTAAACAACACCAACAAGTGAAGACCAAATTACCCTCTCAATTTTTGACCAGATTCCCCCCTTTTAAATAAATGAAATCCCCTCTTTCAGCCTGCTGGTTGTATTGCAGTGTAGAGAAATAGTTTTATTTCTGGAATTTTATTTAGTGTTCTTGTTTTGTCCTCTTCCTTAGCGGTGTTCCAGCAGCGAGTGGCAGCCCTGGAGCAGGAGAAAGCAGAGTTCTCCAAGCTCAAACAGCAACTGGAGTCTGAGTTCAACCAGAAACGGGCCAAGTTCAAAGAGCTCTACATGTCCAAAGAAGGTGACTGTTCAATGTAGGGGTGTGACCCGATTTTTGGATCATTAACGTTTAGAAAAAATCCTTAACCGAACCCACCCCCAATTGGCATACAATTTACGTGCCCCTGCTGAAATCTAATTAACAGAATAAAAACATCCCCATCAAAATCTGTCTAAGCTGCTTCTCAATCCACCACATCCGCTGATATTGCCCTTTCTCATGTGGAATGCCAATTTATCTTACACTTTCTACTGATCTGCGTGCCAGTTATGGTTTTCATATGCACATTTTTGTGGAACAGTTTAATAAAGTCTTCTTACTGTATCTCAGTTATTGTCATGTGGTTAATCCAAATTCTATCCATATTGAAATGATACAAACCTTAAAAGTAACTTCTATTTCTATTGCCAACTATTTAAAAATAGCTTACAAAAAGCCAACAAATAAAACATCTTGATTTAAAAAAAAATACATATTCCTATAAATCACATTGGCTACCCATGGCCTGTCTGCAACAAACTTGAAACATTATATAAAATTAGCTCAGGACAGACACAGATGTAGGCTATTTGGTCAAGGCATAAGAGCTCATCAGGTAGGCCTATTTTATGAAGTTTCCACTGGATCGGAGCGTGACATTTTCCCCTTTCACGCTGAGTGGTTATTGAAAGAGAGAGCTAGAAAGATTTTTCAAATTCATTGAGGAAATATTGTCACTCAATGAATGTAAAACAGACTTTGTTTGCTTGATGTTTGAGGGGAAGAAAACATTACTTTGAGAAGCTCCACAGCTCATTAGTGGTGGTGCTTTAAGCTAATCAGAAATACTATCAGATCCCCAACATTTATATGCCTACATTTGCACGCAGGCTAGGTAGCCTATAGGCCTACCTTAGTCAACATTGACAGTAGTGCTCCAAACAAAAGACAATAGCTGTGTTCGATTACCCATACTAACATACTGTTTACTACATACTTAATGAGTATATATTACACACTATATACTATTAGTTCATTTTAGTATACTGTAAACTAACGTTATCGTTCCAGTTGAGTGTACTAGAGCTTCGCCTGTCTACCAGAAGTTGATGCTGTTGCTATGCAGCGGCTTGTTAGCATAACAAATGACTAGCTAGACATTTTACGACGTCAGGTGTGTTCGTAAATTCCATCTGGAGTGCCAGTGTGCGCTCTGGGCATTTGTAAATCCAGAGCATTGTCAGATTCTTCGTTTTGCTCTGGGAGTGTTCAGAGCGCACTCACTGGACGCTCTGGCGGAGAAGTAGGGTTGATCCGTGCCAAGCACCCAAGCTAACGTTGGCTAGCTTCTTCCAACCACAAATGAGACCACCTCACTCTGACCATTTTACACGCCCTAGCAGAGCTGGTTATCCAGAGCGTCGGTGACTAAATGTGCTGATGGCATCAATTTAATTACAACGTTTACTGACACCAGCCATATTCAATGAGTGTTGAGCGTTAGTAAATTAATCAGTTATTCTGCGCTCCAGTGCTCTGGAATTGAAGTAGATGGCCATAATTAACCAATGTCCTTTGAAACGCACGACGACTATACCACTTAGCTAAGAATGATGCGAATAATCAAGTCAATAAACATTATGTAGTTAGTTAATATACTGGCTGGGAAGTTCGATGTATTAGTAGTTAACTAACGTTAGGTAACTAGCTAACACACCTGTACATACTGTTGTAATGCTATGTGGTTCGTAAGGATAGCGTAGATAACAAATTGTCACTATATCACAGTGACGTGAGGTCAGTGGCTGGGCAAGCACTGCCTATAATCACAACGGTGGGAGGAGAAATGTAGAAACACTAACAATAAAATTCCAAGCCAAAATTCCAGATCAGGTGTTTGTCTTCCTCTCTGAATAATTTATAGTTTTCCCTTAAAATCCATCTTGGAAAATAGCTTTAGGTGATGTATGGCATCCATGTTCTTAGACATTATGCTAGCCAGCTTAATTCTGTTGAACTTGCAAAAATATGACCTTGACACGCCCATAAGCATTTCTTGCCTCAGACAATTTATTTCGAAAATACCCATGCTCAAAAGTACAAATTCACTCGGCGTAGTGAATGAAGCTATGAAAGCAGAAAATTAAATGCTTGCCCTGCAGCTATGAACTTGTCTGTAGTGCGGATCGGCGGCGCGCGTCACTTCATTTAAGTGGTGTCAATGGACGGGAGGGCAAGCATGCTTACCCTGGCGCATTTCCTCGAATTTAAATGTCGTTTTAGAAAAACAATTAAAATGTTAACCTTATCACTACCAGATTCGCTGACAATAATGATATAACGAAAAAATAGTAACTTATTTATAAAATATATTTTAATTTGGCTTTTCAGAAAAGGTTTTTAATTGAATTATATCACAGGGTAAGCACTGCTTGCCCTGACCGCACGTCACTGCTATATCCATACTATGACCAATAAGCATACTATATACTCAATTCACGTCACAAATAGTACGGTTAGAATTAGTATATTCGAACACAACTAATGACTAAATTGAAAACTTGTCAATGGGATGAAATAAACCAAAACTTGTTTATCATAAGTGTAGTTGTGCACTCTGCAAACTACGTGTCCACTCTGACAATGAGAACTGTAAATGCTTGGAATAATAATATATTGAATTACTGTAACCAAACAAACATTGTAGATTAGAGGAATTAACTGTAAATGTACTACTGGTGATATATGTAATGGAAAATTGATAGACCCTAACAATCAAATGCAAACAATGAATGTTTCACAACTTGGTGGTAGAGAGCGCATTCTGGAGAGAGAAGTGCATTGTGCATCTTAGCCACACCCCCCTTCTTGGACTGTCATCCGCACGGCCTCTGCAATGGAGGTGAGCGCTGTTTGGTAGGTAGTCAGGACTGCGGTATATTGAACTGTATTGGCCCTTAGCGGTCAAGCTGGACCATAACTGAATTAATAAAAATTAACGATATTTTAATTTTTTTTACATTTGTCACATTCCTAGTTCAATGTTCAATCTTCTGTTGGCCAGCATGCAATTTTGCTAATTGTAAACTCATGTAATTAGCTTAATGTATATGGGAAAGGGGCATGCCTAGTCAGTTGTACAACTGAATGCATTCAACTGAAATGTGTCTTCCGCATTTAACCCAACCCCTCTTGAGTCAGAGAGGTGCGGAGGGCTGCCTTAATTGACATACACGTCTTCAGCGCCCGGGCCCTGGTCTCCTAGAACATATCTGGCTTTATCATGGGTTACCTCATTTTATTATCCTCAGTTCTCCTCTCTTTTCCCCCCCCAGAGGAGCTGAAGCGCCAGGCAGCGTCTCTGGAGGGGGCCCAGTCGGAGCTGAGTCGTGTCCAGGCCCAGCTGGGACAGGCCCAGGCAGACATGGAGAACATCAAGGCGGTGGCCACTGTGTCAGAGAGCACCAAGCAGGAGGCTGTTGACCAGGTCAAGGGACAGTGGCAGGAGGAGGTGGCTTCCCTACAGGCCATCATGAAAGGTAGCTAGGCTAACTCTACTTTGCCTCCTCTGGCCCTTATTTTGCTATTCAGTATCTAGTTGGTGACACTGTTGGAAGGCTTTCAGAAAAGCTATAACCCATGTAACATTTCCTCTAGTCTAGGCCATCATGAAAGGCAGTCATTAATTCCATGTCATTACCATGCTACTGTTACAGCCTTGATGACGTTTCATCTTAGCTTGACAAATTAAAATAGAACAGGATTACATTTCTGTCCCTGTGGCTAAATAAAGTGTATTGAGTTGAATAGTTAAGCAGTGAGAAGCCTGATTGCAAATCAATTGCTACGCTTTACACTGAGGATCAGTTACAACACAGTACCAGTTAATGCTCTCACCTCCCCTCCCCCCTCAGACACAGTGCGTGAGTATGAGGTGCAGTTCCACCAGCGCCTGGAGCAGGAGCGGGCTCAATGGAACCAGTACAGGGAGGCGGTGGAGAGGGAGATGGGCGAGCTGAGACACCGCCTCTCAGAGGGTGGCCAGGAGGAAGAGAACCTGGAGAACGACATGAAGAAGGTAGACTGGTTTCACACCAGGGGGGGTCAATTCCATTTCAATTCAGGAAGGAAACTGAAATACCAATTCCTAATCATTTTTCCCCATAGAGAAGCATTGAAGAGAATTTTAATTTTAGATTACTTCCTGAATTGACTGAAGTTAAATGTAATTGACCGCTTTTGTTTTAGATTTGACTTATTTGTTCTGATTTGCGGTCAATAGAGTTGGACTTGATTTTAATGGCTTTTTTTACTCCAGGCCCAGAAAGATGCAGAGAAGCTGCGGTCGGTGGTGATGCCCATGGAGCAGGAGATAACAGCTCTGAAAGCCAAGCTGACCATGGCAGAGGACAGGATAAAGGAGCTGGAAGCCTCAAAGGTTAGTAAATGGGGACTGGAAAGGAAAATGGATGCTGTGGAAGTTAGACTTTTACTATACAAACAAGATCTCTATGATAATTTTATTAAAAAAACAATGTTATCCATCCAAGATGTCAATTGAGGTACGGGTTATATCTAGACCATTTGCAAAGGAACATGAATTTGTGTTGATTATTTATGACACTTATAGGCAAAACTGTGAAGTGATACAGTGGGAAAACAATACAAAAAAATTGCTTACAGTTAAACTGTCATTTGAATTACTGATGAATGACACATTTTCATTCTTTAGGTAAAGGAGCTCAGTCATGTCCTGGAAGCAGAGAAATCCTGCCGCACAGACCTGGAGATGTATGTGGCGGTGCTCAACACTCAGAAGTCTGTCCTTCAGGAGGACGCAGAGAAACTACGCAAAGAGCTCCACGAAGGTGATAGATACTTTATTGATCCCTGAGGGGAAATGTCTTTGTCAGGCAGCTACAACAAAAACACAGGGCAGGTGCAAAATGCCAGAACGAAAGTACACAAAAGACAGATACACGATACGTGATACATAGAGCGGCAGTATGAAAAAGTATAGAAATGCAAGAAGTCTGGAGTGTAAAAAAAAGACATTGCATAGTATGGGTGTAATGGCTGAATATTTACACTATACATTGGTGGATGGTTAACTATACTATACAGGTCGATGGCAGAGAAATACTTAAATAGCTAAAAGTGCGTATGATATAAGTGAGGGTAATAATAGTTTACTTAATATACAGACTGGTAAAATGAACAGGTAAGTTAATATTTTGCATGGTTACATTAACTGTACAGGTAAATGACAGGAAGATATACTTAAGCTAAATGTTAGCTAAATGTGTGCATGATATAATTTGGGGTAATAATAGTAATTCCCTTAAAATACAGTCCTTAGTGCGCAGGGTTTAATTACAGATAAATGCACGTATTGCACATTTGATATACTAAAAGCAATGAAACTGACAGGATACTAATATGCATTTCTGAGTGAATGACTATATAAGTTAAGTCCAAGACTTACTTACAATATTGCACGTGATAAGATATAACAACTGTACATGAGTATGTATATACAGACCTGAATGAATAAATAAGTCCTGAGTGAATGAGTGCTGAATGAATAAGTACTGAGTGAATGAGTGATTACAGACCAGAGTTATTCACGGATGGATGGCTAATTGTTATACTAGGTCCTAACACCCCAACAGTTCCAGGTCTATGTTGCCGACGGCACCGGGGGTGAGGCATTAAATAGCCGCCGGCAGGAAGGACCTCCTGTAGCGCTCTCTGGCACACCGTGGTGGGAACAGTCTGTGACTGAAAGTGCTCCTCTGCGTCATAACCATAGCGTGCAGAGGGTGGGTGACGTTGTCCATGATGGCCAGCAGTTTGGCCAGGATCCATCTCTCCGCCACCTCCTCTAGAGTGTCAAGGCTAATCCCCAGAACAGAGCAAGCCTTCCTGATCAGCTTATTTACCTTCAGAAGCATCACCGACTTTTATGTTGGCGCCCCAGCACACCACTGCAAAAAAGATGGCACTGGGCACCATGGACTGGTAGAAGGTATGCAGTAGTTTACTGCACATGTTGAAGGACCTGAGCCTTCTCAGAAAGACGAGTCGGCTCTGGCCCTTTTTGTACAGAGCCCCGGTGTTACCAGCCCATTCCAGCCTGTTGTCCATATGGACTCCCAGGAACTTGTATGACCCAACCATTTCCACATCCATCCCATTTATAGGGACTGCAGTCAGTCGTGCCTTGGTTCTCCTGAAGTCCACCACCATCTCCTTTGTTTTGCTGATGTTGAGCTGAAGGTGGTTCTGCTCACACCACAACACAAAGTCCCTGATTGCGCTCCTGTACTCCTCCTTCCCACCCCTGATGCACCCTACAATTGCAGAGTCATCCGAGAACTTCTGTAGGTGGTATGTTTCAGAGTTATATCTAAAGTCAGAGGTGTAGAGGGTGAACAGGAAGGGGGACAGGACCGTTCCTGGGGGGGCCCTGTATTGCTCACTGCCCGTTCTGACACACAGCTCTGTAGTCGCACAAATTGTGGCCTACCGGTCAGGTAGTCCGTGACCCAGGAGACTAAGGGTGCTTCCACTTTCATCCTCTTCATCTTCTCACCCAGTAGCAGGGGCTGAATGGTGTTGAAGGCACTGGAGAAGTAAAAAAACATCATCCTCACAGTGCAACCTGCGTTGTCCAGGTGAGAGTAGGCCCTCTGCAGAAGGTAGATGATAGCATCATCCACCCCGATGTTGCTAAGGTTGAAGGGTCGCTGGAGTATTCCACCCATTTGGTTAGCACAGACCCTAAGCACCCTTGGGCTGATTCCATCAGGGCCCGCCGCTTTCCACTGATGTAGTCTCTCTAGCTCTCTCTTCACTTGGTTGGTGGTGAAAGCCAGCCCAGGTGGGGGGGAAGGGGGATGTTGAGGATCAGTCCAGAGGGAGCAGGGGCGTAGGTGGGGTCGCTGATTGTCTCAACAGAGGTGTTGTGAACAAAGTGGGGGTGGGACAGCCGTGAGGGTGTGCCGTGAGGGCCTGGGGAGCTGGAGGGGAGGTGGACAGGGCCAGTATCGAACCTGTTAAAAAATTGGTCCTCCATCTTCTCCTTATACCCTCTCTTCCCCTCAGCAATCCGCAACTTCAGCTCCCTCTGGACGCATTTCAATTTGTCCCTGTCCCCCTCCTTGAAGGCCCTCTTCTTCTCATTCAGCAGGGCCTTCAGGTCGCTGGTGACCCAGGGTTTATTATTTGGAAAACAGAGAACCTTCCTGGTGGGTACAGTGTTGTCTACACAAAAATGTATATAGTCCGTTATGCAGTCAGTAAGTCCATCGATGTCCTCCCCATGAGCCTCACAGAGCACATCCCAGTCCGTTGTTTCAAAGCAGTCCTGTAGGGCCTCATTCGCCTCCGTAGACCATCTCCTAGTGGTCGCAGACTGCTGTTGGATCATAGGGCTGTAGAGTGGGGTGAGGTGGACAAGGTTGTGATCCGATCTACCGAGGGGAGGGAGTGCAGTGGAGTTGTATGTGTCCTTACATTAGCATAGAACAAGTCCAGAGTTGTATTATTCCTGGTTGGGCACTTCACGAACTGTTTGAACATGGGCAGTGTTGAAGAGAGAGATGCATGGTTAAAATCCCCCAAAATGGCAAAGAAAGCACTGGGATGCGCTGTCTGTAACCTCGCGATAACAGTGTGGATGACGTCACACGCAATAACAGCAATGGCCGCTGTGAATTCCCTCGGCAAAAGGTAGGGTCTCAGGCTAACGGCTAACAGCTCAATGTCCGGGCTACAAAACTGTTCCTTAAGAGTAATATGTTTCAGATTACACCATCTGTTGTTAACTAATAAAGCCAGCCCCCCTCCCTTACTCTTACCGGAAGAAACGCTATCCCTGTCTGCTCTGATGGTCTGGAAACCACTGATAGTGACGTTCTCTATGGGGATGTTATCATTCAGCCAAGTCTCATTAAAAAACAATAGGCTCGCTTCCCGATAGTCATGTTGTCAAACTTTCGGAAAAGAAGTACAGCACAGTATTCTCTTTCTTTCTCTTTACCTCCCCTTCTGTCTCTCTCTCTCTCTCTCTCTCTCTCTCTGTCTGTCTCTCTCTCTCTCTCTCTCTCTCTCTCTCTGTCTGTCTGTCTGTCTCTGTCTGTCTCTCTCTCTCTGTCTATCTCTCAATGCCATATATTTTCTTAGTTTGTCACCTGTTGGAGCTGGAGCGGCAGCAGCACAACCAGCTGAAGCACACGTGGCAGCGGGCCAACGACCAGTTCCTGGAGTCCCAGAGGCTGCTGATGAGGGACATGCAGAGGATTGAGAACGTGCTCTCCTCAGAGCAGCTCCGCCAGGTGGAGGAGATCAAGAAGTGCGACCAGGTACTCACACTAGAGCTGAGCGATATGGACAAAAATCCATATCACGATAAATGTAACTATTTTGCTCGATCACAAATACAACGATAAAACAAAATGTTTTAATGGACTTTACATTAGCGGCAGGGCTCTAGACAAAATGTTTTCAGTGCCAAGTAAGAACTGGCATCGTAGCCTATGATTGAAAAAGTAAGCTACTTCATCTAACATATCCAGGGAATGCATGATTTTACATTTTGAATGGGAACCTAGTAAAGCATGATTTTTACATGTTGATGGGGAACCTGCCAAAATATTTTTGGCTTTTTAGAGAATTTGCTGACATCTTTGTGCATATTAGCCTAGGCCTATAAGCCATGTTATTCACCTCCTGAGGAAGTGGGAACTCAAAACACTTAGATAGCTAACTCTGAAAACGATATTGCTGCTATATTGATTAATCGATCAGTAAATGTAGGCTAATGTCCGACAATAACTTTCCAGCGCTAGACCTAGGCTACTTGATGTATGTTGTTTTTCCTAGCCACCATGCTTCTGCATTGCTTGCTCTTTGGGGTTTTAGGCTGGGTTTCTGTATAAGCACTTTGTGGAAACTACTGAATCAAAAAGGGCATTATAAATAAATTAGATTGATGTAAGCCTATTCGCTGTAAATGGCACGTTTGTCTCCGCTCTACGGGCGCATCAAAAGCATACTACAGCCTACGCTGGTTGTAAAGTGGTGCCATGGAGTCAATATTAAGAGGTGAGAAATTAATGATATACTAATATCATAATCATAATATATAATGAATGATATACTCACAGAACGCTGTGACTCCTCTCAGTAACTAGAACAACAGTAGTTGCTTTGAAAACTGCCTTTTTCTTACAATTGCATTTTGTGCAACAGTCATATGCTTGTGCTTCTCAGAATGCGTCTCTCCCTCTTCGCGCACAGTGGGGATAGTGAGTGAGAGTGACTTGCTCACACAGCAGCCGACTGCGAAACGGGGACGGGCAAATACTTTCAGAGCAGGAATCTACATAATGCATAGGCTATTACTGTTGACCAAATAATGGTTTTAGAAAACTCTACAGGAACGTTGTCGTAAAATCACAGAAAATTAGACGTACGCAAAATGCTTCAGTAAGAGGAAGGCAATGACGTTGTCGTTAAATTAGTCGTACACTAAATGCTTCAGTAAGAGGAAGGCAATGTCGTTGTCGGTCATTTTTGGTTTATCGTCCCAGCTCTAACTCACACCTAGTCAGAGGTGGTGAGTGTGGGGTTAGGGGTGGGGGTGTGTTTGACTGTGCAAGGGTGAATCAGACAATACATGAGGAATACAGTGAATGCCGTGATAGTGTACTGACGTTTATTGACAGGATATTGTGGTTGCATGTGTGCTTAGTCAGTTGATGAGGTAGTAATACCCTGTCAAAGTGTAACATTGTTCACAAGGTGTATTTTCATGCTCAGACCATTTATTGACATTGTGTTTGCCTCCCCCAGGAGGAGGATGATAATGAAAGGATCATCCAGGCTAATGAGCAAAACGAGGAGGACGGGACAGAAACCGAACCTTTAGAAGACTCATTTCTTGGGCTCAGTATTGAAGAGGTAGGGATATGTCACCAACACTTTACCGAGAGCACATTGCCCCAGACACGAGATCATTCAACCGCTATATAAAACATTCTCTCTTGAGTTCATATTGTATGTGACCCACCACCTGGATTCAGTCCTATGTAGCAAGATTTGAAATGGTGTTTTACATTGGATTAAAGTGGTAAAGTTGTATTTTGAAAATAAATGTAAACGCAACAATTTCAAAGATTTTATTGAGTTACAGTTCATATAAGGAAATCAGTCAATTTAATATATGGATTTCACATGACTGGGAATACAGATATGCATCTCTTGGTCACAGATACCTTAAAAAAAGGTAGGGGCGTGGATCAGAAAACCAGTCAGTATGTAATGTGACCACGATTTGCCTCATGTAGCACGACACATCTCCTTCACATAGAGTTGATCTGGCTGATGATTATGGCCTGTGGAATGTTGTCCCACTCCTCTTCAATGGCTGTGGGAAGTAGGGCTGGGCGATATGACCAAAATCTCATATCCCCGATATAGGTAATTTCATATCCCGATAACGATACATATCACGATATAGCAAATTTCATGGTAAAACATGAGGTGATGGCAGCAGATGAATGGCACGACAATGGGCCTCAGGATCTCGACACGGTGTCTCTGTGCATTCAAATTGCCATCGATAATTCTGTACACAATGTTGAAATACGCAAACCGCGCGCCCACACAACGCCATACATGTGGTCTGTGGTTGTGAGGCCGGTTAGACATATGAAATTCTATAAAACGACGTTGGATGCAGCTTATGGTAGAGAAATTAACATTAAATTATCTGGCAACAGCTCTGGTGGACTGCAGTCAGTATGCCAACTGTATACTCCCTCAACTTGAGACATCTATGGCATTGGTGTTGTGTGACAAAACATTCAGCATCAATCACATCCTCTTAAGTCGTAGCCCCACCCATCTCTTTAAGGGTTCACAGTGATCACAGAATGATCAATAGAATGACAAACCGCATTTGTTATTAAATAATATTTGTATTAGTGTTGCACCATTGCTCTTATGTAATATAACCATATACAATTTCAGATGCACGTCTTAGAGTGATGGACAGTGCCATCCCCTCGGCCAATAGACTAGTCCACTTAGACAGGCCCGAATCAGACCGGTGTCTTGTACACATGATATTATTATTTAGTTTTTTTTGCTATTGCTCGACTAAATAAATATTGGTCGACTAACAGCTTATCGACCAAACAGTTGACCAGTCGACTAAATGGGGTCAGCCCTACATGTGACCCATATCAGGTTTGTGCATTCACAATGATGTAGCTTCTGAAGTAGCACACGGATGCAATGCTCATTTTCTGTCACGGTTCCTTTACATTTTGGGGTAGTTGTCATGGTAACGACAGGTAATCTGCAACAAAATCCACTTCAGAGCAAAAACATCTTATCTGAGTGTCCAGACAGAGGTTGTAAATGGACCATCAGGTTATTATCAGGATTCAGCGTATTTCAGTCACACCCGTTGCTGACAGGTGTATAAAATTGAGCACACAGCCATGCAATCTCCATAGACAAACATTAGCAGTAGAATGGCCTTACTGAAGCGCTCAGTGACTTTCAACGTGGGAAGTGGAAACGTCTAGGAGCAATGAAGTGGTAGGCCACACAAGCTCACAGAACGGGACCGCTGAAGCAAATAGCGGGAAAAAAATCATTGGTTGCAACACTACAGAGTTCCAAACTGCCTCTGGAAGCAACGTCAGCACAATAATAGTTTTTTCGGGAGCTTCATGAAACGTGTTTTCATAGCTGAGCAGCCGCACACAAGCCTAGGATCACCATGCGCAATGCCAAGTGTTAGCTGCAGTGGTGTAAAGCTCGTCGCCATTGGACTCTGGAGCAGTGAAAATGCTTTCTCTGGAATGATGAATCACGCTTCACCATCTGGCAGTCCAATGGACAAATCTGGGTTTGGTGGAAGCCACCTGCCGTAATGCATAGAGACATTTGTAAAGTTTGGTGGAGGAGGAATAATGGTCTGGGGCTGTTTTTTATGTTTCGGGCTAGGCCCCTTAGTTTCAGTGAAGGGAAATCTTAACGCTACAGCATACAGTGACATTCTAGATGATTCTGTGCTTCCAACTTTGTGGCAACAGTTTGGGGAAGGCCCTTTCCTGTTTCAGCATGACAATGCCCCGTGCACAAAGTGAGGTCCATACAGAAATTATTTGTCGATCGGTTGGGAAGAACTTGACTGGCCTGCACAGAGCCCTGACCTCAACCTCATCGAACACCTTTGGGATGAATTGGAACTCCGACTGCGAGCCCAGCCTAATCGCCTAACATCAGTGCCCGACCTCACTAATGCTCTTGTGGCTGAATGGAACCAAGTCCATGGAGCAATGTTCTAACATCTAGTGAAAAGCCTTCCTATAAGAGTGTAGGCTGTTAGAGCAGCAAAGTAGGGACCAACTCCATATTTATGCCCATGATTTTGGAATGAGATTTTGGATGAGCAGGTGTCCACATACTCTTGGTCATGTAGTGTATGTAGGTGAAAGTCAAAACATGATAAGATTCCGTGTGATGTTTTTGCTGTTTACACATAGGAATCAAAATATGCAATTAATTGGCAAAAGATCTGAATTGGGCTGCCTGTGTAAACGCAGCCCGAGGGTGTTACTCATCTACTTCTCGTCATTACAACCACTTTCTTCCTCCCTCTTCTCTCCTCCAGCCCCACAGCAGCCACAGCGCCCACGGCTCCATGCACTCCTTAGACACAGACCTGGTGGCAGGGGGCCCCTTGGACCCCTACAAAGACTGCCTGCGGAGGGTCCAGTCCACAGACAGCCTGGGTTCCTCTCCCGGTCTCCAGGGCCTGGGGGGCCACAACCATAAGGCCAAGTCGGCCAGCCACCTGGATGAGTCTGACTTCGGGCCCCTGGTGGGGGCGGATTGCGGTGCCTCTGAGGGCCTGGCAGGCTTTGGGGACACACTATCGGTCAGCTCCATCCAGCTGACGGCCGGCCACTTCCTTCTCACCAAGGTCTTGAATCTGCCTTTATTATACTTTCATTTATTGTCTGTAAAATGTATAGTTTTTTAAAAAATGCAGTTTTAAATAAAGTTTGATTTGATATGATCCAGGACCAGGAGAAGGCCATCAAGGCCATGACGCCGGAGCAGGAGGAGACTGCCTCGCTGATGTCCAGCATTTCCCACGCCCCCGACACCGCCTTCCTTACCCCGTCAGGCTACCGGTTGGTCAGCGACCAGGAGTGGAACCTGCTACAGCAAGAGGTCAGTCAGTTTCATAAAGTGTTTTGGTTCATTTAAATTGTATGTTTTGGTTGGGCTTTGTTTTGCATTACGATATTGTATGCTATACCTCATTTACATGGTAACAGTTGTTGGCTTGTAATTCTATAACCCCATAATCACATTGGTTCAAAACCACCACTAAATACCGTTAAGTACCAAGCAGGGTTTCTGTTAGGAAAATGTGGCGCCGGACATTTTGACCGGCAGCATTTTAATTTACCGGATTCTTTAGAAATTTACCGGACCCATATGGGCGTCCACTCACAGTGCTCAGAATGACAAAAATCACATTTAGATTATGGTAATTCATATTAACAGAACATTCTCACCTGGACCAAAGTAGCACCTTTGCGAGAATGCTGTTCATTGACTACATCTCAGCGTTCAACACCATTGTACCCTCCAAACACATCACTAAACTGAGGACTCTGGGATTAAACACCTCCCTCTGAAACTAGATCCTGGCAGCCCCCAAGTGATGAGGGTAGGCAACAACACATCCGCCACGCTGACCCTCAACACGTGCGTACTTAGTCCCCTCCTGTACTCCCTATTCACCCACAACTGCGTGGCCACGCACAACTCTAACACCATCATTAAGTTTGCAGACAACACAACAGTGGTAGGTCTGATCACAGACTACGATGAGACCGCCTACAGGGAGGAGGTCAGAGACCTGGTAGTGTGGTGCCAGGACAACAACCTCTCCCTCAACGTCAGCAAGACAAAGGAGCTGATCGTGGACTACAGAAAACAGAGGGTTGAGCACATCGACAGGGCTGTTGTGGAACAGGTCGAGAGCTTCAAGTTCCTCTGTGCCCACAACACTAAAGAACTATCATGTCCACACACATCAATACAGTCGTGAAGAGGGCATGACAATGCCTCTTCCCCCTCAGGAGGCTGAAAAGATTTGGCATGGGTCCTCAGATCCTCAAAATTATACAACTGCACTATTGAGAGCATCTTGACTGGCTGCTTCACCAGTCCCTGATATTTCCCAGATCTACTTGTAGAGCTTGTTGTACCTGTTGAACTGATTGTCTTGCTGTATAAATTGTAGTATCATCTGTAAATATAGTAGCTTGAGTTTCAGATAAGGCATAAGGAAGGTCGTTGGTATATATTAAGTAAGGAAGTGGCCCAAGGCAGCTGCCCTGCGGTATTCCACAGTTTAAGGCATGAAGGGAAGAAAACGACCCATTAATATAAGTGGACTGTTTCCTGTCAGTCAGTTAGATATGACTGTACCCAGTTCAATGCTGCCTCCTTAAACCCAAAATGCAATAATTTTGTCAAGATTATTTCATGATCCACTAAATCAAATGCTGCACTAAAATCTAAAAATAGTACACCCACAAACCTGCCATTATCCATAGCATTGAGCCACTGGTCAGTCATGTCAACCAATGCAGTGGTAGTAGAATGGTTTCTGCGATAAGCATGCTGATTGGCTGTGATCAGATCATTATTTTCCATATACTCCCATATTTGTCTACTCACAATACCCTCTAATATCTTACTGAGTGAAGGGAGTAGACTAATTGGTTGACTATTGGCAGTTCTTTGCTGTGTTTCGGAGTTTAGCATGCTTCCATACATTTGGAAATGTCCCCTTTTCCAGTGACAAATTAAATATATATTTCAATGGAGCTGCAATCTGGGGAGCAGCATAGCGAAGTAAAAAATTGTCCATAAGAGCATAACCTGTAGATTTACCATTGGGTAATGACTTCAATAAGTTTAATACCATTTGTAGATTAAAAGAGCATGTTCTCTTTACTATTATTCTGACATTTCACATTCTTCAAATAAAGTTGTGATCCTAATTCACCTAAAACAGGGAATTTTTACTAGGATTAAATATCAGGAATTGTGAAAAACTGAGTTTAAATGTATTTGGCTAAGGTGTATGTAAACCTCCGACTTCAACTGTACATATCGATTGTACTGTACACGTGACAATTTCATTCCACTAAATTATGCAGTTAGTCCGATAAGAATGACTAGTGAAATATATTTCCATCAATTAATAGCATTATTTAGTCTCCCGGACAATTGGCTGGCTCCAATTTTTTATTTATCGGCTCTTAAAAACTGTTATTGGCCAAAAGCCGGCTATTATCGGCTAACGGAAACCCTGGTACCATGTACTGTATTTGCTACTATTAAGAAAATACAATGTAGCCTAAGTGTTGACATGGTACTGTAGAATAAAGTCAACAATCTTCACACTGCCATGAATTGTGTACAGTTTAGTCTGCACTCGTGGACAGCCCCCAGTTTCTATGTAGACATATTTATCATGTGGTATTCCTCCTAAGTGGATTCTTGGCTGTCTGTCACTAGGTGAAGAATGCAGGGAGGAAGTTGGGCCGGCGGTGTGATATGTGCTCCAACTACGAGAAACAGCTGCAAGTCATCCAGGGCCAGGAGGCAGAGACCCGCGATCAGGTAACTCCCTCCCCGAGACACTGCATTACAGTTAGACTTTCTGAGATGTTTACTAAAATGCCAAGGATACCTCAAGGGAAGGTTCATCTCAAAATCAAAGTCCTTTTATTATAGACATAGGTTATAGATAAATGTGATCTCTAGTCTTTCCATATTCCATGTCATCTGTTGTGCGGCTCCCACTAAGCTATGTGAATTAGAATTAATATGTCGACAAGAATCCTAAATGAATGGAAAACATTTGCACCATCTGATTTAGATGGAAAAAGAGTGTGTTAACTGGTGCCGAACTCTCTCTCCCATTTAATTTCTCTGGTCCTTCTCAGGTAAAGAAGTTCCAGGTGATGCTGCGGCAGGCCAACAACCAGCTGGAGAGAACCACGAGTGAAAAACAGGAGCTGGAGGACTCTGTGAAACAGGGAAACGACGAAACCACTGCCAAGGTCCGTCCTCATTACATACACAAGTGTATGTAATTTTTATGCTTAGCTCTTATGTTGTTTGAGTAGTTATTTGTAATCTTCAAAGAATGTACAATGCTCCCTGTTGGAATGTGGATAAATCGGCATACATCATTCCTTTTTCTGTAGATTGTATGTTTGTTCAGTTATCATGCTGATTTTCTTTCTTTGTCTCAGGTGGCTGCTCTCATGCAGAGAGTCCACGAGTCAGAGTCGCTGCTCAACACACTACAAGAGGCCTTCAGTCAGGCCAAGAGGAACACACAGGAACAGATGGTGAGCAGCACTTCACTGCAAACTCTCAATATAGCTTTTGTTTGGTCCTCCAGTGTCTCAATACTGTCTGTCTGTGCCAGAAAGCCTGTGTCAATAAAGTTAGCAGCCAAAACATTTTGACATTCCATCGCTGCATGTGCATTTTGATTTAGTGATGCAACTGGCTTCTTGGTGGAATTAAGGAGGATGTTTCTCCTGCCAAAGTGATAGAGCTGGTGGAAATGTGATGGAGTGTTATGCCCTCTATTTGCCAGGGAATCACACCTGAAGACTGTGGTCGGCAGTTCCATTTTACAGTACATTGAATCATCAGGAGGAAACAGAATGATGACATGATTTGACAGAGTGCTGTTTTTGCCATAACCAGGCAGTGCTGATGCAGTCTAGGGAGCAGGTGGCGGACGAACTGAGCAGACTGCAGAGGGACAACGACAGCCTAACAGGCAAACACCGACTCCACTTATCTCTCCAGCAGCAGGAGGACTTCAAACTACCCACCACGATGCAAGTACGAGACAATCATTCACAGCCACCATTTTGAGAATTGCTCTCAGGTGCATCTCAATAGTCTAAACCATAGCCCTATATTTCTTTGTATTTATTTTCACACAAATTCATAGATTTACAGAATGTCTCTTGACATCTGAATAATAAACATGGACCATCCAGGCTCTTCATTTTTTCCCCCATGCTTACATAGACATTGACAAAGAAGAAAACAGTAATATTAAGAAGTTAAATCCAAGAGGGATAAGAGTGTGTATTTTAGGCCTAGATTTAGCTTCAAGTCATATTCTAAGACTTTGATTGCACAGATTCCACACACATTATTGGAGCGTTATGTCATGTTGATGTGGTTCCTGAGATGTTAAACACTCCTTGAATTGTAAAGATCTAGTAATGTTAGCAGACCTGCATAGAATCTGTCTTTCAGAACTGAACCAATCCCCTTGTCTGGCCAGGTAATATTTCACTGACTTTGGTTGATGAACTGGCAGGGAACAACATAATAAGGCCCTTCAGGTTAAGGATTCTATAGTGTACTTGTTGACCGCTTTGTCATGAACAAGTCTTTTTAGAGTGAATCAAAACCTTGATGAAAATGCGGTAGCCCTCGTAACCACCTGATTCTTGTTTTTTTCTCTCCATCCCATATAAACTCAGATATTGCAGGATTCAGTTACTTAAAAGAGCTTTTAAAATGAGTGATAGAAATAGGAATATGTTGGAGTAAATGAAGAAAACAATCTTGGAAGAACTGAGAGTAATGAGTATGAAAGGGGTGGAAGCAACTGAAATGTATGAGTAAGTCATCGCCATACACTTCTCCAAGCGCACAGTCCCTAGAAGCAGACGACCATCTCTGGTTCACACCATTGAGCTATTTGCATGTCCATCAGGTACTTTTTACAATTCATACCTATTGTGACTCACTTAAATTGGAACGTGCAACTATTTCTGCTCCCCTCTAGGAACTACAACCACTGGTGCTGCAATTGCGGGGGGACATTGTTGCGGTGCGCACGGCTACAGACCACCTGGAAGAGAAGCTGAAGGCGGAGATCCTGTTCCTGAAGGAGCAGCTCCAGGCAGAGCAGTGCCTCAAAGAGAACCTGGAGGACACACTACAGCTGGAGATAGAGGGCTGCAAGGAGGAGATAGGTGAGGCTCCCCTTCCCATGCCTTTGGCTTGACACAAGGGTAGATCAGAGAAGGGTGATAAACCATGGATGTATATTTCGCATACATTTATGAAAAGTTGCTTTGTTGTGCAATAATCCCCAATAGATATCTATTTGATTAATGTTCCAGATTTATGAGAAGTATACATTTTATCTGTGTTTTCTGAGCAGGTGTAATGTTTATCTATGGCTCTGAGTTGAGCTGTCTGGACATCCGATGAGGAACTGCAGGTGCAGAGTGAATAGGAGCAGTAAAGAAAATCTTCACAGTTGTATTTTATAAGAGCCAGAGATGCTAAATATGACGGTTAGCTCAAACTTGTATGACTTGGTTTCATTTGTACACATTTGAGTAGAGTTAAGGGGTTAAACATGTGCTGAGCAAGTGTTCAGCTTCAAGGTCCCATAATGAACTCTTCACCGCAACTGAACTCTGCTTCTCCTCCATGAAATTGTCTGTCTTTTCCTTTGAACTTCATGAAAGACCCTGGCTTTCATGTTCTCTGAAGATTCTCCCCACCCCCCGGCTCCTTTCCTTTGTCTCAAACGTTTCTTTTTCTCCTGTCCTTTTTTCTCGGTTGGCAATTGTTGTTCAGACATCTTGGAAGGTAGGAAAACACTGTCTGACGAACCTACCTAGGTTGTTTGTGTATGTGTGTTAATGCTGTAAATGTTGGACTAATGACCGTAGGGCACTAACACTCGCTCACTGCAGTAATGTTTTAGAAAACGTGGCATGCCAAATTGGCATAGGCATGAAAGGATTATGGATGTGACATAGCACCAGTTGTCATACATTAACATTTTTGTCACTTAGTAGACGCTCTTATTAAGAGAAACTTACTGGTGCAATTAGGGTTAAGTGCCTTGCTCAATGTCATAGCCATTCACTTCACTCTTCTAAGTCAGCATGGGTATGACAAAAAAACATGCGTCACTGCTAGTAATACCATTAATGTGCCATAACATCACAGCTTTGTTTTTGTCCATTTTGTCTTCAGAAATGTTAAAATCAAATGCACTGCTTAAAGTGCAGTGCAGAAAACCCATGTTCTGTTATGGCTGAAGTCTGGCCCAAGTTATCAACCCTTCCTTGATTGCTCTTTGTGTCAGTCTCATAGTGTGTTTGCTTGCTTAGTAGCCCACACACCACTTCTCCTTGGCAAACCGTGCCAATTCATTATTCATGAATTGACAACTCATTTTCCAGGAACTGCATTAGAATGCTAGAGCGCATGTCTGCGGTCGACGTTCTGATTGACCATCATAATGACACTTTAATAAGCCTCTTTTCTCTCCTTCCCCCAGCGTCATTCTCGAGTCTGAAAACCGAGCTGGAGCGTGTGAAAGATGAGAAAGGACAGGTAAATGAACTGTAGGGAATCTGCATGAGTCGTCACTCGAAATGTGAAGTCCGATTTCCTTGAGTGGATGCCTTCAATAACATAATCCCATCTAAGGCCTAAAACCACTGGCTTGTACATATTACCTAACCTGTGTCCCCGTACATTGACTCTGTACCAGTAACCGCTGTATAGCCTCGCTACTGCTGCTCTTTATTTATTTGTTACTTTTTACCTAACTTTTTAAAACATATTTTTCTTAACTGCATTGTTGGTTAATGGCTTGTAAAGTAAGCATTTCACTGGATGGTCTACACCTGTTGTATTTGGCGCATGTGACAAATAACATTTGATTTGATTTGTTAGTAGTACAGTAGTTGCTGTTTTGAAATTTGGAATAATATGTACAAATGAAGGTGTGAATGATTTATTTACCGTCACTAATGTGTTAATGGGAATACCACATGAATGTTAAATGAACGTTTAATATCAGTGGTCACCGACCATAGTTGCGTAGAGCTACAGGGTGTGTAGGCTTTGGCTCAAGCCTTATATGTACACACCTGAATTAACGGTCTTGATGTTTAGTTGAATTTGGGAAAAAAAGCCTGTGCACCTAACTCTACCAGGACCAGGGTGGCTGTTATAATTCCATATTCCTCTCTTTTCAAGAGTGGACACATTGATTCTCTTAAATGTTTGTTTTTTCCTGGGGGTTTGGATTTGAAAATCCAACAGTTGTAATGGAAGGAGGCGGCGCTAGGTATTCTGTATGGCTGTCAGAGTGAGAAAGACACAGAAACCAGTAAGGCACAGCCCCTTTAATTATTTACATTGGGTTAACTGCCTTGTTCAGGGGCAGAACGACAGATTTATACCTTGTCAGCTCAGGGATTCGATCCAGCAACCTTTCAGTTATGGGCCCAACGCTCTAACCACTCAGCTACCTGACGCCCTTATCAACGCATCGTGCTGACATCAAACAGCCTCCCCAGACTCTGAAGTCAGAAGGACTTCAAGTTTGGTACTAGACTATTTGTGCTAATAGTTGATAATAACCCTGATTGATGTTCTAATTTCCCAGCTGGAGAGCAGCTTGGCAGAGAAGAGCAAGACATTAGAGAGTGTCCAGGGTCTGAAGAGCAGTCTGGAGGAGCAGCTCAGAGAGCTTACCACAACCAAGGTCAGAGGTCATTCACTGCTCAGACATACCAGACGGCCTGTATTTTAAAACCGGCCACTACTGCTGTTCCTTTCTCACCTATCTGTGAAAGGTTTCAACATCCTGTGGGAGTAGTGATACTCAATGTGTGTGTGTGTGTGCGCGTGTGGTGGCAGACGGCCCTGGAGGCTCAGGCTTTGAATGAGAAGGACAAAGCCCAGCGCTTGCAGACAGAGCTGGACATCAGTGAGCAGGTGCAGAGGGACTTTGTCAAGCTTTCCCAGACCCTCCAGGTACGGACTGCAAAGCTGCAGGGTTACCATGGCAACACGTCTGAGATCGCAAAATGGTTACTCAGTTTTTTTTCCCTTCACACTGGAGTGTTTAACATTCATAGATATAGTCCAGTCAATGGGACAGCAAATGCACCTCCAATTATGTATTCTAGGTTATGTACGACCATGCCACTTCCATTGATAAGCAATATGCCTTCCCCTAGAAATGGATGAGCACTTACTTGCTTGTAAAATGCATAATAGTATTCAATCAACATTTGTGATTTAGATCTTAGCCATACCTTTCTATTTGACAAAAACGTATATTTTTCTTGTCTGACTTGATGGGTCCCCATGATTATGGTGTTACTATGGCAACGGTACTCCAAATCCTATAGTACACCTCTTACCATATTCTTCCCCAGCAACCATATACAGCACCTCATTGGTGCTTTTAACACTATTTGATAGTGATTTATTTTACCCTGTCTCTAATGTGCCGCCCCTGATATGTGAAATGTAACCTACATGGCTGCTGGATTTCTATTCTAGCTGATATTTAATTCCACACATCTGGTGTCCAAGGTCTAAATCAGTCCCTGATTAGAAGGGAAACAATGAACAAATGCAGTGGAACTGGCTTAGAGGTCCAGAGTTGAGTTAGAATTTACTAGAACCCTCAATTATGCTCTTCTCCTCAGGTCCAGTTGGAGCGGATCAGACAGGCTGACTCTCTAGACCGTATCCGAGCCATTGTCAACGACACCAATTTAACTGACATAAGCCAGCTCCCAGAGACATGATACCCATGGCTGAAACGGCATTCTCCCTCCTTCTACTCTCTCATTGGCCTAATGACATTTTCCCACCCCTCCAGGCCACTCCCCCTCCTGTCCCCCCCCCCCAATGGAAGGGCTCAGGAGGGATAAGAGCGGTGTGGGTGTTTTTAAATGAAGACTAAATCCAAGGTGAGAGATGATGGGAGAAAAGGCCTTTTCCGTACAGCAGGAGCATACTGAGACAGTGAACAGGCCTGCAGAGTTGCAATTCCTGCCTGTTTATCTGTCCTGTGTTTCTACTGTAGATATTGGACTGACCATATCAGCCCAACCAAAGGAGGAGTTTGTAGTCTAAGGCACTTTCTTCTACAACCGGGTTTCAGCCACGAGACAATTTTTTTTCTTGAGCGTATGGTCAGGTTGGAACATAATTTCTAGACGGCAAATTGACCGCAAGAAGCCTAAACCAAGATAATATTTGACTAAATCAATATTTTCAAACCTTGCTTACATTTGCATACTATCAAATAGATCTCTCTATGTGTGGGAATACTTTGGAACAGATTTCCAAAATTAAAGGAACTTGGAGCTTATTTGTTGGTGTTTTTACAGTCTTATGTCCAACAATTAAACTTGGAGGGCTGCCATTTGGGGAAACCTGATCTACAACTTCTCTTTCAGGTAATAGGAACAAATGGATCCACACAATTTCTGCCATGTCTGCAAGTGGTTAATAAAATGTTCTTGCTCCCACTGTTTCTCACTCACTCACCCCCTTGTTCTCTCTCGCTTGCTTTTGTAGTTAATTTTCACGCTGCTGTGCCTGTGGCAAAGACTTAATGAAGGAGATTCACAGATATTTGTACAGAATATACACTCAATGGCCAGTTTATTAGGCACCCAGTTCACATAAATGGTTCACTACTACAGACTGAGTCACGTTGCCTTGGCTTGCTATATAAAGCAGGCAGACGGGCATCGAGGCATTCAGTTACTGTTCGATTGAACGTTAGAATGGGTGTAATGACTGACCAAAGCGACTTTGAGCGTGCCGATTCCAGCATCTCAGAAACAGCCGTTTACTGAGAATCGTGCGACAAACAAAAAAAATATCCAGTCAGCGGCGGTCATGTGGGTGAAAACAGTTCATTGATAAGAGGTTGAAGGAGAATGGCAAGAATTGTGCAAGCTAACAGGCGGGCCACAAACAGGCAAATAACATACATACAGTTGAAGTCGGAAGTTTACATACACCTTTTTTCACAATTCACAACAATTTTTCATACACCACATACACTGTGTTTTACAATTCCCAGTAGGTCAGAAGTTTACATACACTCAATTAGTATTTGGTAATATTGCCTTTACAATGTTTTGGGTAGCCTTCCACAAGCTTCCCACAATAAGTTGGGTGAATTTTGGCCCATTCCTCCTGACAGAACTGGTATAACTGGAGTCAGGTTGGTAGGCCTCCTTGCTCACAAACGCTTTTTCAGTTCTGCCCACAGATTTTCTATAGGATTGAGGGCTTTGATGGCCACTCCAATACCTTTACTTTGTTGTCTTTAAGCCATTTTGCCACAACTTTGGAAGTATGCTTGGGGTCATTGTCCATTTGGAAGACCCATTTGCGACCAAGCTTTAACTTCCTGACTGATGTCTTGAGATGTTGCGCCAATATATCCACAGAAGTTTCCTTCCTCATGATGCCATCTATTTTGTGAAGTGCACCAGTCCCTCCTGCAGCAAAGCACCCCCACAACATGATGCTGCCACCCCCGTGCTTCACGGTTGGGATGGTGTTCTTCGGCTTGCAAGCCCCCCTCCTTTTTCCTCCAAACATAATGATGGTCATTATGGCCAGTTCTATTTTTGTTTCATCAATACTTGCATACTATTGTAATGTACAGATGAACGTGGTACCTTCAGGCATTTGGAAATTGCTCCCGAGGATGAACCAGAGTTGTGGAGGTCTACAATTTGTTTTCTGAGGTCTTGCCTGATTTCTTTAGATTTTCCCATGATGTTGAGCAAAGAGGCACTGAGTTTGAAGGTAGGCCTTGAAATACATCCACAGGTACACCTCCAATTGACTCAAATGATGTCAATTAGCCTATCAGAAGCTTCTAAAACCATTACATCTTCTGGAATTTTCCAAGCTGTTTAAAGGCACAGTCAATTTAGTGTATGTAAACTCCTGACCCATCAGAATTGTGATAGTGAATTATAAGTTAAATAATCTGTCTGTAAACAATTGTTGGAAGAATTACGTGTCATGCACAAAGTAGATGTCCTAACAGACTTGCCAAAACTATAGTTTGTTAACATGAAATCTGTGGAGTGGTTGAAAAATTAGTTTTAATGACTTCAACCTAAGTACGTAAACTTCTGACTTCAACTGTACATACATACAGTGCCTTCGGAAAGTATTCAGACACCTTGACTGTTGCCACTTTTCCACATTTTGTTATGTTACAGCCTTAGTCTAAAATGAAGGAAAAAACAATACAACATAATGACAAAGTGAACAGGTTTTTAGAATTGTTTGCAAATGTATTCAAAATAAACTGAAATCATTTACATAGGTACTCACGTCGGCCACGGAGAACGAGAGCACACAGTCCTTGGGAGCGGACCGCGTCGATGGCACTGCTATCCTCAAAGCGGGTGAAGAACCTGTTTAGCTTGTCTGGGAGCAAGACGTTGGTGTTTGCGACGTGGCTGGTTTTCCCTTGGTAATCCGTGATTGTCTGTAGACCCTGCCACATACGTCTGAGCCGTTGAATTTTGACTCCCTTTGTCTCTGTACTGACGTTTTGCCTGTTTGATTGCCTTACGGAGAGATTAACTACACTGTTTGTATTCAACCGTATTCCCAGTCGCATTAACCATGGTTAAATGCGGTGGTTCGCGCTTTCAGTTTAGGGCGAATGCTGCCATCCATCCAGGGTTTCTGGTTTGAGTAGGTTTTAAGTCAGTGGGAACAAACATCCCCTATACACTTCCTGATGAACTCGGTCACCGTGTCCGTGTATACGTCAATGTTATTCTCAGAGGCTACCCGGAACATATCCCAGTCTGCGTGATCAAAACAATCTTTAAGCATGGATTCTGATTGGTCAGACCAGCGTTGAATAGACCTTAGCCCGGGTACTTCCTCTGAGTTTCTGCCTATAGGGAGGGAGGAGAAATTATTGTGATCGGATTTGCCGACGGGAGGGCGTGGAGGGCTTGAAATTGCATTCAGGTGCATCTTGTTTACATTGATCATCCTTGATGTTTCTACAACTTGATTGGAGTCCACCTGTGGTAGATTCAATTGATTGGATATGAAAGGCACACACCTGACAATGCATGTCAGAGCAAAATCCAAGCCATGAGGTTGAAGGAATTTTCCGTAGAGCTCCGAGACAGGATTGTGTCGCATAGATCTGGGGAAGGGTACCAAAAAATGTCTGCAGCATTGAAGGTCCCCAAGAACACAGTGGCCTCCATCATTCTTAAATGGAAGAAGTTTTGAAACGCCAAGACTCTTCCTAGAGCTGGCTGCCCGGCCAAACTGAGCAATCGGGGGAGAAGGGCCTTGGTCAGGGAAGTGACCAAGAACCCGATGATCACTGACAGTGCTCTAGAGTTCCTCTGTGGAGATGGGAGAACCTTCCAGAAGGCACTAGCACTCCACCAATCAGGCCTTTATTGTAGAGTGGCCACTCCTCAGTAAAAAGCACATGACAGCCCGCTTGGAGTTTGCCAAAAGGCACCTAAAGACTTGAAACAAGATCCTCTGGTCTGATGAAACCAACTCTTTGGCCTGAATTCCAAGCGTCACATCTGGAGGAAACCTGTCACCATCCCTACGGTAAAGCATGGTGGCAGCATCATGCCGTTTCTTTTTTTCTTTTTTTTCATGGACTGGGAGACTAGTCAGGATCGAGCCAAAGATGAACGGAGCAAAGTACAGCGAGATCCTTTATGAAAACCTGCTCCAGAGCGCTCAAAACCTCAGACTGGGGTTAAGGTTGACCTTCCAACAGCTCAACGACCCTAAGCACACAGCCAACACAACACAGGAGTGGCCCAGCCAGAGCCCGGACTTGAACCCGATCGAACATCTCTGGAGAGACCTGAAAATAGCTGTGTAGCAACGCTCCCCATCCAATCAGATGGAGCTTGATCTGCAGAGAAGAATGGGAGAAATTCCCCAAATACAGGTGTTGACAAGCTTGTATCCATTTTAGAATAAGGCTAACTTAACAAAATGTGGAACTAGTCAAGGGGTCTGAATACTTTGAAGGCACTGTACATAATGCATTGATGAAGTAATACTTAAGTTGTTACCCTGCCCTCATTCGTTTCTTAGAATGCCATAATAACCAGACCTGTGTTTTCCTTTGATCTAGATAGATAGATAGATAGATAGATAGATAGATAGATAGGTACTTTATTTCCCCCGGGGGGGAAATTTCATTGTCAAGCAGCTACAACAGAACACAGGGCAGGTGCAAAATGCCACAACGAAAGTACACTAAAGACAGATACACGGTACATGATACATAGAGCGGCAGTATGAAAAAGTATAGAAATACAAGATATCTGGAGTGCAAAAAAAAGCTATAAAAAGACATTGCATAGTATGAGTGGTTGGCTGAATATGTACACTATACATTGGTGGATGTTGGATGGTTAACTATACTATACGGGTCGATGGCAGAGAAATACTTCAGTAGCTGAAAATGCGTATGATATGAGCGAGGGTAATAATAGTTTACTTTATCTATTAACCCATTTCATTAAAACATCTACATTACTATGGTCTCCTCACGCATGCATCCAGTAGTAGTCCTGATCTGCCTCAGCCTGTGGTTTCTGAATTGTAAAATGGATCGAGGGTTAAACATATCTGCTTGAGTTGTAGGCTAGGTTCCTTTGCTATACTGGTCTCCTTTTCTTTAGAACCCCTGGCAGGTGAAATGACTGGTTATGTACGAAACATATGGATCAAAGGAAAACACAGGTCTGGTTATTATTTTCACGTCTATAAATGTGTGAGTGAATCATTTAGGACAATTGAGACAGCCAGTGGAATAAATCATCCATAGAACTAACTAATTGACTTCCTCTGAAGGGTGGATTTTTAAATGGTCTGGATCACTGTTGACAATATTTTTGACATTTACAACATGTCTTTTTGTGTGACAGGCCTGGATGTTAATGGTAAATTGTTTTTGAAAATATAATCTTGCTTTTGTCCCTCTTACTAAAAAATTCACTTGTATCTCTACTTTTGATATTTATTTTGTATTTCATTTCAGTTTTGTTCTGGCTGCATCACTAGTCACTAATACTCTTGCAACCTCAAGTCATTTGAGGGGGCATTGATCAGGATATGATGTCATAATTAGTCTTTCTGTACAGTCTGTCCACATTGAACACTAGCTGATCCTCCAACAATGTCCCTAGTCTCATGGAGTTTCTGGCACATAACTTCTTGAGCACGTTCTGAGGTTTCTCTAACATCAGTGGATGGAACATAACCACTCCCCTCTACTAGGGAATAGATAAGGCGTCCTGGTTGCTTAAGTGTAGGTGTCAGTGGAAATGATGAATTGTGAAAAATCAGTTGGCTCATCATGGTCATATCCTACTACATCAAACTTTAAGTTTTACTAGGTTTCCATGGAACTGGTTGAGTACTCTTCCTATTAAATTACATCGTCATTTTTCCTGTGTTGGTTTCATGTCCCCTGGACAGAACTGTCAAATCATCATGACAGATAAATCACTGAACAGTAGTATATGGAATTATTGGATCAGAATGAATGTGGTTTTGGCAACGAGGGTTATGATCATTACCACTAGCAAGAACCGTACAAAAGGTCAGTCCCTGGCATCAGAATAGCTAGTTCAGCAACATAACACATTTTCAAAATGGTTTGTTATTCTCACGAAAATGTCTTCAGGAAGTTAACTGCAGAGAATTGTTGGCTTTGGAGAAGAGAAAGTTTCTACGTTTTAATCTACTTAATACAGACTTTTCCAAACGTAATGCACTGTAAAGTATTTGAACGTTTCAGCCCATTTCTCTAAAGGAATGAGAACTTCTCTAAATGATGTTAGTCAGAAGTTTTCTGTAGATTTCATTCTGTGTGGGTAAAATGCTTTTTTCACTCATTGGCTGACGTGACTGGGGTACTTGGTGGTTCTATGGGAATTCTTTAGACATGATTTAATGATTTTAACTGTTGTAAATCTTGATTGAACATAATACAACGTGATTAAGAATACATTGGAGAATGTATTATTTGACTTGCATGTACTACATCTGTATTAATTGGATACATCTGTAAATGTCGTTGATATTTATCAAAGAATCCTGCTATGTTTTGTCTGTAATAGTTTTGAGAGGATACGAGTAAGGAAGCCAGATTAACTTGCACTGAAAGATAAATTAATGTTTATGGCTTGTAAAATTATTGATTGTGTATATTTTGAATTCACTTGTGTTTGATATCCATCAAGATACCTCTTACATTGGGTTGGTGTGTTCATAAATGTTCCCCATTTGGTAATGATAGCAGAAATTTAACCAAATTCCCCTGGGTTACCCAAAAAATGGTTGATTCATATAAAGACAAATTGTATTGGTCACATGCACCGAATACAACAGGTGTAGACTTTACATGGCATAGACACTTCAGCTAAAATCTTAAAGCTCTACCATTATTACAGTGATAATCCCTATTCTCTATCACATGCTTACAGTACCCTATTTAATTGTAAATTGTCTCAAACAACCCCTTTTATTTTGGCTGTGCAAAAACAAGGCTTTGGCTTTCATTTCAGGCAGCATTTAATTTACGATTTCACTGTGGTGTGTAATGTTTCCCGCAGAACAGTAAATTCAATAATAGTGTAAGGAATCTAAAGCAAATCATGTTCTCTGCATGCTTCTGCTAGGGCCCCTTTGCAAATGTCTATACAGTACTGTGTAATAAATCAAATTGTACTTAATGGTACGTGTGACTCTCTCAAAATTGCTTAATTGGAGGGCAATCCTGTAAGAACCTATAAAACAATTGAGATTCTAGATAATAAAATGGGAAATGCACTTTGTTCAGAAAGCTCATCCAACCAAGGGTTGAAGATGAATATGCTATGGAAAACAAGTATTCAGGCTAGATTAAATCTTGACCGTGACAATCACAGAGCGATTGAAATTAAGGTAATTTCCCCATTGAGCCGACATATGCAGGAACATTGCTTTTAAATTTAAATCGTGCTATAGCGTGGATCATTCATGGTCCGGATTGAATCTATGCCCTACTTGCCTTAAAACATTTCCGTTACTGTTAAAGACCATGAATAGATTTAGCTGGTTTAAGATGTAAACTGCACCAAAGATATGGTATGGAGATAAACTGCTGTCACATGAACCATGCGACTGACACCCATCCCATCCTTCCCGCAAATCACGCGATATGAGATTAGGATCTCTTGACTGATCATTAAATTGGAGACTGTTCTATTATCAAATCGATTCTCTGGCTTAATTATTGTGATTTAAACTAACCATATGAACATTAAATATCTAGGAAGTCGGGGCACCACAGGAATGTGTCGCTTAGTTATTAATTCCCGAAAATAACTTTGGATATTTTCTCTTTTGATAAGTTAGTTTTATTAATTAATTTTACCTCGTTCAGTCTCATTCTGACATCGTAAAATTCTAGTCTGCACGAACCCAGCTTTACTATGAATCATCCATACACGAACTGGCTCTTTATTTACTAGCCAATCAAATAATTACAGAATATACAATACATACTAACATTATACAGTAAATACCGTCCCTAGTGGACTAAACAAACAGTTTGGTTATAAAAGGGGGGGGAGACCAAGGAATGGTCTATCGGACATGGGAAGCTCTTCTCACAAATACGTAAAACTGACTCCCCTTCCCTCACTGAAAGGGCTAGCTTCATGACATGGTGAAGCTGAAGAACATTTCCACCCAGGCCAGTATGCGGAGCTAACTGTTAATGCAGTTAAAATAGCCACATATTGGAAAAATAGGTAGTCCGAGTCATGGCAGTACTGTACATACATTAATTTGATTCTCCAGACAAACATACATGGTGTGTATAAAACCTTGGTTATTTACTCATTTCAATTACTGTTTCCAAAAATGGCTGACAATGATTAGGCTTATGAGTCACTGAGCTGATATGTCATGAGACTATTTTGGCAAGCTTTTACTGAGTATTCACAATCACGCTTCATTATTATTATTTCTTAACGGTCTCAGACACTGAAATGGTTGTTGATGTCCTTGATCTGTTTCATCATTTCTCCTATGTGTTCTCCCCTGGAACAGAGAGGGAAACAAAAGGCTGTCGTCAAGAAGCTATTTGAGGAAAAGAACACTGCCAGTGTTACGGATGTCACGCTGCTTGCTTAGCGAGTAACACACACCCCCAATTCGGCTCATAGCGAGCTTGAACTCGGGAACTCTGCTTTGCTAACACACGCGACCACCCTCAAACATTCCAAAGGTTTGAGCCACCCAAAAAGCTACAAATTGGATGGCTCCATTCGCGACATTTCAATCTAGCTGTGGAGTGCGCTAATGGTACGTTCTTCACTCCGTTACACTCACGCCCTTTAAACTGACCCCAGCTGTCGAGCTGAGCCCAACTACGCATCGGAGCCACTAGGCACCATTGTTACGCATGTCACATTGCTTGCTTAACGAGTACCACCCCCCCCCCGATTCGGTTCATATCTGGCTCGAACTCGAGACCTATGCTTTGCTAACACGCGTGACCGCCCTCCTTAACAACATTCCAATGTTTGAGCCACGCTAAAAAAAACTAGCATGCTAGAGCTGCCCATACTTACTGTTCCTTTATCACTCCCTGGACACACTTCCTCTGGTGGGGGTTGAGGGCGACAGTAGCTCTGGCTGGAGACAGCCCTTTGTCCATCTGTTTCTTCTGGTACTCCTTCTTCATATTTACCTAGAAGAAGATAAGACACCAGTCCAGTTATTACTGTGAACCAGTACGAGACTCAGTGATGATAGAGACCTCAAGGCGGCTGCTCACTTGTTTGATGCTGTTGCCCAGGTAACACAGCTGGTCGTTGATGGTCTGCAGTTCTTTCTTCATGTCCTTCTCGCTGTCAGACAGAACGGGCAGCTGACTGTGCAGACTGCCCAGGACCTGCTTCACCCTGGAATAGTACAGAACACATTCAAAAGTCAGTCAGAGAAGGAGGAAATAGGAAGCCAGTTATGTTGCTTGGGCATCTGACCGTTTCGAAGACGGGTTTCAGTTTCGTAAAAAGACTTCTGAAACTGAAGCTCGGAAGAAAGTTTAGATTTGAAAGACGAGCATATAGTGACGGGTGTATCTAGCTACCTGTTCATGGTGGCCTCCTGGCAATACTTGGCATCCTCGTACTTATCAGCCAGGAGCTCTGCAGACTCGCGCAGGCTTTTCCTATTGATTGAAAAATAAACAAGACGAAAGAATAGCTCCAATATATGAAATGCAGGTGAAGCTCATATGAAGCCTCTACTTCCATCAATTCACCTGCTTCCGTTTGGCCTCCCTCTAATGGCATCATCAACCCCAGATTGTTGGCGTACCAAATCACTTACATCACATATTATATGACTTCATTGAATAATCATATTAGGCTATATGTACACTGGGAGCAAACAGGGGAACAAATATACATTAAACTGAGAGTCAATGACAGTGCTGAGAGACAATTTCCTTCCAAGACTACTTGGAGCACATTTCTGCCACTGCAAAACATTCTGCACTGTATGAAATGGTTGTATTGTCTGAAGCCCTTTTCAATCTGCTCTGGTTCTTCATGTCGTACATTTCTGTCTTTTATATTACCTCCGTTCCTAAATAAAAAAGCGTAAGTGAAATGCATTGGCATTACAATATAACAATGGCACTACATCCAATCCATTATTTCAAGTGCCATTATTATTAGTTGCTAGAAGCCTTGGGTGTGCATAGCCAGGGGCAATGTTCCCACATGGTCCAAAAAGCACCTTGTTTTATATCACATTTAAATTATAATTCCCCAGTAAAAGTTGCGCCCCTGACTGGGCTAATAACTTGCTAGTTAGCGAGAATATCAACAAATGTGCACACGCGGCTCTTATCCAAAAAGCGCTTTCACTCGCAGGGATTGAAAGACCGCTAGTGGGGGATACCCCCTCTGCACTCTGGCTCTGCCTACAACAAAATCAGACTCAATCTTGTAAAGTTTGATTTGTTACATTAAAATGTTGATTCGATCACAGAAAAAACTATATCTATATAGTGAAAACTAAATTGGGCTAAGTTAAATCTCTTGTGTCTGTGCAGCATGGCATTTCTTTGGGAATCAAGTACTAAGTTTATTGTGAAACGTATCCCTATTTCACCTTTCCTCTCTGCACAGGGCTAAGTCCTCCAGCTGCTTGTTCTTCTGTCTTGTCAGCAGTTTCACCCTGAAAAAGAAAAACCAGTCAGCAACATGCTTCCTCACATGGACATGTGTTTCAAATAACATTTTAAATTGGTAGTGTAGTCGTGTTCAAAAGTTGAGAATGACAAGTATTGGTCTCCACAAAGTTTGCTGCTTCAGTGTTCTTAGATCTTTATGTCACTAGTTACTATGGTACACCGAAGTATAATTACAAGTATTCCATAAGTGTCAAAGGCTTTCATTGACAATGACATTCAGTTTATGCAAAGAGTCAATATTTGCAGTGTTGACCCTTCTTTTCCAAGACCTCTGCAATCCGCCCTGGCATGCTGTCAATTAACTTCTGGGCCACATCCTGACTGATGGCAGGCCATTCTTGCATAATCAATGCTTGGAGTTTGTCAGAAGTTGTGGGTTTTTTGTTTGTCCACCCGCCTCTTGAGGATCGACCACAAATTCTCAATGGGATTAAGGTCTGGGGAGTTTCCTGGCCAAGGACCCAAAATGTTGATGTTTTGTTCCCCGAGCCACTTAGTTATCAAAAGGTGCTCCATCATGCTGGAAAAGGCATTGGTCGTCACCAAACTGTTCTTGGATGGTTGGGAGAAGTTGCTCTCGGAGGATGTGTTGGTACCATTCTTTATTCATGGCTGTGTTCTTACGCAAAATTGTGAGTGAGCCCACTCCCTTGGCTGAGAAGCAACCCCACACATGAATGGTCTCAGGATGCTTTACTGTTTACAGCCGTGATTGGGAGTTCCATAGGGAGGCGCACAATTGGCCCAGTGTCATCCGTGTTAGGGGATTTACTTGGCTCTTCGTGCTCTAGCTACTCCTTGTGGTGGGCTGGTGCCTGCAGGCTGACCTCGGTCAGTCATCAGGTGAACATTTGTTTCCTCCGACACATTAGTGCGGCTGGCTTACGGGTTAAGCAGGCTGGTGTTAAGAAGCGTGGTTTGGTGGGTCATGTTTCAGAGGAAGCATGACTCGACCTTCGCCTCCCGAGCCTGTTAGGGAGTTGCAGCGATGAGACAAGATCTATATATTTTTGGGGGATACGTCACTGGCCTACACACAATACTCCATAATGTCAGTGGAATTATGTTTAGACATTTTTACAAATGATTAACTAATGAAAAGCTAACGTCTTGAGTCAATAAGTATTCAACCCCTTTGTTATGGCAAGCCTAAATTAGTTCAGGAGTAAAATAGTGTTCAACATGATTTTTGAATGACTACCTCATCTATAAGGTCCCTCAGTCGAGCAGTGAATTTCAAACAGATTCAACCACAAAGACCAGGGAGGTTTTCCAATGCCTCGCAAAGAAGGGCACCTATTAGGAGATGGGTAAAATAAAAGCAGGTATTTAATATCCCTTTTTGAACATGGTGAAGTAATTAATTACACTTTGGATGGTGTATCAATACACCCAGTCACTACAAAGATACAGGCGTTCTTAACTCAGTTGCCGGAGAGGAAGCCTGTACAGATTTTTTTTTTTTTTTAAATACTCCAAAACATGCATCCCATTTATAGTAAGGCACTAAAGTAAAACTGTAAAAAAATGTGGCAAAGAAATGTACCTTATGTCCTGATTACAAACAGTTATGTTTGGGGCAAATCCAACACATCACTGATTACCACTTCATATTTTCAAGCATGGTGTGTTTTGCAAAATGATTTTTTTTTAGGATACAAAAACGGAATAGAGCTAAGCACAGGCAAAATCCTAGAGGAAAACCTGGTTTAGTCTGCTTTCCAACAGACACTGGGAGACAAATTCACCAGTCCAAAAATACCAAAACGACATTGAATGTTCCTGAGTGGCATAGTTACAGTTGAGACTTAAATCAACTTGAACATCTATGGCAAAATGATCAACAACCAACTTGACAGAGCCTGAATAGTTTTTTAAAGAAGTGCAAATATTGTACAATCCATGTGTGCAAAGCTCTTAGACTTACCTAGAAAGCTGTAATCGCTGCCATGTATTGACTCAGGGGTTTGAATAATTATGTAAATTAGATCTATTTAATTTGTAGAATTTTTTGCAAATGTATTAAATATGTTTTCACTGTCATTATGGGGTATTGCGTGTATATCGGTGAGAAAATATAAATGTAATGCATTTTGATTTGAGGCTGTAATAACAATGTGGAATAAGGGTTATGAATACTTTCTGAAGGCAAAGTATATAACGTACAATACCGTTAAAGTTTGGGGTCACTTAGACATTTCCTTGTTTTTGAAAGAAAAGCAAATTTTGTCCATTAAAATAACATCAAATTGATCAGAAATAGTGTAGACATTGTTAATGTTATAAATGACTATTGTATCTGGAAACGGCAGATTTTTTTAAATGGAATATATCTACATAGGCGTACAGAGGCCCATTAGAGAGAGCTGGAGAGACTACATCAGTGGAAAGCGGCGGGCCCTGATGGCATCAGCCCAAGGGTGCTGAGGGTCTGTGCTGACCAACTGTGTGGAATACTCCAGCGTCTTTTCAACCTTAGCCTGAGCCTAGAAAGGGTCCCTGTGCTGTGGAAAACATCCTGCCTCGTCCCAGTGCCCAAGAAGGCACACCCCACTGTCCTGAATGACTTCAGACCTGTAGCGCTAACATCCCACATCATGAAGACCCTGGAAAGGTTAGTCCTCGCTCACCTCAGACCCCTGGTGTGTTCATCAATGGACCCCCTGCAGTTTGCATACCAGCGCAACATCGGGGTGGATGATGCAATCATCTACCTTCTGCAGAGGGCCTACTCTCACCTGGACAACGCAGGTTGCACTGTGAGGGTCATGTTTTTTGACTTCTCCAGTGCCTTCAATACCATTCAGCCCCTGCTACTGGGTGAGAAGATGAGGAGGATGAAAGTGGAAGCACCCTTAGTCTCCTGGGTCACGGACTACCTGACCGGTAGGCCACAATTTGTGCGACTACAGAGCTGTGTGTCAGAACGGGCTGTTAGCAACACAGGGGCCCCCCAGGGTACGGTCCTGTCCCCCTTCCTGTTCACCCTCTACACCTCAGACTTCAGATATAACTCTGAGACATGCCACCTACAGAAGTTCTCGGATGACTCTGCTATTGTAGGGTGCATCAGGGGTGGGCAGGAGGAGGAGTACAGGAGCACAATCAGTGACTTTGTGTTGTGGTGTGAGCAGAACCACCTTCAGCTCAACATCAGCAAAACTAAGGAGATGGTGGTGGACTTCAGGAGAACCAAGGCACAACTGACTGCAGTCCCTATAAAGGGGACGGATGTGGAAATGGTTGAGTCATACAAGTTCCTGGGTGTCCATATGGACAACAGACTGGAATGGGCTGGTAACACCGGGGCCCTGTACAAAAAGGGCCAGAGCCGACTCTACTTTCTGAGGAGGCTCAGGTCCTTCAACGTGTGCAGTAAACTACTGCATACCTTCTACCAGTCTGTGGTGGCCAGTGCCATCTTTTTTGCAGTGGTGTGCTGGGGAGCAAACATCAAAGCCGGTGATGCTTCTCGGGTAAATAAGCTGATCAGGAAGGCTAGCTCTGTCCTGGGGATGAGCCTTGACACTCTAGAGGAGGTGGCGGAGAGACGGATCCTGGCCAAACTGCTGGCCATCATGGACAACGTCACCCACCCTCTGCACGCTATGGTTATGACGCAGAGGAGCACTTTCAGTCACAGACTGATCCCACCACGGTGTGCCAGAGAGCGCTACAGGAGGTCCTTCCTGCTGGCGGCTATGAGACTATATAATGCCTCACCGGGGTGCCGTCGGCAACATAGATCTGGAACTGTTGGGGTGCTAGGACCTAGTTTAACAATTATGCATCCATCCGTGAGTAACTCTGGTCCGTCAGCACTCATCCACTCAGGACCTATTTAGTCATACAGGTCTGTATATACATACTCATGTACAGTTGTTATATTATATCACATGCAATATTGTAAGTAATTATTGGACGTAGGCATTCACTCAGGAATGCATATTAGTATCCTGCCAGTTGCACCTTTTCTCATTGCTTTTAGTATATCGAATGTGCAATAAGTGCAGTTGTCTGTAATTAAACCCTGCGCACTAAGGACTGTATTTTAAGGGAATTACTATTATTACCCCAAATGATATCATACACACATTTAGCTATTAAAGTATCTCTTCCTGTCATTTACCTGTACAGTTTGTGTAAACATGCAAGTATTCACTTATCTGTAAATATAACTGTATACCTAACTGTACAGCTAATTTAACCATGCAACATTTGTTAATTTACCCAGTCTGTCTATTAAGTAAACTATTATTACCCTCGCTCATATCATACGCATTTTTAGCTACTGAAGTATTTCTCTGCCATCGACCTGTATAGTATAGTTAACCATCCAACATCCACCAATGTATAGTGTACATATTCAGCCAACCACTCATACTATGCAATGTCCTTTTATAGCTTTTTTTTGCACTCCAGATATCTTGTATTTCTATACTTTTTCATACTGCCGCTCTATGTATCATGTACCGTGTATCTGTCTTTTGTGTACTTTCGTTGTGGCATTTTGCACCTGCCCTGTGTTTTTGTTGTAGCTGCTTGACAATGAAATTTCCCCCCCGGGGGAGCAATAAAGTACCTATCTATCTATCAACAAACATCACTCCTGTGTTCCAATGGCACGTTGTGTTAGCTAATACAAGTTTATAATTTTAAAAGGCTAATTGATCATTAGAAAACCCTTTCGCAATTATGTTAGCACAGCTGAAAACTATTGTGCTGATTAAAGAAGCAATAAAACTGGCCTTGTTAAGATAAGTTGAGTATCTGGAGTATCAGCATTTGTGGGTTCAATTACAGGTTAAAAATGGCCAGAAACCAAGACTTTCTTTTGAAACTCGTCAGTCTATTCTTGTTCTGAGAAATAAAGGCTATTCCATGCGAGAAATTGACAAGAAACTGAAGATCTCGTACAACGCTGTGTCCTACTCCCTTCACAGCACAGCGCAAACTGGCTCTAACCAGAATAGAAAGAGGAGTGGGAGGCCCCGGTGCACAACTGAGCAAGACGACAAGTACATTAGTGTCTAGTTTGAGAAACAGACGCCTCACAAGTCCTCAACTGGCAGCTACATTAAATAGTACCGAAAAACACCAGTCTCAACGTCAACAGTAAAGAGGCGACTCCGAACAGAACCCCCCCCTTCGAAATGTTGGTTAATCAAGATATATATATATACATACATACACACACACACCCCCGGTCAAAAGGGTTTTTCATTATTTTTACACTGTAGAATAAAAGTGTAGACATCAAAACTATGACATAACATGTAGTAACCAAAAAAAGTGTTAAACAAATAAAAATATTTTACATTTGAGATTCTTCAAAATAGCCACCTTTTGCCTTGATGACAGCATTGCACACTCTTGGCATTCTCTCAACCAGCTTCAACTGGAATGCTTTTCCATCAGTCTTGAAGGAGTTCCCACATATGCTGAGCACTTGTTGGCTGCTTTTCCTTCACTGTGGTCCGACTCATCCCAAACCATCTAAATTTGGTTGAGGTTGCAACCAAAAATCTCAAAAAAAATTTGACTCCAGACCTAAGGACAAATTTCCACCGCTCTAATGTCCATTGCTCAAGTTTTTTGGCCCAAGCAAGTCTCTTCCTCTTATTGGTGTCCTTTAGTAATGGTTTCTCTGCAGCAATTTGGCCATGAAGGCTTGATTCACAGTCTCCTCTTAACAGTTGATGTTGAGATGTGTTATGTTACTTGAACTCTGTGAAACACTTATTTGGGCTGCAATTTCTGAGGCTGGTAACTCTAATGAACTTATCCTCTGCAGAGGTAACTCTGGGTCTTCCATTCCTGTGGCGGTCCTCATGAGAGCCAGTTTCATCATAGCGCTTGATGGTTTTTGCAACTGCACTTGATGAAACTTTCAAGTTCTTGAAATGTTCTGTATTGACTGACCTTCATGTGTTAAAGTAATGGGGGATTGTCGTTTCTCTTTGCTTATTTGAGCTGTTCTTGCCATAATATGGACCTGGTCGTTTACCAAATAGGGCTATCTTCTGTATACCCTCCCTACCACAACACAACTGATTGGCTCAAACACATTAAGAAGGAAATAAATTCCACAAATGAACCATTCCAGGTGACTACCTCATGAAGCTGGTTGAGAGATGCTTAGAGTATGCAAAGCTGTCATCCAGGCAAAGGGTGGATCTCAAATATATTTTGATTTGTTTAACACTTTTTTGGTTACTACATGACTCCATATGTTATTTCATAGTTTCATTTCTACACTATTATTCTACAATGTAGAAAATATTAAAAATTAAGACCCTTGAATGAGTAGGTGTTCTTAAACTTTTGACCGGTAGTGTATATTAAATGCATTATGAAATAAGACATGGGTTAATTGCTGTAACACAGAATAAAACAATTCATAAGAGCCCCATGATGGTAGTGAATGTCCATAGTTTATTCACATTACTTATTTTAATAAAATATTTCAGTTGTGTATATTACTTAGTTTTTATTTGATAAATTATCTTTCATTCTTTAAAGTCACCATCGCATCTCTGCTCAGGAAGTAGCAGCCAGCCAGCCAGCCAGCCATCTCATGTTATCATCTCTGTGCTCCCCATTGAACAAGTGCTCCCCATCATCCTATTTGGCTAGGCTAGTAGTAGCTAGCTGGGTGACAAAATCATTTGACTAGTTCTTCAAAGTAGATAAGGCGTACTTTCAAGACTGCATATTATCGACTACTTTAACTATCAATCGGGTAGAGCTACCTTACAAACTGTCTCTCTCTCGTCATTACTCTCTCATGCAGTCTCATATGTGTGTCTGTGTAACCACCTCTGTCTGTGGCCGGAAAGAACAGGCACAGTGGATTATGGTCATTGTAGTATGCACTAACTGTAAGTCGCTCTGGATAAGATCGTCTGCTAAATGACTAAAATTTTAAAAATGTAAATTGTAGTTCATTTCCAACTTTCTGCGCTGAACTAAGTTGAATATTTACCTACTGAAAACCACTACTTCCAATCTGAAACAGCAGTTTGAGTTCATTAATAACAGAACCCCCCTTCGAAATGTTGGTTAATCGCTCAGCACTAATATCCGAACTAAAACGTCAAATGATCAGGTGTGTTGTTAATTAAATATATGTGTGTATGCATTAGTGTGTGTGTGTGTGTGTGTATATATGTGTATCTGTTAATGAGTGACATTTACCTTCTCTGCATCTCCTCACGGGCAATGTCCTGTTTGAGGATATACTCCTCTCTGAAAACCTGGGTGGCTCTGCTAAGCAGCTGGAGACACTCTGGAGGAGGAGACGACGTGTCCTTGTCGCCTGCCCTAAACACACAGGACAACACAACCGAGTACACACACTAAACCAAGCCTAACAGTGTTCCTTTGTGCATACTGTAAAGTTATCTAACCTTTATCAAGCCAGGTCATTGAGAAAAAAACGTCAACAAGGGAGGACACTACATGTAAAAATAGCACAGCATGATTGCCAAAGCATGTTGCCATGAAGTCAATTTGGAACTGTGCAAATCCAAGATCTCCTCAAGGGGTGTTTTCAATGAGTGCGCTACCTCAGCATGAGAGGGTTGGTGGAACTTCGGGCCAGGATGTTGCGGATGTGCTGCTCAAAGGAGTCGTCATGCAATCCACGCAGAGGAGAGCTAGCTGAGCCTAACCCTGGGGGGGAACACAGCAGGGGAGGAGAGGGAGGCCGAATGGAACTCCTAGAAACACAGACAGACATCCACTTTCCTATCTATAACAGTTTCAATAATTTATTATTATTCTATACATTTGTATTTTTGATGTTTGAACTGATTTAATATAAATTAATTGAAAAATAATAAAGTTATAATCATTACAGAATGTAATTGACCAAAACACTTGAGTCCATACTGAACCGTACAAGAGAGGTAGTAGTAGACACTCGTAGGTGCTGGTAATGCAGATCATGGTGGCACCCAAAGACAGGTCTGACACAATCAAGAAGCCCAGTACCGGAGCTGACAAACTGGAGAGAGAAAAAGAAAGAAAGAAAGATGAGAGGAGAAAAACTGTTAAACACAAGAGACAACATAATTTACTGCCAAGCTGACAATCAATGACAACGGTGATCAGCTGGTTCTTCTGACTCACGGGCGCCAAGCAGAATCTCAATCTTTTCAATGATGTCATATTAATATCTGATGTCTTGATAATTGTGCTACCTGCTACTTAGAGGCCTGGTACAGAGGATGTGCTCTACGATGCAGCGGTGCTCAGCAGCCAGCTCTTGGAGACTATCCTTGTCCTCATCTGTGGAGAGAGAGCATTATGGCAAAGCAGGTACATTTCATGCACTAACCACCTCTGATTTGTATGGTAAACAAAACAATTGACACCCCCATCTGGACATGAAGGACTCACCTGACTGGAGGAACTTGTGCAGTTTGTTGAACCAAGTGAGGCCTACACTGTGCACTCCTGCCTCATGTGTGCAGTGGTATCTGTGCTGGCACAGGGGGTCTGAAATAGGGCATAAAGCAAGTTTCAATTAAACAAAAGATACACCACAAGAAAGAAAATCGCAATGAATGTACATTAAACAAACATAATGATGGGGTGTGGAACTTTGAGACCTGGTGGGAAGTATCAATGGATCCAATTTTAGCATCCAACTATATCAGCATGACCCACTCACCTCTGTGCAGTCTGATTGGGCAAGTGAAGTCGGACTCCACAGGCTCTTCCTCCTCCCCGGCGGGCAGTTTGAGGGTGAGCTCCAGCTCCACACACTCAAACACGTAGAGAGAGGGCACCGCCTCTGAGCCCCGCAGCCACCGCTCCACTGCCTGTCAATCACACACAGAGAAGAAAAGTGGGATGCATTCAGTGAGGTGAAATGTTCCGAATGTTGCAGATATATATGTAACGAATAGAGCCAACACGATTCCCTGTTCTACCGGATATACAACCCTTACCATTCTACACAGAACATTTATATCTGAATATTCTGTAACGTTGCACTCTAGTACAGTACTTACTCCCGTCTCGTCCTCTTCCGCTTCCAGCACCACGCAATGGTACAGTGTGCCTGTTTCCGTGGCGATGACCAGGATGTTGGGAACGCAGGGCAGACAGAGCACGGCACAGGCGTCATAACCATAGTTATCCTCTGCGGCAGGGTACATGGGTAAGGGCCCAATCGGCTTACTGAGGCTTCCCAAACTGAAAGACAGAAGAATACAGTCTAGGGATGAGATTCAAATAAGATTCTTACTAATGGATGATCTTTTATAACATTTTCCTCGAACAGTAGCATAATATATTTATAAGGTCCACTGAATAAGCTTCATTCAAATTCAGTCAGACCAAACCAGAGAATACAAATGTTAAGCTGACCTACATGAAATATGCATGTAAGCAAATCCCAAGATCGCACTTCATGTTCTGAAATCAGGTAAGCAAACCCAAGATCGCACTTGGCAGCCTTCATGTTCGGAACTCAGGAAGCAGCGTGCCTCGCCTCTTCTCTGCTTTCCCCTGAAAGCCAGATGATTCCGGTTTCGAACGACCCGCTGATGGTGCTAAGCCCCTTACCTGTGTGCGAGGCTGGTGTAGCTCAGATAGGTCTCTCCGTTCTCGTAGAGGATGTAGAGGGGGTACACCAGCACATTCTTCTTGGACCGCTGGTCTGTGAGCTGTCGAGGTGCGCCGGCCACTGGCCCAAAGTCAAAAGCCACAGCGATCTCCCCCAGAGAGGCTGCATAGGAGCGGCTAAGGAGGGGTGAGAGACACAGATCTTATTAGTAAGCCACATAGCAGGTTGTAGGTCAATTCCCTTTAGATTTGGTCAATATAGAGGATGAAATAACTCACCCTCGAGTGTGTACACTGCTGTCCTCCTCTGACTGGGACACCGATAGTACTCTAGCTGGAGTCTGAGGCTCTTTCAGCCCATAGAACCTATACACACCAATGCAGTGCAATAGTATGATCAATACAGTATAAAACTATCAAAAAGGAGGACGAAGGCACTCCACATATAATTAAAATGCCTTTATTTGTATGGCATGTCCAATGGAACCAAGCGTTTCGTCTGCATGGCCTTCGTCAGGGAGTATAAAACTACTAATACACACATACATCACTCTTAGGAGATGGTGATGCAGATAACTAGGGGCCCTATAGCTAACAAACCCATTGATTGATGAGACATACAAAAATTTGTTTGAAAAGAAAACACTATCAGAACAAGTCGTTTCATTAATTAATTTACATAATTGTGCTTTGTAAATGGTCCAGAGCATGTTCACCTGATGGTGTTGTCAGAGGTCAGCAGCACTAGGTGGGGCTCCTCAGTCTCACTGGGGAACCAGGCGGCCTGCCGCAGGGTCACAGAGGCTGAGCTGGTGAAGAAACGCTCAGCCACAGGAATAGTCCTGGAGGAGCGGAAACAACTTCACTCAGCACCGAATCTTTAGTTCATCTTTAGTTGGGGATCCTTTCTTACAGTAGGCTATATAGGCGAGTTAGTTCCAGCCCACGGCACGCTTCTGTTAGAGAGAACAATAATCTATGTGCTCTATATCCTACAAGGACCAGCATAATCTGACAAAAAAATGCTATTATTTATGATAAAAAAGGGGTATTGGGATAACATTTCATACTCACTTGCAATTAACTTCGCTCCGTCCTCCTTCAAACTCAGACCTCTTGCCCCACCGCTGTGGTAATTCTAGAATGGTGGCACCCCGTTGTCCAATGAGTGCGACATGGTACTGTGTCGGGCTCAGCAACACCTGGCATACTTCGAATCGTGGTGGATTGATGCACAACAGAGTCTGAGGAAAGAAATGAAAGTCAACTGACTTTAGTCTTCAACTTCACAGGGGTTGGGCTATATTACGATAGCATTGTCTATAGACATCGATTGACAGCTATCGCCGATGGTGACGACGTCGTGATGTAAAACCATCACAGCGCACAGCAGGGCAGCACACCAGTGACATTCCGAGTAATTTCTCTATTCCTATTTGCTACAGCTTATTTCAATAAAAATGTTATATGGCCTACAGAAGGCAAGAGAGGAATGTAGGCCAGACAGAGCGGAGAATCCCACCAAAGCAGAACAAAACGAAAAGTCTGAAAATACTCTCGCTCTGTCGGATGCATGGTCATTAGGCTATACCCTAAACCTTTTAACTATCCTTAACTTTCTTGTGTCTAGCTGTTTAAAAAAAAAAACATAGCCTATATTCCCTTCCAGTGGCGACCCGTCATTCAGGGCAGAGTCCCACCTGTTTTGAGCCTCACATTTTTAGCTAAAAAGGTTTTGGCTTGCCTGTTTTGCATGTTATTTTGCAATTAATGTGTCACATCAGTTTGCAAACAAAATGTAAAAAAATAAAAATGATCAATGATTTAATACAGCCGCATAGGTTTTCGGTAATGTTTACTAGTTACGCCGTGATTGGCTCAGTGTTCTGTCACCCATGGGGACACTACGTCACCTCCAAGTCCAAGGGTAGAGCTAAATAATTCAAGCCCCTTGGGTGCTGCCATAGAGTTACATTAGAAGTGCCCATCCAAGAAGGCTTAAGGTCATTGGCCACAGATAAAATGACGTCAAATCACGTTATATCTACAGTAGCTTTGATTGGACTGATCGTGTAAACTTCATACTTTCAAAATCTTAGCCAGCAGCCATCATCATGAATCAAGTCGACAATCTACTGGCAAATCCTTTTTAATCCTTGTCATATGAAGAGAAATAATTAAGAGAAATTATAGATAAAATGTATCAGTGCTCATCAGTCATTGGACATAAACATTACACAATAAGTTGGAAATCGCAAATTCAACAATGAGTGGTTTGGAAGAAATCAGTGGCTAATTGCAAGCATTGCAAAGCAATCACTGGCCTGCTATTCAGTGGAGAGGCTGTGTGGTCCCAAGTCTGGGATTAAGGGTCTGTTTTCCAAGCTTAAAATTATAAACATTGAACATTGGCCATGCTTATTGAGCCTCGCTCAAAACAACTGTTAACTCAGAACTGCAAAATCTGAGTTCAAGACAACTGTGAACTCAGGGTAAAAAACGAGCTCCGACTGGGAAAATGTTTTGAACAGTCATCCAACTCCGAATTGTAAATCCGGAACTTGGGCCTCTTTCTAGAACTTCGAACTGAAGATCACTGATGTCATCAAGAGTCGACCTTGTTTTTTCAGAGTTCCCAGTTGTCTTGTAAGCACCATAAATCCAGATAATGACAAAATTTGCCCACGAAGGACCGTCGTGCCACCTTCCTATTCAAGTGAGCACAGCACAACAAGGTGAGTCCAAAAATGTATTGTATGCTGCTGCATAAATTATGTAATATGCCAGGGAGATATGTATACTGAAGCTAAGAAAGCAATACTAAGTGTATGTTGTGTTGTAAGGTGTTAGTAGCCCAATAATTTGGTATATTTTCCCCTCTTAATTGTGCCTACTGTTCTGACTTGGTGGTGCACATGTAGCCTATAATCTGTTTTAGAGAATCAATCATTGAATATTGTAAGAGATTTAATTATCTGCTTATGCCCCCTTAAATTTATCCTACGGTTCTGACTTGGTGTACAGGGAGAACACTAAGAACGGCCCATGTTCAGAATTCCCCTTATGCCATAGTTTGTACATCTCAATTGTCAGTAGAAACCACATTTGTTTAAGCAAGTCAGCCATGTGTTTTTTTTGCCCAACCAACATTTCCATGCTAAAATCGCCACTGTTCCCTTCTCTCTTACCATTCGATAGGCTATGAATATGACTGAAGGTCAAGCTTCATCGTTTTATGCATCACTTTCTTACAATCAAACAATGAATGTAATGGAGTTCTCCAAAAGTTATTTGAATAGCCTAAAGAAGTAAGGTAGGTAACCAGAGGAATAATAATGAGAGAGAACAAACAATATCAATAGCCTATAGAAATATATAAACTATCCTCCTACTAGGCCTGTTATAAACAGGAGATTATTTCCCAAATATTTGAGTCTACAAGGCTGTTGTCCTAAAGTTGTGCTTTCAAAAATAACAAGAATGGAAACTATAGCCTAAGCATAGGTCAGCATTTCCCAAACTCGGTCCTCAGGACCCCAATGGATGCACATTGTGTTTTTTGCCCCAACACTACACAGCTGATGAAAATGATCAAAGCTTGTTATTTGAATCAGCTGTGTAGTGCTAGGGCAAAAACCAAAATGAATAGGCTATTCTCAATCATTATGAGATAATAAATAATATTGTATGTTCTATTATTTTATGAGGCAAATAAAGCCATTATTATCCAGTTCTTAAGACGGTAGAGTGCTTCTATCCAGCCCATGATGTAGGCCTATAACATACTGTAGCTCACTACGGTAAGACAGCCCGTTTCTCAGACAGTCACTGCTCCATCATGTGCGCACCACACAGACAGACATACACACACAAACCTGTTCTGCTCCTCCACCAGAAAGGAATATTAGTACACATTTGCCATTGCCTGCACTTAGCCTCTGCCCAGGCCAACAACAGTTTATTTTATCATGATTCGTCCAGTTGCATTTAATCTCGCGCTATAGTCCAACTGTCAGTTTAGCTGTTTTTTTATATTAACTTTTTTTAGGGGGGGGGGGGGGGGTCGCCAATAAGGGCGATAGCATAGTATATCACAATGTTTTATGGGTACATAATCACAATAAGACAAAGGTTGACAACGCTCAACCTAATGCTTATCACCACCCCAAAAATATTTTAACATGGATGAGGTGCTGATGAAGTCAGTGACCTTGTCCTCCAGAAAACCCTAGCCCCTTTTAGAGATTAAAGATTTGAGATGAGTTCATAAGGTTTAGCTTTAGGCAATATGATAGCTCCACCATGCCAGCTAGAGATTATATGCCTGATATGTGATAACTATGATTTCATTACTAGGCGTTACAGGTTAACGTTAGCGTATACAAAACGCGGCCATATATGTTTTAACCTGCTCTTGCAGATCCAGTTTTCGTTCTCGAGTCAGAGAAAAGGGTATCTTATAAATATCTGTGTCCAGTTGCTGGTGGTTCTACAAAAACCAGAGAAAACTCAACATTAAATTCACGTTTTGTAACAGTGTGTGTAACAGATCTTTGTTTTGGTCGCACTGTCATCTACACCTGGCCATGTCGCATAGAAACGAGTAGTTCCTGCAAATATGCTGGGAAATGCTAAGATGTGTGGCAGGTAAGATGTTGAGGAACCTGTCGCGGTACAAAACAAAGATGTAATATATTTCTGACAGTATCCCCAAGAGCAGGTTAGTTTAAACTTCTAAGACAGCATTTTGTATATCGAGTTGCGTTTTTGGGGGGCTTCCAACTGGCGCAGTGGTCTAAGACACTGCATCTCAGTGCTAGAGGCGTCACTACAGACAACCTGGTTCGAATCCAGACTGTATCACAACCGGCCATTGGGAAATTTAGCAAGAATAACTTGCTCACCTGATATTTAACACTCTCAAAGCTGTCCTCTGAATTGAGCTGCCTCAGGTTGGTCGTGTAAAAAACACTGTCTGCGTCATTCCACACGAATATGTCACCATTCAGGCAAAATGTTAGATTCTTTGCACTTCTCCTGCAATTCGCTTTGGGTTCCAAATCAAGTTTCTCTCGTAATTTAAAAAATATATAGTGACTCGGTAGCTCGCTTCTCCATCGCTCTCCAGCAAACGCCGCCATTTTCCGGTCGTCTGAAAATGACGTCGTCAGAATCGTACCAATGAAAACGAACTTCAGAATACATACAACTCAATCAGCCAATCAGATCCAGGGGCAAACTAAAGGGAATTGTAGTTTTTACAACAACTGAAACCAAAGTTGCCTCAAAAGTTGATACGTACCATACCGGTAGTAGCTACAAAATGATAAAATGTAACCACGGATAAAGCAGGTTATAAAAGTAATAAACCTCTGCCATGATTTTGTTTGGCAATGTTTGATTGTTGCCTAATAGCAAGCGGTATTTCCTACATCTGTACAATTACTTGTAATGTAGGCGAGTATGCACGTACACTTGCAAATGGAATGTTTAAACCATTTTCACTTCGTTGACTGTTATAACATCAAAGATTGTTATATCTGTGGTTACACACGACCATGCCTTTCCGTGAGGTTTCCACTAGTTACCACAGCCACAAAGTCCAAATATGGCTATATCGTACAAATTAATGAAAACAAAAATTGACTTTTTGTTTTTAATGTAAGGTTAGGGTTAGGCATAACGTTAGCAGCATGGTTAAAGTTATGGTAAAGGTTAGGCTTAGGTTTATAATCACATTTTAAGAAGCCAAATTGTAGAAACAAGCGGTTTTTTTTACTTTGTGGCTGTGGTAACTAGACTTTCTCGTGGTTGTCGGTAGCGTTACATTAGCTGCAATGCAATCGTGGTAAGTATGTGTCACTGCATCTTGTGTTGACTCCGCCAACAGAAGCTGTAACCCATTTTCACTACGCGGTCTGCTTCAAGACGACACGCGCTTGTGCCAGTGCTATTCACTGCGAACGACATGGAACCAGACGGGCTTGCAAACGAACTCGTCTGAACTGCTTTTGAAGGAAATACAATGTCCAATTTTAAGGACACGACCTCTACCCCAGACGGGTATAGGGCTCTAAACATGAGTGAATTGCAAGAGCTTTTACAAGATAAAGAAAAAATGGACCAGATCGTCCGACTCAATGAGAAGGTATTTGGTTCTACAATGTGGCAACTATCGAAAACATCCACAGTTTTGCTAAATCTATCAGTATGTGATATGTGGTTGATATTTAATGTTCAAGACTATTGTATTCAAACTTAAATAGGTATACATTATGTTCTCTTCAGATTTCTATCGATCGCGAAATTATTGCTTTGATGCCTCATCCTATGGCACATGATGTAGGATATGGGCAATGCATGAGCCGCTTTAGTAGCCTGAAATTACTCTCTGCATTATTGTCTGCGTGGCTTCCAATGGTTTTCGAAAGCCTTTCACCCCCCATGTGAATGTAAACTAAACGGGGGATAGTTATTATGCACAATTGGCTTTGTTCACATTCCATTCGTTTTTTACAGGATGGTTTTCCATACCAATTAACCTGAACAGGGAATTCCTGCTTGCCATACAGGACATGTTCTGTGAGCAGAAGGATCAACCTATTCTGTCTTATTCCTCACTAGAACAACTATTCCTGAATGTAATGTTAAATTACTAGGGCAGTTTGATATTTTGCTATTTGAACCCGCAGTCTTGCACAGTTCAAAATCATTTTGATTCATGGTACGTAGCCCTCTGCCTGAACTCATCAGGTGTGGCATTCATTCTCGGACACAGATAAAATCGTTACTCATTCGGGAATGGACTTGTGTTTCCAATTCAGAGCAATACATGATATTTGAAACCTGCCTCACTGCTGCAGCAAATTTATTAGAGAGATGTTTCCAAAGTGGTTGCATTTCACTGAGAGAGGCCATGGAATTCTCCCAAGGGACTGGATCAGAATGACTTAGAGCCATAGTGGGGAATTCAGTAATGGTTGTTGTAGCAGTTATATTCGATTTGACTAAGACATTTGCTCAAACATAAATGTACAAAGTGTTACATGCCATTAATAAGCTAGGCAATACGATACTGTAGGTTAGTTGAGCCATTCACACACAAATTCTAATTTACACTCTGTGTAAGTAAACATCAGTAGGGGTCTGTTTGTGCTCCCCTCCCATTGTCCTTCCTGCAGATGCCATTAAAGTTTAATTAAGCCCACATATGCATGGTTGGCTGATATGTGACCATGTGTTGGTGGTAGTTGAGCTCATTGTAGTGGATGGCTCCACAGCCCCTATGAACCATTGGTGAGCAGCGCCCCAATTCATTAACGCTTTGGGCTCTCCGAGGGCAATCACCCTGAAAGGGTCATTAGTAGGATAATAAGATGGATGCTTCTGTAGAGCCCATATCTCACTAGCTAGCTCCCTCTGGAGAATGTTCTCAGCCTCCTGACTGGCATAATTGCTATCCTCTACTGGCTCCATAAGATTGGACATAGGGTATTAGCCGAACTGTGAAAATTAAATTACAATAATCTGGACACTGCCACTGCTCTATTTTAAAACATTCAGTGACTCCTTCAGCACCTCAGCTTAACACAAATGGCAGTGAAGGAGAAGAGTAACACTCAAGCCCCCCCAAGACAAATCTAGCAGATCAATTCTTGCAGGTTTTCTTGATGGAAAATGAGCCAGTATCTTTATGCTGGCATAATAAATCATAACACATTTTTCACGTTTGTATAATATTCAGTGCATTTGGAAAGTATTCACAACCCTTGACTTTTTCCACATTTTTTACATTAGAGCTTTATTCTAAAATTGATTAAATTCAGATTTTTCCTCATCAATCTATACACAATACCCCATAATGACAAAGCAAAAACAGGTTTTTAGAAATGTTTGCAAATGTATTAAAAATAAAAAACAAAAATACCTTATTTACATAAGTATTCAGACCCTTTGCTATGAGACTCGAAATTGAGCTAAGGTGCATCCTGTTTCCATTGATCATCCTTGAGATGGTTCTACAACTTAATTGGAGTCCACCTGTGTAAAATTAAATTGATTGGACATTTGGAAAGGAACACACCTATCTACATAAGGTCCCACAGTTGACAGTGTATGTCAGAGCAAAAACTAAGCCATGAGGTCGAAAGGAATTGTCCGTAGAGCTCCGAGACAGGATTGTGTCGAGGAACAGATCTGGGGAAGGGTACCAAAACATTTCTGCAGCGTTGAAGGTCGACAAGAACACAGTGGCCTCCATATTTATTTAAAGGAAGAATTTTGGAACCACCAAGACTCTTCCTAGAGCTGGCCACCCGGCCAAACTGAGCAATCAGGGGAGAAGGGCCTTGGTCAGGGAGGTGACCAAGAACCTGATGGTCACTCTGACAGAGCTCCAGAGTTCCTCTGTGGAGATGGGAGAACCTTCCAGAAGGACAATCATCTCTGCAGCACTCCACCAATCAGGCCTTTATGGTAGAGTGGCCAGACGGAAGCCACTCCTTAGTAAAAGGCATATGACAGCCTGCTTGGAGTTTGCCAAAAGGCACCTAAAGGACTCTCAGACCATGAGAAACAAGATTCTCTGGTCTGATGAAACCAAGATTGAACTCTTTGGCCTGAATGCCAAGCTTCACGTCTGGAGGAAACCTGCCACCATCCCTACAGTGAAGCATGGTGGTAGCATCATGTTGTGGGGATGTTTTTCAGTGGCAGGGACTGGGAGAGTAGTCAGGATCAAGGGAAAGATGAACCGAGCAAAGTACAGAGAGATCATTGATGAAAACCTGCTCCAGAGCACTCAGGACCTCAGACTGGGGCGAAAGTTAACCTTCCAACAGGACAATGCCTCTAAGCACACAGCCAAGACAACGCAGCAGTGGCTTCAGGACAAGTCTCTGAATGTGCTTGAGTAGTCCAGCCAGATCCCGGACTTGAACCCGATCAAACATTTCTGGAGAGACCTGAAAATAGCTGTGGAGCGACGCTCCCCATCCTGACTTGCCTAGTTAAATAAAGGTTCAATAAAAACAACAACAAAAAAAACCTGCCAGAGCTTGAGAGGATCTGCAGAGAAGAATGGGAGAAACTCCCCAAATACAGGTGTGCCAAGCTTGTAGCATCATACCCAAGAAGACTCAAGGCTGTATCGCTGCCAAAGGTGCGTCAACAAAGTACTGATTAAAGGGTCTTAATACTTATGTAAATGTGACATTTTAGAATAAGCCTGTAACGTAACAAAATGTGGAAAAAGTGAAGGGGTCTGAATACTTTCCGAATGCACTGTATATATCCCAATATCAAATGTCGAACAATTATATTTTTTACTAGGTTCACATACATTTGTATTGTATTTCCAGCTATGTCTTCACATAATGATCTACAAAAAACTCAACAGTCAATTTTCAACATGAGAAGTGCAAACAACATCTTTCCAAATCTAAAGTGCTCTTTAAATGTTGTTTGTCAGTGACGGTAAACACTGTAAGGTTTGCTTTACAACCAGTGCATCATCACAAGCACAGTCCCAGGGGCTGCTGGAACTCCCGCTTAAATGGTAAACAGGGGTAGGAGCTGCCACAGCAGGAAATGGAAGGTCTGTTGCGAATCCTGTTTAGGGAAAACTTATGGTGAATATGAACAGCCACAGATGACGGGGATTTGGAGTGAAATGGGCTGTACAGTCTTCTTGTAGTCACAGGAAGTTCAAGAGACAACAGTGGATTTGCAGTGGATTTGTGTATACAGTGCTTCTTTTGCATGAGCCAAATGCTCTGAACCTGGGGCTCTGATTGCCTTGAAAATGTTCATTATACAAACCAAAAGTGTGAGAGAAATACACAGTGCGACACTTGTGGATGGACTGAAGTAGCCCAGTGTTGAGGGAGACTATTGAAAAACACTTGGAACTGAATCACACTTTAGCAAAATCCCAGGAACTTTTAGATACTGATAGAATCTTTAGAGCACTTTCAGATGGGCTGCTAAGATTTGTGGTCTCTCTAAATTGAGTACGAGCCACACAGTGTGGCGTCATGGAGGTATAATACCCTGCAGGCTTTGCCATCTTGCCTGCTGTGATGTGACAATGCAGATATTTCAAGCTACTCCCATGACAAGACTTAAGTATGCACAAAGAAGTGTGACAAGCCTAAAAGCTCAGACACACTGGTAGGATTGTCAAACGTTTGCCTGCCAACAGTACTTAGCACCCCTGAACAGAGTGTCAGCAGTCAATCTCTTTTGTGTTCATACAGCAAAGACTTTGGATGTCAGCCACTCAGCCTTGTTAAAATACTCCATGCCAGCAGGTGGCAGTAGCGTTGTTTGGCAATGCATATCCGTGCACATTGCTTATGGTCTAGATTCTAAGATATCAGCATTAATGTTGCTATTTTGTAGAACGCCCTTGTTGATACTAGCCAGATGGCTACAGCTAGATAGCTACTTAGAAAGTTGATGAAGAAACAATTTAATTCACTTTCCATAATTCCATACTGCCAGTGCCATCCCATAGCCAAATGTTTAGCTAGCTAGCGTTAGCATATTCGCTAGCTAGCACAACATAGCTAGCTAGCTAGCTAAGGACACAGCACTAACTTGGCAGCTAACACAGACAGCTGTTTCATGGAAGCTAGCTAATCGATTGTTATTTAATTATAATATCAATACTAGCTACAGTGGTTAGCTTACTCGGCAGTCTATCTCCAGTGAGATTCTCGGTGTGTTTCATGTTTAAGAGACAGGATATTGGACTAGATACAAAAATGAGTGGGGCTCAGTTTAGAAAGTTTGAATGCATTTGAATATTGGCAAATATACTCTATAGACCTACAATGAATAACTAGACTAAACGTTAACAATTACATTATTTTACTACATGGAATGAGTGTTTTAATATTGTAATTTATAATGAATACAGAAGTGGAATACTAGAATACACGCAAATCCCCAAAATAGACAAAGACATAGAAATCTTACAACGAGCAATGTCAGAGTCCGGATATAAATATATATCTTATGTATATGATGGTGTGTGTATAGACATTATGGACAGTATATGAATAGAAAATAATATTACAGTATATACAGTTGAAGTCGTATATAGTTTACATACACTTATGTTGAAGTCATTAAAACACATTTATTTCACAATTCCTGACATTTAATCCTAGTAAAACTTCTCTGTCTTAGGTCAGTTAGGATCACCACTTTATTTTAAGAATGTGAAATGTCAGAATAATAGTAGAGAGAATTATTTATTACAGCTTTTATTTCTTTCATCACATTCCCATTGGGTCAGAAGTTTACATACACTCAATTAGTATTTGGTAGCATTGCCTTGATATTGTTTAACTTGGGTCAAACGTTTCGGGTAGCTTTCCACAAGCTTCTCACAATAAGTTGGGTGAATTTTGGCCCACTTTTTTCAGTCTCTCGGCCCCAGCTTTGATGCACCTATACTGTCTCCGCCTTCTAGATGGTATCGGGCTGAGCATGCCGTGGCTCGGGTGGATGAGGTCCTTGATGATATTCTTGGCCTTCCTATCACACCAGGTGCTATAGATGTCCTGGAGGGCAGGCAGTGTGCCCCTGGTGATGCGTTGGGCTGACCGCACCACCCTCTTGAGAACCCTGAGATTGTAGGAAGGTGCAGTTGCCGTACCAGGCGGTGATACAACCCGACAGGATGCTCTCAATGGTGCATCTGTAGGGGTCTTAGGGGCCAAGACAAATTTCTTCAGCCTCCTGAGGTTAAGGAGGCACTGTTGCGCCTTCTTCACCACACTGTCTGTGTAGATGGACCATTTCTGGTTGTCGGTGATGTGCACGCTGAGGCACTTGAAGCTTTCACACTCTACCTGTGGATGGGGGCGTGCTCCCTCTGCTGTCTCCTGATGTCCAAAATCATCTCCTGCATTTTGTTGACGTTGAGGGAGAGGTTATTTTCCTGTCAACACTCCGCCAAGGCCCTCATCTCCTCCCTGTAGGCTGTATTGTCGTTGTTGGTCATCAGGCCTACCAGTGTTGTGTAGTCTGCAAACTTGATGATTGAGTTGGAGACGTGTGTGGCCACGCAGTCATGGGTAAACAGGGAGTACAGGAGGGGGCTGAGCACGCACCCTTGTGGGGCCCCCGTGTTGAGGATCAGCGTAGCAGAGGTGTTTGTGCCTATCTTCACCACCTGGGATCGGCCCGTCCGGAAGTCCAGGACCAAGTTGCACAGGACGGGGTTCAGACCCAGGGCCCCAAGCTTAGTGATGAAGTTGGAGGACACTACGGTGTTGAAGGCTAAGCAGTAGTCGATGAACAGCATTCTTACATGGCCAAGTCTCCTGATGATGCTGAGGGAGAGGGGTGGGTCTTAAGCAGTTCTGAGTAGGCCCCTTCATTCATTTGAGAATGGGAGCCCTTGTTATAAAGTCCCTATTTCTAATGAAAGAACACAGATTAAAGACTTGCTGGTATGTTGCACCCCCCCTCTCCTTTCAGCCCATCATTGCTAAGTGAAATACTTTTTTCTAAATGCTTCATCAACCTCGAAGTCTGAGACGATTAGGGGTTTAAGTATTGAAGGGGAAAGAAATGTATTTTGGACCCACAAAGTTTCTATGATTATTACAGTGCAGGGTTTCTAAAAAGCCTCATATGTCTTGCCAGACACTTTCCACTGAACTTGATTCCCAGGAGCGATGACATAGTTTTGAAGTTGGCCAAAGTTAGAAACGGCCTTCTTCATGCTGACTGCCGAGAGAAGCTTTTAATTAGTAATTGATTATCACCCTGAACCAGAAGTCTTGGACTCATCCCTCTTCTCAGATAAGGTGGGCAGTTTGAAATGTTCTCTCATTCCCTGTACATATAACTGCCTTCAATTACAGAAGTCTTATATACATATTGCATCTTGCTCGGTTTCAGCTTGCAGAAATGGAAACATTAAATCCAAAGACGACTTTATATCCCCCTCCATTTTGGGAGGTGTGAGGCACACAAGGCACCTTTGCTCAGAGACGACTATGATTGGATCAGTGGTTTCTGATTTGCTCTGGTTGGGGGAGTGGCAATCGCTTCAGTTTCCTGTTGCAACAAACTCATGTGGTTTCAGTCGAAAAGTGAAGGTTATACGTAAAATCTGAAGTCGAAAGAAACCACAGTTGAGCCAGTACCCTACCCTGAACTTTAGCCACTGTCACTAGCCGGCTACCACCCTGTACTCAGAGAGACTTCTGCCCTATGTACATAGTCATAGAACACTGGTCACTTTAATAATGTTTACATACTGTTTTACCCACTTCATATTTATATATAATATATTATAGTCTAGGCCTATCCTATAGAACTATTGCTGTACTATTCTATCCTACATATTCTACATATATATGTAATTCTATCCATATTATGTCCATAATATCTATACATCCCATCATATACATATACAGTCATGTGAAAAAGTAAATACACCCCCTGGAAAGTTGTATTTTTTTTAACATATTTGGACAGATAGATATGTAATCTTCACTTAAACACTATTGACAGATAAAGGTTACCCAATTTAACAAATGACACAACATAAAAAAAGTAAATACACCCCTACCTTTACCATCACATAAAATGGCTAAAATTAGAATTGGGTGTACCAAAACAAGTGCAAATGATTAGAAAGCATTAGAGAGAAACGTAGGAGGGTCCAGCCTTCCATAAAGATAAGAAAATTGGTCTGTTTTGGTCTTAACCATATGGGTGTGTGGTAACACATCATTCACAGATCAAAATACCTACCCGAGGCCCTCAGAAGAAAGATTATTGATGCCCATGAGTCTGGGAGGGTTTACAAATCCATTTCCAAGCAATTTGCAGTACATAATTCCATTTCCAAGCAATTTGAAGTACATCATTCCACTGTCCGACACAAATTCCAGACCACTGGCAAACTCCCTAGGACACTGCCAGACAACACCTGGGTAAAGTCAGTTGTTTTATTCTTTTTTGAGAGCAGAGGCTTCTTCCTTCCTGACCTCCCATGTAGGCCAAGTTTGTGCAGTCTCTTTCTGACAGTGTACCCATGCAGTTCGACATTGACTGTGGCAAGAGAGGCCTGTAGATTCCTTGATGTTACCCTGGGGTTCTTAGAGAGACTTCTATGAGCATCACTCGGTCAGCTCTTGGGTTGACTTCGGTGGGATGACCTGGTCTAGTTAGTTTGCCCGTGGTCTGGAATTTCTGTCGGACAGTGGAATGATGTACTTCAAATTGCTTGGAAATTGATTTGCAACCCCTCCCAGACTCATGGGCATCAATAATCTTTCTTCTGAGGGCCTCGGGTAGGTCTTTTGATCTTTGAATGATGTGTTACCACACCCAAATGGATAAGACCAAACCAGACCAATTTTCTTATCTTTATGGAAGGCTGGACCCTCTAAAGTTTCTCTCTAATGTTTTCTAATCATTTGCACTTGTTTTGGTACCTAATTCTAATTCTATCCATTTTATGTGATGGTAAAGGTAGGGGTGTACTAACCTTTTAGGAAGGAAAAGGCATTTTTGTTTATTTTAATTGCATAACATTTTCAAAGTTGTTTTTTTTGTGTGATTTGTTAAATTAGGTAACCTTTATCTGTCAATAGTGTTGAAGTGAAGATTACATATCCATCTGTCCAAATATGTTTTAAAAAAGACAACTTTCCAGGGGGTGTACTTACTTTTTCACATGACTGTATATATTTACATTCCAGACTCTGACATTGCACGTCCTAATTTTTCTATATTTCTTAATTCCATTATTTTACTTTAGATTTGCGTGTATTGTTAGATATTACTGCACTGTTGGAGCTAGGAACACAAGCATTTCGCTACACCCACAAGAACATCTTCTAAATATGTGTATGCGACCAATAACATTTGATTTGATTTGACTGAGCATTTCAAAACCATAATTCAAGCTGCAAGAACTCAATGCACCCCCACTGCATCAGTGACAAAGATCACTACTAGTGACTTGGGAAACATGCCAATAAAAGCTGTAGATAATAATCCTCCGTCCTAAATCCCTTTGGCCATCTTGCAATCCCTCCCTGTCTCGTGAAATTTACCTGACTTAACCCCACTTTCTGATGTTGCTGAGAATATTTTCCTCCTTTGCACTTTCAAAAGACCAACTTTGTAGAAATGACGCAATGAACATAAATTCTCACATTCCTGTAAGCAAATTATTTTCAAGTGGAGGCTTTCCCTGTGGAGACAGTCAAACTGTGTTTTGGTCTTAAAGCAGAATATGAAGTGAGGCAAAAATCTCATATTCATTGAACAAATAAATCATTAACCTTCTGTATACTTTGGTGAGCTCAGCCAGAGTTAACAATATCCTGAGTTTTAAACAGTGAAACTGGCAGCTAAAAAACTAATAATTTTACTTGAGGCAGATGGAAAATAATGAATCCCAATAAAAGCCGCCAGGCTCTTTTGGCCTCAGACAATTGGACTTAACAGTGGGGTTTGTGGTTTGCTGTCCTGTCTGTGCTATGCAAATGTCTTCCATGAAGACATTGGTTTGAATTCCTCCTGAGCTCCATAGCTAAAGGTTGCCGGTGGCTGTTGGAGTTGTCTTGAAGGAGCCTTTTGTGTCGTTTTGGGAACTAAATGGAGGGAGCCACCAATGACTGGCCACAGAATCCCTTCATCATACGACTCTGTTTTTCTAATTTGGTCCAGAGTGATGCATAGCAAAAAAGCCACTGGTCATGCCATTAGTTCCTGACCACTGGACCGTTGGGGCTTGCCCTTTAAATGGAATACTTCTCAATACATCATTTCTAATTGTCCTTCAGTTTGGGGGTTATTACCATATATGGATGCTTACTTAAATGCTAAATAGATTTTTGTTTAAATTAAGGCCTTAGTCTGCGGAACTGTCACTATTAATTACTGTACATATATGAATGTTCTTGCATGTGGTATGAAGATTGATGAAAGTGTAAGCTATAGCCTGACTTTTGTCTTGAGTTTGGTTTTTAAACAACTTTAAAGGGCTGATATGTGAAGTTAGCTAAATTTGACTTCACTCATGCCAAGTCATCAACTGAATGCTCCCAGTGTGTATGCCAAAGCCACAAGCGTAGCCATGCTGTCCATGTGTAACACGAGTAAGGCTCTTGACCAGGAATTCAGTCCGCTGTTTGCCAGACGTGGAAAGTAACATTGGTTTTGGGATTGTGGCCTATAAGTATTTTTTTTTAACACCAACTTTTATTTATCTTGTTTAACACATCTTTACTTAACCATCACATGAAATTAGATTTGTCACTGGCTGAGTTGCTCTTAGTATCAAGTGCCCTCAGCTTAATTTAGCCTGGCTGAGAACATATTTTCATAAATTCAATATGTAGCATAGACCTACTGGCTGACGTTTACACCATGGAACAGGTTTCGTAATTAAGTAACTGGCCGTCAAATATTGATGTAGTGTATGTACACCCTTGTTCCTTCCTGTGTTTCTAACCCTCAACGACCCTCTTGTTTCTCACAGTTTCATACTTTCCATATTGACTAACCCCTTTGCTGTTGCTTTTTCTGCTCAAACCCTATGAGAGAAAATGTTCCAGCTCACTACATTTCAAGCTCAGTGCGTAGAGCATTTCATGCAGAGTGAGGTTAGCCTTGAAGATCTGTTGTTGCTTGACAAATGTTTGATTAACTATAAAATCTGGGAATGTTCAGTTGAGCAGATTTGTAAACATCCATCTCTAAATAGCTAAATAAATAAGTACATTTCCAACTGTTATGCAAACTTTAAACTCCTGTTTATCAAGATGCTATAAGTGGGTTGATACACCTGTATTACTGGAATACTATTTTAAACATCATCACAGTCTGCTATTGTTTCAGTTAATCCATTGACCTTTTCTTTGTGTGTACTGAGCTGTACATCCTGACGCTATGTTTGTCTCCAGTTTCAGGAGCTGCAGGTGGAAAGAGAGATCCTGCTGACCTCCAACCGGAGCTTGGCCGAGGAGAGCATCGCCAGGCGACCCCACCTCAACAACGGCAAACTCCAGCTGGCCGAGAAATACAAGGAGCTGGCCAATCTGGCAACCGTCTGTTGGGAAAAACAGAGCCGGCTCGGTGAGTCTACATGTGCCCAAGAGAGACAGAGGAGAAAGGAAGGGAAGACTGTCTCTGTTTATTTTCAGTTACCGGATTCTCATGGAATAATGCTGTCTGCCATGAGTCAGGATTAAGAATATACCCAGACATCTGGATAAGAATTTATGTAAATATATGTCTTATTGTCTGTGTGTGGAGTGATCATAGACCAAGGAATGAGGTTTTGATTAGCTGTTGTAGCAGACTACTTTTGATGTAAGCTTCAAAATCTACAATGGTTTATTAATAACATTCAAACAACCCCAGGGCGTGTGCCTTTGTGTCGGTGGAAACACATCACAGAATAACATGGTTCCATAACAACGCAGCCTAATGTCCGCTGTGTTTAATTTATGAGGCAGCACTGACCAGTGTCACAACCTCTTGTGTGGATTGTTATTCCATATGACCGGTTGGCTGGGTGAAATCTGCTGGCTTTGTTGGGATCCAAACCCCTCCCCCTCGTGGGTGTGAGGGGTGGAGCCAGAGGTGGGGGGTGTAGCAGATATATGGTATCCCCATGGGTGAGCTCAGTCCAAAGGGTTCCCACCTGGTTGTCCCAACCCATTCTTAACACTAGCCAAGAATAACCACTGGAGCATGTATGAAATAGGAGTCCTGCTCCACGTGAGCCTGTTTCACTTCACAAACAGTGAACAGGTTCGCTCCTCTATTAAGGGAGCTGCTTTTTTGATATTCCATTTGGCCAAATGATGAAATATTTTTGAGTTCCTCCCCATTTTCTTCTTGGCAGTGTAAGAAGCTGACTGTTTTCTCACAGTCAGGCAGACTCAGAGTGATCTTTGGCTCGCTGAACCAAAGAATATGTTATTCAAACAGACAGTAAAAATATAAACAGAATATAGTATAAAATCCTTTTTCATATATATAGTACTGTTCATGCAACTTGCTTAGCTACCCACAAGGCCAAAGTAAACTAGGCAGAAACCTCAGCACCCAAAGAAGAGCAATCACTCTAGCCTCATCGGGCTGAGTAATTTCATGGTTTAGTCCATGGTGGCCCTCATTGTCTTACCTCGTGTTTGCTAAGAGACACTTCACTTATTGAAGCAGTCCTGCCAAGACTTGAGAGAGAAAGATTCAGTCTCGCTTTCTTTTCTTAAGCGGTAATCTCAGTTTGAACTCCTCTCGGAAGTTTGAAAACTCCGGGCTCGGCACACTGAGAATTCATGATTTAGATTATGGAAATTTAAAACGAACATGGTCTAGATTAGCTTTAAATCTCCCATGTGCGTCAATTTATGCAGTAGATATGAGGACAAGCATAGGAATAAGATTGCAACAATCAATCCCGACCCACATTCTCCTACAGCCTCAGCCAGTGGTCTAGCATTCAAAGCAGACCCTCCCCACCATTGTACGGTCCAAGTGGTGCTGCAAATCTATTTGTCAGGCCTTTTGTCTGCGGCTAGCAGGTAGTTCAAAGACAAGGGCAAGTTTCATGACTGTAGAGAACTGCTTCCAAAATCCTCTGAAGGAAAGCGGCTCACCCCTCAGGCTGAAGTAACCCCTCTACGTTACTTCATAATGAGTCGGGCTAAAGCAGGTGTCAGGCTTTGACCATAGGGAAGCCTCTAGCTTATCTCTATGTTGTTATGGTCAGGGCCTGACAGGGGTTATCTAGTTAAGTCTATGTGGTTTTGTGTTTGGTCCCCAATTAGAGGCAGCTGTTTAGCATTGTATCTAATTGGGGAACCTAGTTATGTTGTAACCTTTTCCACCTGCCTTGTGGATTATTGTTTGTATTGTTGTTCAGGTTTGAGCACTCACTCACTCACTCACGGTGCGGTCTGTGTACTCCTTTGTTTATTGTTTTCAGTAAGTTCAAACTTAAATAAATGATGTCGAACTACAACTGTGCTGCGCCTTGGTCTGTCTTCATCCACGATCGTGACAGAATAATCCACCACCAAAGGACCAAGCAGCGCTGTATTTGGGAGAGTGAGTCGCCACTGGAATCCGGAGGGCAGCGAAGTCGTCGGGGCCCACGACGACGAGCAGCCCACAGGCAACCCCGATAAAAACATTTGGGGGGGGGGGCTATGGGGGTGGTCTGGCGTAGAAAAAGAAGCGCCAGTACCACTCTCCATGTGGGATTTAGCGAGGCCAGTGTATAAATGGGGGGCGAAAACAGGAGGAGGAGGAGCAGTACCTGGAGGGAGTCTACGGTGGATTATGGGAAGATTTCAGGCAGCATTGGGAGGAAGTCGAAGGGGACAAAGCGGATACGGAGTTGAAGGTTCCGGGTCACACAGTACCAGCCTCCCGCGCCGGATCTCCAGTCCACAACATCCAGCCACAACATCCAGACAGTCCAACAACATCCAGCTATGCACTGGAGGTCTCTCCCGCACCAGACCTCCAGTGCATAGCTCCCAACCAGTCGTCCAAGCCTGACGTTCAGTTTGTTTCCAGAGCGGATGCCCGACCTGATACGTCCAGCAGCAGGTCTCCAGGGCGTGTGTCCCGTCCGGTACGTCCTGTGCCGGATCCATGCTCCAGACCTCCAGTGCATCTCCCTAGCCCGGTACGACCTGTGCCGGCTCCCCGCACTCGCCCTGAAGTGCGTGTCACCAGCCCGGTGCAACCTGTGCCGGCTCCATGCACCAGGCCTCCAGTGCGTGTGCCCAGCCCGGTGCCTCCAGTGCCGGCTCCACGCACCAGACCTCCGATGCGCCTCTCCAGCCCTGTACGACCTGTGCCGGCTCCTCGCACCCGACCTCCAGTGTGTGTGCCCAGCCCGGTGCCTCCAGTGCCGGCTCCACGCACCAGACCTCCGGTGCGCCTCCCCAGCCCGGTTCAACCTGTGCCGGCTCCCCGCACCCAACCTCCAGTGTGTGTGCCCAGCCCGTTGCCGGTCCACAGCCCGGAGCCTCCGGTGACGGTCCACAGCCCAGAGCCTCCGGTGGCGGTCCACAGCCCGGGGTCTCCAGTGACGGAGTCCAGCCCAGCTCTATGGCATGTTGTGGAGCCCGTCGTTTCTCCCCTTTTCTCCCTTTCTACAGCCTTAGCAGCTGTGCAATGATGGAAGGAGGGTGGAATGTTCACCATCCTGCCACCACACACACACACACACACACACACTGTACCAACACTCCAGCTGCACCAGCAAAGCAGGATGGGTGGGAGTTCTTCCTTCCTCCACAAAACATCTGATTCTCATTTGGCCCAACGAGGGGGAAACATTTTGAAAAAAATTAAGAATTCCTGAGGCAAGCAATCGCAGATGAGTCTAACTATTATACTGTGTTCTGGCTCAAGGCAAAGACCTATTGCGTAATGCAGCTTGCTTAGAGATGGAAGACATTGAAGGTATAATCCACCCCCAGAAATAAAAATCATGAAACTCCTGTCAATTTGGTGAAAGCCTATGTTCTATCAGTGGGTAAAATAATTGTTTACACCATGATTTAACTTCTAAGTGGTCCGTCTGGGAAATCAGGAAATTATTTAGGAGTGCATCATAGCTACATGGTTCTTGTAGTTGTAGATAGGGGATAACACACTATAACATTTCATAACGCTTTTAAAACAATTGCCTGCACTCTAGATCTACAAATCAGTCAATAGATGGTATGGGTATACTTGTCTAGAATCAGTGGTGGAAAAAGTACCCAATTGTCATACTTGAGTAAAAGTAAAGATACCTTAATAGAAAATGACTCAAGTGAAAGTCACCCAGTAAAATACTATTTGAGTAAAAGTCTGGTAGTACCAGTATCTGGTTTTGAATATAAAAGTACAAGTATAAATCATTTCAAATTCCTCATATTAAGCAAAGCAGGCGGACACATTTTGTTTTTTATTTATTTACGGAGAGCCAGGGGCACACTCCAACACTCAGACATCATTTACAAACTAAGCATGTGTTTAGTGAGTCCGCCAGATCAGAGGCAGTAGGGATGACCAGAGATGTTCTCTTTATAAGTGTGTGAATAAGACAATGTTCCTGTCCTGCTAATCATTCAAAATGTAACGAGTACTTTTGGGTGTCAGGGAAAATGTATGGAGTAAAAAGTACATAATTTTCTTTAGGAATGTAGAGAAGTAAAAGTCAAAGTTGTAAAAGATATCAATAGTAAAGTAATGTACAGATACTCCAAAAAACGTAGTACTTTCAAGTATTTTTTACTTAAGTACTTTAAACCACTGTCTAGAACATATCCATCCGTTTATATTATCATGACAAAGTATATACAGTATTTCGCTTAGATGTGCTCAATTTAAACAGTGTACCAAATTATTAATTCAGCTCAGTTTCTCCTTCAAGTACCATCTCGCAATTCTACTTGAAGATGAAAACACACAATTTCCCTGTGTGTTTGTTAGGTGGTGGGTCGAAGCCAAAAAACGTGAAGTTGATCGATCCCCGTTGACAGTTAAACAGTAAAACACTCTGATGAATATAACATTTTATTGGCACCTTCAATTCGTGCACATTTTCTCATAAAAAGTATATTTCAAAACTCTGTCTGCTCTAACTTGGAACTCCCGTACATACACCCTAGAGCAGCTAGATACAGGCAAATATTTGTCTTTACTTTTGTGTACCTACGTTGTAAACGTTCATTCATAGGCTAGGTTTTTGCAACCTCATGATGGATACCTGGAAGAATTATCACGTAGTAGCCTATACCTAACGATGTCACATTGAGCTGGTTGAATGGAATATGCTGTAATCATCCTCCCTCATCTTAAACGGCACCTCTGCATGTTATATAGACTCAAGAGCACTGGAAAGCACAGCCCAAGAAGCAAAAAGACTATCAGCATACATTAGCCCGAAGGTGTAATCTATCTTGCTGGATTTGTCTTATTATTTATTAGTTATTGTTAGCTGCTGTGGAGAAACAATTATGTTATTAGCTGCTGAAGGCACTGGCTGCTAACTGTGTTGCTGTTGTCAGACTGTGGTAAAGTAAAGATGAAGCCACAGAGTTGCTACACGCTCAGCGTCAGTCTGGAGAGCAAGCACTATGCTCTTAACCTCCTCTGCTCGCACACTGTCTCTTTTGATCTGAGAAACCATTCTGTACAAATCACATTACACAAGATGCTGGTATGCATTTTATCCGCCTCATCTACATCTTAAAAGATGTAGATGATGGAGGCAAACTTGTCATAGGGGGGCATAGATGATGACAGCACAGTGTATTATGTTATAAAAGGCTTTGAGGAGACAGGGTGACACATTCAGGAAACATCCGCGTGTGTCTCTTTGTGTGAAGCCCATCAAGCTCATTTTAACAATCCCCAGTCAAGTGGAGCAGCACCAGTCAGAAGTATTTATCTCCACAGACCAAGTAACACCCACTGTTATTGACAGGAAGAGTGTGTGTCTGTGTCTGTGTGGGAGCTTTTGTTTTGCTGTATGAAGTGGCCTCGGAGCTTGCGTGCTTGTCTTTTTCATCCTGACCTAATTTGAGAGAGAAGACATGTTGGGCTATGTATGCATCTAAACTGGACCAGGGTCCTGCAGTGTTATAATTTACTGCTGACCCATTGGCTAATTCTGAACACTCAATTATTCCAAGCCCTGCGAGGTCCCATCTGTGATACTATGACCTATTTGCGTGGCATCAGTATGAACTGATAGGTACAGTACATTACCATTTGAAAATATGAGATTCCTTTGGACACATATTGGTGTCTAGCTGCAAGTGCTTCAGGCATACCAGTCAGCAGGAATTCTATCTAAAAGCCATTGACGAGACAATGTCAGCTGCAAGTTCAATCATGAAATCGGTCTTCTTTCTGTTGGCTTGCTTGGAGACCTTTTATACTGTATGCTTTACTAATGTCACGAGTGGGTGTAGAGAGAGACCAAGGAGCAGCGCAGAGATAGTTCCACATCGTTTTATTTAAACTATAAACTCACATGTAACGAACTATGCAAACAAAATCAACGAAGCAATCACAAAAAACGGAAACACACTTACTTGCACAGTGACTGTAGAAATAATGACCCACACACAGGTGGATGTGTAGGGTGCCTAAATACAATCCCCAATCAGAGACAACCCTGTACAGCTGTCTGATTGAGGATTATTACTTCCCCTAGTAAGGGTGTGAGGGCTCGACTGTGGTTCTACCACTCCCCTTATTGGGAGTAAGGTCTAACCACAGCCAAACCCTCACAACTAAAAGAGTTGTCCAAGGAAGTGTTTGGAAGGACGCTGTAGTTTTCAAAGGATTTCACCAAACTTTCGGTGTACTGCATTCTCTTTTTCAAATCTCTTATCAATAACCAGTTCATATACAGGTTAACATGGGCTTGTTTTTACTGCGGCCAATGTTTTGTCAATAAAATCCATCACCAGATCTGCCAACCTTGAAGAATTTTTATGAGTACCACTTCAGTGTGGCGGCGGCACCCCGGACCACACAACGCCGCGTGTGCGACACTCACACCGCTCAAATCAAATTTGATTTGTCACATGCTCTGAATAAAACAGGTGTAGACTTTACCTTGAAATGCTCACTTAGGAGGCCTTTCCCAACAATGCAGAGTTAAAAAGTAATTCAAAATTAGCTAAAAGGAAATAGTAACAAAATAAAATAGCAATAACAAGAAGTATTATATACAAGAAGTACCGCTACCGAGTCAATGTGCAGGGATACGAGGTAGTTTGAGGTAATATGTAGATCTAGGAAGGGGTAAAAGTTACTAGGCAATCAGCACATATAATAAACAGAGTAGCAGGAGCGTATGTGAAAGTGTGTGTGTGTGTGTGTGTGTGTGTGTGTGTGTGTGTGTGTGTGTGTGTGTGTGTGTGTGTGTGTATGTATGGTGTCAATATGCATGTGTGTGTGTGTTTTGTGTGTGTGAGCATATGGTGTGTGTGTGTGTGTGTATGTACAGTATGTGTGTGTTGGAGTGTCAGTGTAGTATGTGTGAGTGTGTGGGTAGAGTCCAGTGAGTGTGCATAGAGCCAGTTAAAGAGAGAGGGGTCAATGCAAATAGCCATTTGATTATCTGTTCAGCAGTCTTATGTCTTGGGGGAAAAAGCTGTTCAGGAGCCTTCTGGTCCCATACTTGGCGCTCCAGTACTGCTTGCCGTGCAGTAGCAAAGAGATCAGTTTATGACTTGGGTGGCAAATGCACATTCTTTAGCCTAATAATGATGTTGTCAGAAGACTGCCTCAGTAGGCATGGTAGGCTATAGACTGTTATGGGTACTTGGCAATTGGCTGCTCTTCAGTAGCTAACTAGAAATGTGTTTAAATGTACAATCAGGGCTGCTGATGTAGGCCTAAGGTTGGGTAGGGGGAATTGCGGAGGGGGTCAGTGAAGTTGGAGCAGGTAGCGCCTTTTTTCATTTCTGAAAAACCTGTAACTGCGATTTAAATTATATCAAGCAATGTAGCCAACACGGTAGTCTAGTGTTTTTTCCTGAATTAAATTGAGGTGGTCTCAATGACACTTTCACATGTTCTAGGTAAAATTTAGGGGTAATGGTTATTGTAATTAGTATGTGTCTTTATATGGAAAGTCTAGTGAAAATGTAAACTGTCTTCTTAATTTTGTTTGGGGACTGTCAGGTCTAGACTGTGGGGAAGCCGCCAGGCATCTCTATGTTTGTCTGGTGGCTAAGGTCAGGGCCTGACAGAGCAGAGAGTTCTGGAAGACTCTATGTTTGGGTTTTGTTGGTCCCCAATTAGAGGCAGCTTCCCTGCGTTGTCTCTAATTGGGGATACCATTTAAGTTGAGTAGTTTCCCACCTGTGTGTGGATCTTTGTTTGTGCATTCCAGTTCGTTGTTGCATTCTCTCCTTATTTATTGTTTTGGGACTACAATAAAGGAATGTCTACACATTACTGCTCAGCGCCTCGTGTCCTGCCTTCGCACCATGACAGGGACAAAATTCAGAATTATTCAATTACTGGATTCAATTTAGTAGTCTAGCCTACAGTATTTGGAGTATGAAACAACTGAACTACACCTATATGAGCTTGCTACCATTCATTCAACATGCCTTGTTGTCGTTGTTGAACTGGCTATTATCACATCATTAGCATTTTACTGTTGACTAAGCATGTGCGTGCAAGAAAGTGTTCTCGCTTAATTGACTAAACGCTATAGCTAAACTACTTTCGTACTTAGTTAAGGAGCTAACTACAAAATAATATTGGTTATGTGCTTGACTAACTCATACAAAAGCCATTTGTGTGTTTTCTCCCAAAAGTGGGAGAAAATGTCCTTACTAACCCCAAACATTCCAATTAAGTCACCAATTCAGTTAAATAAAACTTAAATAGTACTACATGCTTACAATGTATATGCATTCGGAAAGTATTCAGAACCCTTGACATTTTCCACATTTTGTGACGTTACAGCCTTATTCTAAAATGTATTAAATAGTTGTTTTCCCTCATCAATTTAAACACAATACCCCATAATGACAAAGCAAAAACTGTTTTTTAGACATTTTTGTAAAAAAAATAATAGCACATTTACATAAGTATTCAGGCCCTTTACTCAGTGCTTTGTTGAAACACATTTGGCAGCGATTACAGCCTTGAGTCTTGGGTATGACGCTACAAGCTTGGCACACCTGTATTTAGAGAGTTTCTCCCATTCTTCTTTGCAGATCCTCTCAAGCTCTGTCAGGTTGAATGGGGAGCATCGCTGCACAGCTATTTTCAGGTGTCTCCAGAGATTTTTGATCAGGTTCGGGCTCTGGCTAGGCAGTTCAGAGACTTGTCCCGAAGCCACTTCTGCATTGCCTTGGCTGTGTGCTTAGGGTCATTGTCCTGTTGGAAGGTGAACCTCTGTCCCAGTCTGAGGTCCTGAGAGCTCTGGAGCAGGTTTTCATCAAGGATCTTTCTGTACATTGCTCTGTTCATCTTTCACTCGATGCTGACTAGTCTCCCAGTCCCTGACACTGAAAAACATCCCCACAGCATGATGCTGCCACCACCATGCGTCACCGTAGGGATGGTGCCAAGTTTCTTCCAGATGTGACACTTGGCATTCAGGCCAAAGAGTTTATATCTGGTTATAAATTATAACTGGTTTGGCGTGTATTAGTTTTCTGAGGGCTGTGAGGTGTTTACCAGGTTTATTTGCCATTAAATAGTATGCTTATTTTAGTTGAACATATGTCGTCCGTTATTCAACAAATGCATGATAGCTAATTGTACAGTGATCTCCTTCTTGTTTGTCCAGCCAATTACTGGTATTTTTACCAGTTTTTGTTGAACGTGTCTCCACACGATGTTCCCTTTAACCCAACAAGTCACTTCAGTCAACCAATGATAATGCATTTTAGCATGATAATGGGTGATTCTGAGCACCACCGGCAGTGGGTTCACACATAAAACAACAAACCACAGTGAACCTTCCCATCACAACTCTATACTTACTCACCCTGTTCATGTCTCTTCATCGCTTGAACATGAATAACGCCTCTTCTGGCAAGAGCTGTGTGAACATGTACCTTCATACAGCGGGTGAAATAAGTATTGAACACGTCACCATTTTTCTCAGTAAATATATTTCCAAAGGTGCTATTGACATGAAATTTTCACCAGATGTTGGTAACAACCCAAGTAATCCATACATACAAAGAAACCAAAACAAATAAGTTCAGAAATTAAGTTATGTGTAATAATGTGAAATGACACAGGGAAAAAGTATTGAACACATGAAGAAAGGGAGGTGCAAAAAGGCATGGAAAGCCAAGACAACAGCTGAAACCTATCAGTAATTAAAAAGCAATCCAGCCCCCTGTCAGTGAAAATTAATATCAGCTGGTTCAGTCCCAACTGATGGCCTACAAAAAGGTCTCATTGCCAAGGTGTCACACAAGACACATCTCATGATGGGTAAAAGCAAAGAGCTGTCTCAAGACCTTTGCAACCTAATTTTTGCAAAACATAATGATGGCATTGGTTATAGGCGCATTTCTAAGCTTCTGAATGTTCCAGTGAGCACTGTTGGGGCCATAATACGGAAGTGGAAAGACAATCATTTCACCATAAATTTGCCTCGACCAGGTGCTCCTCGCAAGATTTCTGACAGAGGAGTGAAAAGAAAAATCAGAAGAGTTGTCCAAGAGCCAAGGACCTCTTGTGGAGAGCTTCAAAAAGACCTGCAATTAGCAGGTACTGTTGTCTCAAAGAAAACAGTAAGTAATGCACTCTACCGCCATGGCCTGTATGCATGCTCACCACGCAAGACTCCATTGCTGAAAAAAAAGCATGTTGAAGCTCGTTTAAAGTTTGCTGCACAACATTTGGAAAAGCCAGTGAACTACTGGGAGAATATAGTGTGGTCAGATGAGAGCAAAATTGAACTGTTTGGATGTCATAATACACACCATGTTTGGAGGAGAAATGGCACTGCACATCACCCTAAAAACTTGCTTTTCAGCAAATGGTACTGGCAAACTTCACATAATTGAAGGAAGGATGAATGGGCAAATTTACCGAGACATTCTTGACAAAAATCTGCTGCCATCTACCAGGATGATGAAGATGAAACGAGGGTGGACATTTCAGCAAGACAATGATCCCAAACACACAGCCAAGGAAACTCTCAATTGGTTTCAAAGAAAGAAAATAAAGCTGCTAGAATGGCCCAGCCAATCACCTGACTTAAATCCCATTGAAAATCTATGGAAAGAACTGAAGATCAAGATTCATAGAAGAGGCCCACGGAACCTTCAAGATTTGAAGACTGTTTGTGTGGAAGAATGGGCCAAAATGCATGCGACTAGTTTCTCCATACAGGAGGCGTCTTGAAGCTGTCATTACCAACAAAGGCTTTTGTACAAAGTATTAAATAAATATCAGTAAGTGTGTTCAATACTTTTTCCCTGCGTCATTTCACATTATTACACATAACTTAATTTCTGAACTTATTTGTTTTGGTTTCTTTGTATGTATGGATTACTTGGGTTGTTACCAACATCTGGTGAAAATGTAATGTCAATAGCACCTTTGGAAATATATTTACTGAGAAAAATGGTGACGTGTTCAATACTTATTTCACCCGCTGTATATGTGAGAACCACGCATGCATAAAGGGAAAAATGGTGAGGCGAGGCGTGCCACATGCATGACCCTGTGCTCCAGTTGTTGGGGGTGTAATGGAAGGCGACAGACCGCCAAACAAACACTCCAGGAGCAGCTGAATTTGACCTACATTAAGGGGAGAAATACTTCAGCAGGCCTGGAGGCTAACTGGTTAAAACAATAGCACTACCAGGTCCTCCTCTGGTTGGAAGGGTGGGGGGGAAGAGCAACACCACCCCCAGACTAGCTGGCTAATGGGTGTCGGCAAATGGAGATCCTAATAAATCAAATCAAGCCTCTGGGAGCGGCAGTTGGCGCGCGCTGACACCCACAGCAGAAGATTGAGATTTCTGCTCTCCACTGTTTTCAGAAGAAGAAAAAAAGGGTCAGTTAGCTGCCCTTCTTAGCTGAAGCAATGGTCAACTCACGAAAGCAACCCATCCCTGGGTGGGCTTGAACTACTAACCTTTCAGTTAAGGCCAAACACGATAGCCGTTTGCTCCAAGATACAGGAGCCATAGAAAAGTGATCTCTCATCTTTGTTGTTGTGAGTGGTAGGGGCAGGGCTTTCTACGCCTTTCTACAATCTTATTTTGAACCTAAGCTTGTTGCCTGCCTTTCCGCCTTTGGGACAGCGACTCCCATTGTTGGGGTGGAGGTGTGCATCTCGTCATTATATACAGATCTCTAGCGTAAATGGGAAGAAGATGAGACCAAAAAGACAACATGAGAACAAGCGGACATAAACGCTCATAAAAACAAAAAACCTTGATTCTGCAATACAGGCATTTGGAATATCACGCAAAAACCTACATTACTCACAATTTTTTAGTCTCTAATGTTCAGTCTCTGGATAATAAAGTAGACAAGCTCAGGGTGAGGATCTCCTTCCACACTCAAGTCCTTTTGCTTACACGACCTAGAATACCTCACAATCAAATGCAGACCGTATTACCTCCCAAGAGAATTCTCTTTGGTTATAGTCACAGCCGTGTATATTCCCCCTCAAGCCAATACCACAACGGCCTTCAAAGAACTACACTGGACTTTATGCAAACTGGAAACCACATATCCTGAGGCCACATTTATTGTAGCTGGGGCTTTTTGACAAAGCAAAATTTAGGAAAATGCTTCAGAAGTTCTACCAACACATTGACTGTAGTACTAGCTCTGGGAAAACATTGGACCTGATCACGACTCCATTTTGCGCCTCTCTTCCTATAGGCAGAAACTCAAACAGGAATTACCCGTGTACTTCCTGTACCACTATTCAACGGTGGTCTGACCAATCAGAATGCTGCAAGATTGTTTGATCACACGGACTGGGATTTGTTCTGCGTAGCCTCTGAGAATAACATTGACGAATACACGGATACAGTGACTGAGTTCATCAGGAAGTGTATAGGGGATGTTGTACCCACTGTGACTATTAAAACCTACCCAAACCAGAAACTGGATAGATGGCAGCATTCGCGCAAAACCACCACTTTTAACCATGGCAAGGTGACGGGGAATATGGCTGAATACAAACTGTGTAGTTATTCCCTCCGTAAGGCAATCAAACAGGCAAAACGTCAGTACAGAGTCACAAAAATATATTTTCAACGGTTCAGACACGAGACATATGTGGCAGGGCCTACAGACAATCACGGACAACAAAGTCGTGGACATTGATGTCTTGCTTCCGGACAAGCTAAACACCCTCTTTGCCTGCTTTGAGGATAACACAGTGCCACCGACACGCCCCGCTACCAAGGACTGTGGGCTCTCCTGCTCCGCGGCCAACGTGAGTAAGACATTTCAATGTTAACCTTCGCAATGCTGCCGCCCTAGCCGCGTCCTCAGATCATGCGCAGACTAGCTGGCTGGAGTGTTTACGGACATATTCAATCTCTCCCTATCCAAGTCTGCTGTCCCCACTTGCTTCAAGATGTCCACCATTCTTCCTGTACCCAAGAAAGCAAAGGTAACGTAACCAAATGACTATCGCCCCGTAGCCCTCACTATTGTCATTATGAAGTGATTTGAGAGGCTAGTTAAGGATCCTACCTTACCTGACACCCTAGACCCACTTCAATTTGCTTACCGACCCAATAGATCCACAGAAGATTCAATCGCCATTGCACTGCACACTGCCCTATCCCATCTGGACAAGAGGAATACTTACAGTTGGTAGGTACAGTTACAAGTCGGAAGTTTACACTTAGGTTGAAGTCATTAAAACTCAATTTTCAACCATCCCACAGATTTCATGTTAACAAACTATAGTTTTGGCAAGTCGGTTAGGTCATCTACTTTGTGCATGACACAAGTAATTCTTCCAACAATTGTTTACAATTGGATTATTTCACTTATAATTCACTATATCACAATTCCAGTGGGTCAGAAGTTTACATACACCAAGTTGACTGTGCCTTTAAACAGCTTGGAAAATTCCAGAAAATTATGTCATGGCTTTAGAAGCTTCTGATGGGCTAATTGACATAATTTGAGTAAATTGGAGGTGTACCTGTGGATGTATTTCAAGGCCTACCTTCAAACTCAGTGCCTCTTTCCTCGATATCAGGGGAAAATCAAAAGAAATCAGCCCAGACCTCATAAAAAAAATTGTAGACCTCCACAAGTCTGGTTCATCCTTGGGAGCAATTTACAAACACATTCATCTGTACAAACAATAGTATGCAAGTATAAACACCATGGGACCACGCAGCCGTCATACAGCTCAGGAAGGAGACGTGTTCTGCCTCCTAGAGATGAACGCAAATCAATCCCAGAACAACAGCAAAGGACCTTGTTAAGATGCTGGTGGAAACAGGTACAAAGTATCTATATCCACAGTAAAACGAGTCCTATATCGACATAACCTGAAAGGCCGCTCAGCAAGGAAGAAGCCACTGCTCCAAAACCGCCATAAAAAAGCCAGACTACGGTTTGCAACTGCACATGGGGACAAAGATCATACTTTTTGGAGAAATGTCCTCTGGTCTGATGAAACAAAAATTAGAACTGTTTGGCCATAATGACCATCGTTATGTTTGGAGGAAAAAGGGGGAGGCTTGCAAGCTGAAGAACACCATCCCAATCGTAAAGCACGGGGGTGGCTGCATCATGTTGTGGGCGTGCTTTGCTGCAGGATGGACTGGTGCACTTCACAAAATAGATGGCATCATGAGGAAGGAAATGTATGTGGATATATTGAAGCAACAGCTCAAGATTGTGGGAAGCTTGTGGAAGGCTACCTGAAACGGTCAACCTAGGTTAAATAATTTAAAGGCAATGCTACCAAATACTAATTGAATGCATGTAAACTTCTGACCCACTGGGAATGTGATGAAAGAAATAAAAGCTGAAATATATCATTCTCTCTACTGTTATTCTGACATTTCACATTCTTAAAATAAAGTGGTGATCCTAACTGACCTAAGACAGGGAAGTTTTACTAGGATTAAATGTCAGGAATTGTGAAAAACTGAGTTTAAAAGTATTTGGCTAAGGTGTATGTAAACTTCCTACTTCAACTGTATATACTTTATTCTATTCTACTGTATTTTAGTCAATGCCACTCCAACATTGCTCGTCCTAATATTTATATATTTCTTAATTCCATTCTTCTACTTTTAGATGTGTGTGTTGTCGTGAATAGATACTCCTGCACTATTGGAGCTAGAAACAAGCATTTTGCTACACCCGCAATAACATCTGCTAAATATGTGACCAATACAATTTGATTTGTTTTGATTTGACCACTGCACATTGACTCGGTACCAGTACTCCTTGTATATAGCCACGTTATTTTTTTTATTTTATTGTGTTACTTTTTCCTCTGCCTTGTTGGGAAAGGGCTGGTAAGTAAGCATTTCACGGTAAAGTCTACACCTGTTATATTTGGTGCATGTGACAAATAACATTTGATATCCTGCATTTTGGGCTCCATTTGTCCAGATACAAGGGTGGGGGCTTCTCTCAATGGAGCAGAACGAATCCATATTAAACAAATACCTCCACCTCTGTGTCATGGTAAAAATATTTTTTTAATGTGATTGAAATTGTCATAAGGGGACAGTCCCGTATCTCAGCCAATTATTTATATATACTCTAGATGACTGACAGGAGGTGCTGTTTTAAAGCCACCGCGCCTTCATCTTGGCACTCCCCCACCATTGTAAAACATTTTTGGGAAGCTTTATAAATGCATTCACAAATGTCAATTTTTTTTACCACGTTTATTATATTATAGACACCTTAATGCATACTTTGAAATTAAATGTAAACTAAATCATGTAGTAACCAAAAAAGTGTTAACCAAATCAAAATATATTTTATATTTGAGATTCTTCAAAGTAGCCACCGTTTGCCTTGATTACAGCTTTGCACACTCTTGGTATTCTCTCAACCAGCTTCATGAGGTAGTCACCTGAAATGCATTTCAATTACCAGTGCCTTGTTAAAAGTTAATTTGTGGAGCAATGAACACGATCAATAAACATTGGACCGGTGGAAATCTGTCCTCTGGTCTGATGATTCCAAATTTGAGATCTTTTGTTCCAACTGCCATGTCTTTGTGAGACGCAGAGTAGGTGATCGGATTATCTCTGCATGTGTGGTTCCCACCGTGAAGCATGGAGGAGGTGGTGTTATGGTGTGGGGGTGCTTTGCTGGTGACACTGTCAAAGTATACTTTTTTGAAAGTACTAAAGTTATTGTCATTACACCTTTTGGTGTTTTGTAACAAATGTCTCTTTCCATTCATCAAATGGTGCGAGTGCACAGTGTACTGTTTGGATGCTGGAATTATTTTGGAGTGGACAAACATGTACAGGTAGCATACTTTTTAAAGTGATTTGTTTGACAATAAGATGACTGGTTATGTTCATGCCAAATTAAAGGTATTCAAAAAATGTAGGTTCTGTGAAAAAAATAGAGACCCCCGAATTTCATGGTATAATTCGCACTCTGCCTACCGCTGACACTCAATATGCAATGGAAGTGGAACCTTGATGTATGTGGACGCCTGTCTCTTGGTTGACAGGCTGAGACAGAAGTGCCAGAGGTTTTTCTTCAGCTGAGCAAACCTCAATGTTTTGAAATGTTTGCTCACAGGCAACGTTTACAGCTCCCCAGCCCCTCTCACAGAGCCAAAACAAAGTCCACCCACCATTTCCCTTCACAATCTCTCCTGGTTTCTCATTCACTAAACCACCCTCAAGCTTGAGCTAGTCATAAATCACTCTTTTTTTTTTTTTTTTTGTAAGCTTTTTTACGTAATTAACTGCACCCTCTGTCACTGTCATTCCCTGTTAATCAATTATGTTTCTTTGTCCTTGCAGAGGCCCACACACAGAAGCACAGCCTCCAAACAGCACAAAATCTTCTCCAGGAAGACGTGGCGCGTGTTGAGGAACAGTCTGAGGTAAATCCAAAGCCTGAGCTCTATTGTTGGGTCTTAGCATAAACCACTGAGTGTGTTCTTTGCATTGTCAGCACTAGTGTAGAATCATTGAAAATGACAGCCAAACATCTGTAAAATCTGACAAAATCAAGTAATAGTCCATGAAACTCATGCGTACTTGAGTATTCAAGCCTCTGGGAGTTAGGATCCACACTGTACTGGTTGCATTTTTCAAGAGAGATCAAACATAAAGGGTTTTGCCCAAAGTTTTCTGTGCACTATACTGCATCTGGCCAGGATTTCAATAGAAATGTCTACAAAAGTTTAAAAAGTCAATGTAATTGCTAAAATGTACTTAAGTATCAAAAGTAAAAGTATAAATAATTTCAAATTCTTTATATTAAGCAAGCCAGACAGCACCATCTTCTTGTTTTTTAAATTTACGGATAGCTAGGGGCACACTCCAACACTCAGACATAATTTACAAACAAAGCATATGTGTTTAGTGAATCCACCAGATCAGAGGTAGTAGGAATGACCAGGGATGTTCTCTTGATAAGTGTGTGAATTGGACCATGTTCCTGTCCTGCTAATCATTCAGTAGTGAAATAAAAGTAAAAGTTGTCAAAAATATAAATAGTAAAGTAAAGCACAGATACCAAAAAAAAAGACTTGAGTACTTGAAAGTATTTTTACTTAAGTACTTAACACCACTGACTATACAATATTATCAAAATACTTAGGTGCTGTTACGATATGTATTCCGATTCTCACGATTCTATATGTGTTGCGATTCGATATTGCGATATTGCGATTCGATGTTCCAAACATATTGCTCACCATATGTCTGCTTCAGACGGACAAGAGAGAGCCATGAGAAAATTTGTTTTGATCAGCCATGGAAAAAACAAATGGACTCCCTATTTAGAAAGAAGATAGAGAACAAGCTATCAAGGTGCAGGTACAGTAAACTAGCGCAAAAATCTAAATAATATTGCGATATAAATTATACGATACGATATACTGTCAAAAATAATGTCCCGATATATTTGTTGTTTTTTTCACCCACATCAGCTACTTTTTTAATGTGCACTGCACGTTGACTGCCACGGTTTACTGAACTATTTAAATTCCTCATTAACCTAAAGCTACAATTTTCATACAACTACATTTAGCTCATTCATACCATAACCAAGACACTACCCAGCAAACATGCCCACATTAGTATGTTTTTACCCTTGTGAGAAAGGTTGTTTTTACAGGGAATTTAATCCGCCCTCATGCTGTCCTGGGTGATTAAAAAAATATTTTGGAGAGGAAGGTATTTCCCCGGTATATACAGTATAAACGTGAAGAAAGAAATGTCCAGGGAAATTATGGTGGTAGCGTGGGGACCATTTGTGCTGCTCCGATATGGAAGAGACTCAATAATGACCCAAGCCTTCTTTGTGTGCGTAGCCGGTGGCTTCCTGATAATTTAGTCATTCCCATTGACTATGCTCAGGCAGAGGTTAGAGTGGGGAGGTGGGCTGTGCAGACTGTCATCAATTATTCACTCCAAATAGGCTAGACAGGTTTTTCCACCTGCTCCCCATGATTGGCAGTACAGTTGCCAGTCAGCTGATTACAGTCATTCTAGGGCTGTTCCAGTGGAAGTGTTACCGGATATACCATTTTGGCCCATGTAAAAACAAACTCTTGCAATGAAATTATCAACACAACTGTGTCAAAGTTAATGGCAAAGCATTACAAGTCAATGTGAAACCCCATTTTACATGTGGGGCTGTGTTTACACTGTTCCCAGGGGTTGTTAGACTTCCTATCTTGTGATACCTGTTTATTTGTGGGCCTCTGCTTCACAGGACCTCCTGGAGAAGTTCATGGAGGGGAACGTGCCCTTGGAGGGGTTCCTGGACTCCTTCCAAAGCTCCAGGAAGAGCTACCACATCCGCCGTGCTCAGGCCGAGAAAATCCAGGAGCTCAGCCGAGCCAAACAGAATTCCAGCAAACCCAAAAAGCCAGAGGAGCGAGAGGACAAGGTGCGGGAGGTGAAGAGGGACGAGCACCCTGAAACCCAGCGGCCCAACGGCTTCTTGGCCCAGGGCCCGCCCCGGGTCTTCCAGCTCCGCTACGGCCTCACCCCCGCCATCCTGCTGCCCCACTTTCCCCTGCCATCCTCCTCCACCACCTCGCCCTCTGCCCCATCCCACGTCAGTCTACCTCCGCTGGACTCCCAGCCGGGCCAGACCCACATCCTGAGTCCAGGTGCCCCGCTCTCTGGACATGGGCACCCTGTGAACCTACGGGTCATTGGACAATTACCTGGCGGCTGGCCAACCAGACCGGTGCGGTTACAGCAGCTCTATAGGCCCGCCCCTCACCAGCCTGAGCCTCTATACCGATAACTGAGGCATGGGCCCTGGAGGTCTCTAGACATGGAACCAAACAGTGGCTACCAGACTCATGCACACAAAGATGGCCTTTGAAGACTTTGTGGAATTGATCTGACACATACGTTCGCCAACCATGACACAAAATGTACACTATTATTCAAACGTTTGGGGTCACTTAGAAATGTTCTTGTTTTCCATGAAAACATACATGACATGAGTTGCATTTTGCAGCAATTATAGCCTTGCAGACCTTTGGCATTCTAGTTGTCAATTTGTTGAGGTAATCTGAAGAGATTTCACCCCATGCTTCCTGAAGCACCTCCCACAAGTTGGATTGGCTTGATGGGCACTTCTTACGTACTATACGGTCAAGCTGCTCCCACAACAGCTCAATAGGGTTGAGATCCAGTGACTGTGCTGGCCACTCCATTATAGACAGAATACAAGCTGACTGCTTCTTCCCTAAATAGTTCTTGCATAGTTTGAAGCTGTGCTTTGGGTCATTGTCCTGTTTTAGGAGGAAATTGGCTCCAATTATGCGCCGTCCACAGGGTATGGCATGGCGTTGCAAAATGGAGTGATAGCCTTTCTTCTTCAAGATCCCTCTTACCCTGTACAAATCTCCCAGTTTACCACCACCAAAGCACCCCCAGACCATCACATTGCCTCCACCATGGTTGACAGATGGCGTCAAGCACTCCTCCAGCATCTTTTCATTTGGTCTGCGTCTCAGAATGTTCTTCTTTGTGATCCGAACACCTCAAACTTAGTCCATAACACTTTTTCCCAATCTTCCTCTGTCCAGTGTCTGTGTTCTTTTGCCCATTTTAATATTTTATTTTTATTGGCCAGTCTGACAGAGGAAAGCTTTTTCTTTGCAACTCTGCCTAGAAGGCCAGCATCCCATTGAGACTGGTGTTTTGCGGGTACTATTTAATGAAGCTGCCAGTTGAGGACTTGTGAGGCGTCTGTTTCTCTAATTAGACACTCTAATGTACTTGTCCTCTTGCTCAATTGTGCACCGGGACCTCCCACTCCTCTTTCTATTCTGGTTAGAGACAGTTTGCGCTGTTCTGTGAAGGGAGTAGTACACAGCGTTGTACGAGATCTTCAGTTTCTTGGCAATTTCTCTCATGGAATAGCCTTCATTTCTCAGAACAAGAATAGACTGACAGGTTTCAGAAGAAAATTATTTGTTTCTAACACAACATGCTATTGGAACACAGGAGTGATGGTTGCTGATAATGGGCCTCTGTACGCCTATGTAGATATTCCATTAGAAATCAGCCGTTTCCATTTACAATAGTCATATACAACATTAACAATGTCTACACTGTATTTCTGATCAATTCGATGTTATTTCAAAAACAAGGAGATTTCTAAGTGACCCCAAACTTTTGAACGGTAGTGTAAACATATATAAAAAGGGAGATAACCGGAAGCCATAAAGCATGGAGTAAGTGTAGTAAAAAGCAAGCAAGTGAATGAATGAAGGAGCAACTGGGCGTGTTTTTCATTGTTTTTCTTTGAGTATTACACTGTCAGGGCGTCACAGGGTTGTAAAGCACAGCAATGATATGGAAATGTCTCAGATGGACTAGTGTCTCCGGTTTGTCATAAAGGACCCCATTGTCCATTCATCCGACTAAGAACTGCAAGGCTTCTATGAAATGGCCTGGTGTCGTTTTGCTGATGATCAATAAAGTCCAAATCATGGTGTTTATTATTAACCTAAATCCCTGTCGTTACTTGTTTCATCGTTCGGTTTAAGCGATACAGTCATATTTATGTCGTTTTGTAACCATTTCCAAGCCATCTTCCTGATGTGCAAACGCAAGACATCACAACACAAAGATGAACAAAGAACAATGAATATGTGGCAGAGTGTTTCTGCAGCTTCCCCTTTCAAATGCACATTTAGAGCAGATGGTCTAATATTTATTATTTATCTGGCCAGTAGATATACACTGCCAACACGACTGTTTGCTCAGGCTTTTCAAACGTTTTATTTTATTGTCACATGGATTTTTTTATGATGAATAATATCGCTGAGCGTGGATATGGGGGAACAGTAACATTGTTATCTTTGGACCGGCTCCCAAAAAGGGCGATATTTTCTAAAGGGTCACCAGGTTTCTCAGCTGAAGTTGATTACCGTCACAAATAAACCTTGAAGAGCGCCTAACTCTGCGTTTTTTGTTATTTCACAAATAGTTTTGAAGCATTCACATCGGCGAACGGTTTACTTATTAAATCCCATTTTAAATGCCCAGCTTCAAAGGCTTTTGTTTACTCTGATAAATGAGAGGCTGTTTTTCTTTCAGGGCTTCCTAAATGTTTTTATTTCTCCTCTGAACTGAGAAGAAGAGCGTGTACATTTTATCTCTTCTGCAGGAAGCACTCACTGTTATGATTTAATATGAAACAATTGCTTGCCTCTTTAATTTCCTTACTACCAGTCTAGCATAGAAGTGCACTTTGCGGTAAATATGATAACAGGTCATTATAATGTCCTGGTTTTGCGCTTCAAATCGATGGGGTGCAACATTTTCGGCAATAAAATATTTTTTTCTCAATGATGTGATTAGCATTATATTCATTGTGAGAGAACTACTATCACAGCAGCCTGACAAGATCCATTACATCAGTTGGCTTCCAACCAAACAAAACACATTGTTTAGCTCTGAGAGTCAATCTAAGGACATGGTGGACGAATGACCCTGTAGCACAGCTGGCTAAAAGGTGAGTGGGAACTTTAAAGCCCTCTCCATAGGAGGCCGTGCCAGGGCATGGCAAAGAGAAAAACTGTAGACTATAGTCATAAACAATCAAGTTTTTTTCCTATGTCCTAATTTTTTTCATGGGAGTAAGATTGTACAGAGTTCATTTGTAACCTACGGGACTAGAATAAGAGGACTTTAATTAGCCCACATTAATTGTATACAAGGACTTTCAGCTCATGTTGGCATATTGAAGTAACTAATGTTTTAACACTTTTGCGGCAGCGCGGTCTACTGTCACCCTCCATTTAAAGTTACCGTAAGTATCAACCATAGCCACTGGAGAGGGATTTAAATTATAACCCAGATATCAGGCCTAATGATAATAAACAGAAGCTATCACAGAAAATCTATAGGAAGGGGAATGGTGTGTTATATCAATGTGGGGTTTCCCTTCTGTTTCAGGATCACATCTAAAGCTTTTTACATTTGGTCCAGTACACTATCTTTCTCTTCCCACCAATGTGGTGATGACTCACTCAGAAAAAAACAATACTATTGACATGAAAAGAGTATAGCTTTTCATGTTAGTGGATTGTGGTTGCAAGCACTTCTACAATATGTCTATAGAGTATGTCAAAAAGTGTTATTAAATTATGTATTCCATTGAAAATTAGCTATTAATACTGAAGTCAACTCAATTTCCCTTTCTGCCTGTTCTCAGTATGAAAGCGCTTCAGGGCAGGCCTCTCCAAATAAGATCATAGAGTCTCATTAGGGAAATGTCAATTTGTATGGATGTCTGGACACTGAACTGCCAGTGACCTGATTGTATGGATGTCGACACTGAACTGGCAGTGACCTGATTGTATGGATGTCGACACTGAACTGCCAGTGACCTGATTGTATGGATGTCGACACTGAACTTCCAGTGACCTGATTGTATGGATGTCGACACTGAACTGCCAGTGACCTGATTGTATGGATGTCTGGGCACTGAACTGCAAGTGACCTGATTGTATGGATGTCGACACTGAACTGGCAGTGACCTGATTGTATGGATGTCGACACTGAACTGCCAGTGACCTGATTGTATGGATGTCGACACTGAACTGCCAGTGACCTGATTGTATGGATGTCGACACTGAACTGCCAGTGACCTGATTGTATGGATATCGACACTGAACTGCCAGTGACCTGATTGTATGGATGTCGACACTGAACTGCCAGTGACCTGATTGTATGGATGTCGACACTGAACTGACAGTGGCCTGATTGTATGGATGTCGACACTGAACTGCCTGTGACCTGATTGTATGGATGTCGACACTGAACTGCCAGTGACCTGATTGTATGGATGTCGATACTGACCAGCCAGTGACCTGATTGTATGGATGTCGACACTGAACTGCCAGTGACCTGATTGTATGGATGTCGACTCTGAACTGCCAGTGACCTGATTGTATGGATGTCGACTCTAAACTGCCAGTGACCTGATTGTATGGATGTAGACACATTTGACATTTTAAGTAATTTGGCAGAAGTTCTTATGCAGAGCGATTCGCTACAATACTATGAATTCATTGATGTCATTATTTCGACCTGGCCTACATTATAAAATCTTAACAAACAAAGTAGAAATACACACAATGTTTTGGCCTTATTTGTATTCCCTGTAGGCGACGTGGCCGGCCTGGTCGTCTCTCGGTTGACTCATCTGGAGTTTCATCAGCCTCCTGTGCTCTCTCATCTGCCTAACAGGCCCCAGGGGCAAAACCATGGCCATAGCTAGACAGAGGGGGCATAGCTGGACAATGGGTAGTGGCACAGTGATTGGGTGGGCCTTCAATCTCCTTGAAGCTTAACTCGAGTTCTAATCCTTTGCATTCACACCAAGAAAATCCTCAGCCGTATTTAATGGTTGAAAGATACATTTGATCTATGAAAGCAGATTTGCCTTTTTTCTATGCGTGGAGATTTAAGTCAGGTTAATGTTTGATGTTTAATTGAGGCAGAAATGTTTGAATATTTATTTTTCCTTCCAACTATTCACAGTATGGAATTGGGTGAAAACGTGTGTGCGCGCAAGTGTGTGTGTGTTGCTCATTAGCCCTATCAAAATGTTGTGGGGGGAGGTGTTTATTCAAGTGAAGGCCCAACAGAAGACATTTACATTTTAGTAATTTAGCAGACGCTCGAACCCACAACCCTGGCGTTGCAAGCGCCATGCTCTACCACCTGAGCTACACGGGACAAGAAAGGCAATGCGAGGAGAAGCTGTGATGTTCCGCCTAGACATTTAACCGCCTTTGGTCTTTTAGCAGCGTCTATCTGGTGCTTGGCCTGGGTTACAACTGAATTTGAGGAGAGGAGAGGGGCAGCACGGATCAATGTCAAATTCATGGGGGCCGTATCAAATTTATGTAAGTCCCTGCGCCCCCAAGACATCGGGCTGTAGCACAGCATATAGAGTACATCTCACTCAGTCTCACTCTCTGGCTGACGTTTTCTGGTTTGTTAATGCCTAACCCTTCCATCCATTCAGATTAATTTTGCGCCCATCTGCATGTTTTAAACATCACAGTGCGAGTGTGCCACATATTACGTAACTGGCACATCCTTGCTTACTAAATGCTGTGAGTGTAATGGGGACAATTCAATCATATAGACTAGAGCTCACACAATGCCTCCAGAATATGCCATGCAGGGATGAGTGGCATGAACTAAAATGTCCAGTGCCCTAAAGAAAAACTCGTTGGGAGATTGGGGGGAGAGTAGGTTACAGAGTAGGTTACAGAGTTGGTTAGAATGTAGGTTACAGAGTAGGTTACAGAGGAGGTTAGAGAGGAGGTTAGAGAGTAGAGGAGGTTACAGAGTAGAGTAGGTTACAGAGTAGAGGTTACAGAGTAGAGGTTACAGAGTAGAGGTTACAGAGTAGAGTAGGTTACAGAGGAGGTTAGAGAGGAAGTTACAGAGTAGGTTACAGAGGAGGTTACAGAGTAGGGGGTGATTCGTATCGTGAGTGCAGTCTGCTTTAGCCAGGGAGCTGATATGAGAGCTGCCACAGCCTATTAAGATGTTTTGCTCCCGAGTGGCGCAGCGATCTAAGGCACTGCATTTCAGTGCTAGAGGCGTCACGGCAGACCCTGGTTCGATCCCGGGCGGTATCACAACCGGCCATGATCGGGAGTCCCATAGGGCGGCGCACAATTGGCTCAGCGTCATCCAGGTTAGGGGAGGGCGGGGTAGTCCGTCATTGTAAATAAGAATTTGTTCTTAACTGACTTGCCTAGTTAAATAAAGGTTAAATAAAAAAAAATAAAAAAAAATACATGGGCTGGCATTAATTAAGAGAGTCTGTGAGCGCTTTCACAAACCAGTTCAGACAGGATTTACTGGGAGAAACCATCCTGTTGCTTCTGGACCTCACCCAACCGGTTTTGCACATGTGCATGATCAAACGCAGGCATGAACAAACATATTCACTCACTCACTCAGTAAAGTTGTATGGTGTACGTGTGACTATGGGGCATTCAATTGTGTTTATATCTGCCTGGATGACTGCCTATAAACAAGGTGGATGTTCAGAGGGAAGAATTATTCCTACTATTCTCTGTTTGGGATGTAACCAGTCTAATTCATTAAAATGCAATGCATTTTGAGTGTGTATCTTATTTGACTTGCGTAATTGCCTTTCTCTGTGGGACCGAAAGTAAGCCTATTTGAAACAGCATTTTCTCTGTAACGCTGTGGCTTTGACCATTCAGAGCATTTTGCATTAGAGTTGATATATGTTTGTCATAACAGAGACCAGACCATTGATTGTGTGTCAGCTTTGGTATGGATAGGTTAGTTTGCTCTGTACTTTTTTTTTATACATATTTTTTTATATATATAACCTTTATTTAACTAGGCAAGTCAGTTAAGAACAAATTCTTATTTACAATAACGGCCTACCCGTCTCGCCTAACTCGGACGACGCTGGGCCAATTGTGCGCTGCCTTATGAGACTCCCGATCACGGCCAGTTGTGATACAGCCCGGGATCGTACCAGGGTCTGTAGTGACGCCTCTAGCACTGAGATGCAGTGCCTTAGACCGCTGCGCCACTCGGGAGGCCAAAACAGAGCAATGTGCAGGATGTTAATGTTCAGGCTAATTGATAGCATCTTCAGAGTCTACAGCTACAGTAAATAAAAAACATGCTATTATGAAAAGACATTGAGTTATATGCATATTCTTTACTTTTCTGAGGGTTAGGACTAACCTTACGCTCACTCCTCTCCTTGGTGATGGTGATGCATCATCTTATGACAACATGCCCAACAAGCATTTGCTAATGAGCAATGAGCAATAAATTAAAGTACGACAGTTGGTTACTTGGTCACAATAAATGTGATGCCACTTTTGCTGTGCAAGAGCTGTGGATTCTGTTGCTCAAGGCAGAATCAAGCCAAGCCTCCCAAGCTTTTGCGTTTAAAGGGGAGGCCTGCTGTTGAAACAATAATGAAACGTCTCCCTGCAACTGTTTCTCAAAAAAACTGAGGGATGGGGCTGGAGAAATGTAACACTCAAATTCATAGACAGATCTATGTATGCAAGTACTGACCATCCATATAGTTTTAAGCATGTTTTGAGGCTATGCAGTGTTCATTTACATAAACGTTGTTTACAAACATTGGCGTAAAACAAGCTTAGCCTATATTTTGGGTTCTGATAACTTAAGACAGTTGAACTAAGTTCATGAGTCATTTATAAGGTATATTGTTCAAGAATCAATAACGGGTACATATAATTAATTTAAGTTAAAAAAGTGTAGTAGCAAATGCAGATTGATCCTTTAAACAAGAGTGAGGAGTGCCCCCTACTGGCCTATCAAGAACTCTGCATTACAACTTTCCCAAGTAGGTGCTGAGCCTGCCAGGTAAATCCATTACCTTCATTGGAAAGAACATCGTTATTAGTGTTTTTCTATGAGGGCTTGCCTAATATACCAACAGTAAAATAATAACCTCGCCAATATTGCTCAAACTCATTTCCAGCAATGCACCCCCTTATGCCGCCGCATGGCGGAGCTAAACGTTTGACTTACAAATCAATGTAGAAGAAGACGAACATCATATTCGAAAGATGTCGGCGACCAAAGATCAAGATGGTCGACCAGGAAAACCGTCAGGAAATGAATCCCAACCTTTAATTATAGCAAAAACTCCCGCAGAGGAGCAGCGGCTTAAATTGGAGAGATTGCTGAGAAACCCTGTAAGTGTCTGGGGAGGATATCTTCAAATGAGCACGTTTGTCGCCACAGCTAGCAAAGCTAGCTAACGTTAGCGCCAACCGTAGTTCATGTGCTTTCGCAGCTAATAGTTAGCTAGCCACAGTAGTTAACTAGAACATTGCCTGGTTCAGTCTGAGATTAATGCTTTTAAGTTGTATGGAAAAAAATTCACACGCCAGAATGTTGAATACCATTTTATTTCAAGGTACTCTAAGTTACCAGTTGTGTGTGAGGTTTGCCCTTTTGAGGAAAACATATGCACAGGAATGTACTGTGCTTGAGCATCCTTTTGTGGCACAGTCGATAGACTTCGGGACAGAAGGTTGAGGGTTCGAGACCAGTTCCCTGGCTGTTTTCGTTACAGTATTATTAAACCGACTTTTCTAAACGCTGGTACTGGTTTCTATCACTTGGCACAAAACAATGTAGACACCTGCATGTAAGTACATGTGCAAATACTTCAGGCGATAGACATCTGAATGCACTGTCAGCGCATTGAAAAGGTTTACTTTGTAGGGGGCGACAGGGAACTAGCGAGGGGATGATGGCGGAAGTGGATGTTGAGTTCGAATTAAGCAGCGCGTTCGAGTAAATTTGGTGATAGACTGAAATTGGAGTGCATGATACGTGTTTAAATTATTCGCATTTTGTTGTGGTGCGTTTGGAAAAGTGGAGTCTGTCAGTGACCAGGAGTGGTCTTATTTTGATTAATTGTATTTCTGAAGAACAGAGGAAGATTGCAGTGGGCCTCAAAAGAATCAGGACAACAGAAGTTTTCTGTTTTGAACATCAGAGTAGAGCACCCGTCAAAGGAGTCATCTCAGGGGTGACGACGGATGTTCAGGTTATATACCTGAAGATAATTCCTGGTGTGGTTGGTGCCAGGCTTCTAACCCGCTGGGTGAATGGAGAAAAATAAAAAAGTCTGTCGGTCCTGTTTTTTGTTGTTGTTGAAAAAGACCAAATACCTACACATGTGAAGCTTGGATATGTAAGATTAGCTGTAAGAGCTTTCATCCCCAAACCACTGCAGTGTAAAAATTGTAAAGGATTTGGCCATGTTTCAAGTGTGTGCAGACAGAGTATACTGAAGAGCTGTGTGTAGAAGGACGACAGTGTTGCTATTGTGGTGGGGATCATGATCCTGAGTTCCTGTAGTGCCCTGTAAGGGTGAAGGAAATTAAGGTGGCAAAAGTTAGTGGTGAATCAAATCTCCTTTGCAGATTAGGGATATGGTAGTGGATACACCACAGCCTGTAGTAAATGTTTGCTGCCAGACAAAAGATACCCTGTGTGTTAAAAAGGTGGATGTTGTTGCATTCATTGCCACAGTTATAAACTGGGCATTTATTTTGGCTGCAGCAGAAAAGTTTTTGTGACTCAAGGATTTTACATCTGAAGACTTGCAAGAGGTTCTGGCGCTGGAAGACCCACCGTCCCAGGTTCCCCTTGAGTCTGTAGGGATTTATTTATTTTTTAACAGAAAAGTTTTGATTTATTGTTTGGTAGTTCAATCCTGTTTCAATCCTGCATAGTAGGTGGCGGGTTGCACATTCAATTGTGTGATCGTCAATATACCATAGAAGAAAAAGCGCTTTGAAAAGATGGTTGAATTATACTTTCCTGTGGACATTTTATCACCACTTCCTACCATCAAAAGGACCAACAGAATTATACAACATTCTGGCTTGTAGAGACTTTTAGGACAACTTCATGCAGACTGATTATCTATGGGGTAACTGTGATGTTTTGTAGAATAAACCTGCTCCTATCCCAGACAGACCAAAATAATTGAACCCTCGGGCTCCTCCAGAGTTTGTGCAGGATGTGATGGGTAAGCCTGCAATCTGCTAACTTTAGCTAACTACCTGTGGCCAATTAATTTGTGAATTCTCAGGGAACGGCAATGGCACATACGAGTGCTTTTTTTTTTTTTGCAGCCAGAGAGTCAAGCGAGCTTTGCAAGAATTATGGTTATTTATCTGGCAAGACTCGTTATCTTCGCGCATCCACACAATCACATTAATAGGTAGGCAATGGCATGTTAGCACAATTCTGGAGCTGGAAATCTTACCCACTACTACTGAGTTGGTTTTAATAAAAACACTTTAAGCCCGCTGATGAGATGTGTAATGAAACTCCCTCTCCTCCAGGCTCCAGTGCAGGGGCTGGCAGTGGAGATTTCCATGTGTACAGACACCTTCGCAGGAGAGAGTATCAGAGGCAGGACTTCCTGGACAAGATGACTGAGAAGGTGGACAGCTGACATTATCGTTTCTCATGGGAACCAATTTCTTTTAAGTGGTGGGGTTAAGCAATAAACACTTTCCTTTTTCTTGCAGCAAAAAATGGATTTGACAAGGTGTCAGATAATCAACAGGCAGCTTATGAAAGAACAGCCAAACGCAGGAAGAAAAGGTTGGTGCGTTAATCAAGGACCCACTAAAAATAAAATGTATAGAGCCTATTGCCTTTATTCTTTGAGTCTCTGCTTTAAACGTTATACTTGCTGATGGTTTATGTTACACGTATATGTATTTCAGGGAAAAGCTGAAGCAGAAGAAGCTTATGGCAAAGAAAGCCAAGCAGGAAGCCAACTTAGCTGAAGGTAAATAAAACAAATCATATTTAAGTGATTTCATTGAAACATGTCCCCTTCAGACTTTTGAAGTGTGAAGAAAGCAAGTCTACTACTTGTGTTGCGATGGCCAGTGCAAGAGACAAATTGTACTCGCATATTATTCTACAGCCAGGCTTTTCTGGATCAAAGAGGGGTTTAGGTGGTGGGTGTGGCAGTGGGTGTGTAATGGCTGTGGCAATGGACACGGTCAGTGTGGCTGAATTTTAGAGGCCCCCATCTTGGTGGTGTAGAGACATAAATGCATTTGTAAGCCAATTTCCTGCAATTCTACATATTCTGCCATGGATCTGAGAGAATATTTTGCAGTTTTAAAGCTAATTTCCTTCAATTCTATGCATTTTGCCATGGCTAATGCTTTACTTTGCTCAAACATAACAAAATCAACACTGCTAAATTAATTGTTTTGGGAATTTTAAATTCTCCCGTCTAGCTTTTATTTTGGTGATTGCTGTCAAAGATTATAAACAAAGTACTGAAAGTAAAGGGTCTGAAAACTTACGTAAATGTTTACTTATTTTTTTATTTTTCTTAACATTTCTAATAACATGTTTTTGCTTTGTCATTATGAGTTATTGTGTGTAGATTTATGAGAAACAATTAAACATTTAATCAATTTTAGAATAAGGCTGTAACCTAACAAAATGTGGAAAAAGTCAAGGGGTCTGAATACTTTCCGAAGGCACTGTAGCTGTTTTGTAATAGTCATATCGATTTTAATTAGATACATTATTTATCCTTGATTTGATTGTAACATCGCAAACCTCATATTTATATCAAGCTATGAAGTTATCGGCAGTCACAGAGGGACAAACATTTTGATTCTGTGTCTGTTTGAGATCTTCTGGGTGTAAAGCATAGAGACAAAGATGAGTCCTCTTTTATATACAGTTGAAGTCGGAAGTTTACATACACCTTAGACAAATACATTTCAACTCAGTTTTTCACAATTCCTGACATTTAATCCTAGTACAAATTCCATGTCTTAGGTCAGTTAGGATCACCACTTTATTTTAAGAATGTGAAATGTCAGAATAATAGTAGAGATTTATTTCAGCTTTTATTTGTTTCATTACATTCCCAGTGGGTCAGAAGTTTACATACACTCAATTAGTATTTGGTAGCATTGCCTTTAAATTGTTTAACTTGGGTCAAACATTTCGGGTAGCCATCCACAAGCTTTCCACAATAAGTTAGGTGAATTTTGTCCCCTTCCTCCTGACAGAACTGGTGTAACTGAGTCAGGTTTGTAGGCCTCCTTGCTCGCACATGCTTTTTCAGTTCTGCCCACAAATTGTCTATGGGATTGAGGTCAGGGCTTTGTGATGGCCACTCCAATATCTTTACTTTGCTGTCCTTGTCCATTTGGAAGACCCATTTGCGACCAAGCTTTAACTTCCTGACTGATGTCTTGAGATATTGCTTCAATATATCCACATAATTTCCCTTCCTCATGATGCCATCTATTTTGTGAAGTGCACCAGTCCCTCCTGCAGCAAAGCACCCCCACAACATGATGCTGCCACCCCCGTGCTTCACGGTTGGGATGGGGTTCTTCGGCTTGCAAGCCTCCCCCTTTTTCCTCCAAACATAACAATGGTCATTATGGCCAAACGATTCTATTTTTGTCTCATCAGACCAGAGGACATTTCTCCAAGAAGTACGATCTTTGTCCCCATGTGCAGTTGCAAACCGTAGTCTGGCTTTGTTATGGCGGTTTTGGAGCAGTGGCTTCTTCCTTGCTGAGCGGCCTTTCAGGTTATGTCGATATAGGACTTGTTTTACTGTGGATATAGATACTACCAGTTGTACCGGTTTCCTCCAGCATCTTCACAAGGTCCTTTGCTCTTGTTCTGGGATTGATTTGCACCAAAGTACGTTCATCTCTAGGAGACAGAACGCATCTCCTTTCTGAGTGGTATGGTGGCTGCGTTGTCCCATGGTGTTTATACTTGCGTACTATTGTTTGTACAGATGAACGTTGCTCCCAAGGATGAACCAGACTTGTGGAGGTCTAAAAAACAATTCAGAGGTCTTGGCTGATTTCTTTTGATTTTCCCATGATGTCGAGCAAAGAGGCACTGAGTTTGAAGGTAGGTTAAACTATAGTTAAACTATAGTTTAACATGAAATCTGTGGAGTGGTTGAAAAAGAACCACTCCGACTTGGCTGATTTCTTTTGATTTTCCCATGATGTCGAGCAAAGAGGCACTGAGTTTGAAGGTAGGCCTTGAAATACATCCACAGGTACACCTCCAATTGACTCAAATTATGTCAATTAGCCTGACAGAAGCTTCTAAAGCCATGACATAATTTTCTGGAATTTTCCAAGCTGTTTAAAGGCACAGTCAACTTAGTGTATGTAAACCTCTGACCCACAGGAATTGTGATATAGTGAATTATAAATTTAATATTCTCTCTGTAAACAATGGTTGGAAGATTTTCTTGTTTCATACACAAAGTAGGTGTCCTAACCGACTTGCCAAAACTATAGTTTAACATGAAATCTGTGGAGTGGTTGAAAAATAACCACTCCGACTTCAACTGTATGTGTGCCAATATGGAGTCTGACCGCATGGGCAGAGCTATTGAGGCCATCTCCATTTTAAAGTTGTTAATTACGCTATATATAGAAAAGTATGTGGACACCCCTTCAAATTAGTGGATTCGGCTATGTCAGCCACACCTGTTGCTGACAGGTGTACAAAATCGAGCACACAACCATGCAATCGCCATAGACAAACATTGGCAATAGAATGGCCTTACTGAAGAGATTAGTGACTTTCAACGTGGCACTGTCATAGGATGCCACCTTTCCAACAAGTCAGTTGGTCAAATTTCTGCCCTGGTAGAGCTGCCCCGGTCAACTGTACGTGCTGTTATTGTGAAATGGGAACGTCTAGGTGCAACAATGGCTCAGCCGCGAAGGGGTAGATCACACAAGCTCACAGAACAGGATCGCTGAAGCGCGTAGCGCGTAAGAATCGTCTGTCCTTGGTTGCATCACTCGCTACAGAGTTCCAAACTGCCTTTAGAAGAAATGTCAGCACAATAACTGTTCATTAAGAGCTTCATGAAATGGGTTTTCATGGCCGAGCAGCCACACACAAGCCTAAGATCGCAATGCCAAGCGTTGGCTGCAGTGGTGTAAAGCTCACCGCCAATGGACTCTGGAGCAGTGGAAACGCATTCTCTGGAGTGATGAATCACGTTTCAACATCTGTCAGTCCGACAGACGAATCTGGGTTTGGCGGATGCCTGGAGAACACTACCTTCCCGAATGCATAGTGGCAACTGTAAAGTTTGGTGGAGGAAGAATAATGTTCTGGTTTTTCTTAGTTCGGGTAAGGCTCCTTAGTTCCAGTGAAGGGAAATCTTAACGCTACAGCATACAATGACATTCTTAACAATTCTGTGCTTCCAACTTTGTGGCAACAGTTTGGGGAAGGCTCTTTCCTGTTTCAGCATGACAATGCCCCCGTGTACAAAGCGAGGTCCATACAGAAATGGTTTGTTGAGGTTGGTGTGGAAGAACTGGCCTGCACAGAGCCCTGACCTTAACCCCATCAAACACCTTTGGTATGAATAGGAACGCTGTGAGCCAGGCCTAATCGCCAAACATCACTTGTAAGCGATGTCATGGCGACGTTGGCTTGCTAAGCTCATGCGCAGAAACACGTCATTGGGTCTAACGGTCGTCTCATGCCGAACTGCACGTGTCAAATCAAAGGGAATCCTTCGATATAAAGTCGTTTTTGACGCAAATAAAAACGCATCACATTCATGAAGTTGGAGCAAAAACATGTTCAAATACTTAAGACATTGGCTTGAATCTAGGTTTTAGATTTAGAGAAAATTAACAGCTAAGGAATAATTTAACTTCTCTTCATTGACTTCTCAAACCCCAGCCTGGTCTACTTAGTCTGCTTTGCAAGCGTTCCTGGAAGTCTTGCGATGTTGTGTCTCAGGGTTTAGAAACTATGTGTACAAAAAAATAGCCCGAACAACAATGCATTGACAAGGCAATTCAAGCAAAGCCAATATGCAGTGATAATGTACTGGGCCTATAGCTTACTGCACAAACCTCATTGCTACAGTACTGTTTTTAATTGGTTAATGTTGCATAGGCTTATGTTTTTTTTAAGTCATGTAAAAAAAAAAAAAAAAAAAAAAAAAAACTGCTTTAATTTTGATTCTAAGGTTGGTGACCACTGTTCTAGAGTTTTCCCTGTTAACACTATCAACGCTTCCCTTTTACTATGGCAATTGTGATCGACTCAACGCCGTATTAGCCACTTTCAATGCAACATACCGAAACAAAAGGAACTCTGCAAGAGATTTTGTTGTAGAACGCATCGGAGTAGGATTCTATTGCATTGATACACACAACGGTCTGTGTAGACTACGGGTGCGGCATAACCAATCAGAGCTGCAGTAGGCCTATATGCAAATAGACCATTGCCATATATGGATCTGTGCCATTTACTTTGAACTGGACTGTGTTTACAGCATGAGCGGTCGTGAGTAGATGCGCTTGTTTTGAGTTTAAAGCGAGAGCTGCATGTAGCCATGTGTGCACATTTTGTTCATATCCTTTGCTAGTTAGTGAGTTATTAGCCCAGTTATAGATAATTTGTAGTCCGCAATAGGGGAATGATTGCTTCCTACAAGACAACAAAATGTGTACATTTCTAGACATCTTTGTCTTAAAGAGGGGCAGTGATGTATTTTATAAAGTGGTTTCTTGCTTCAAACAACACATTTTCAGTCTCCTCCTGGTCTGAAGGACAAGTGGATAAACATGTTAATGTCAAGCCCTGCATGTTTTATTTTCAAAAGTCTCATGGAATTTAGGCCTACATTGAACACCACACATTGGCTGCTACTGTAGGCTGAATGATAGAACAGCTATTTCCATGTTAATGCTTTCCATACATTTTCTCCATTGTTTTTGGTGGTAGGCCACTCTGGTAGGACTACATTATGATCAGATTGCGACAGTAGCCTACTTGACTACTGTTAACTGTAACTTAAAGCAGGAACAGCCTCAGTGTTCACCATAAACGTGCGCTGGAAGTTGCACAGAATTTCCACAATATTCAAGTTTGAGTTCAGCAGACCTGAAATTTGCTCAGTGTTGAATAACATTTGATGGAACATTGCTCCCAACCCATTGGAATCCCCACTCAGTTGATTTTAAAATGTCAGAAGCCCTCAATGGCAATGTCCATGCTAAAATGAGTCAATCCATCTAGAGCCCTCTTTCTACCTCTAGTGTAAAGTGACGCAAACATATCATCCAAAGACACATTTCTACGAGTGGTCTGATGCGTTTGTTAGATTACGAGCATTTTTAAGTGTAGCGATGGTTTTGGAAAACACCTTAGCGATTTAACAACGCTAAACCCGGCCCAGTACAGTTTCTTAGTGGAAAATGGTACGGTTAATAAGTTATGGCAGAATAGACTGATGATTTGTGTCCCCTCTGTTCAGATTCTGAGAAGTCCTCCTCCGGCAGTGACGAGGACGACCAGGAGAGGGAGGCTGAGGATGACGCAGAGGCGCCCAGTTTCGTCATTGGGAAGAAGTGAATGCCTGGCACCGGGTCATGAGGCACGATTCAGGAAGAAATTGAACGGGGGGGGGGGGGGGGACAATATCTAATACCTGTTCAGAAATCAACACAGCCGAGCAACACAGTCCAGCTTTTTATCAATGTCATGGACTCCGTAGACATTATCTGAGAGCGAGCCAAGGGAGATGAGCCTCTGTTAGGGAACTGACATTCTTCCAAACTCATGTTTGTAGTTAAGAACAGTGTTTCCCAACCTTGGTCCTCGAGTACCCCCAAAAGTACACATTTTTGTTGTAGCCCTGGACAAACGCACCTCATTCAACTCATTGAGGGCTTGATGATTAGTTGACAAGTTGAATCAGATGTGCTTGTCCATGGTTACAATAAAAATGTGTACTGTTGGGGGTATTTGAGGAGCTGGGTTGGGAAACACTGGTCCAAACTACAGGAACCGCTTTTAACTCAGTGAATTGAGGTTGACAAAGCTGGGTCGTATTCATTAGGCACCAAACGGAAGAGCTGACTGAAGTAGGGAGGGAATACCTGAACTTGAAATGCTCCAATAAGAAATGCATATTTTAGTTTTCTGTTGCAAAACCTTTGGTACAGTGTACCCTAATGAATATGAAGGTCAAGGTGTTGATTTCCTGCATGTCTCTCCTTTTAAAACATTTCCTTTTGTGTTGTATTATAATGTTTGTATATTTTTTTTATACTATGCTTGTGTATATATTTTCAATAAACATCTAGGAAGAATGGCTGTATTTCTCTTTATAGAATCTTCTGGAATTTTTTATTACTCAATAATAACCCAATTTCATAAGCCTTACATTTACTTAAGGACAAACATTGTCAAGCTATTTCCATAATGCTGACCAGGACATAATACTCCTATAAAGGTCACTCTCCACTCATGTGAAATTCATTTTGGGAAGGATAATAGATTTGGTTAAGTGTGCCTTGAATTCTAAAATCACAGACCGTGTCAGCAGCAAAGCACCATCACACCACCTCCATGCTTCATGGTGGGAACCACACATGCAGAGATCATCTGTTCACCCACTGCGTCTCACAAAGACACAGCGATTGGAACCAAAAATCTCAAATTTGGATTTATCAGACCAAAGGACAGATTTCCATTGCTCGTGTTTCTTGGCCCAAGCAAGTCTCTTCTTCTTATTGGTGTCCTTTAGTAGTGGTTTCTTTGCAGCAATTCAACCACGAAGGCCTGATTCTCACAGTCTCCTCTGAACAGTTGATGTTGAGATGTGTCTGTTACTGGAACTCTGTGAAGCATTTATTTGGGCTGCAATTTCTGAGGCTGGTAACTAATGAACTTATCCTCTGCAGCAGAGGTAACTCTGGGTCTTCCTTTCCTGTGGAGGCGCTCATGAGTGGCAGTTTCATCATAGCGTTTGATGTTTTTTGCGAGTGCACTTGAAGAAAGTTCTTCAAATTTTCCGGATTGACTGACCTTCATGTCTTAAAGTAAAGATGGACTGTCGTTTCTCTTTGCTTATTTGAGCTGTTCTTGGCATAATATGGACTTTGTCTTTTACCAAATATGGCTCAAACGCATTAAGAAGGAAATCAATTCCACAAATTAACTTTTAACAAGGCACACCTGTTAATTGAAATGCATTCCAGGTGACTGCCTAATGAAGCTGGTTAAGAGAATGCCAAGAGTGTGCAAAGCTGTCCTCAAGGCACAGGGTGACTACTTTTCGTTACTACATGATTCCGTGTGGTATTTCATAGTTTTGATGTCTTCACTATTATTCTACAATGTAGAAAATAGTAAAAATAAAGAAAAACCCTTGAATGAGTAGGTGTCTAAACTTTTGAATGGTACTGTATAAGGACTAGTTCTCAACTACTGTTCTGCACTCTTAAGTTTACAACATAACATCCTATTTTGATTGTTCCTATTCTAAGATAAGAAAAGAGTAAGGCTTTTTTCCTTCCTTCCTTTTAAATGTGATACCTTTGTTCTGTTAAGCTTAATCTTTTTCCACTTCTATCAAGTATAGACTTTTCACATAAGAAACTCCCCACGAAGAGGGTTGTTGCTTTAAAGTTTCAGAACTGCAGACGCAGCAGTGCAGTTGACAATGTAAACAAGACCTGCCTATATCTATGAAGCTGTCGGAATGTCTCGTTTACACTCTCAACGCATTTTGTTTGTAGTCGAGTGAAAATCAAATGTTATCTGTCACATTAATTGTAAACAACCAGTGTAGACTAACAGTGTAATGCTTACTAAATGGGTCATTTTCCAACAATAAAGAGTTAAAGATAAAATACAAGGTAATTGAGGTAGCTATGTACATATAGGTTGGGGTAAAGTGAGTAGGCAACAGGATAGATAGTAGACTGAGCTGTAGCAGTAGTGTATATGGGGTGTGTGACGTCAGTATGTGTGTGTGTGGGCGTATGTAGTGTGTGGGTGGAGACCAGTGTGAGTCGGTGCAAGAGAGTTAGTTAAAGAGTCAATGCAAGTAGTCTGGGTAGACATTTGATTATCTATTTAGCAGCTTTGTTTAGCTGTTTTATGGCTTGGGGGTAGAAGCTGTTCAGGGTCCTCTTGGTTCCAGACTTGGTACACTGATACCGCTAGCTGTGCTTGGGTGGCTGGAGTTTTACCATTTTTTTGGGGCCTTCCTCTGTCACTCCCGGGTATATAGGTCCTGGATGGCAGGGAGCTCGGCCCCAGATATGTACTGGGCTGTACTCACCAGCGCCTTGTGGTCGGGTGCCTTGCAGTTGCCTTACCAAACGGTGATGTAGCCAGTCAAGATGCTGTCAATGGTGCAGCTGTATAACTTTGTTGAGGATCTGCTGGGAGCTGTGCTGGACTGGTGAGGCAAACAGTGAGATAATCTAACAATGGGTACTTTAACCTGAAATCAAATTGTAGTTAGTGGGGTTAATTTCAATGAATGCCAAGGCAACAAAAATGACTTATTATGAAATGATCAGTTAATTTTATACCAGGTTATACAGGCCATTACATATCCTTTACCAACTAATGTCTCATCCTGAGGTGTGTGTGTTTTTGGCTTCAGTTATGGCTCTTCCAAAGACCAGAGAGAGATGTCGACTTCTCCTGCACATAGTCCTGGGATCACAAACTACAACACACACCACCTTAATAACTACTACAGCAATGTCCATTAAGGAAAATACACTTTGCTTTACAATGAAGAGGGCATAACATGTCCTCTCTTTTATATCACTACAGTTTTATATAGCTGATAAATCAGGTTTGTCTCATTTTGAAAAACATCCTAAACCGTTTAATATCTGTGTTATAATTTGACTTACATAAGATAACCTTTGAAGGTGTGGACATATGTTTGCAATAAAAACTGAAGAAAGACTAATAACTATGAATGGTTCTGCTGGTATATTTCCAGATTTTCAAGGTTTGACATAATATGATTGTTTCTTATAACTTTCTGTTTACAATGTTTAACAAACCACATTTCTGGAGAAAATGAATTAACAATTGAGTAACTGGTAATACCTGCCCAGAATATGTCAAAGGAATATTCACCTGAATTAAATAATAGTCAACATGGGCTGTGCCATGAGGTTTTGGTGTATTAAGCAAATCGAACAAAAGAGTAGGCATGTCTAGGCATGCAAAACACCTGTAGCAAACTCCACCAACTGTTTCAATCAGGAATAACCACACACACCCATACAGACCAACCTGTGTTTGATTCATTCTCCTCTTTTATGAAAAGGGATGGGTGGGGAATCTATTTAGGAACGGTTCACATCAGCTAAGTTCAGTCACTTTCCCAGGAGCAGTCAGCAACATACAGCGTACGAAGAAATGACATTACTCTTCTATGTCGTGTTGTGCCTGTCTGTCTGGACTGGGTTGGGTCAAAGTAAGTGGATTTTTTCAGTTGTAATATTCAAGTGTCTGAATAGTTTTTTTGTTAAAGTTATTTATATCCATGATCTTTCACATATGATCTTAAATGTATTTACCTCAGTTTCAGATATGAAACTTATTTTTATTTATTTATTGAACCTTTATTTTGACGGGGAGACCAAGGTCTCTTTTACAGAGGAGCCCTGTATCAAACATACACATTAATATACACTATACACATCAATACAAGAAAAGCAAAACACAATTATATAAAACAAACACATTATTCCATAAAAAGGTCCTCAATCAGCCATCTGAATTGTCATAGAGGCACCAACTCTTCCAATTTTAGAGAGCTTTGCAAGTAAGGTGCAAAAATAACTAAAAACAGATTTAGCTATCTCAGTTGCGATTAAAGGGATCTTCAGAGTTAGCCATCCCTGAGACCTGGTCTGGTAGCTCATACTTTTTTTTATTGATGATTTTTTAAAACAAATTACAACAATTAAAGAAATTTGGGATTTGAAATTAGTTTTATGGCATTGAATTTAGGCTGCATGTATAACTATTGTCTTTTTTTTTAACGTCATTTGGAGTTCCTGTTGTCAGTTGGCTCCAGAGAAAGCATACATGTCTCAGAGTTTTGGCTGAAAAACTGGTGGATTCCATAAAACAACGTGCACTACAAGAGAAAAATCATTTTTTTTCTGATTTAATGTGTGAAACTATCAAGCAGGCTCCACCAGTATTAGTCAGATGTGCTGAGTTTCTGCCCACTCACACTTTCTGCTATATGGAACATCTTTCTACTTCACCTATACTATTGGGAGGAGACTCAATTACTTGGTATAGTGTTCAGATCCAATTGGCATGACTGAACTTGAATAGCGTGAGGTCTCATATGTTGCACAATAACCTGACCTACCTCACTGGTTTAGCCAGCAAACAAAACAGTTGTTACAGAGTTGCTGTGGTCTTTACTCTTGTAAGGGCTTCCCATATATTTTATGAATTCAGTATTCAGTCAATCGGAAATGTCCATGTACCTCTGCTAAACGTCAAAACAATACCATTGTCTATTCCTCCAGTGAAAGACCCTAACAGCATTGATGATGGCCTTGCGGGAAGGTCTGCGTCCATGATTGTCATAACGTCTATCCTGTGTACCTTCCTGGCCTTGCTGCTACTGCTGTTGCTCATCATGCTGATCTATGTCCTGTGAGTCGTATAACCTACCGCCTTTCCCAGTTTAACTTCATAGACATAGGGTTCATAGACACAATGCTCATTTCCATTTCCATAGTTGGCTACTTAGCATGTATCTAATAGGCTACTTGCCATTCCTTGATTTCTCCAATTCTCTTTGTCCTCTGCAGTTGCTGTCGGAAGGAGAAACGGGAGGCCCAAGTTCCACGATCAGTGCGCATGTATGACACTCACAACTTAAAGGAGCCTTCCCCCTACGTAAACCCTGCTTATGAGGATGAGCCACAGAAAAAAACAGCCACTAACCCCATCAAGCTCAAGAGCTACACTGACTATGATTTGACAAAACCAGCCACAGAATTGTAGTGTGTTTGCAAGAGGAAAATGTTGCACTTAGTGGTCCATTGGCAACATAAATGTCTGATTGTCATTCATGATCAATATGTTTATGATATTAAGGCTAGGGGGTAATGCAAATTAATAACTGTAGTTTGATAGCTATTTAGAGGTCTAATTTTGTTGCTTCAGTCGAGCCCTATGTTTGGTAGGAAATAATTTCGAAAAAAATGCAATTGAGTGCATCAAGCTAATCCAAATTCCTTATTTTTTTAACCATTTATTTCAATTTTTTTCTTTTCACAATAATCAAAATAGAAAGTTCATAATAATACTGCATTTCTCTCATGTCTGCTATATGATGTCATCATTGCTGTGTTGTATGAAAATGAACAACAACAAAAAATGCTATTATATATTTCTTTACCAAACTTTATTGTCAGATAATAGTAAACCCCTTAATATTATAAATCAACATAAATTACAGCTTGGGGTGAAGCCTGCGCTAAAGTCGTCTATATCTGTCCGTTAATAAAGTAAAAAGGCCCTACTTTTGTGACATTTTTTAAACAAAATGTATTTGAGTGTACCAGCATTTGTAACTTATCTGTACAAAATAGTATACAAATACTTGCTTGATATATGTTTTCCAGTTTCTTGAAATACTGCAAATGCAACTTATTTCTATGTGAAAACTAGAATGGTCTATTCATTACTTTTCCATTTTAGTAGACAGTCTTATATGGAGCAACTTACAGTAGTGAGTGGAGGCTGCTGAGGGGAGGACGGCTCATAATAATATCCGGAACGGCGCAAATGGAATGGCATCAAACACACGGAAGCCATGTGTTTGATACCATTCCACTAATTCCACTCCAGCCATTACCACAAGCCTTTCTCCCCAATTAAGGTGCCACAAACCTCTTGTGGTGCATACATATTCATACTGGTCCCCTGTGGAAATCGAACCCACAACCCTAGCATTGCAAGTGGCATGCTCTACTAACTGAGCCACATCATCACAAACCACTTGACATTTCAATGTACTCAATTACTGTATTGTGCATTGTTTTTCTTCATGATTATGGAAAGTCTACATGTACAAACCTAGATGACCAGCCTATGTACAATACAGTAATGTAAATTTACATTAAGTGGTTTGCAAGGATGGCAATTTAATACGGCCCAAAAAGTGGTTGTTTTCCATGTTATTTGACCAAGGGAAATATTTAATTTAATGCGACCACGGGCGTTAGTTTTTTCTGTGCAATGAGTCTGGACAGAGAGAAAGAAGCGACGTGAGAGGGATAACTGGGCCCAAAATGTGTCTTATCCAGCAGATAGCGTTTTTATTTTTACTCACCAAGCGAATAGTTTTTGTATAAAGCTCAATGAGAGCGTGTCGAATTTGGTTAACAAAACATTTTATGGTTTAATTGCTACGTGCGGCTTATTTGAGAGAATATAATTTTCGTAATGCTTAGGTTGTTACGAGTATACTGAAATAAGAAGGACACTTGACATCCCAGCAACTTTAAGAAAAAACACTTTATATCGAAGTTGTGCCTGGATCTGAGTACCTACCCGACCCTTCACCAAATGCCAGGGACAGACTGGGAATGAAAAATGGACCTGGACTTTTTGACTCAGACCGGCCCACCAAAACCCCCCAGCGATACACCACCACCCACACAACCCCCGCCACATTTTATGTAAACAAGACTACTGAACAATATTTATAACAATAACTTTAATAAAATAGATGTAAAATAGAACAAGGGGAATGTGTTGCTCTTAGGAGGAGGCTGGCTAGAAGGAGCACATATTGGCACAATGGCTCTGGCAGCAAGGTGGCAAGAATCTCTGGAACCATCTGACCCATAAAATAAATAATACAGGAAGAAATGTGTTGGTGAAAAGACTGGTGAGTAGGCAAGTCATGAATAAAATTATTTCCTACCTCCTTAAATTAGCAATTTCTGCAGCAGCTCGCTTCTCTCAGCAATGTCATCTATAACCAGGTCACTGTCCAGGGCCATTAAAACATCTCGCTCAGTAGCCATGAACATAAAAACCTCCAGGATGGAGTGCTCCTGAGCCTACTCTTGATTACTTTCAAAGTAGAGAAGCCCCGCTCGCAAGCTACCTGGGTTACTAACAGGGTAAGCAAGGCCCAGGATGTGGAATGCGTCGGTCAATAGGTTGTACTGACTAAGAATACAGTATCAACATACTGGACAGTCCTTGCAAGATGAACAGCTCTTGTTCACCATATCCACCTTGTCTTCATTTCCTTCAGGCCCATGATCCTCCATAGTCCTGGTTGTGTATTCTTCAAATCCTGATTGTTTTAACCTAGTCCACTGTTCTGCCAGACTCTGGCCACTGTCAAATTTGATCAAACATTTGCTTAATTCTTGAAGGGCTGTCTGTAGAAGGCCACTGGCACTGGATGTTAGCTGGCTAAAGTTTTTAGGGTCCAGAAGAGCCATGTCGGCATACAAAGTGCCATTACTCAGAAATCGCCGATGGATGCTATCTATAACTGTATCCAGAATTTGATTATGGACACCAATCCTGTATGCACTCTCTGCCCTCATCTTATGCCATCTCTCCAGGCATGGTTTTCTTCTTTCGAGCCCTTTTCAATGGCAGAGTGGTCTCTAACTCCTGCTCTGTTTCCTCATCCCGTTCCTGCAACTTCCTGTTGGCCCACTGAACAAATGTGTCTGCAGCTGCCTTGACTTTTTCAAAATCTCTTGCCATTCCTTTCAGCTGCTCCTCTGTAGACACAACCATATGATGCGCAGACAGAATGTCCATTCCACTTGTTTGAAGATATTTTGAGACTGGTGAGGTGACCTGAAATATCCTGAGGAAGATCTGAGCTGTAAGTATTGTTTCATACTTCAGCAACCCCTCAATGTATCCTTGTGCCTTGACCCGTGCAGTAGTGTTGATGTTTTTCTGATCTTGTATGGTTGAAAGAGTGAAAAGGACATCAACATACAGACCCTCATCTGGATTTCCAAAAGCGGCAAAGACCTTCTTTAAGGCACTGTCTTTAGCCCACCAGCGTGTCTCTCCAATTGGAGCAAGACGTCTGTGTCTTGGGTCCTTGCTCTCCTTCTCCCAAATGTTCAACCTCTGGTAGGATTCACAGAAGAACACAGCTATATTGTTAATGAGAGAAAAAAGTGACCCACTTGCCTAGACACTCTCTGTTGTATCTGCCAAAACAAGGTTCAAAATGTGTGCATAGCTCCACACATGCACTTGATTGGTGGACTTTGCAGAGAGCAGTGCAGAGAAGCCTTTAAACTGGCCTTGCATACTGGAGGCCCCCTCAGTGGAATTGCCAATGCACTTGCTGATGTCAAGCTTAATGTTTTCCAGTACTTCACTCAGTACCTGGACAAAGTATTGTCCAGTGGATGCCTCGCATTTCACCACAGCCACAAGCCTCTCATGGATGACGTTCGTCACATATCTGACTATGACAGAGCATTGATGTTGTGTTGTAATGTCCTGCGTAGTGTCAATCTGGACTGAAAACATACCAGCTTCCTGGATTTCAATTGCTATGGTGGCCTGCATTGTGTGTGTGGATGGTGGTAATGACGTTATCGATGGTAGTCTTTGATAATAGAGGGATCTGCCCCCTTTTGACCCAGACTATGCAGGCAGTGAGATGCTCTTTCATACACAGGTCGTACTTTCCCAGCAGATTGATAATCTCTAAGAAGTTGCCATGGTCAATGCTGCTGTCATCTAGTGTATAAGCTGCTTCAGACTGCATGCCTCTGTAGCTCAGACTCCTCTTACCTATGACTTTAACAACATATATAATGCACTCTAGCACTTGCCTTCTTCTGTGCACTTGCTCTCTATGAGCAGACATCTGACTGCTGATGAACAGGCTCTCAATGTTACCTTTGGAGGACCTTTGACAGTGGGCCTCAGCATAACCTCTATGCATAATGCTCTTCTCAAGCTCTTCCACTCTCTGATGGATATGCTTCCAGTCTGCCATTCCATTCATGAATGGGCTGTTCTCTGTGGGCTTTGCAAATGCCATACAAATGAAGCAGAATAATATATAATAATTATCTTCACTGTATGACAGCCACTTCCTGTTGGTCCCATCTTTACAAAAGAAAACCTTCTGCACCACAGACTTTTCAGACTTTTGTTGGGGGTGGAAACTATAAAACATATCTAGGTCCTCTGACTTCGGCCTCTTAAAATACTCAAAAATTGGGGTGGCAGTGGCATCCTGGCTCTGGCCCTCCTCAACCTGAATTACTATGAGTAATTAGTATTAATGAGTATATTAGTATAATATTATAACATTAAATAAAAAGTATAATGTTAATATAATAGTATAATGTTAGTATAATATTAATATATTAATTATATAATGTTTAAGAAATACACAACCAACATTTATAATTTTTGTAGATTTTGTTCCGTCATTAAATCCTTGTGCAAGAAAAATGGTCTACATTGGTGGTTAGTCTCTAATGTGTTAATAGTAAGTACTAACTTGTCAATAATCATAACCATTCATGCATAACAATGAGTTCAACATTTCAAAAGTTTGCTGTAGTACGTCAACCTTTTTTTAATGTCCCGCCCCATCCAGGCTGTGATAGGTCAGTTCATGAAAAGTGACATTGACGAGCGCTTGTTTCAACAAAAGGCACCCGATATAGCTAAATAGCCAGCTAGCCAAACATTGCTGATCTTATCCCTATTGTCTTCTGTCTTACCGCTTCAGCTGCAAAACCTTGACTAACAGTTGAACTGGTATCACTGGGCTCAATAGGCTGCTCTCTCTGCTCTCTCTCCTCTCTGCTGCCAGTGCCTTCAGGCTCACTAGTCTGAGATGATTGACTGGTAACGGCGCCAAATTAATAATTTGTTATTTTAAAACATTTGGCTGCATCAGCCTCAAGAGACTTCAACCTTTTCTCTCTCCGCTTTTCAGCACCACCTTTACGTTTTTTCTCCTTTTGTTTGTCCATCTTGTTCCACTCCACTATTTATCCAAATGTCACCAATTAACAGAGATGGGAAAGGTAAAGTTAGAATGGACTGGACCAAAAGTATTTGGCTTGGAGAAAGAGGCTGACAGATTTAATACCCAACCGCAGTGGCAGTGGGCCGGCAGCCCACTCGCCTGGGCCAATCAGACACACAGCACTTGGTTATTTTTATTAAAGCGGGAGCTGGGGTTATTTATATTTTGCTTTGCACCAGCTCCAATTGTCAATTGCTAATTCGTCCAGAAACCGATGGGTTGGGCCAGAACAGTGGGTAAAGCGGAGTTTTGAAAATTCGGCATTGGCTTTGATACTCTGATTGGTTAAAGATGATCTGATCATTAATTACTTTGTTTTGTACAACGCCCCTCGTAACCACAGACACAAATATGTAGAGAATCTGTATAGCACTTTGTGACATTGGCTGATGTAAAAAGGGCTTTATAAATACATTTGATTGATTGATTGATTGATTGAAAATCGAAAAACTTGTTTTTGCTTTGTCATTATGGGTTATTGTGTGTAGATTGATGAGGAAAAAATATATTTGAATACATTTTAGAATAAGGCTGTAAATGTGGAAAAAGTCAAGGGGTCTGAATACTTTCCGAATGCACTGTATGTATGCATGTGTGTGTGCCATTCAGTGGCACTCAATATTTGGAAGGTGTTCCTTATGTTTGGTATTCTCAGTGTAAATGCTTGCTTTTGTTGGAAGTGGAATGCGTCTTTATTCTAAACATTTCCTTGTAACCATTCAAGATCATTTGACAGGAAAATCCCCATAGATAATAAGTTAATAGAATAAACTGGTTTGTTAGAAAAATGGTGCTTTCTCCCCCCTCAGGGTACTTACTCCCTCTCACTTCAGTGTTCATACTTAAAAGATCTTTGCAGTACAAACATGTGGTATGTATACACCATGACCTAGCTCCTCAATGAGCCACAACAAGGGCGTAGAATGTCACTATCCAAAACAAGATATGAGATAATTTGTACAGTGCCTTCAGAAAGTATTCATACCCCTTGACATTATTGAAAATGTATTGAAAATGAAATACATAAATATCTTATTTATTTACATAAGTATTCACACCCCTGAGTCAATACCTGTTAGAATCAACTTTGGCAGCAATTTCAGCTGTGAGTATTTCTGGGTATGTCTCTAAGAGCTCTGCACACTTGGATTGTACAATATTTGCACATTATTATTTTAAACATTCTTCAAGCTCTGTCAAGTTGGACCAGGGAAAGAGGATCAAATAAACTACTCACAATCTACTCGGATCTTACTTCTATGACTGCAGTGTGGGCCAGTTTTGAGAGAGAGTTTTTCATACAGAGCCATACTGTGAGGTGTCATGTGGCTCTTGTTTGAAATCTACTGTGTAAAAAGGAATGATCCAAAAGTAGTAAATAGTTGTTCTTCTCTGTTTGTGTCTGTGGATCGTATTCCTGAGCTCCTCCCCTATGAGACGAGTAGCAGAGTAACCAGCGCTGCCATGTGTAGCCAAAGCATCTGTCAAGCGTGGGCTGCCATCGCCTCTGGATCGGCTAGATCTCAACTGTATTTCAATACATTTTCCCTCAATTCTAGATAAATAAATAGATGTAGGACTCTGAGTCCAGCCGAGTGATAATTGTGAATTCTCATGTGGCCCTTTGCACTGTCCGGTAGGCTTGGGTGGTACAGTATACCATATATACCGTATCCCAGGGTATTTGGAAGTTTATAAATATCACACCGGGAGAAAACGGGAGCAGATGAGTCCAGCTGTGTTTTGACAGGGGTCGTGTTTTATATTGAAAGTCAATTGTGTTTTTTTGCTTTGATAGAGTGATCAGGGACATACCAACTATAGTTTTCCTACAAAGAGTTCATTAGTACAACACATTTGGCAGAAAATACCTTCATTTTCATTGGCTGGCTGGCTGGCTGGCTTAAAGGCCCAGTGTAGTCAAAAATGTAATTTTCCTGTGTTTTATATTTCCGCACTATGAGGTTAGAATAATACTGTGAAAATGATGATAATACCCTTTCAGTGTAATAGCTGTTTGAAAATTCCAGTCTGTTTTGGTGGGATGGAGTTTTGGCCTTCCGGGTAAGAATTCTCGCTTTTTTTGTTTCTTTTTGACCATTTTAATTTAATACAATCACAGTAAGTTACTTAATTGTTACCCAGAAATTATTTGATATTGAGATAAAAATGGCTGCATTGGACCTTTGACCATTATAAAAAATATATACACTACCGTTAAAAAGTTTGGCGTCACTTAGAAATGGCCTTGTTTTTTTTAAGAAAAACTCATTTTTTGCTGCTATAGACTACAAGTGCTAACAGTCAGTATCTGGATTACATGTGTGAAATGCTCGATAATGTATGTGATATCAATAGAGAGGTATATTTTCTGGGTGATTTATATATTGACTGGCTTTCATCAGGCTGACCACTCAAGAGAGAACTTCAAACTGTAACTAGTGCCTGCAACCTGGTTCAGGTTATGAATCAACCTACCAGGGCAAATACCAAAAGCACAGGAATGAAATCATCAACATGTATTGATCACACCTTTACTAATGCTGCAGAAATTTGTTTGAAAGCAGTATCCAAATCCATCAGATGTAGTGATCACAATGTAGTAGCCATATCTAGGAAAACCAAAGTTCCGAAGGCTGGGCCTAATATAGTGTATAAGAGGTCATACAGTAAGTTTTGTAGCGATTCATATGTTGTTGATGTAAATAATATTTTTTGGTCTGTGGTGTGCAATGATGAGCAACCAGATGATGCACTTGACACATTTATGAAATTGCCTATCCCAGTTACTAATAAGCATGCACCCATTAAGAAAATTACTGTAAAAACTGTTAAATCCACGAGACAAAATAAATGGCAAATAGGTCTGGTTATACAACCGATTGTTGATAAACTGAATAAAAAGAAGAAGAAACTACACTATGAAACATAAAGAATGATAGTAAAAAGCGTTGAGCACCTTCAATGAAATTTGGGGCAAAAAGGCAAACGTTCCATTCATTGAAATAAACTTTAATTATGTTGACGTTGAAAATGGTGTATTGCGGGTACTATTTAATGAAGCTGCCAGTTGAGGGCTTGTGAGGCATCTGTTTCTCTAACTAGACACTCTAATGTACTTGTCCTTTTGCTCAGTTGTGCACCGGGGCCTCCCACCCGTCTTTCTATTCTGGTTAGAGACAGTTTGCGCTGTTCTGTGAAGGGAGTAGTACACAGCATTGTACGAGATCTTCAGTTTCTTGGCAATTTCTCGCATGGAAAAGCCTTCATTTCTCAGAATAAGAATAGACTGACGAGTTTCAGAAGAAAGTTATTTGTTTCTGGCCATTTTGAGCCTGTAATCAAACCCACAAATGCTGATGCTCCAGATACTCAACTGGTCTTAACAAGACCAGTTTTATTGCTTCTTTAATCAGCACAACAGTTTTCAGCTGTACTAACATAATTGCAAAATGGTTTTCTAATGATCAATTAGCCTTTTAAAATGATAAACTTGGATTAGCTAACACAACGTGCCATTGGAACACAGGAGTGATGGTTGCTGATAATGGGCCTCTGTACACCTATGTAGATATTCTATTAAAAATCAGCCGTTTCCAGCTACAATAGTAATTTACAACATTACAATGTCTACACTGTATTTCTGATCAATTTGATGATATTTTAATGGACAAAAAAATTGTTTTTCTTAAAAAAACAAGGCCATTTCTAAGTGACGCCTAACTTTTTAACGGTAGTGTATATATTTTTTATAATGGTCAAAGGTCCAATGCAGCCATTTTTATCTCAATATCAAATATTTCTGGGTAACAATTAAGTACCTTACTCTGATTGTATTAAATTAAAATGGTCAAAAAGAAACAAAAAAAGCTAGAATTCTCACCCGGAAATCCAAAACTCCATCCCACCAAAACAGACTGGAATTTCAGGCGGTCTTTTCAAACAGCTATTACACTGAAAGGGTATTATCATCATTTTCACAGTATTATTCTAACCTCATAGTGCGGAAATATAAAACACAGGAAAATAACATTTTTGACTACACTGGGCCTTTAATTTTAATAATATATATAAGGATTTATCATGACTGTTTGAATAAAATTGGCTTTTGGTCATTCAGATGACGTTAACCTTACACCAATTAGCACATGCATTGTTTATTAGATATACTTTTGTTAGACGCCCCCCCCAAAAAAGATCAAACTACTGCAGTACCTCCTGTTAAAGGCCATCCACACCAAGGACGATACAGTGCCTTGCAAAAGTATTCATCCCCCTTGGCGTTTTTCCTATTATGTTGCATTACAACCTGTCATTTCAATTGATATTTATTTGGATTTCATGTAATGGACATACACAAAATAGTCCAAATTGGTGAAGTGAAATGAAAAATATAACTTGTTTCAAAAAATTCAACTGAAAAGTGGTGTGTGCATATGTATTCACCCCCTTTGCTATGAAGCCCCTAAATGAGATCTGGTGCAACCAGTTACCTTCAGAAGTCACATAATTAGTTAAATAAAGTCCACCTGTGTGCAATCTTAGTGTCCCATGATCTAAGTATATATACACCTGTTCTGAAAGGCCCCAATCTAAGTGTCACATGATCGGTCACATGATTTCAGTATATACAGTATACACCTGGGCTGCTGTCCAAACACTTAATAGACACACCCTCGTCCACTTACCCTCGCCTTATGCCCTTGGGGGAATCCCCGTCGCCATCTTGGAGGGCGGTCCAAATGATTAGCCAAGCAAGGGAAGTTTGCAACGTAAGCCCCTCAGCCCTTGTTTTTAGTCGAGTTTCCGAGTGTACAATTATGTTCACTCCGGGACCTGAAACTACCCATAATTAAATTCGCAACGATTGCACATCCGCTAAGAAAAGTCAGCGAAAACTTAAAAACAACATTAATGGAGAAGTCAACATACAAGTGTAAGTAAAAATGTATGCAAATAAGTTAGAAATTGTGCTACTAATGCACATGGCGGCACAAACACGTCTCGTAAAAGTAATTATGTTTTTGTTTGGTTCGTTTTTTGAAAATTTTGAAATAAAATATTTTCCTTCTTCAGAAGTTCAAACTATGCAGGCTAACGTTAGTTAGATAATTAATTTGCTAGCTATCATAGAGTAGGCATATATATATATAATAATTATATAGTTAATGTAAATAAATATGCAATCATAATTGACTGTAGCGTATATAAAGCACACACAAGCTACTGTTGGCTGAAAACACAATCATCGCGGGATAAACGAGTGACTAATTTCTGGGCAAGTGTGGTCCATTTAAAAATCAATCCTTCCTCCCTCGCCCCTTGCCCTGCAAGTGTACACTCGTCAGACGTCATGATATGTCATCAGAAGTGTCCACTTAATTTGAGGGCTGAGGGGATAGGGTGTGTATTCTAAGTGTTTGGACTGCAGCCCTGTTCTGAAAGGCCCCACAGTCTGCAACACCACCAAGCAAGCGACACCATGAAGACCAAGGAGCTCTCCAAACAGGTCAGGGACAAAGTTGTGGAGAAGTACAGATCAGGGTTGGGAAAAAATATATATCTGAAACTTTGAACATCCCACGGAGCACCATTAAATCCATTATTCAAAAATTGAAAGAATATGGCACCACAACAAACCTGCCAAGAGAGGGCCGCCCACCAAATCTCAGGCAAGGAGGGCATTAACCAGAGAGGCACCAAAGACCAAAGATAACCCTGAAGGAGCTGCAAAGAAAAAAATAAGCAAATACGTTTGGTGTTCGCCAAAAGGCATGTGGGAGACCTCCCAAACATATGGAAGAAGGTACTCTGGTCAGATAAGACTAAAATTTTGCTTTTTGGCCATCAAGGAAAATGCTATGTCTGGCGCAAACCCAAGACCTCTCATCACCCCGAGAACACAATCATGCTGTGGGGATGTTTTTCCATCGGCAGGGACTGAAGCAACGTTTTTCGGAGAAGTCTTATCAGTTTACTCACGTGCAGTCGAAGAAGGTGACGACGACCTGGATGATGAAAACGAATAAGATGAGCAAATTCGCAGAGAAAGAGAAGAAAACAGGTAAGTTAACTAGCTACTATACTGCTTTGTAATGTTTCACCCACAGAACTAGAATTCTATTTAGTTTAATCTTTGTTTAGTATAGTCTTCAGCAGAGATTGTTATTTTGAAACATCCAGTACATACTTATCATTAAAACGACCATGTCTTCTGTTCTCTACTGAGCACTGATGTTCTTTTTTTCCGATTTCTATATCAAATCAAATGTTATTGGTCACATACACATGCTTAGCTGATGTTATTGCGGTAACATAACATATACCCAAAAACACACAAATCTAAGTAAAGAATGGATTGAGAATATATACATATGTCAGGGCGGCATTGGACTAAGATACAGTGGCATAGTAAGCTTTATAGTATGCTGTATACTCATAAGAGATTTGTGATGCATGTAAACACGACTAAGTGACTAAGATACAGAAGAATAGTATAGCGTACATTTTATACATATGAGATGAGTAGTGCAAGATACAGAAACATTATTAAAGTGACTAGTGTTTAATTTGAATGATGGATGCCGCTAAATACAGGGAAATTCTTCCAGAGATTTGAGACTGGGACGTAGGTTCACCTTCCAGCAGGACAATGACCCTAAGCATACTGCTAAAGCAACACTTGAGTGGTTTAAGGGGAAACATTTAAATGTCTTGAAATGGTCCAGACCTCAATCCAATTGAGAATTTGTGGTATGACCTAAAGGTTGCGGTACACCAGCAGAACCCATCCAACTTGAAGGAGCTGGAGCAGGTTTGCCTTGAAAAATCCCAGTGGCAAGATGTGTCAGGCTTATAGAGACATACCCCCAAGAGACTTGTTGCTGTAATTGCTGCAAAAGGTGGCTCTACAAAGTATTGATTTTGGGGGGGTGAATAGTTATGCAAGCTCAAGTTTTCTGCATTTGTCTTATTTCTTGTTTGTTTCACAATAACAAATATTTTGCATCTTCAAAGTGGTAGGCATGTTGTGTAAATCAAATTATACAACCTCCCCAAAAATCCATTTTAATTCCAGGTTGTAAGGCAACAAGATAGGAAAAATGCCAAGGGGGTGAATACTTTCGCAAGCCACTGTAGATGACCAGCAGGGTCAAATAATATTCACAGTGGTTGTAAGGGGTTGCAACAGGTAAGTACATCAGCAGTAAATGTCACTTGGCTTTTCATATCCTGGCATTTAGATGTTAAAATAGCAGGTGCGGGAGAGAGAGAGTTGAAAACAGCAGGTATGGGATAAGGTGGCACGTCCGGTGAACAGGTCAGGGTTCCATAGCCGCAGGCAGAAGAGTTGAAACAGGTGCAGCAGCACGACCAGGTGGACTGGGGACAGCAAGGAGTCATCAGGCCAGGTAGTCCTGAAGCATGGTCCTGGAGTCGCAGACACGCAAAACTCCACTATTGATTAGGCCTACGTTTTTAGACAAGAAAAATGTTCTACCTAGGCTACAACAACACAGTGCAATGAGGAATGTATTATTGTTATCAAGTAAGTACACAATTATTGCCTATGGCTGTAAATTGCAGTGATGTAGGCTAATTTGAATAACCATTCAAACACTTCAATAGAATGTGTTTTTCATGTTTTATCCTTGTAGGGACAGGGGAAAAAATCGCTCTGAAAGTGATCCGAACGATAACTCTCGCTGTTCTCCATTCTTTTGTAAGTAGTGTGAACTATCCTGTTCACTTGAATTATAACGACTGTTTTTCTTTTTATCGTTATAGTTATCACTCCCGCAGCATAGGCGGCGATAGAGTGACCTACAGCATTATTAATGCCAAAATACAAGAGGGGGAAAAACGGAGACCTGAAGAAGACAACGACGAAGTACACACATGTTGTTAACGTTAGTAGAGTAAAATACAGCCATACAAGAAAAATACTAAAATTATATCCATACAAGAAACGATGGCAACGTTTTTCGGAGAAGTCTTATCAGTTTACTCACGTGCAGTCGAAGAAGGTGACGACGACCTGGATGATGAACACGAAGAAGATGAGCAAATTCGCAGAGAAAGAGAAGAAAACAGGTAAGTTAACTAGCTACTATACTGCTTTGTAATGTTTCACCCACAGAACTAGAATTCTATTTAGTTTAATCTTTGTTTAGTATAGTCTTCAGCAGAGATTGTTATTTTGAAACATCCAGTACATACTTATCATTAAAACGACCATGTCTTCTGTTCTCTACTGAGCACTGATGTTCTTTTTTTCCGATTTCTATATCAAATCAAATGTTATTGGTCACATACACGTGCTTAGCTGATGTTTTTGCGGTAACATAACATATACCCAAAAACACACAAATCTAAGTAAAGAATGGATTGAGAATATATACATATGTCAGGGCGGCATTGGACTAAGATACAGTGGCATAGTAAGCTTTATAGTATGCTGTATACTCATAAGAGATTTGTGATGCATGTAAACACGACTAAGTGATGCCTCTTGCACTGAGATGCAGTGCCTTAGACAGCTGCGCCACTCGGGAGTGGCCTGTGATTTCTAATCAATGTCTATAGGCAGCCACCTCTGGTATGTTAGTGTTGGCTGTTTAGCAGTCTGATGGCCTTGCGATAGAAGTTGTTTTTCAGTCTCTCGGTCCCAGCTTTGATGCACCTGTACTGACCTCGCCTTCTGGATGATAGCGGGGTGAACAGGTCGTGGCTCGGGTGGTTGATGTCTTTGATGATCTTTTTGGCCTTCCTGTGGCATCGGGTGCTGTAGGTGTCCAGGAGGGTGGGAAGTTTGCCCTCAGTAATGCGTTGGGCAGACCGCACCTCCCTCTGGAGAGCTTTGCGGTTATGGGCGGTGCAATTGCCGTACCAGGCGGTGATACAGCCCGACTGGATGCTCTCAATTGTGCATCTGTAGAAGTTTGTGAGGGTTTTTTGGTGATAAGCCAAATTTCTTTAGCCTCCTGAGGTTGAAGAGGCTCTGTTGCGCCTTCTTCACCACACTGTCTGTGTAAGTGGACCATTTCAGTTCGTTAGTGATGTGTACGCCGAGGAACTTGAAGCTTTCCACATCTGGATCGGGGGTAATATTAGTACACAATAAGAAAATATGTGTATGATTTTGACTGATGACTGTTGCTCTTGTCTAACAGGGAGGTCCATATTGAGTGGTGCACAGAAGTCACAGAATCACTAGGCTCTGGCAGAAACACATTGCAGTGTTCTGACCTCATCATCGCAGTGGGCCCTAATGCTGCAGGTAAGCTCACCTGAGACAACTCTTGTCCTCTTGTTATGGCTGCTGTATGCCATAAGGAATGACGAGAATCCTCTCCCATTGCTTTTCAGGGTTTCTGTCTGCATATGTATTGAACACTAAGAGCTGGGATGCAGTAGGCTATGCGTCGCTGTTGAATGAGAGGAGTCGGGGCTCCAGTAGACAGAGCAGTGCCCCACTACCTGGAGAGCCAGCCTGTCTCTTCTACAGACACAGAGACAACCCAGCAGTGAGTGGCTGATCAAACTCAACACACACTAATTGTGCATAGTATCAACCTGGACTCAGGGGTAAACGTAACATATTAAATTTAAATCCAGGACACTTAAATTAGTATAATATGTTACATTTCGTATATTATGTATTCATTTCTGGACGTTCATTATACATTTCGTATGATATGTTACGAATTTGCTAAACGTATGATATGTTAAGAATTCCAATTTGTTGTGGCTAAAGTTAGCGAGGTGGCTAACTTTAGTGAGTTGGCAAACGTTAGGCTAGGGGTTAAGTTTAAGAGATAGGTTAAAGGGTTAGGGTTAGCTAACATGTTAAGTAGCTAAAAAGTAGTAAGTAGTTGTAAAGTTGCTATAAAGCTTAAGTTGTCCGTGTTGAGATTCGAACACGAAACCTTAGGGTTGCTAGACGTTTGCATTATATGCCTACTGCTTCAGTTGTCCGTGATGAGATTCGAACACCCGTTATATGCCCACCCATCCACCCTGACCAAGCACTCTACTTTTGTTTTTGCCTTAAGTAACCATACCAAACGTAACATATCAAACTAATTTGAGTGTCCCGGGTATACAGTTGAAGTCGGAGGTTTGCATACACCTTAGCCAAATACATTTAAACTCAGTTTTTCACAATTCCTGACATTTAATCCTAGTAAAAATTCCCTGTCTTAGGTCAGTTAGAATCACACTTTTATTTTAAGAATGTGAAATGTCAGAATAATAGTAGAGAGAATGATTTATTTCAGCTTTTATTTCTTTCATCACATTCCCAGTGGGTCAGAAGTTTACATACACTCAATTAGTATTTGGTAGCATTGCCTTTAAATTGTTTAACTTGGGTCAAACGTTTCGGGTAGCCTTCCACAAGCTTCCCACAATAAGTTTGGTGAATGTTGTCCCATTCTTCCTGACAGAACTGGTGTAACTGAGTCAGGTTTGTAGAACTCCTTGCTCGCACACACTTTTTCAGTTCTGTCCACAAATATTCTATAGGATTGAGGTCAGGGCTTTGTGATGGCCACTTCAATATCTTGACTTTGTTGTCCATAAGCCATTTTGCCACAACTTTGGAAGTATCCTTGGGGTCATTGTCCATTTGGAAGACCCATTTGCGGCCAAGCTTTAACTTCCTGACTGATGTCTTGAGATGTTGCTTCAATATAGCCACATCATTTTCCTTCCTCATGATGCCATCTAATTTGTGAAGTGCACCAGCTCCTCCTGCAGCAAGCACCCCCACAACATGATGCTGCCACCCCCGTGCTTCACGGTTGGGATTATGTTCTTTGGCTTGCAAGCCTCCCCCTTTTTCCTCCAAACATAACGATGGTCATTATGGCCAAACAGTTCTATATTTGTTTCATCAGACCAGAGGATATTTCCTCTGGTCTGATAGTAAACCTTGTCCAAGCCAGAATGGCCCATAGGGCAGGAGCCTATTCTTGGACGCTAGTCTGTCTCAGAACGCTAGTCTGTCTCAGAACGCTAGTCTGTCTCAGAACGCTAGTCGGTCTCAGAACGCTAGTCGGTCTCAGAACGCTAGTCGGTCTCAGAACGCTAGTCGGTCTCAGAACGTCGGTCTCAGGGCCTTAACCCCAATCCATGTCCTTAAACTGAGACTCAGCAATATGACGTTGCCACGAGCAGCAGATGATTGCAATGCGAGACTTGCAATCGCAAACTATATGCACTTGGGTGCGCTTCCCGGCACGCTGATGCAATGTAACATATGTGGGACAAAGAAAGCACATAAGTTAAGCCTTGTGCTTCAATGCTCTTAGTTGTTGCGGAAGTCGGCCTGATATTTGCTATGACTCGATCAGGGGTAAAACTCTCAACCTTCCAATCTCAGAATGCACACTTCACTGCACCTATCTGGTGTATACAGAGCTTTAATTGCTTCTGTAGTCAGTGAAACAGAGGTATGCACCTCAGCAGATTCTTTAAAGCATATTGTTTTCTTTTTGTAGGTTCTAATATGCCAAAGCACTTGTTACATTGCTGAGGACCAGCTGTTTCAATGGACAGAAAAGGTAATGCTCTTGTGATCTCATTTCCATCTTGTAGAGGTTGATGCCCACTTGATATGAATACATTACGCAGATTTAACGTTATAATTGCGGAGCTGTGGTGACCAAAAACTATTTGTCAGCAATGACTAAAGGTCTCTCTCTGTCTGCTCTTCTCACTCCTTCCCTCTGTACTAGGTGTTTGGCTGCCTCCAGAATAGAGGGCTCAATGTGATGGTGCTATCAGACAGCCCTGTGGCTGAGTACAAAACGCCAGACTGCCTCTACGGTAGCATCATCCCCTTCCTACGCTCCCTCAAGAGCAGTGCCTACAAAAGCCAGGCCCTCTGCCCTGCAGTAGAGCAGCCCAACATCCTCACTGGACTGCCAGCTGCAGGTACCGCCATACTGTCTCTGCTCTCCATGGGTTCAGGAAAAACATCATGATAGTTTTTTTCCCGATTATTTTCACACAGAAGGACCCAAATACTAAAATGAATCTGTATTCTTTCCTCAGTGCTGAGCCACTGCCAGGTCCATCAGATTCCAGCTGTTCTGTACCAATGTTACAGCGATGGCATCAGCCCAGACTCGGTCACCATGGAAACGTACAAACCTGCTCTGACAAGTCTAAGCAAGTTGTTTAAAGTGAGTACTGTACACAGGAGGCTGCTGATGGGAGGATGGCTCATAATACCTGGAACAGAGTGAATAGAATAGCATCAAACACATATAAACCATGTGTTTGATGTATTTGATACTATTCCGCTCCAGCCTTTACCACAAGCCTGTCCTCCCAAATTAAGTTGCCACCAACCTCCTGTGGAACTATACAGTATCCAATATCCCAGTATCATATGAGTGGTAGAATGAACACTTTCGGTTTATTTAGAGCAGTGGTCATTGTCCTTTTGGCTGATCCCTCTCTCTCTCTCCTTTAACCACCAGTTGGAGCCTTGTCCGAGTGCAGACGTCCTCCGACAGTTTGCCAAAATCAGCGAGGCTCAGAGTAACCTGTATACTTAAATGTGGAGGGTTTATTTTGACTCATTAGGCTTTGTATTTGTCTTTTATGCAAACTACAAAATAATATGCAAGTAATGTAACATTTTCAAGAAAAAATAAAATAAAATAAAAAATAATAAAACATTTCTGATTGATCTTAGCTCTGAAATTGATTATGACATTTAGGTGTGAATAGCCAAATAAAGTTCTCCAACACATTATACTTACTTCGGCCGGACAAAGTTGAATTACTGTTTAACAGATTCCCCGCCTCACTTTTCTCCAAACCTCCCCAAAAAATCAGATGGTATTTTTTGGGCAATATATGCGGTGCTTTGTTTATAATGCACTGTCCGCTCTCCCTTGAGGCTTTCCCAAGTTGATGCCCAAGAGACCAAACAGCCTCAGATCACTTGTTCAGATCATGTTCAAGCCTCTGATTGGACAGTGAAACACACAAGCTCGCACTTGCAGGCGACGTGAAGATGTTTCGTTTCTCTCTCATGCCGTCATGGCTGAAGCCAGCCCAAATTCCTACTATTTATGTGTCCAGGTTAAACGTGGGACGTCCCTCATTATAAACAAACAGTCGGTTAACTTCATGGTTATTGCATCATTTTCAGATCTATTAGAAGTGATTTAATAGACAAAACAACGTCATTGAACCAGAGATCAAGGCATTCATCAGCAAAGACGCTGTGCAAGCTGATAGTATTTTGGACAACCAAATTGAAGTCAAAATGATTGATGAAATCAAAGTGTGCCACCTGTATGGTGATTTGCAATTCATAACTTACATTTTACCAGTACTAACAGTAGTAGTAGTAGGCCAACCGATAACACCACGACGGAATGCGTTTGAAGTGATGATGCGCCGCCGAGGACAGCTAGCATGTCCAGAAAAGTACATCGCCAGCTGCACGCACACACTTCGCAGCTCCACAATGATGTGACTGTCTCTAAAGTGGGGGCTTTTCGTGGCAGCCAGACGAGACAATCGAAGGAGGATGCGCTGAGCAAAGTTACTGGGCTCGAATTTAGTCACGCTTGCGCTATATAGATTGATGCTTCTAATTGTGTATGTTATAAACAACTATTTTTATTTTGATGATGATAGGTTATACTCTATGGCTGGATTTATTTATTTTTTCCAATGCTACTTTAATTTGGCAAACCTAACTTGATTGACCCTCTTTCTGCAAGGCCTAGTCTATGAGAGGCCTAATCATAGGAGTATTTTGTTAAAGTCATCAGGCTATAGAGATGCATTCAGGTAATGAACTCATTATTATGCATCAACATTTTAATTTGATTACAATTATTTATTGTCAATCATTCTTGAATTTGTTAGGCTATACAATTAAGTAGATTAATGAGCTGATAATACATTCCTTTTTTTTCCCCAATAATTTTTGAATATGATAAAATATTGCACTCAATTATACAGTTGAAGTCGGAAGTTTGCATACACCTTAGCCAAATACATTTAAACTCTTACGTTTTTCACAATTCCTGACATTTAATCCTAGTAAAAATTCCCTGTCTTAGGTCAGTTAGGATCACCACTTTATTTTAAGAATGTGAAATGTCAGAATAATAGTAGAGAGAATGATTTATTTCAGCTTTTATTTCTTTCATCACATTCCCAGTGGGTCAGAAGTTTACATACACTCAATTAGTATTTGGAAGCATTGCCTTTAAATTGTTTAACTTGGGTCAAATGTTTCAGGTAGCCTTCCACAAGCTTCCCACAATAAGTTGGGTGAATTTTGTCCCATTCCTCCTGACAGAACTGGTGTAACTGAGTCAGGTTTGTAGGCCTCTTTAATCGCACACACTTTTTCAGTTCTGCCCACAAACATCTATAGGATTGAGGTCAGGGCTTTGTGATGGCCACTCCAATACCTTGACTTTGTCCTTAAGCCATTTTGCCACAACTTTGGAAGTATGCTTGGGGTCATTGTCCATTTGGACGACCCATTTGCGGCCAAGCTTTAACTTCCTTATTTATGTCTTGAGATGTTGCTTCAATATATCCACATCATTTTCCTTCCTCATGATTCCATCTATTTTGTGAAGTGCACCAGGCCCTCCTGCAGCAAAGCACCCTCACAACATGATGCTGCCACCCCTGTGCTTCACGGAGGGGATTATGTTCTTTGGCTTGCAAGCCTCCCCCTTTTTCCTCCAAATATAACGATGTTCATTATGGCCAAACAGTTCTATTTTTGTTTCATCAGACCAGAGGACATTTTTCCAAAAAGTACAATCTTTGTCCCCATGTGCTGTTGCAAACCGTAGTCTGGCTTTTTTATGGCGGTTTTGGAGCAGTGGCTTCTTCCTTGCTGAGCGGCCTTTCAGGTTATGTAGATATAGGACTCGTTTTACTGTGGATATAGATATTTTTGTATCTGTTTCCTCCAGCATCTTCACAAGCTCCTTTGCTGTTGTTCTGGGATTGATTTACACTTTTCGCACCAAAGTACATTCATCTCTAGGAGACAGAACGCGTCTCCTTCCTGAGCGTTATGACGGCTGCGTGGTCCCATGGTGTTTATACTTGCATACTATTGTTTGTACAGATGAATGTGGTACCTTCAGGCGTTTGGAAATTGCTCCCAAGGATGAACCAGACTTGTGGAGGTCTACAAAAAAAAAATTCTGAGGTCTTTGCTGATTTCTTTAGATTTTCCCATGATGTTGAGCAAAGAGGCACTGAGTTTGAAGCTAGGCCTTGAAATACATACACAGGTACACTTCCAATTGACTCAAATTATGTCAATTAGCCTATCAGAAGCTTCTAAAGCCATGGCATCATTTTCTGGAATTTTCCAAGCTGTTTATAGGCACAGTCAACTTAGTGTATGTAAACTTCTGACCCACTGGAATTGTGATATAGTGAATTATAAGTGAAATAAATAATATAGTCTGTAAACAATTGTTTGAAGAATGACTTGTGTCATGCACAGTTTAGATGTCCTAACCGACTTGCCAAAACTGAGAAGAAAAAAAAAAGAAAAATGAGTTATGACTTCAACCTAAGTGTATGTAGACTTCCAACTTCAACTGTACATCCTATGTGAATAATGTTCATTCATGTTAATTTGTGTATTAATAATAATATTAATAATCTGAAAATCAGTCTGAAATGTAATATTTCTCCTATAGTTCATGTCCATATAGCCTAGGACAATGTGGTAAAGTACTGCTATTCCTTATCCAGTTAATGTATTTGTATTTATTTTTTTGCTCGCTCTCCTCACTTTTCAGGGGGGGGATCTGTTAAACAGTGAATCAGTTTTGTCTGGCCTTATATTTAGAGTCAAGACCCAGATCCATTTGTTCCACAGTCACACTTTTTCCAAAAGACCTTCTTTGTCATATGGAGAACATTTGCCTCAAGAACCCAACTTTAACCATATTGGTTGTTCCACCCTGCAGCTTGATCTACTAGATGGTGACATGGCAGTAAAACAACCTGATGGGGGCAGTATGCCACCAGACCCTGGTTTATGTACTATTTGAAATCTTTCAAATACTTAGAAAGTTTGCTTGAGCCAGCCTGAAGTGCCAGTGGGATGGCGTTTGCGCTTATGGGACTTTTCAATTGGTTCAATTGCAACAGAAGCTCAATCGAGCACAGATGAGGGTTTGAAATGATTTCAAATAGTATTTGAACCCAGGTCTGTATAGCACTACATTTGTGCATTAGTTGTAGTTGTTTAAAACATGTATTTTTTGGGATCTAAACGGGTTGAGGCAGGTTGACACTGTGCATCTTCTGTTTGGTGGCGTTATATTTCGAAATGTAACCCTGGAATGCAGACAAAGAAAGTTGGTGCCATTGAGTGTGTATGTTCAGATTTCACTTTCACTTGTTACTCATTTTGTTGACTTTGTGACAAGATATTGTACCAATCCATCTCATTCAACATAACATGGTAAGTTGTTAAAATAATTTAGCATAACACAAGGATCTTGACATTGCGATTCAACAACACTGAGCGTTTTTTCTTGTCTTATATACTGTTTATCACCATACCGTGATGACAAATTCACTGACGTATAGTATTTAAACATGAAAAACCAATTACTAATACTACTTTACAATAATAGGTGTACACTTCACAGTTGCCAAAATGTGAATGGTTCGCCTAATTTCACTTTGTGACAAAACAAGCAATGTGTAGGGAATCATTGTGCCATCTAAAGCGGTGAGAAATATATTTTCAATAACCAAAATCATTGGTTATTTTCAGCTCCTTTAAGCTGGTATACAAAACCGAAAGCAAAAGAGCAAAAATGAAACATTTGTTACTTAACCTATATTTCAAATAAGAACGGAAAGCAAATAGAACAGAGCTACCGCTTCTCAGACTTGGACTCAAATTTGTACATGAATTTGGTCGGGTCGTTCAAAAAGCTGAGAAGTGTGCAGTTGCGGCCCTCATTTCGGGCCATTCCTATATGTGGGCATTATTGCGTCTGCCCTTATGAAAAAAGAGTGCAGTCAGAGTGCAGTATGCTGCAAATACTGCATCCAAAATACCACAGTAACATTTACTACAGTTTCAAAATTGTTATATTTTTTTGTATGGTTGCAGGAACCCCTATGCATACTTTTGTTGGTACATTTTTAAGTCTCCGGTACATAGGTGGGAGTCAGGGGCGCGTACATTAGGTGGCAGTAATGCACCATAACGTTGGATGCCAATCGCGATAAACCCCACAGAAGAAAAGAAGAGCCTGGCGGCGATAACGCAGCCAGTGTTGGTGTTTTGTCCTATAGTTTATTTTATTATTATTTTTAATCCCCCGTCACCGCAGGAGGCTTTTTGGTAGGCTGTCATTGTAAATAATAATTTGTTCTTAACTGACTTGCTTAGTTTAATAAAATAAATAATATTAGCCTACAGGTGTAAAAAAATAAATAATTGCTTATGTATATGAACCGAATATTGTTGTGTTGTTGACAATCATATTCGGTTCATATACATATTATTCAGATTTAATTCAGTGATTGAAATTATAACCCCATCCTCAGTAGCCAATCCACCAGGATATTGTGGGAAGCAGGCATTTATTACCTAGAAATCACCTCACTATTCATGTTGAATACATTTCTCTGTTAATTTGAACTAAGCAAGCTGCTAAATCATTCAGTTGACATCTTGAGTACATCTTGTCTAGGCTAAAATGAGATGTAGGCCTATCAGGGGCTAAAGGCTTCCTGCCGTTATCCAAGCAAACCATGGCAAAATTGAATTACAATCATAATCCTAGATTTTAATCTGTTGCCTATGCCTATTGAAATGACAAGTCAATCTTGCAAATGGACAATTCCTTTGACCTCCTGGCTTGGTTTTTGCTCTGACATGCACTGTCAACTGTGGTACCTTATATAGACAGGTGTGTGCATTTCCAAACCATGTCCAATCAATTAAATTTACCACAGGGGGACTCCAATCAAGTTGTAGAAACATCTCAATGATGATCAATGGAAACAGGATACACAAGGCTGTAACGTAACAAAATGTGGAAAAAGTCAAGGGGTCTGAATACTTTCCGAATACACCGTATTGGCCATATACCATACCCCCTTACTTAATAATAACAGTTCAAGTTAAATCAACCTCCCTTAATGGAAAATGATTTGGCGAGTTTAATAAAGGCAAATGATCTTTTCTCTTGCCACATATCCTTTATTATGTCATAGCTCACAATAGTTATTATTTTGAGGCAAACTTTATTTTGCTTCTAACGTTGTTACAAGTTACTACGATATTCCTTCTTATTTGGCTCAATAACGTTATGGAAAAGGAGTTTATTGTATAAATATGGGCTAGTTTTCAGGCCTTTTGGGCAGGTTTTAATTGGTCATTGGGTTAGAAATTGTATCTAGGCCTGGCAACCCCGAAGGTAGCAAACTATCTAGGACACTGGTAGTCAGTTTCCTTCAGGGAAAACGGAAAACTAGCTGTTATTGGCAGAGAGGTTCTCTTTCTTATTGGTCTATTAACTCATTTACTGCTTGGTGATGTCACCATGGAAGGCTAAAACTCCATCCCACCAAAACATGCAGAAATCTTTTCAAACAGCTCTTACACTAAAAGGGCGTTATCATTTTCACAATTTCCCAGTACTATTCCAACCTCATGGTGTGGATGGAACTATATATAAACGTTTTGGACTGCACTGGGCATTTAAGCACAGGGAGCATAGAAATAGCACACATAGAACAGATATACCGCTTCTCAGACTTTCTTTCAATGAAAATTACAGATCTATAACTCACATTTCACAATGAATTTGGTCGGGTTAGGGTTAGCTGCCTACTGCACCTAGAAATATACTACAAAAATAACTATTGCAACTAAAACAGAGTTTTACTTTGATTCACACATGAAATCTGTCTAATAGAAAATTATATCACTGTTGCTCTCTTGGCTCCTCATCTCTAACATGTCATCTAACTGCTTTTGTTCTTAGAGAAACAACATGTTTTCACAGCACTGGATATGAAAGAGTGGATAATGTTAAACTAAAAATTATCTGTTTTATTACATTTGAAGAAACATTGTATAGAATTTGGAATGTGGTTTCACTACAAATACAGTAGACAACTTGAGGCCTTAAGCATATCTGTCTAAAAACATCATCCTTAAAAATGCCTAATTTTGAGAGCAATTTGATGTCGATGCAACCTGAGGTCTATTATGTGCTTTATTTAGTAAAATCTATCATAAAAACTAAACATTTTATTTTCTTATAGTTAATAAGCCTTACTGCCAGTGACGGCTAAGGAGGAACAGGAAGTGTGGAGAACAAAATGGCAAGTAGGGCTCCTCCTTCCCTCGGTAAGTTCTGTGGTAATGTTCAGGTTATACAGTACATGTAAATAAAAAAACTCATTCCCATTTGAGGAGTGCCTCAGGAATACACTAAGCTCTTTCTTTGACAGGGGAGACCCACCCTCTGTCTGAGATGAAGATTGTGCTAATTGGAGGAAGACAGATGTGGGGTATAGAAGCCAGCGGGAAGAGTTCAGTAGGAAACACCATCCTGGGCAGAGACATTTTTGAGACAGGAAGAAGAACTGCCCAATGTGTGAGCGGACAACGGTTTGTGTATGGGAGGCAGATAACTTTGATTGACACACCAGGCTGGTGGTGGGGTTATCCTGTAGATAACACTCCCAAATTGGATCAATTGGAAATCATGAGAAGTGTATATATATGCCATCCTGCACCCCAAGCCTTTCTCTTGGTCATTCCCGTGGACACTGTTTTCCCCAACCTATTCAAAAGATCATTAGAGGAACACCTGGAGCTATTCAATGGAAGAGTCTGGAGACACACTATTGTGCTGTTTAGTACAATCACTCCCCCCAATCACAGAAGTTTACAGAAACACATAAGAGATTGGCCGGATCTTCATTGGCTTATTAAGAAGTGTGGGAACAGGTATCATGTTCTGAATGTCAATAACAGGGGTGATGGCACCCAGGTCACAGAGCTGCTGGAGAAGATAGAAGAAATGGTGGAAGGAAACGATGGCAATCATTATGAGACAGACCGAGGTCTTTCAGAAAAGCTGGAAGAAAAGAGATTAGCAGTGAATGAAGTAGCCAAAAAGATTATGGCTAAGGTACAGAAACAAAGGACCAGACTCAGAGCGCTGATTGATGAAGGTGAGCTTAAATCTGTTTGTGAAATACTAAGGATGAGATTGAATGAATCCTGACATAGCATTATACATAGTTTCTTCTTTGAGTACCAGAAAAATGGCATAAGACATACCTCAGAGCATTTGATCTGCATCCTCACTGTCCTTTTCTGATTTATTTTCAATTTTAAAAGGAGAGGCAACTAGCCCAACATACCTCAGACTTGTGATTGTTGGGGCACAATGGGCTGCCAGGAGCTCAGCAGGAAACACCATTCTGGGGGAAGGTGTGTTTGATGTTGCTGATAATAAAAGAAGAACAGTACACTGTGTGACAAGACATGGTGAAGTAGCAGGAAGGCAGCTTACGGTGGTTGACACACCAGGCTGGCACTACAATAGTTCTCTACAGAACACCTCCAAGATGGATAGATTTGAGATAGTGCGCAGTCTGTCTCAATGTCCTCCAGGACCCAATGCGGTCCTTCTGGTTGTTCCCTTTGCAACAGCGTTCAACAAATCGTATAGGACAGCTGTTGAGGAGCACATGGGTCTCCTCACAGATGCCGTGTGGAAGCACACAATTGTGCTCTTCACACGAGGAGACTGGCTGGGAGACACAACTGTTGAGCAGCGCATTGCGAGTGAAGGGAAGGGTCTTCAGTGGCTCATTGAGAAATGTGGTAACAGATACCATGTTTTTGACAACAAGAATCGAAGTGATGCAACACAGGTAACCGAGCTGCTGGATAAAGTAGAGGAGATGGTGGCAGAAAACAGAGGTTGTCCTTATGAAATTGACAGAGATGTTTCAGCAGACTTGGAACAGAAAAAGAAGGCTGGAGAAGAAAGAGCTCAAAAGATCATGATGAAGGTGCAGAGACAAATGACAACACTCAGAGAACTGTTTAGAGGTGAGTTTATTTTAATTCTAAGCATAAAACTAACATAATATGCATACGTTCACCATTTCTACAATCATTGTTGTTTCTGTTTTCTCTGTGGACAAATATTTGTGCATATCTCTTAGGTTAAAAAAATGGCCCTTTGTTATTGATTTATAGTGGCTTGCAAAAGTATCACCCCCCCTTGGCATTTGTCCTATTTTGGAATTAAAATAGATTTTTTGGGGGGGTTGTATCATTTGATTTACACAACATGCCTACGACTTTGAAGATGCAAAATATTTTTTATTGTAAAACAAACAAGAAATAAGACAAAAAAACAGAATACTTGAGCGTGCATAACTATTCACCCCCCCCCCCCCCCCCCCCCAAAGTCAATACTTTGTAGAGCCACCTTTTGCAGCAATTACAGCTGCAAGTCTCTTGGGGTACGTCTCTATAAGCCTGGCACATCTAGCCACTGGGATTTTTGCCCATTTTTCAAGGCAAAACTGCTCCAGCTCCTTCAAGTTGGATGGGTTCTGCTGGTGTACAGCAATCTTTAGGTCATACCACAGATTCTCAATTGGATTGAGGGCTGGGCTTTGACTAGGCCATTCCAAGCCATTTAAATACTTCCCCTTAAACCACTCAAGTGTTGCTTTAGCAGTATGCTTAGGGTCATTGTCCTACTGGAAGGTGAACCTCAACCTTCCAGTCTCAAATCTCTGGAAGACTGAAACAGGTTTCCCTCAAGAATTTCCCTGTATTTTGCACCATTCATCATTCCTTTAATTCTGACCAGTTTCCCAGTCCCTGCCGATGGGTGTTTTGTTGGTGATGAGAGGTGTTGTGTTTGCACCAGACATAGCATTTTCCTTGATATCCAAAAAGCTAAATTATTTTCTTCAAGCAATGGCTTTTTTCTGGCAACTCTTCCGTAGGTAATTGGTTGCACCATATATTAATTAGGGACTTCATAGCAAAGGGGGTGAACACATATGCACGCACAACTTTTCAGTTTTACATTTTTTAAACTTTTTGGAAACAAGTTATTTTTAAAATTTCACTTCACCAATTTTGACTATTTTGTGTATGTCCATTACATGAAATCCAAATAAAAATCGATTTAAATATTAATATACATACATATACATACACATACACACATATACATACATATACATATATACATACACATACATATACAGTGGGGAGAACAAGTATTTGATACACTGCCGATTTTGCAGGTTTTCCCACTTACAAAGCATGTAGAAGTCTGTAATTTTTATCATAGGTACTCTTCAACTGTAAGTGACGGAATCTATAACAAAAATCCAGAAAATCACATTGTATGATTTTTAAGTAATTAATTTGCATTTTATTGCATGACATAAGTATTTGATACATCAGAAAAGCAGAACTTAATATTTGGTACAGAAACCTTTGTTTGCAATTACAGAGATCATACGTTCCTGTAGTTCTTGACCAGGTTTGCACACACTGCAGCAGGGATTTTGGCCCACTCCTCCATACAGAATTCTCCAGATCCTTCAGGTTTCGGGGCTGTCGCTGGGCAATACGGACTTTCAGCTCCCTCCAAAGATTTTCTATTGGCTTCAGGTCTGGAGACTGGCTAGGCCACTCCAGGACCTTGAGATGCTTCTTACGGAGCCACTCCTTAGTTGCCCTGGCTGTGTGTTTCGGGTCGTTGTCATGCTGGAAGACCCAGCCACGACCCATCTTCAATGCTCTTACTGAGGGAAGGAGGTTGTTGGCCAAGATATCGCGATACATGGCCCCATCCATCCTCCCCTCAATACGGTGCAGTCGTCCTGTCCCCTTTGCAGAAAAGCATCCCCAAAGAATGATTTTTCCACCTCCATGCTTCACGGTTGGGATGGTGTTCTTGGGGTTGTACTCATCCTTCTTCTTCCTTCAAACACGGCGAGTGGAGTTTAGACCAAAAAGCTCTATTTTTGTCTCATCAGACCACATGACCTTCTCCCATTCCTCCTCTGGATCATCCAGATGGTCATTGGCAAACTTCAGACGTGCCTGGACATGCGCTGGCTTGAGCAGGGGGACCTTGCGTGTTCTGCAGGATTTTAATCCATGACGGCGTAGTGTGTTACTAATGGTTTTCTTTGAGAATGTGGTCCCAGCTCTCTTCAGGTCATTGACCAGGTCCTGCCGTGTAGTTCTGGGCTGATCCCTCACCTTCCTCATGATCATTGATGCCCCACGAGGTGAGATCTTGCATGGTGCCCCAGACCGAGGGAGATTGACCGTCATGTTGAACTGCTTCCATTTTCTAATAATTGCGCCAACAGTTGTTGCCTTCTCACCAAGCTGCTTGCCTATTGTCCTGTAGCCCATCCCAGCCTTGTGCAGGTCTACAATTTTAACCCTGATGTCCTTACACAGCTCTCTGGTCTTGGCCATTGTGGAGAGGTTGGAGTCTGTTTGATTGAGTGTGTGGACAGGTGTCTTTTATACAGGTAACGAGTTCAAACAGGTGCAGTTAATACAGGTAATGAGTTTAGAACAGGAGGGCTTCTTAAAGAAAAAAAAACAGGTCTGTGAGAGCCGGAATTCTTACTGGTTGGTAGGTGATCAAATACTTATGTCATGCAATAAAATGCAAATTAATTATTTAAAAATCATACAATGTGATTTTCTGGATTTTTGAAGTGTACCTATGATAAAAATTACAGACCTCTACATGCTTTGTAAGTAGGAAAACCTGCAAAATCGGCAGTGTATCAAATACTTGTTCTCCCCACTGTATATACACACACACACATATATATATATACACATACATACACACATACATATACACACACACACACACACACACACATATATATACTGTATTTATTTTTTTTGTAACAAGAAAAAGCAAAAATAATAGATTTTTATTTTTAAGGGGAGGAACAAAAACTCTCTGAGGATGAGTTGAGGATTGTACTTGTTGGGAGAAGAGAGGCTGGGAAGAGTGTGGCAGGAAACACAATACTAGTTGGAGAGTTGTTTCCGACAGCTTTGACCAAGGTATGGAAACTTGAATTCACCCTGCTCTATATCCCTTCAGATATTGTAGGAGTGCAACATACTTTTACATTTTGGGTCCACCTGTCCTGTAACTGTAAATATACACTACCGTTCAAAAGTTTGGGGTCACTTAGAAATGTCCTTGTTTTCCATGAAAACATATATGAAATGAGTTGCAAAATTAAGAGGAAATAGTCAAGATGTTGACAATGTTATAAATAATTATTTTTAATTTAAATAATAATTGTGTCATTCAAACTTTGCTTTTGTTTAAAGAATCCTCCATTTGCAGCAATTACTGCCTTGCAGACCTTTGGCATTCTAGTTGTCAATTTGTTGAGGTAATCTGAAGAGATTTCATCCCATGCTTCCTGAAACACCTCCCACAAGTTGGATTGGCTTGATGGGCACTTCTTACGTACCATACGGTCAAGCTGTTCCCACAACAGCTCAATAGGGTTGAGATCCAGTGACTGTGCTGGCCACTCCATTATAGACAGAATACCAGCTGAGCTTTGGGTCATTGTCCTGTTGTAGGAGGAAATTGGCTCCAATTAAGCGTCGTCCACAGGGTATGGCATGGCGTTGCAAAATGGATCTTCAAGATACCTTTTACCTTGTACAAATCTCCCACTTCACCACCACCAAAGCACCCCCAGACCATCACATTGACTCCACCATGCTTGACAGATGGTGTCACGCACTCCTCCATCTTTTCATTTGGTCTGCGTCTCACGAATGTTCTTCTTTGTGATCTGTACACCTCAAACTTAGATTTGTCTGTCCATAACACTTTTTCCAATCTTCCTCTGTCCAGTGTCTGTGTTCTTTTGCCCATCTTAATCTTTTATTTTTATTGGCCAGTCTGAGATATGGCTTTTTCTTTGCAACTCTGCCTGGAAGGCAAGTATCCCGGAGTCGTCTCTTCACTGTTGACGTTGAGACTGGTGTTTTGCAGGTACTATTTAATGAAGCTGCCAGTTGAGGACTTGTGAGGCATCCGTTTCTCAAACTAGACACTCTAATGTACTTGTCCTTTTGCTCAGTTGTGCACCGGGGCCTCTCACCGGGGCCTCTCACTGTACGAGATCTTCAGTTTCTTGGCAATTACTCGCTTGGAATAGCCTTCATTTCTCAGAATAAGAATAGACTGACGAGTTTCAGAAGAAAGATATTTGTTTCTGGCCATTTTGAGCCTGTAATCGAACCCACAAATGCTGATGCTCCAGATACTCAACTAGTCTAAAGAAGGCTAGTTTTATTGCTTAATTAATCAGCACAACAGTTTTCATAATTGCCAAAGGGTTTTCTAATGATCAATTAGCCTTTTAAAATGATAAACTCGGATTAGCTAACACAACGTACCATTGGAACACAGGAGTGATGGTTGCTGATAATGGGCCTCTGTACACCTATGCAGATATTCCATAAAAAATATGTCGTTTCCAGCTACAATAGTCATTTGCAACATTAACAATGTCTACACTGTATTTCATTCAATTTGATGTTATTTTAAATGGACAAGTGGCTCCAAACTTTTGAACGGTAGTGTAATTTAAAGTATCTCTATCATTAAAGTGGAAATTAAAGCCCAGGAATTGTTGCTTTAATACTAGGGAGTTTGTTGAAATTTAAAACGAGAGATGTCCTTTTATGGCATTCAAAAAACAAAGGAAAACGCTGCATACTGCTGCTTATGCTCCCAGGTGATATTTATTATTAACAACGTTTCGACCACTTTTCCTGTCTGTTTTTCATGAGTTTGCCTACGACTCCAGCACCTGCAAAAAATACCTGGATGTGCGTATGTTTACGCACATCCAGGTATGTGCGAAAATAACTTCAGCTTTTGTTTATGACATTCCCCTGTTGGTAACTCCTAAATACAGGTAAAGTTATTTTCTTCTTAATTATTCTTATTATACATTTTTTGTTGTTGATATATTTAGGAATTCAGACTTCAAAACAGAACTACACAGTGTGTAATGCAACAAAAGAGAGTTGCTGGGATGAAGCTCAAAGTTGTAGATACACCAGGCTGGTGGAAGAGAACCCCACAGGACGAAGATGAAGTGGTGCACAGTGTGTCTCTCTGTCCACCTGGACCCCATGCTTTTCTTCTGGTCATTCCCATTGCTGCACCATTTTCAGAGGGAGACCTCCAAGCAGTAGAGGAGCACCTAGGTCTATTAACTGAGAAAGTCTGGAGACACACAATGGTGCTGTTCACCTGGGGAGATTGGCTAGGAGACAGAGCCATTGAGGAATATATTGAGAGAGAAGGAGAGGCCCTCCAACAACTCGTTGAAAAATGTGGCAACAGGTATCATGTATTTAACTGCTGTGACTGGGGTGATGGCTCTCAGGTCACAACATTGTTGAGGAAGGTAAAGGAGATGGTTGTACGTAACAAAGGGCAGCATTTCACCATTGAACAGAAGAGTAGGCAGAAGCCGATGCTTCACTGGTTAGCAGGAAAGGGCATGATGACTGAAGATGAATGGAACAGGAGAGAAGAGGAACTCATAGAGCGGATGTTGAAGGCAGTGGTGGTAGAACCAGAGGAATCCAAACTGCCATTTTTACAGAGGAAGAAAAGCATTGACTCCACCCCCCCCAGCAGTATGTTTGACATTAGATTTTTCAAATATGTTAGTTTCTATTATCTTAGAAATGTTTATTTGAATCTGTAACATTTCTTGTTGGTTATTCCAGTCAAAGCGATCTTCTAACAGTGTTTGTTGTCCTGTGTTCCAGTGAACTGTGAGACTCCCTCTGAAGTTGGGAGTTATGTTGGGAGTTATGGAGCACATGCCAAGGTGTCTGAATGGAGAATGAAGTATGCTGGGAGGGTTTCTGAATCCTCTGGATACAGCACTATGAGTTCAGCAGCCAGTTACATGGGCGAATCTGTGGACCGACTGGAGAATCTCGCCAAGAAGAGTCTGGGGGATGACAGGATAAGAGCAAAGATGTTGGATAGTCCTGCAACGTCAGAGGCCCACACATATGGGGTGACAACCAAACGTAGGCATTCACATTGAGCATAGCACATGTACTGTTCTTGGAGCAGTTCTTGCCTTAGCTTGACAGATCTGGAGCATAATATCAGGATCTCATCAGAGGATTGCATAAGCAAGTTCACTTTAGAAAAATAATTTCTAACAGGATGTTTCAGCGTTATGGGAGTTTCTTGATGGTCTTCAAAATAACAAATAATATAATTGCTAATTTGCTATGCAAGGCTTATTTTATCAAATAGAAATGTTGTAATGTTATGAGCTGTGTGGTTGTTTTGAGTGAGAAAGACACAGAGCAGAACCAATCAGTAAAGAATCACATCCCCTTCATTATCGATGCTGACAATATCAAAAGAGCCTTTCCAGATTCTGAAGTCAAGAGGACTTCGAGTTAGGTGTAAGCCAGACTAGTGGCAACCAGGTTTTGGCTAAAATATCCTGGTACTGGGTAAAATTCATGATGCTGCTGACCTTAACAAGGGCCCCAGGATTAGTGGAGGCAAAATAGCCCCATAGCATAAAATATCCTTATGTTTCCATTTTTCGACACCAAACCCACCACTGGTGTGCGTGGCCAAAGAGATTTATTTTCATGTCATCTGACCATAGCACCAGTTTCCATCCAAGTGCTAATGCCGTTTAGCACTCCAGGCGATGCTATGGTCAGATGATATGAACATAGAGCTCTTTGACCACGCACACCAGTGGTGGGTTTGGCATCGAAAAACGGATGAAAAAACATTTGTTCAAATACAAATTGTTTGGGGGCAGAGCTCATTAGAAGTACTCAGTGAGCTTTGCACATTTACATTTAGGTAATTTAGCAGAAACTTATTCAGAGTGACTTACAGTCAGTGCATTCAACTAACACAGTCATAACAAGTCAAATGTTTCTCTAAACGTTACTGAGAATGTAGTTGTAGTTAGGGGGCTACTTGCAGATGCATTTTTGGTGTTTTAATTAAATACATTACTTGGCAAAAGTATTTTGTATTTTATTTTGATACATCCTTTAATGTTAATGTATCTTTGCCCATCCCTGTATATTTATTGTTGTTTTTTTATGTGTTTTGGGCCAAATGACTGTCACTTTGTGGGATAATAAAGTTAACCTCTACAGGATCGTGTCCCGCCGGGACGGTTGAGCTAACGTGCGCTAATGTGATTAGCATGACATTGTAAGTAACAAGAAAACCTCCCAGGACATAGACATATCTTATATGGGCAGAAAGCTTAAATAAATTCTTGTTAATGTCTGTCCAATTTACAGTAGCTATTACAGTGAAAGAATGCCATGCTATTGCACATTTATGCAATGGTTCATTGGATCAGTCTAAAACTTTGCACATACACTGCTGCCATCTAGTGGCCAAAATCTAAATTGGACTCATAAGTAATATTATGGCCTTTCTCTTGCTTTTCAAAGTTGATGTGTGTTTTTTTTTGTATTATCTTTTACCAGATCAAATGTGTTATATTCTCCTACAATAGTTTCAAATTTCCACAAACTTCAATGTGTTTCCTTTCAAATGGTATCAAGAATATGCATATCCTTGCTTCAGGTCCGGAGCTACTGGTAGTTAGATTTGTGAATGTCATTTTAGGCGAAAAATTGAAAAAAAGCGTCCGATCCTTAAGAGGTTAAAGATATGCTCTAGAATCCCAGGCTCTGTCGCAGCTGGCCGCGACCGGGAGACCCATGACGTGGCGCACAATTGGCCCAGCATTGTCCGGGTTAGGGGAGGGTTTGGCTGACCAGGATGTCCTTGTCCCATCGCGCTCTAGTGACTCCTGTTGCTGGCCGGGGCATGCACACTGACACAGTCGCCAGGTGTACTGTTTTACCTCCGACACATTGGTGCGGCTGACTTCCGGGTTAAGCGAGCATTGTGCCAAGAAGAAGTGCGGCTTGGCGGGGTCGTGTTTCAGAGGACGCCCTCAACCTTTGCCTCTCCCGAGTCCGTACGGTGCCTCTCCTCATTTTTTATACCCCTTTTTCTCTCCAATTTCGTGATATCCAATTGGTAGTTAGTCTCCTCCCATCGCTGCAACTCAATTTCAATTTTCCCGGCGCTCCGGCTCGACGGTGTACTAACCATCGGCATGAGGAAGATGGCAGCCACTCCCACGCTCCCACACCTGTTCCCAATCCCCTTGATTCCACACGCCCACACACCTGTTCCCATTCACAAAATTGCACTCCCTATTTTTGTTCCCCGCCCCAGTGTTAGTGTGTGAATTATTGTCTATGTTATGTGTCGGTGTGCATTATTAAACTTCGCTTTACGTTCTCATTTTGTTTCAACCTCCTCCATTTTTATGCTCACTACCCTCACAGGGTGCACCCTCACAGGGTGAGAAATAGAATCGATAAAATCCATTTTGAATTCAGACTAACAACAAAAATGTGGAATAAATCAATGGGTGTGAATACTTTCTGAAGACACTATGTATTTATCAGGGTGACATCTAGATGGTTATCAATATACATTTTTTATTGTGTAGGCTGCAGTGGTGTAGTGCTATTTTTTAGGTGCGGGAGCACCCCCCCAAAAAAGTAAATTACATAATTTGAGTCTATTGAATATTATAGAATATGCATGAAATCGATCCTCCAAATGAAACGTCTGTTTATGCCCACACCAGTGTTTCTATCAGAAAAATTTGGTCATCCATATGCATTGGGTGCGTAACCCATTAGTGCGTAACCCATTAGGGCATCCACCAACGCATGTGGCCTATGCCTGTTGGCTTAGGCTTCCACTGTATGATATTAATATAAAACATTTAATATAAAGGGAGAGAGCGCGAGAGATAGATAGAGATATGCCTGTGTTTATTTAATATTTATCATAAAGATAAGAATTATATTGTAAGATTATAGGATTAATTCTGTCAGTCCTACAGGATATTATATTGCGACAAACACAACATTACAGGTGAAATATAATTTGTTTTACAACAGGCCTACTTATAACCCATCTTAAATTAAATAAGGAGCACAATTAAAAAGACAGATCAAACTTAATTTAAACAATGAAAATGTCTCAACAAAATGAAACAAAACAAGTTTTTTATATTTAAAGAACTGGTTTGGATGAATACATATGCCTACATTAATACAAATGATATACTGTACAGTAATAATAATAATAATAATAAAACAAATGATTATAAAAAAATTAAAAATAAACATTACATCCTACTTGAATAGCCAGTTGCACATTAGCCTGCATTTGGCCGCATCAACATTCTTCCCATCTTTGTCCATTACAATATTAAAACTTGTCTGTATGGAGGACATTCACCTTACTGGCTTTTCACTTTTACTTCAATGAAAAATACCTCCATCTTCACAATCACAGTAGTCTAAGGCTCCTCTCTCGCTTTCGCTCGCTCCTCATCAGCATGCATGTCAGTCAACGGGCAAGGTGTGAGAAAATGGTCCAGAAGCATGAAATCGGGATGTAAGATATGCAGGCATACCTCATTTCAAAATAGTCCATCATCACTGTCAATAGTGAATGATAATTATTCATGTTTTACCAAATGTCCAAACTGTGTCTGCATGCCAATCATTTGATCTCAATCAGTTAAATGGGAATATGCATTTAGATATTCTTGAATGACTGTTTCATGAGCGAATTAGAGCAGATGGTATTAACAAACTATTAGACTTTCTTGTATTTTGTTTCAATCAAAGCATATATCCTGCCTAGTACAGCATGCTGTTGAGTTTTGGCCGGATGAGAAAATAAATGCGACTATCGACCATCCTAAAATCTCACTACAAATGAGCAGGTGTTTTTGGTGTAACAGCAATGTTACAGGCCTACTATGCTATGCTATTATATTCGGTTCTGTTATGTAAAATACTACTTCATCATTATGTGATCTTGCAGTAATTGATTCAGCTTCAGGGAAAAAAAAATCCAGAATTATTTTTACAAGCTCTGTGTATTCTCAAATTGAAGAAAGTGAGGCCTCGCACTCCTGCAGCACTACACCCCTGGTAGGCTGCTATCCTACTTAGCTACCGCTGGCAACACGACCGTGATACCCAGTAGGAAGCATTTCGATATGACATCGGTGCACTGGTCGCCTGCTTAAGGCGTCTGCGTGCTTCACAGCCAAACCAGTTTGGAACAGTTTGTGCAAACAGCGCTTTCGGAAAGTATTAATTTTCCTAATTTTGTTACATTACAGCCTTATTCTAAAATGTTTTAAATAAATAAAACATGTCAGAAATCTACACACAATTTGACAGTGGAAACAGCAAATGTATAAAACATTTAAAACAGAAATACCTTATTAACATTATTATTCAGACTCGAAATTAAGCTCAGATGCATCTTGGTTCCATTGATCATCCTTGAGATGTTTCTACCACTTGATTGGAGTCCACCTGTGGTAAATTCATTTGATTGGACATGATTTGGAAAGGCACACACCTGTCTATAAAAGGTGCCAAAGTTCACAGTGCATGTCACAGCAAAAAGGAATTGTCCGTACAGCTCCGAAGACAGGATTGTGTCGAGGCACAGTGCCCTCCATCATTCTTAAATAGAAGAACTTTGGAACCATCAAGACTCTTCCTAGAGCTGGCCGCCCTGCCAAACTGAGCAATCGGGGGAGAAGGGCCTTGGTCAGGGATGTGACCAAGAACCCGATGGTCACTCTGACAGAGCTCTAGAGTTCCTCTCTGGAGATGGGAGAACCTTTCAGAAGGACAACCATCTCTGCAGTACTCCACAAATCAGGCCTTTATGGTAGAGCGGCAAGATGGAAGCCACTCCTCAGTAAAAGGCACATGACAGCCTGCTTGGAGTTTGCCAAAAGGCACCTAAAGGACTCTCAGACCATAAGAAACAAGATTCTCTGGTCTGATGAAACCAAGATTGAACTCTTTGACCTGAATGCCAAGGGCCACGTCTGGAGGAAACCTGGCACCATCCCTATGGTGAAGCATGGTGGTGACAGCATCATGCTGTGGGGATGTTTTTCAGCGGCATGGACTGGGAGACTAGTCAGGATCGAGGGAAAGATGAACGGAGCAAAGTACAGAGAGATCCTTGATGAAAACCAGCTCCAGAGTACTCAATACCTCAGACTGGGGCAAAAGTTCACCTTCCAACAGGACAACGACCCGAAGCACACAGCCAAGACAACGCAGGAGTGGCTTTGGATTAAGTCTCAATGTCCTTGAGTGGCCCAGCCAGAGCCCGGACTTGAACCTGATCGAACATCTCTGGAGAGACCTGAAAATAACTGTGCAGCAATGCTTCCCATCCAACCTGACAGAGTTTGAAAGGATCTGCAGAGAAGAATGAGACAAACTCCCCCAAAGTGTGCCAAGCTTGTAGCGTCATACCCAAGAAGACTGGAGGCTGTAGTCCCTGCCAAAGGTGCTTCAACAAAGAACTGAGTAAAGGGTCTGAATACTTATGTAAATGTGATATTTCAATTTTTGTATTATATATATACACGTTTTGCTTTGTCATTATGGGGTATTGTTTGTAGATTGATGAGGATTTTTTTTCTCTCCAAAAGTAAAGGGGACTAAATACTTTCCGAAGGCACTGTAAATTATGACAACCTTTTCTGACGTTTTTGTTCGTTTTGGACTTTGGTAAGGGTTTTTTCAGCTGTTCAAGCACACAATATTTTTTCTCGAGGCAAGCCGAAATCTACATACCCATTCAACAAGAGACTACTCTTTGAGAAATGCTGCACCAAACATCCTAGTCAGATGCAAAATTACGCAACTAAAATCTCCTCTGCAAAAACGTCAAAATTAATGACCGATTTCTTGAGTTTTCTTAGATTCATTCTGACTATTTTGAGGAAGCGTATACTGGCTACGGCATATCAAAATGGACAAACACTACTATTGGCGCATTTTTCAAGCGACGCCTTATCGACTCATCGTGCAGCCCAATCAGCCACACAACACGGTCTGATTCAGCTGATTCACTTTCCATATACCCACTCTTTTTGAGACAACTAATCGCCCATACACTAGTTGACAAATTGGGCTGCAGCTACCAATACTTACATGTCATTGAGGGGGAAGCAGCAGTGGGACCACTGAGCAGAAGCTACGCAGGCAATGGAGCGGACAGAAGCTAAGTGAAAAAATGCTGCACATGCAAATAAATCTCTGTATCACTAGCCACAGCAAATCCGGAACCACAGCCACTCCGTTAAATCTATATTTAATAGATTCGGACTCCCAAGTGGCGCAGCAATCTAAGGCACTGCATCTCAGTGCTAGAGGCGTCACTACAGACCCTGGTTCGATTCCAGGCTGTATCACAACCGGCCGTGATTGGGAGTCCCATAGGGCTGCGCACAATTGGCCCAGAGTCGTCCGGGTTTGGCCTGGGGTAGGCCGTCATTGTAAGTAAGAATTTGTTTTTAACTGACTTGCCTAGTTAAATAAAGGTACAACTTTTTTTTTTCTTTCTGTGTGTGGTTATGAACAACTTTTCCCAAATGAAGCACTTTGATGTCAAAGTGGTCTGAAATCATATGGTTCACATGTGAACCATGCTGTTGCTACTGGGGCTGAATATATATTGTGATTTCTTTCATTGTGGCCATTTCTCAGAATTTGCAAGCTTGCAATATTCCATTTGTCCACAAGATATAGCACCTACTCCATGCAATTTCACCATACTTGTATTTCCCTTCAAATCAAATCAAATAGTATTGGTCACATACACATGTTTAGCAGATGTTATTGCGGGTGTAGCGAATAGCTTGTGTTTTTACTGTTCAATTCCAAAGTACAGGTTCTGAAAATATTATTTTGTAAAAAAAAAAATCAAAAACAACATCATAACATGACAAAAGCAAAACAACACACACAGAAAGTAAGGCATTTTACATTGCGTCTTGGTGACCAAACCTTGCACAAAGATTATGCCAGGTCAGGATATCCGGTATTGAATTCATTCTAATCTTGAGGTCTACAGAATTCAGATAAATATTTTGCATGTGATGTGAAAAGGACTGAAATGACATTCACATTGAAAATGATTACATGCCAGATGGCCTAATATGAGCATGCAATTAATTTGGCATACATGGACATTTGTGGAAGTGTGATGGTCCATAGAGATGGTATGATAGAAATCAACACTTAGCTGCGATGAATAAAGATTTATCTAGTCTCTAGCGATCACGTCACACTCTGAGAAGTTAACAGTTTCTGCTCTTGCTTTAGCCTGGTGCTGGTGCTCATCATTGATTTCCAAAGAACTCTTTGTACTCACACTCCCTCCATCCTTCACTGCCCTTTGGGGATGCTAATGATCTCTCCCTCCCCCTGACATACTGTATGTGATCATTACTCATCATTGAGCCAACATGGTGTCTTATTTGTCAGTTGCCAGGTGGCGTCTTTTGGATATGTGATGTGTTAGTGCTGAAGACTGTCGCTGCTGACGTTCTACTTCTATTGCCTTCACAAGATACTATAGCATGAAACACAGCATCCCAGAGTTATTGCAGTCACTTCAGTTAAGATTCCTCAAGAATCATGACAGCTTGTGACAGATGTTTCCGAAGCTTGCACTCTGAAAATGCTTTTCATCCAACCATCTTGAGAATATTTGCTATCTACTATGTCTCATGTTTGTTTCTTACTGAGTTGTGTCTAGAGATTTATTTTTGGTGTTTTTCACTGCAGAAAATATGGTAAGATTTGGGTCTACACAAGAAATCACGTCAGTAACATTTGGAACTCTCGCGATGACATCTTCAGTAAAACCTGTATCACTAATGTAATGAATGAACAATGATTGGAAATGATATCCTGTTAAACATCACTTTCTAGTTATATAGTTGCCTTATGTACTAACCGGCATTAGATTGTAACCAGATAAATTATTCCAGATATTATCATAGTTTCCATAGCATCCGGTTTATTAGGAATGTTACATGAGGCGCTGATTCTACTGATGTCACCTGCACTGCAGTGATAATTGTAATTAGCAGCATTTTGTACGACTACTACCATACATACCATTAGGGATCAGGGAGATGCACAGAGTTATTGTATGTGTGTGAGTGAGTAATTGAGTGAATGTGAGAGAGAGAGAGAGAAAGAGAGAGAGAGATTTGCTTCTCAAGGGCTGGATACTATAAGCTGGGCTGGATAGGGTAATTTCCCTTGACAGATTCTAAAGTATTTCCTGTCGTGACGCTACTAAGTGGAAAGAAAACTGTAAACGAATGTAAAAAAAACATGTGAGGGGCGTTTCTTTTTGTAATTGGTGTGTCACCTGTCAGATGATTTTTGAGTATTGCCATGTTAAAAAGTGGCTGAACTTACCGCTTGGGCTTTTCCAGTACTCATTAAGAAAAACGTGATTTGGGTCTTGGGGGTGTGGTTTGATGTGGGTGTGTTATGTTCGCCATATCGTATCCTGGCAGTAATTGTTCTTTGTCCCTCATGAGGCACCGTCCCAAACAGGCCATCGTACTTTGGGTGACGAATGGCTTAGCAACCAAGTGACCTAACATAGCAGGCATATAAAGACGCCTGTGTGGAGTCCCCACTTATATTTTTCAGGGGAAACGGACGTTAGGTTGAAAATACTGTATTTACCTGAAAAAGGTAAACATCCTCATTCAAGGGTTTTTCTTTATTTTTTACTATTTTCTACATTGTAGAATAATAGTGAAGAATCAAAACTATGGAATAACACATATAGAATCATGTCGTAACCAAAAAAGTGTTAAACAAGTCTAGATTCTTCAAAGTAGCCACATTTTCGATTGATGACAGCTTCGCACACTCTTGGCATTCTCTCAACCAGCTTCATGAGGTAGTCACCTGGAATGCATTTCAATTAACAGATGTTAATTTGTGGAATTTCTTTCCTTAATACATTTGTGCCAATTAGTTATGTTGTGACAAGGTAGGGTTGGTATACAGAAAATGACCACCCTTTGCCTCAATCAAATTTATTTATAAAGCCCTTTACATCAGCCAATGTCAAAAAGTGCTTATAGAGAACCCAGCCTAAAACCCCAAACAGCAAGCAATGTAGATGTAGAAGCACGGTGGCTAGGAAAAACCCTAGAAAGGCAAAAACCTAGAAAGAAACCTAGAGAGGAACCAGGCTCTGAGGGGTGGCCAGTCCTCTTCTGGCTGTGCCGGGTGGAGATTATAACAATTCATGGCCGTTAAGGCCAGATCTTTCTCTAAGATGTTATGACAAGCAGGGTCAAATAATAATCATAGTGGTTGTAGAGGTTGCAACAGGTAAATACATCAGGAGTAAATGTCACTTGGCTTTTCATAGCAAGGCATTTAGATGCAGTAGAGAGCGCAGGTGCGGTAGAGAGAGAGAGAGAGAGAGAGATGAAAACAGCAGGTCTGGGACAGGGTGGCACGTCCGATGAACAGGTCAGGGTTCCATAACCGCAGGCAGAAGAGTTGAAACCGGTGCAGCAGCACGACCAGGTGGACTTGGGACAGCTAGGAGTCATGGTAGTCCTGAAGCATGGTCCTATGGCTCAGGTCCTCCGGGAGGGGAGGTAGAGTGGGAGAGAGAGAGAATTAGAGGGAGCATACTTAAATTCACACAAGACACAGGATAATAACATCAGATTGAACAAACTGACCCTAGCCCCTAGACTATTGCAGCATAGATACTGGAGGCTGAGACAAGGGGGGTCGGGAGACATTGTGGCCCCTTCCGACAATACCCCCGACAATACCCCCGGACAGTGCCAACCAGGCAGGATATAACCCCACCCACTCTGCCAAAGCACAGCCCCCACACCAAGGGATATCAACAACCACCAACTTACTACCCTGAGACAAGGCTGAGTATAGCCCACGAAAGATCCCCCTCCACTGCACAAGCCCGAAGGGGCAACAAACCTGACAGGAAATGACGCACCCCTCCTAGGGATGGCATGGAAAGCACCAGTAAGCCAGTGACTCAGCCCCCGTAATAGGGTGGAGTTGCAAATGAAGTTGGGGATTAGGTCAGAATTAATGGTCTCCTAAAAGCTGAGAAGTACAGGCAGATACTTATCCATCATGCAATACCATCAGGGAGGCATCTGATTGGCCGCAATACCATCAGGTAGGCCCATCTGATTGGTGTAAAGAAGAACAAGGAGTCCTGGAAGTGATGGTATGGCCCCCACAGAGCCCTGATCTCAGCATCATCGAGTCTGTCTGGGAATACATGAAAAGAGAGAGAAGCAACTGAGGCTGCCTAATTCCACAGAATGATGTTTGGGCCAACCTACCTGTCGAGTTCCTTCAAAAACTGTGCAAGTGTACCAAGAAGAATTTATGCTGTTTTGAAGGCAAAGGGTGGTCACACCAAATATTGATTTGATGTAGATTTTTCTTCTGTTCATTCACTTTGCATTTTGTTAATTGATTAATATAAACATGTCTATTTTTTAAAGCATTCTTACTTTACTGCATTTTTTCACACCTGCCTAAAACATTTGCACAGTACTGTATGCTGAGCACTTGTTCGCTGCTTTTCCTTCACAACTCATCCCACACCATCTGTCAGGTCCTGACCATAGGGAAGCCTCTTCGTGTTACTCTATTTATTGTTTTTCTGTTGAATTTCACGTTATAATAAAAGATGTTGAAATATAACTGCGCTGCGCCTTGGTCTGCCTCTCTCTACGATCATGACAGAATGAACCACCTAACAAGGACCAAGCAGTGTGGTGAGGAGGAAAAGGAGCCCCAGCAGCAGAGAGGAGGACAGCGACGTCGTCGGGGCCCGAGACGACGAACAGACCACTTGGGAGCCCGAATCTATTGGGGGGTGGGGCTATGGGGGTGGTCTGGTGAAGAGGAATGTGGTGTTGGCTGGGGGTTGAAGTCGGTGGAACAGGAGGAGTATTTAAAGTAGATGTTCTTGGGGATAATGGAGCAATGTAGGCAGAGTTGGGAGGAGGTCAAAGACGAAAAGGCGGAGCTGGAGTTTATGGTGCCCGATGTGTGCATCCCCAGCCCGGCTACATGGCAGGAGATCTCCTCTACGCCGGTGCTCAGTCCGGGACTGGTCTTCGGCGATACTCCAGAGCCGGAGCTCCCCGCCACACCGGCGTCCAGTCCAGAACCGGTGGCCAGCCCGGCTACATGGCAGGAGGAGCCCTCTACACCGGTGCCCAGTTCGGGACCGGTCGCCAGCCCAGCTGCCGGGCTGGAGCCCACTGCCAGTCGTCAGGGACTGGTCGTCTGCCCCGCTCCAGAGCCTGAGCCGCCTGCTACACCGGTGCCTAGTCCGGGACCGGTCGCCAGCCCCTCTCCAGAGCTGGAGCCGCCTGCTACACCGGTGCCCAGTCCGGGACTGGTTCCCAGTCCAGCTGCCGGTTTGGAGCTTCCCTCTGTGCCGGTGCCCAGCCCAATTTGAAAACTATACCAAATATAATCACATTTCACCAAATAATTGATTAAAACACACTATTTTGCAATGAAGGTCTAAAGTAGCCTCAACAGCACTCTGTAGGGTAGCACCATGGCGTAGCCGGACGACAGCTAGCTTCCGTCCTCCTCTTGGTACATTGACTTCAATACAAAACCTAGGAGGCTCATGGGTCTCACCCCCTTCCATAGACTTACACAGTAAGTATGACAGCTTCTGGAGGATGTCCTCCAACCTATCAGAGCTTGGGCCTGCTGGTGTAACTGCTTACTGACTGTACAGTACACTGTAATGTTACTGCATGATTGTAGCGGGTTTACTAGCACGTTAGTTCTATTAACTATGTTTACTATGACTTTACTTTAGCTAATATGGTGACAACGATGTAGGCTATCTGTAGCGTTTATGATATGGTTTAGCTTGGAAAGGTTTTTTTGCCTAGACACATACAGCTGATGTGTTGTGCATTGAAGTCCACAAGCGAAGGGACAAGGTGAGAGGAAAGATGCGACAAGGAATATAACGTGGCTGCTATGAAAGTGAACTGTGTTTACGCGTGATCAGAGCTGTATTTATTCTGCCAATTCGGTTGAAAAACATTTCTTAAAAGGAAGCAAATAGAGGCTAGGTTGTAGTAACTTCATGATGGGTATAGGGAAAACTTGAGAATCATGTAGTAAGATAAACCTATCGATGTTACACTGAGCTGGTTGAATGGAATATGAATGACAGTCATCCAATATGCTGTAAAATAAATAAGGCCATGCTCATAAAAAAAATTAGCGTCCTCCCTCATCTTGTAAAACTGACCATCCTACCGATCCTTGACTTCGGTGATGTCATTTACAAAATAGCCTCCAACACTACTCAGCAAATTGGATGTAGTCTATCACAGTGCAGTGACGTGCGGTCAGGGTAAGCAGGGCAAGCAGTGCTTACCCTGTGATATAATTCAATTAAAAACCTTTTCTGAAAAGCCAAATTAAAATATATTTTATAAATAAATGTTACTATTTTTTCATTTTCTACAGACAAGTTCATAGCTGCAGGGCAAGCATTTAATGTTCTGCTTTCATAGCTGAATTTGTACTTTTGCACATGCGTATTTTCAAAATAAGTTGTCTGGGACAAGCACTGCTTATGAACGTGTCAAGGTCATATTTTTGCAAGATCAACAGAATTAAGCTTGCTAGCATAATGTCTAAGAACATGGATGCCATACATCACCTAAAGCTATTTTCCAAGATGGATTTTCAGGGAAAACTGGAAATTATTCAGAGAGGAAGACCAACACCTGATATGCCTGATTTTCATCAGCGAAAAGGTAAAAAGATAATCAGGTCATTCAAGCGGGGGTGGTATGATCGTCGAGACTGGCTGTGTGGCTGCGGTGTGACTAGCCGTTTATACTGTTTCCCATGCCTGCTTTTTTCAACCGGCGAAAACGCTTGGGTAAATGGTGGGTTCTGCAACCTCAACAACCTTACGACACATTGAAAGTGGTGGAGATCAAGAAACAAACGTTTTACACTTTATGATCGTTTTGAGGAGAAATGCACTACTTTCGGCCTTACAGACGCTGGAACCCGGAGTAGACAGCCGATCAGAGATGAAAGGAGAGGAATATCTTTCAAAATTTTAGACAACATACAGTGGGGAGAACAAGTATTTGATACACTGCCGATTTTGCAGGTTTTCCCACTTACAAAGCATGTAGAAGTCTGTAATTTTTATCATAGGTACTCTTCAACTGTGAGTGACGGAATCTAAAACAAAATCCAGAAAATCACATTGTATGATTTTTAAGTAATTAATTTGCATTTTATTGCATGACATAAGTATTTGATACATCAGAAAAGCAGAACTTAATATTTGGTACAGAAACCTTTGTTTGCAATTACAGTGATCATACGTTTCCTGTAGTTATTGACCAGGTTTGCACACACTGCAGCAGGGATTTTGGCCCACTCCTCCATACAGACCTTCTCCAGATCCTTCATGTTTCGGGGCTGCCGCTGGGCAATACGGACTTTCAGCTCCCTCCAAAGATTTTCTATTGGCTTCAGGTCTGGAGACTGGCTAGGCCACTCCAGGACCTTGAGATGCTTCTTACGGAGCCACTCCTTAGTTGCCCTGGCTGTGTGTTTCGGGTCGTTGTCATGCTGGAAGACCCAGCCACGACCCATCTTCAATGCTCTTACTGAGGGAAGGAGGTTGTTGGCCAAGATCTCGCGATACATGGCCCCATCCATCCTCCCCTCAATACGGTGCAGTCGTCCTGTCCCCTTTGCAGAAAAGGATCCCCAAAGAATGATGTTTCCACCTCCATGCTTCACGGTTGGGATGGTGTTCTTGGGGTTGTACTCATCCTTCTTCTTCCTCCAAACACGGCGAGTGGAGTTTAGACCAAAAAGCTCTATTTTTGTCTCATCAGACCACATGACCTTCTCCCATTCCTGCTCTGGATCATCCAGATGGTCATTGGCAAACTTCAGACGGGCCTGGACATGCGCTGGCTTGAGCAGGGGGATCTTGCGTGCGCTGCAGGATTTTAATCCATGACGGCGTAGTGTGTTACTAATGGTTTTCTTTGAGACTGTGGTCCCAGCTCTCTTCAGGTCATTGACCAGGTCCTGCCGTGTAGTTCTGGGCTGATCCCTCACTGAGGGAGATTGACCGTCATCTTGAACTTCTTCCATTTTCGAATAATTGCGCCAATAGTTGTTGCCTTCTCACCAAGCTGCTTGCCTATTGTCCTGTAGCCCATCCCAGCCTTGTGCAGGTCTACAATTTTATCCCTGATGTCCTTACACAGCTCTCTGGTCTTGGCCATTGTGGAGAGGTTGGAGTCTGTTTGATTGAGTGTGTGGACAGGTATCTTTTATACAGGTAACGAGTTCAAACAGGTGCAGTTAATACAGGTAATGAGTGGAGAACAGGAGGGCTTCTTAAAGAAAAACTAACAGGTCTGTGAGAGCCGGAATTCTTACTGGTTGGTAGGTGATCAAATAGTTATGTCATGCAATAAAATGCAAATTAGTTATTTAAAAATCATACAATGTGATTTTCTGGATTTTAGATTCCGTCTCTCACAGTTGAAGAGTACCTATGATAAAAATTACAGACTTCTACATGCTTTGTAAGTGGGAAAACCTGCAAAATCGGCAGTGTATCAAATACTTGTTCTCCCCACTGTACGCCTCATTGTGTGCTGCGGTTTCACTTTGAATCATTGACGGAATACTGCCGTGTGTCATATAACTTCCCTGTAAACCACAAAGTACAAATCGTCCAGTTCAATGTGCACACTCAGGACAGCTTCCAATACAAAGAGAAAATATACTTTTTCTATCGGAAGGCATAAGGTCAAAGACAGAGTACTGTTCAAAGGAATAAGGTCAAAGACATAGTACTGTTCAAGGGAATAAGGTCAAAGACAGAGCACTGTTCAAGGGAATCTGGTCTTGTTACTTCTGCACATTTTTCATTTCACCTGATAAGTTGTGCACATCAATTCTGGGCAAGTCAACAGGACCCAGTAGCACAGTCTTTCATAAATTAATCAAGATAATATTTTAATATATTGGTCTGTATATGAGCTACAAAACTCATCAGCACACACAGTTATTTCTTAAAGAGACAAGGGCTGACAGGTTGTAGGCGTAGTACAATAAAGAAGCGGCTTAATCCGTTTTATTTAGATTTTTAACAAGCCAACTCTATTTCCTCTTTATGGCGAGGTTGTTGAAAATAATGTTGCTTATAAGTGGGAGTCATTGGAATGTGGCAAAGCCAACAAGAGCAATTGAGAACATTTTTAAATGGTGAAAAAATCTGAAGATGACACGTGCACTCCCCGGGTTTCATGCTTATAGTGGTCTGTGCGCAATGCTCTGTATCATCAATGTTATTACGTTGCACTATATGAAAACCACAGGAAACATTTGATAAGATGTGTTATTCTTAAACCAGCATTTTTCACCTTGTTGTTTTGTCTGTGTTTTAATGATGCATACTATGAAATGTTCAGGCCTTCAAAATGACTTGACATAATACATTAAATATGGAGTTGACAAATCATTTCACCTGGAGTGATCTATTTAAATCACTTGTTTTCTTTGAGGGAGTCTCTGGTCTTTAAGGGGAAATCTGTGATTGCTACATCCATGTTTAGACTTGAATGATATACTGTATACTCATTGATTTTAAAAAATAATTTAAAAGCTTAGATCAACTGTCATACACCCTCATAACCCCAAATATATACTTGTTTCACTTCATTGTTTGTAAACAATGTTAATTGTAAACAAACATTGCATCGCTTCAAAACATGGTTAAAACAAAAATGTTGATATCATGGATGGTCCGTCCTCTATCTGTGGTTACATTTCTCCAGACCCATCCCTCAGCTTTTTAATTAAACAGTGGCACTTTGTTATTGTTTGAAATGCAGATTGCCCCTTTAATCTATTTACACAGGTCATTAAACTCTTTTCATCATCTGATAAGCACATTTCATCCTCCAGTCATGTCTGCTCTTGTATTCTCTTGTATCAGAGTCCATGATTCAGCATTCCTGGAACTTTTCCACTCCCGGCATTCAAATGTTCATGTGCTATACAAACATTCAAGAGTCAGTACAGATGCCTTAAATTACAGAAAAGTCTAGTTGTTTAATGTTGGAGTTGACATTTTAACCGTAAAATAAACCTCTACCCTCTCTGCTTGAGCCCCCTGAAGATTTTGTTTCTGAGAGCCTGCAGTTTGATTGGAGTGTTGAAGCAGACTCCGCCTCCAGCCTGAGGGAGTGAGGACTCACTTACCGTAAATGGCACTGGGTGGAACACTTCCCACTTCAAGTGAAAGAGCTGCTTTGGCCCAGAGAAGCCTTTGCAATTTTGTTTACTGTCTGTCAAAGACAGCTGGCAACCTGCCACTTTAAACAAACAGCCTAGTTTTTATCAGATATGGGGCGATAAACTTCCCACAAGTTAGCACTAGCGGAGGCGTCCGAGTGGGGGCGGCATGCAAACTCTGCCCAAGGTTCCAAATACCTGAGAAATGCAGGGCCTCTCTCTCAGCGTTTTCACCATTTACTTTGAGTGTTTATTTGGTCACATTCCTTTTATGGTTATTCACGCAATACCTTTTCATCACTATATCTAAGCATTTCATGAAAGCAACAATCAAAGTCTAGGAGGAAGGGTTGGCCAGCCAATAAAGATGAGTCGTAGCCCTTTCCTGCAGTCAAATTACCTAGTGGCCTCACGGGTGGAATGTTATTAATATTTTTCATAGTTTCAGAACTAATAAACATCATCTTTATTATTATTATGACATTTTCTTAACCCTTTTTCATGATATCCAATTGGTAGTTACAGTCTTGTCCCATCGCTGCAACTCCCGTAAGGACTCGGGAGAGAAGGTCAAGAGCCGTGTGTCCTCCAAAACACGACCCCGCCAAGCCACACTGCTTCTTGACACAATGCTCGCTTAACCCGTAAGCCAGCCGCACCAATGTGTCGGAGGAAACATCGTACACCTTGTGACCGTGTCAGAGTGCATGCGCCCGGCCCGCCACAGGAGTCGCTAGAGCACGATGGGACAAGGACATCCCGGCCATCCTGGACGACGCTGCTGCCTCATGGGTCTCCCGGCTGCAGCCGGCTGCGACACAGCCTGGGATCGAACCAGGATCTCTAGTGACGCAGCTAGCATTGCGATGCAGTGCCTTAGACCGCTGCGCCACTCGGGAGGCCCCATAATATTTTTTCTAACGCTGAAAATACGGTATTTCTATGTCAAACAGTTATCTTATAGTTCGGTCTTTAGTGATATATATAAAGTGTAATATTGGGATGCAAACTCAAAATGTAATACATTTCAACTCTATATCTGACATAGTATAGGGGTCTTCTTTTTTGTAAGTCCATAACCATTTGTGTGAGGTTTATACTTTTGTTTCAAAGTAGATTTGTTTAAGACTACCAAGTAACACTCTGTGTAACCCTTATTTAGCCTGCTGAGGTAAAAGGTTAAGGCCTGAAGAACACTGAGATTATCGGGAAGGGAGTTCCATAGGTGTGGTGCGTGGGAGGAAAAGGCACAGTCCCCCATTGTGCGGCGCCTGGTCCTGAGGGCATGAAGGAGTTTGGCGTGACTTGAACGTGGGGTGCGTGGAGGTTCATTGGGGGAGAGTAGGTCTGACAGGTTGGCAGGTCCGATGCCATTTAGGGCTTTGAAGACGAGGAGCAGTTAGCCAATGGAGATCAGCAAGGATGGGGGGGTGTGGGTAAACTTTTTAGTTTGTCAGAATCTGAGTGAGAGGCAGTATATTAACTTTTTTAACTGGCCGCAGAGAGTCAGAATCTGTGCTTCATAGAGGGTAAGAGAGGGAGACGTACAGTTCTGTGTGGACTCTTTTGGCTTATGAATGGAATTCGTACCATCTTGCCGTCCTCAATGTTTAAGCTTTTTCTCTAGGATTTCAAGTTGAAAAAGTCAATTTCTGAGCTTACTCAGGGTTTATTTAATCCTCTTGAAACTATGAAGGAATCCTCCTTAGTAAAATACGTGAGTGTCGCCCATTTATGTACTTTGTGGTCCTTTGTAGTCCTCCAGGAGTACGTGAAACACTTCAATGCATATATTAAATTTAGGTATTCAAAAGAAAACAAACAGCTAGCTATACTTTGATGGCAGGAAAGTCAGTTTTCAACATTGATTTTCAAAATGAATGGATTAAAATGACCAGTACTTGATTAGCTACTCAAAAACAAAAGGCCATTCAAGAAAAAATGCACATTAAAAACACTTAAAACAATACATCCGCGGCTTTGTTGTCTATTGTGCAGTCTGAATATCCAGAACCATTTAGCTCGAAGTGTGCTGTGTGCTGCCTTAAAAACTCCTTTACAGTGCCTTTATTGTAAGAGTAACACAAGGCTGGCCCTGACAGATACAATGACTACCCATTATTCTCCAGTGACCACATAAATCTGTTATGACAAATAAAACTAACAGCATGGTACGTTTGACAGGCACAATTATCATGACATTATTATAGAGCAGCGAGGCATTTTGTCTTTACAGGTATGTACTCTTCTACTAATTAGAGATATGATGATGGGTATGGTGTTTGATGAGTCTATATGAAAGGTATGTTTCCCAGGGTAGGCCTATAGCCCATTTCCTCTAGTTTGTTAGGCCACGTCACAGTCTAGTCTGCTGATAGGGAAAGTTTATTGGTTGCTAATAACCTGACTGCGCATAGTTGAGCTGTGCTACTACGCAAATATATCTTTGGTAGTCAATTTGTGCAACTGTGGTAAAACAATTTATCTTTACAATGTGTAATATAGTTGTGAGGACACAATCTTATAACCAAAGGATATTACACAAAGTGCATCAGGCGTTTTATTGGTTCAATCTCTAGTTACAGTTGAAGTCGGAGGTTTACATACACTTAGGTTGAAGTCATTAAAACTCATTTTTCAACCACTCCACAGATTTCATGTTAACAAACTATAGTTTTGGCGAGTTGGTTAGGACATCTACTTTGTGCATGACACAAGTAATTATTCCAACAATTGTTTACAGACAGATTATTTCAATTATAATTCACTATATCACAATTCCAGTGGGTCAGAAGTTTACATACACTAAGTTGACTTTGCTTTTAAACAGCTTGGAAAATTCCTATGGCTTTAGAAGCTTCGGATAGGCTAATTGACATCATTCGAGTCAATTGGAGGTGTACCTGTGGATGTATTTCAAGGCCTACTGTCACGAGTGGGTGTAGAGAGAGACCATGGAGCAGCGCAGCAATAGTTCGACATCGTTTATTAAATGATAAAACAACAAATGTTACGAACTATATAAACAAGAGGCAAAATGATGAAATGAACAAGAAACAAACTTACTGTGACGTGAGGAATATACAATGACCCACACACAGGTGGATGTGTGTGGTGCCTAAATACAATCCCCAATCAGAGACAACCCTGTACAGCTGTCTCTGATTGAGGATCATTGCTTCCCCTTGTTAGGGTGTGAGGGCTCGGCTGTGGTCCTACACAGTGGCCTCAATCATTCTTAAATGGAAGAAGTTTGGAACCACCAAGACTCTTCCTAGAGCTGGCCGCTCGGCCAAACTGAGCAATCGGGGGAGGAGGGCCTTAATCAGGGAGGTGACCAAGAACCTGATGGTTACTCTGACAGAGCTCTAGAGTTCCTCTGTGGAGATGGGAGAACCTTCCAGAAGCACAACCATCTTTACAGCACTCCAACAATCAGGCCTTTATGGTAGAGTGGCCAGACTGAAGCCACTCCTCAGTAAAAGGCACATGACAGCCCGATGGAGTTTGCCAAATGGCACCCAAAGACTCTCAGACCATGAGCAACAAGATTGTCTGGTCTGATGAAACCAAGATTGAACTCTTTGGCCTGAATGCCAAGCGTCACGTCTGGAGGAAACCTGGCACAATCCCTACGGTGAAGCATGGTGGTGGCAGCATCATGCTGTTGGGATGTTTTTCAGCGGCAGGGACTGGGAGACTAGTCAGAATCGAGGCAATGATGAACGGAGCAAAGTACGGAGAGATCCTTGATGAAAACTTACTCCAGAGCGCTTAGGACCTCAGACTGGGGCAAATATTCACCTTCCAACAGGACAACGACCCTAAGCACACAGCCAAGACAATGCAGGAGTGGCCTTGGGACAAGTCTCTGAATGTCCTTGAGTGGCCCAGCCAGAGCCCGGACTTGAACCCAATCGTACATCTATGGAGAGACTTAAAATAGCTGTGCAACAACGCACCCCATCCAACCTGACAGACATTGAGAGGATCTGCAGAGAAGAATGGGAGAAACTCCCCAAATACAGGTGTGCCAAGCTTGTAGTGTCATATGCAAGAAGACTCGATACTGTAATCGCTGCCAAAGGTGCTTCAACAAAGTACTGAGTAAAGGGTCTTAATACTTATGTAAATGTGATATTTCCGTTTTTTAATTTTTATAAATTAGCAAACTTTTCTAAAAAACAGTTTTTGCTTTGTCATTATGGGGTATTGTGTGTAGATGGATGATAAAACAAATACAATTTAATACATTTTAGAATAAGGCTGTAACGTAACAAAATCTGGAAAAAGTTGTGGGGTCTGAATACTTTCCGAAGGCACTGTATACATTTCTCTGTGTTTCTAGTACGTAAGTGTGCATGGAATTGGGACTGAGTATCTGGTCTGTATGTCAATATGTTTGAGTGTTCTGCATGTGTGTGTGTGTGTGTGTACGTGTATGTGTGTAGTGAGGTGGTGGTGGGTGGGGGTTCTCTGAGTGTACATGACTGAAAAAGCGCGAGAGAGGGGTGCTTGGCAGGGGATCTGCTCCAACCTCTGTTGGCTGAAGACCAGCAGCACATTTCCTTAATCTTATTTAGGGTGTGACATCCATGTCAGTGACTTGCAGATGGAGCTGGCTGGCTGGCTCACTGGCTGGACTTCCCATAGCACTGTTCCTGGAACTGAGCAGCCACCGGTTAACCTGACAACAACACAAACAGAACTGTAAACAGAACTGTTTGGTCAGAGGGATTATTTACTGTGTGTGTGTCAAGGTTTTTATAGTTTTGTGATTTTCTATTAGTTTTATTTCTATTAGTTTTTACATTTTTATTTGAAATTCAGTTTAAGTTTGTTTTCATACTTGATTTACTCTTTTTTTATCCAGTTTAAGTTTGATAAAAACATTTACATTTTGTTTTATATTATTTCTTTTCAGTTTTAGTTTTAGTGTTAGGGACAGAAAGTAATTTTATGCATGGGATGCTAGGAGCCATTTATGTTTTGTAGGCCTACAGGGATACTCAAGTTCTATCCGGTCACACAAATGTCCTAGGTGGCAAAGGTCCGGAGGGATTTTGTCATTACCAGCATAGTAACAAACCCCCACCTCAAACCCGTGCGACCCCAAACTGTTCTAACTGTTCACACCCTTCTTTTGTTGGCAGAGAGAAACATTTGCAGTTTTAAAGCAAATATTCTGCAATTCTACACATTAGGCCATCAAGTGAAGGGAAAATGTAGCAGTTTTAAAGCTAATTTCTTGCAATTCTACACATTTTCTATGTCTTATCTGTGTTCATATGATACCAGGAGTCGAATCCTGACCTAATTCCAAAAATAAAATAATGGCTGTTTCACCATCCTGAAATTCTTTGTGGGTGCTGTTCAGAGGAACTTAGAGGTTGGTTGGGTTTTTCCCTTTTATCTCTGTTCCACACACTACAATACATTAGCTTTTTTCCTTTCAAGTAATGTACTGGGCTTTGTCTTTTGCGACCGACCACTGCTGGTGTTGGGTTTACTGCCTCCATTATACACACCTATAGTCTGCGCTCGCCCTCTGATTTCTCCCCTGTCAGCTACTGATAGCTAATGATAGTGAGGCACAAGCTAGGCCTTTTTGAAAAATCATAATCTAATGGCAGTATTTACTTGACAGATTCAGAAGCTCGAAAACCCCATTAAAAAAAAAAAAATACAACTAAACATATATATAATTTTTGCATTCAAAGATAATAGTTTCAGCATAGTTTTAGTTTTCAAATGTTTTTCTTAATTATACTGTATGTTAGTTTTAGTTTTCAAATGTTTTTCTTAATTATATGTCAGTTCACTAAATACATTTTCCAATTTTTGTTTTTATTTGATTTCAGTTTCGTTTACTATAATAACCTTGCTCTCTCTGTGTGTGTGTGTGTGTGTGTGTGTGTGTGTGTGTGTGTGTGTGATAGAGAGAGAGCTCTTTTTTTGTCTCACTAACTAGTATAATATGTCTAACCAGTCGTAACATGTTTTGCATGAGAATTGTAACTATGTGTAGTGAAAGTGATGAAGTATACTACTGCACAGTAATGCACCTGTCATTGCATGGTACAGTATGTGTACACAGTATTATCTGTCTGTTCTATCTCCCTGAGGCAATAACACAGTTAGTGAGTAAACCTCTGACAATTCCATATGCTCATTGTAGGTGGGCCTGCTCATTGTGTCAATGTTTCCTGAGAATCATCTATTAAAGATAGCAGAGGTTAATCAAGGGTTAATTGAGTGTGCTATCTGGGGTGTAGTAAGGCCTATTGTCACAGACCTGCATAATCAGTTGTGCTCCCCATTGACGGTAACACTCAAGATATGAACAAGAGTTTCCAGGAAAAGGCTATTAAAGTGTTTTTGGAGAAGGCAGTGGAATCCTTCTGTGGCTGGTTTTAATTTGCAATGTCGTAGAAAGGGGCAGTCTGGCTCCTTCATTCATCTTTGTAGTGCACCTGAGACCTTTGTAAAATGTGAACTAACACTGTTATACAATAACATAATTATATTCTACAGAGGTTTATGGTATTGCTATAGCTAATTATAATCATTTTTTATATAGTATAAGAATAGGGGCAAACATAATTTTTTATGTATCACATTAAAAAGGCAGCTACTAAGGTCATCATACGATACAGATATATTGAAGTTATATAACTGAGCTAGATAACATGCCTCAAGGCACCTTATTTGTAAAGAAAGACTCACGGCGGTGGGCTAGATTTTGTTTCATAAGCACCATTTTGTCTTTTCAGTTGTGGGGGAGGTGTTTTCTCTCCCTCACAGATGGCCAGTGAAGGCAGATGGAGATGTTAACCTTTATTGCTAACAGACACTCAGTAATGCTACTGTGCGCTGCTATCCTTACTGTATGGGCCAGTGTGGAGACAGGACTGTAATGTCTATGTGTCTGTGGAAGTGGGAAGGTCTGTTACTGTGTGACTAAACTCAATCTGTGAGGTCCAATAACTTTTACGGTGCTCCCCAAGGTTCAGTATCTAAGTCCACTTCAATTCAACTTACATTCATTGCTGAGTGGCGTTTGAACACTAGAGCAACATTATATATCCAGCTACAACTCCAACTATAAACTCCAGCCCTATTGGTCTGAATGAATGTAATGTCATTTTGGAGCTGCAATATTAAATTGAGACATTATTATTAAAGGTGATTGGTTTGGATAAACCATGTTCAGTTTTATTTGCTATCTATCATACCCCTTTTCCTTTCTTTGCATCAAGATAAACAAGTGTCTTTGAAGAAAACTCTGTCTGACAAACTGCTCATTTTGACAGGCACTTGGAGGTTGACTGTCAAAGACACCCACTTCCTGTTTGTTTAGCAACAAAAAGAGAAAATGATACCTACGTTGTGATTCATTTTCACATTTTGTAAGTGAACTCAGGGATACAAGCAAGTGAAGCCAACAAGAGTGTCAGCTTTATGGCTGATTTGTGTGACTTCTCCCAAATTTGATGTTATTTGCTCGAAGCCATTTGCAATCCGAATTTGCATATTTACTATGGAAAAAATAAAGTAATTTACAATATTAATCAGACTTTACCTAAATGGCCATCTTACTGTTTTCTCTCAACTTTGTACATCCACAATCTCACTATAGACCAAGCTCAGTGACCATAGCGTTGTCTAACAGTTCACCCGTATTCAGTAAGACTAAAATATGATCTATAGAAATAGAATGAATCATTTATAATAATGAATTAAAATGGAATCTTTATTTTATATCAACAGTATATCTATAAGTTATCTACTTGAAGATGTACTCATAGCCACAGGCTTCAGTCACTTTCAGTTGACAGTTCTCTATCTGAACATGAATCACATAACAGAGGGTGAGGCAGCAGTTGCTTCAGCAATTGCCTGTAGATGACAGACTTCTACTCCTTCAAACCATATATGCTACTAGTTCCTCCACACACTCATTCATAAAAAAACATGTTCTGTACACTTCAGTGTTGTCCTTCACTGTAGAACAGCATGTTCCTCAAGGGGCCATATTCAGACCCAGGTTAAGCGTAAATGGAACTTAATTGCCTTTTTATGGACTTTTCTCTCTGTGTATTCTGACCCTCAACTTAAGGATGAGAATACCATGCTATTCAACTGATTTTTGTTTGGGGTGGAGATCTAAGAAATAAACGTGTGCCGGAGGTGTATCTGCAGATTCTGACCTTGACTTAATTCCTGCATAATTCCCCCACCTTTACACGCGAGGAAACCATCAATAAGGTCAAGTGAACCTGCCGGTTCCAAGTGGAAAAAGCAGAAGACGATGAGACAGCTTATTGGGAGGAGGTCAGAGACCTGGCAGTGTGGTACCAGGACAATAACCTCTCCCTCAAAGTCCGCGAGAAAGGAGCTGATCGTGGACTACAAGAAACGGAGGGCAGAGCATGCCCCCATTCACATTGGTGGAGTTGTAGTGGAGTGGGTCGAGAGCTTCAAGTTCCTCTGTGTCCACATCACTTAGGACCTATCACGGTCGAAACACACCAACACAGTCGTGAAGAGGGCACGACAATGCCTCTTCCCCTCAGGAGGCTGAAAAGATTTGACAAGGGCCCTCAGATCCTCAAATCAATCAATCAATCAATCAATCAATCAATCAATCAATCAACTAAATGTATTTATAAAGCCCTTTTTACATCAGCCAATTTCACAAAGTGCTATACAGAAACCCAGCCTAAAACCCCAAACAGCAAGCAATGCAGATATAGAAGCACGGCGGCTAGGAAAACTGGCAAAAACCTAGGAAGAAACCTAGAGAGGAACCAGGCTCTGAGGGGTGGCCAGTCCCCTTCTGGTTGTGCCGGGTGGAGATTATAACAATACATGGCCATTAAGGCCAGATCTTTCTCCAAGATGTTCAAACGTTCATAGATGACCAGCAGGGTCAAATAATAATTACAGTGGTTGTAGAGGTTGCAACAGGTAAATACATCAGGAGTAAATGTCACTTGGCATTTTATGGCCTGGCATTTAGATGTTGAAATAGCAGGTGCGGTAGATAGAGAGAGAGTTGAAAACAGCAGGTCTGAGACAAGGTAGCACGTCCGGTGAACAGGTCAGGGTTCCATAGCCACAGGCAGAAGAGTTGAGCAGCAGCACAACCAGGTGGACTGGGGACAGCCAGGAGTCATCAGGCCAGGTAGTCCTGAGGCATGGCCCTGGGGCTCAGGTCCTCCGGGAGGGGAGGGAGAGTGGGAGAGAGAGAGAATAAGAGGGAGCATACTTAAATTCACACAGGACACCGGATAATAACACCAGATATAACAAACGGACCCTAGCCCCCCGGCACATAGACTATTGCAGCATAGATACTGGAAGCTGAGACGTCTGCACCACTGAGCATCTTGACTGGCTGCATCACCACTTGGTATGGCAACTGCTTGGTATCCGACCATAAGGCGCTACAGAGGGTAATGCGAGCTCCCTGCCATTCAGGACCTCTTTACCAGGCTGTGTCAGTGGAAGGCCCTAAAATTGTCAAAGACTACAGCCACCCAAGTCATAGACTGTTTTCTCTGCTACCGCACGGCAAGCGGTACCGGAGCGCCAAGTCTGGAACTAAAAGGCTCCTGAACAGCTTCCACCACCAAGCCATAAGACTTAACTGAACAGTTAAACAAATAGCTACCCAGACTATTTACATTTGCAACACACACATACACACACACACACACACACACACACACACACACACACACACAAAAACACACACACACATGCATGTTGACGACACACACACACACACACACACATATAAATATACTTTCACACTCTTTCACACACTTCACAAACGCTGCTACTCTGTTTATTTTCTATCCTGATTGCCTAGTCACTTTACCCTTACCTATGTATATATTACCTCAATTACCTCAACGACCTTGTATCCCTGCACATTGAGTCGGTACAGGTACTCCTTGTATATAGCCTCGTTGTATATTGTTATTTTGTGTTACTATTTCCTGTTGGGAATAGGCTCGTAAGCATTTCACAGTAAAATCTACACCGGCGCATGTGACAACTAATTAGATTTTATTAGATTTTTGATTTGATTGTTAATACACATAGCCATTTTTTTTAGAGGGTTTTTCCTCTTTGATCCTTGGAGACAATTGTGAAACCAGTCATATGGAAGCAAACTGAAAATCATATCAACATGACATGTATTGTGGCCCCTTTTCCACAGGGAAGTAGGCTATAAATAGCTGTGCCGTTATTCCTGTGTGCCCATTTGAGTGTATGAAATTTGGAGCCCCAAGCCATGTCACGGTGCGTCGGATATAAGGGACGATAGACGGAGCGCTGGTGAAGTGTCATCCTTTTTATTACGGAGATGTTCTCACGAAGCACGATAATAAACAAGGAGAGTGAAAAACAAAAAACACGATTTAAACAAAACACAGTGACTTACTTGGTTTTCTGCAAGCAGTGCAGACAAACACCAATGAATAATGATCCACACACAGGCGGCTGTGTGTGGAGTCTAAATACTATCCCCAATCAGAGACAACGCTATACAGCTGTCTCTGATTGGGGATGATCATCTCCCTAATAATGTGTGATGACTTGGTTGTGTGCCTCTCTCCTCCCCTAGGTGGGAGTAAGAGGCCTTACCACAACCAAGCCATCACAGTACCCCCCCCCAAGGTGCGGACTCCCGATCGCACACACAATCCCCCCCTTCCTGAAAGACAAAAAAAAAAAAAAAATGTCCAAAAACTAGGGGGGACATGGCGGGGTACTGAGGTGGTTGCTGGTGGGGGCTCCGGTTCTGGTTCCGGGCGTGGCACAGGCTGTGAGAGTAGCTTCCCTCCTACCTCACGGTTGCACGCCCGGTCCGGTCCGGACCCCGGCGCGGTGGTTCCCCCCTCAGTACTCCCGCCATTCACCAAGTCCTGTCTGGACCCTGGTGCGGGAGCCCTCGACCCTGGAGAGGGGCTGACAACCGGCCCCGGACTGGGCACCGGTGGAGCGGACTGCTCCTTCCCTGGAGCGACGTAGACGACCGGCCCCGGACTGGGCACCGGTGGAGCGGACTGCTCCGGCACTGGAGCGACGCAGATGACCGGCCCCGGACTGGGCACCGGTGGAGCGGACTGCTCCGTCTCTGGAGCAACGTAGACGACCGGCCCCGGACTGGGCACCGGTGGAGCGGACTGCTCCGTCTCTGGAGCGACGTAGACGACCGGCCCCGGACTGGGCACCGGTGGAGCGGATTGCTCCGGCACTGGAGCGACGTAGACGACCGGCCCCGGACTGGGCACCGGTGGAGCGGACTGCTCCGGCACTGGAGCGACGTGGACGACCGGCCCCGGACTGGGCACCGGTGGAGCGGACTGCTCCGTCACTGGAGCGACGTAGATGACCGGCCCCGGACTGGGCACCGGTGGAGCGGACTGCTCCGGCACTGGAGCGAAGCAGACGACCGGCCCTGGACTGGGCACCGGTGGAGGAGGCTCCAGGCCTTGAGCTGTGGCTGGAGGCTCCGGGACGCTGACCTTCGCTGGAGGTGGCGGAACGCTGACCTTCGCTGGAGGTGGCGTGGCGCTGACCTTCGCTGGAGGTGGCGTGGCGCTGACCTTCGCTGGAGGTGGCGTGGCGCTGACCTTCGCTGGAGGTGGCGTGGCGCTGACCTTCGCTGGAGGTGGCGTGGCGCTGACCTTCGCTGGAGGTGGCGTGGCGCTGACCTTCGCTGGAGGTGGCGTGGCGCTGACCTTCGCTGGAGGTGGCGTGGCGCTGACCCTCGCTGGAGGTGGCGTGGCGCTGACCCTCGCTGGAGGTGGCGTGGCGCTGACCTTCGCTGGAGGTGGCGTGGCGCTGACCTTCGCTGGAGGTGGCGTGGCGCTGACCTTCGCTGGAGGTGGCGTGGCGCTGACCTTCGCTGGAGGTGGCGTGGCGCTGACCTTCGCTGGAGGTGGCGTGGCGCTGACCTTCATTGGAGGCCTCGGGCTGCTGACCTTTACTGGAGGCCTCGGGCTGCTGACCTTCACTGGAGGCCTCGGGCTGCTGACCTTCACTGGAGGCCTCGGGCTGCTGACCTTCGCTGGAGGTGGCGTGGCGCTGACCTTCGCTGGAGGTGGCGGGCTGCTGACCTTCACTGGAGGCCTCGGGCTGCTGACCTTCACTGGAGGCCTCGGGCTGCTGACCCTCACTGGAGGCCTCGGGCTGCTAACCTTCTCCGGAGGTCTCGGGCTGCTGACCTTCTCCGGAGGTCTCGGGCTGCTGACCTTCACAGGAGGCCTCAGGCTGCTGACCTTTACAGGAGGCCTCGGGCTACTGACCGTCACAGGAGGCCTCGGGCTGCTGACCTTCTCCGGAGACCTCAGGCTGGATGCCGTGCCCACCCTGGGCACCGACGCAGAGGTGGTCTTCAGCCCTGTAGCTGGTCTGGCTGTCGGCCCCAGACTGGGCACCGACACGCTATGAAGCTCCTGCTCCACAGCGGGACTGAACGTCGTGCCCACCCTGGGCACCGACACAGAGATGGTTCCCAACCCTCTGGTGGGGCTGAACGTCGTGCCCACCCTGGGCACCGACGCAGAGATGGTTTCCAGCCCTCTGGTTGGGCTGGCTGTCGGCCCCAGACTGGGCACCGACGTGCTATGGAGCTCCTGCTCCACAGCGGGGCTGAACGTCGTGCCCACCCTGGGCACCGACGCAGAGAGGGTTTTCAGCCCTGTAGTTGGGCTGGCTGTCGGCCCCAGACTGGGCACCGACACGCTATGGAGCTCCTGCTCCACAGCGGGGCTGAACGTCGTGCCCACCCCGGGCACCGACGCAGAGATGGTTTCCAGCCCTCTGGTTGGGCTGGCTGTCGGCCCCAGACTGGGCACCGAGACGTTATGGAGCTCCTGCTCCACAGCGGGGCTGAACGTCGTGCCCACCCTGGGCACCGACGCAGAGAGGGTTTCCAGCCCTCTGGTTGGGCTGGCTGTCGGCCCCACACTGGGCACCGACGTGCTATGGAGCTCCTGCTCCACAGCGGGGCTGAACGTCGTGGTAGCCTCCGTGCGAGGGGTAGGCACGGGGCGTACTGGACTGGGGACACGCACCATAGGTCTGGTGCGAGGAGCTGGCACGGGTCGCACCGGGCTGGAGACACGCACCATAGGTTGGGTGCGAGGAGTAGGCACAGACCGTACCGGGCTGGGGGAACGCACCACTGGTCTGGTGCGAGTAGCTGGAACGGGCTGTACCTGGCTGGGGAAACGCACCGTTGGGTCGGTGCGTCTAGCTGGCCCGGGTCGCTCCGGGCTGGAGACACGCACCATGGGGCTGGTGCGTGGAGCAGGCGCGGGCCGTACCGGGCTGGGGAAACGCACCGTTGGGTTGGTGCGTTTAGCTGGTACGGGACTCACCGGGCTAGCGTTGCGCACCGATGGTTTGGTGCGCTGAGTCGGTCTCCTCCTCCTCCGACTCTGGACCGGCGCTGGAGGCACCGGACTGGGAACTGGCGCTGGAGCACGACTGTCCCTGTCGTGCCTACTCCACCGCCAATCCCCATCCTGTGAGGGTTCCTCCGGGAACCCCCACGAGTGAGGGAACAGAAGCACATCGTCGTCGTCTTCCTCCGACTCCTCTCTGTACTCCCGTTCCCACGGCTGTAGGGGCTTCTCCTGGAACCCCCACGAGTGCAGTGGTCGGGGCTCTTCTCCCTCGATCCCCGACCACCCCCATAGCCCCCCCCCAAAATCCGTTTGAGGGGTTTTCTGGGCTCCAGGCTGGTCCTCAACCCTAGCCCGGTGACGTGTCCTCCGTCTCCGGCGCCTCGGCTGCTCCGGACCCCAGCCTTCCTCCACCGAGCGATAATAGGAGTGTTCCTCCTCGGTAATTTTCCCCATACCGAGGAGGATATCTCCTAATGTAATCCCCCGTTGCGTCCCAGGGTGGTGGATCATTCTGTCACGGTGCGTCGGATATAAGGGACGATAGACGGAGCGCTGGTGAAGTGTCATCCTTTTTATTACGGAGATGTTCTCACGAAGCACGATAATAAACAAGGAGAGTGAAAAACAAAAAACACGATTTAAACAAAACACAGTGACTTACTTGGTTTTCTGCAAGCAGTGCAGACAAACACCAATGAATAATGATCCACACACAGGCGGCTGTGTGTGGAGTCTAAATACTATCCCCAATCAGAGACAACGCTATACAGCTGTCTCTGATTGGGGATGATCATCTCCCTAATAATGTGTGATGACTTGGTTGTGTGCCTCTCTCCTCCCCTAGGTGGGAGTAAGAGGCCTTACCACAACCAAGCCATCACAAGCTATAGGCTTCTGTAGGGCTGAACCTGACGAATTGATGTGCCCAGGCTTTTCTCCATTTTGTTTTACAATTCGTAAAATGTTAAATATTATCCACAATTGAGAGCTAATACCCCGATACATTCATAACTGTTACTTTAGTGTTATTTTTCTTCAATTTGTAGGTTACATTTTGCATCATTCTATTCCGGTTACCTTTCTTTCCTCTGTTACATCTGTGTCGTTGTTCCTGAGGGTCGTTAGCGTTAGTGGATCATATTAGTCTAACGTTGTGCAGTCATTTGGGGCATGTAGCCTATTTGAATCATTATGGAACACAGACCACACGTAGCAGGTTAAGCCTGGAGTCTGGCGTTCACGACGACTGGACCGTTGTCATACAGTTCCATGATTAGTGAGGATTAGGGTAAATTTATAGGACTATTGTACACTTTATTCCACCTTCCAATATTTCATGGATTAAATTTAAATATGATAACTTTCAGAATGAATCAAAGCACTGTATTTTTGAGATCAATATATTTTTTAGATCAATATATTAAGGCTATGCAAACCATTTTTTTCTTATGATTTGTACATACTTTCCGAAACTTAAAATATGCCTGAATAATCTATAAAATCAGAGTTGTCAGGTCCTGGCGGTAGGGATACCTAGAGGCATCTCTATGTTTGGGTTTGGTTAACTGTTGGGGCCTGACGGTAGGCTTGTCTGGGCAACTCTATGTTTGAGTTTTGTTGGTCGCCTATTCCTAAAACCACCACTGGAGACAATTATGCATATTATATACGTATTTGGATGGCTTTCTTTCATTGATCCTTATATTCTGAACCCGTCTCAATGTAGTCTAGTGAGTCTGGGACTCATTGAAGCTGTCATTTGTGGCTGAGACTTGTAAAAGTGTGCTTTAAACAATGTACATTTGTTGATTGCTAGGCATACAAATACGATTTTTCTTGATACATTTTAAACAAGGTCTAGTTGTGGCCGCAACCGGACTAGATTGTGAACGACTCTTGGCGGAATGCATTGCTTGACTGCCGTGAAGGTGATAAGCACAGTATCGTTTGCGAACTGCAGAACCCCAAACGATTCAAGTTTGTTGAGGCTGTGTATATGTTTTGTTTCTACAAAGCTGTCCATCATAACATTCAATAATCAATGAATTGCATTTATTCTTGCACCATGTGATCAATTACCAGTTCTAAACATGTACTTTTCTTCTCTGTGCTGTTATTGCTGCCTGTGCCTTCAGCATGATCTATTTTACAGTTGTTCAGGTCAGAGCACAGGGAGCAAGTCTCCGAAGCCGGAGGAGTGCATAGTAAACCTGCTGCCAGTGCAGCCAGCAGGTCAAATGAACAACAAAATGAAAGATTCACAAATCATGACTCTCGAGTCAGTAAAAACAGCTCAAAAAGAACGAATCCTTTGCGAACTTCACATCATCTGAATACGAACTACTGAGAAGGGCGTAGGAAAGGGCCTCCCGAGTGGCGCAGCGCTCTAAGGCAGACCCACCGGGAGACCCATGAGGCGGCGCACAATTGGCCACAATTGGCCCAGCATCGTCCGGGTGAGGGGAGGGTTTGGCCGGCCGTGATGTCCTTGTCCCATTGTGCTGTAGTGACTCTTGTGGCGGGCCGGGCGCATGCACGCTGACACGGTCGCAGGTGTACGGTGTTTCCTCCGACACGTTGGTGCGGCTGGCTTACGGGTTAAGCAGGCATTGGCGGGGTCGTGTTTCGGAGGCTCTCAACCTTTGCCTCTCCTGA